>CM044317.1:52154729-52779729 GCA_024291935.2 Okapia johnstoni
CTAAAGTTACCTGCTTCAACCACTTCTGGATTGCTGATGAGTTGATGGAGTTCTACTCAAAGCCTCAAAATCTGAAATCAAGGTGTTGGCTGGACTGAGTTCTCACTTGGAGGTTCTGGGGAAGGATCTGCTTCCAAGCTCACTAAGGTTGTCCACAGCATTCAGTTCCTTTTAGTTATAGGGCTGAGGTCCTCTTTCCTTGCTGGCTTGCAGTCATAAGCTGCTCTCAGTCCCCATGTTCCTTACTGCATGCCCCCCACCTTCCCTTATACCAGCACTCAGAATTTCTCTCTTGTCAAATCTCATTCATACTTAGATTTGCTCTGTTAGCAGCCTCAGTTACATCTGCAGAAGCCCTTCATGACAACACCTACAGTAGTGTTTAATTGAATATTTGGTGGAAGTAGTGTACACACTAAAGGCCAGGAAATGTGGGAGCCATTTTAGAATTCTATCTAACAAATTTTAATAATAGAATAAAGTTATTCTATTTCAGTATATGCAGAAAAGCATTTCAGCACCAATTCACAATTAAAATATGTTAAAATAAGAATTCGATTTCAATTCAAAATCTACTGACTATTAAATCATCTCGGAACATGACAGAATAAGAGAAAACTTCCTATATGTGATAAAGTGCATCTATTAAATAAACCAGTAGCTAATGCTCTAATTAATGATGAAAAACCAACCATATTCCTTTCTTTGTCTTTGATTTTTGAAAGGAATATATAATGTCATCATTTCTATTAAAGTTACACTAGAGGTTCTAATGATTGCAGGAAAGGAGAAAAGAACAAAAGAAGTAAAACTATCATATTAAAAAAAAGAAAAAGGAATTTACCAATTATTAAAAATATAACTTAGCAAGGTCACAAATGACAAATGCAATACATACAAAATTTATTCTTATAAATAGTAGCAAATAATTGGGAAATGTAGTTTTAAGAGAGCCAATTTATAACAGCATGAAAGAAACATAAAATATCAGTTCAGTTCAGTTTAGTCGCTCAGTCATGTCCAACTCTGCGACCCCATGGACCAAAGCACACCAGGCCTCCCTGCCCATTACCAACTCCCGGAGTTTACCCAAACTCACGTTCATTGAGTTGGTGACGCCATCCAAGCATCTAATCCTCTGTCATCCCCTTCTCCTTCTAATTGCATATATTAGATCTCTAGAAAATCAGGAAAAACAATATTCTTATCCTGAGGATCTCAGGAGTATGAGTATCATATCTCTGAAAATATAGTTTGTTTAATCTGGAACAGCATTTATTGTTCATTTTTCCAGATACCAATCAATGCTGGTGTCTTATTGGAGACTATTTGCCTAGTGTCTTAGAGGAAGCCATGCACCTGTCATAGTTTCTTTACATTTTGGTCTTCAGTTACTCTATTTAAGCATTTTCTGCTGCTGCTGCTGCTGCTAAGTCGCTTCAGTCGTGTCCGACTCTGTGCGACCCCATAGACGGCAGCCCACCAGGCTCCCTTGTCCCTGGGATTCTCCAGGCAAGAATACTGGAGTGGGTTGCCATTTCCTTCTCCAGTGCATGAAAGGGAAAAGTGAAAGTGAAGTCGCTCAGTCGTGTCCAACTCTTAGCGACCCCACGGACTGCAGCCTACCAGGCTCCTCCGTCCATGGGATTTTCCAGGCAAGAGTACTGGAGTGGGGTGCCATTGCCTTCTCCTTAAGCATTTTCAGTATGGTACAAACATGAAAAAATGTATAAATCAGTAAGAATGAGTAAACTAGTAATAAGAAAATTCAGAGGGACAGGGGACAAATTTAGATCTAGACAGACCATGACTCATTCCCAACTTTTCTATGCACAAATTGAACTCTGCTGACACTAATCTCTGGGCACCAGGAGAGGGCTCTAGGCCATGACAAAACTTAACTTCATGAGACTTTATAGACCAGAATTATGCAGCCTGAATTAACTATGCTTAAGTAGATAAAAGATAATGCTTGAGTCCACTGATAGCAGACATTTACCCTCCAAGGCAGCCATCCATGAATTCTATGAGGCAAGAATGGTAATAGGCTGATAGAACTTAACCCTGATTTCTGAATATCTTATACAGTGGTGTGTCGTCATGAACTATCAACAGCTGATCCTTGTAGAAATAGTTGTTTTCTCTGATATTGCCTTAAGTATTTTCATGACATGACAAGGAGAGCCATGGGGGAAAATTAGTCTAAAGCTACAAAAAATTAATGTCTTTGTTGATGATGTCAGTCCTGCCAAGGCATGCCTGTGTGTGTGTGTGTGTGTGTGTGTGTGTGTGTGTGTGTGTTCATCTGGGAATCTATTTCCTCCCTAGCATGTATATTAAAGTTGACATGACCTTCAAGGCAGGAATTTTTCTAATATACTTGTGGCCTTTGAATTGCTCTCAAGATTAAAAAAAAAGAGAGAAAGACCTGACCCTAAACTTGCACTTCAAGTTGTTTTTGGTATTTTTTGTTATTGTTTGTTTGCTTTTCACTTACAGAATCGATGTTCTTTATGATTAAATAAATAGTTTGTATTTCGGAAATAATTAAAATCATGGGAAAATCACCATTCACTATACAGAAAAAATTCCAGGGATGCCACATTTTGAATATTGAAACATAACAGAATGCCTTTAAAGATTGGGCTAATGTACATAAAGATACAAATTAATACTGCACATGGCAAGATTATCCTAAATTGAGGATAGGAAGAATAAGTTAATTAAACTTTATTAAGCATCTACTGAGTTCCAGGAATTATGATAAAATTTCCCATTATACTTTAATAAGATGTTTCATCTGCAATTGCAACACATTTATAAATGTGGTAAATGTAGGTTATTAACAAATCTAAATGTTTTGTCCAATGTAGTGGATTTCTTGTACACCCAGTTGTGCCCCAACATCTTTAGGGGAAAGACTCTGATATGTATTGTGAAAAGTAAGTAATTATCAAAAGAAAAAATATAGGACAACCTGCTGGGTAGAAAGGGGCTTTTGAGACTTTGGGAGAAGGAGAGAAGACTTAAATCTCTTTTTTTAATTTGGTAAATAATGCATCTTTTTCAACAAATATTTACTGACCAGTTACTCTGCACTCAGCTCCATTTTAGGAGCTGCAGTTATAGCAGTGAATAAGACAATGTATAGGATTTCAGTTGGTCCTAATCTCTGAAACAGAACATGGAAGGATCTGGAGTAGAAAACCTAACTGAAGCTAAAAAACAAGTGTTCACTTAGCTAAAATACAACCTGTCACATGTATCAGGAACCCGCCATTAATACTGCAGTAATTTCATTGACAAACGAGAATGAGAGAAGAGATGGGATTAACTCGTGCAGAAAGAAAAAATCCTAGACACAAATTATCACATGGACTGACTTCTATGCTTTTGAATAAGTCACTTCATTTTGCTAAACTTCTTTTTCATGTGTAATGTGGGAAAAATAATATTAACTCATTTACCTCCCTAATAAGAGCATCTTGAGACTTAGTATATAGTTCTGGATTCAGTGGAATAAAATAAAAATAATGATCAGAAAGGTTATGAGACCCAGAAGTCAGAGTTACTCACAAAACAGCTGTATTTAGCCAAGTTTTATAATTGCATATTCCAAACATAAACATATAAGATCCTATGCCTTTATATAACAATAAATGGAAACCTGTGATATAAAATGTTGCTTCAAGAAGAACTGCTGTTATTTATTTACATGTAGAAATTATTTTAAGTATATTTCAAAGAAAATGTGTGGTTTTAAAAATCTATGTCATTTCCATGTAAGCAAGGAAAGTATAATTGTGAATAATTATACAGTGAATTAAATCATTAAACTTTTTAAAAATATGACTCTTCTCAAGAGGACTGTGGAATTGTTGAGAGACTTAAATAAGGATATATTATGCTATTCAACCTGTTTAATATCATTCCATAGAGACCTTCTTTTTGCTTTGTGATAAGCAAAGAGACCTTCTTTTTGTCTTTAAACAAAAGCATCAAAATATTAGCTATATTATATTGCCTTGAAACTATTCTCTAGAATTACTTCATTTAACAAATGTCTTAAATTGAGGGCCACAGCTTCTTGCTGAATGTTGGCTAGAGACTTGTCCACAGCTTCTTGCCACATGAGTCTGCTAACATATCAGTTTACTTGTTCAAAACCAGTAAAGGAGAAAGCATTTAGGACAAGTTAATTTTACTAGCAATTCAGAGTCCTCCATAATGTTCCATAATGTACAAAGTAAAAAATTAGTTTTGCCTTATCTCTGATGGAATGACAGGTGGGTAGAGAAATGCAGTTCCATTTTGAACATATTAAACAAATCCCTAAACTAATTTTGCACATTAATATGCACATATGTATATGTGGTAATCAAATTAGATGTTGCCAATACATAATTATTAGATTTAAGCTAAAATCTTAGTTTTATCCCCTGCATGTAAGCTAAACCACTATGTGTAAACTATTTATTATGTAATTAAAAGAGGTTTCCATATAAAATTCATGTTAATTTTTACAAATCTTATTTTAATAGCTAAGTATAAAGTGCTTATTTGTAATGTTTAGTAATATTAGTACAAGTTATACAAATTGGAATATAAATAAAAATGTGCATATGTACAACTTATTATATGATAGAGAACATGTGAATGACAGTCCCAAAGTCAAATGTTTGAATACCTTGGCCTCCTTACATTTTTACTTAAAATAGAAATATGGAGGCTTTTGTTTGCATTAAAAAAAAAACTTAGTTATGTGTCTGTGTTTGTTGTGTGGCAGAATATGTATTCATAGCATAAATCAAATTTCTCCCTTATCTACTAATATAGATATATTGTTCATACTCATATTTTTATACTTATAAATTGGAGAAACACATTAACCATAATTATTATGTTCTTATAACTAGCAATCCTTCCCCCTCTCTTATCTCCTACCAGTAAATTTCTTACCTGTCAAGAGGAGAAAATTTTGAAATTTTTTAGTCTACTAAATTGTTTAAATATGACTATAGATCTTTTTTGACTTATGATGGAGTTATACCCTGATAAACTCATTGCAAGTTGAAAATATCAGAAGCCAAAAATGTATCTAATATGCCTAACCCACCAAACACCAGAGCTTAGCCTAGCCCATCTTAAATGTACATTTACATTAGCCTACAAGTCAGGAAAAATCATCTAACAAAGTCTGTTTTATGATGAAGTATCAAATATCTGCCTACTGCACTAAAAGTGAAAAACAGAATGGTGGTAAGGGGACAGAACTGTTGTAAGTGTATCTGTTTCTTACCCCTGTGTCACATAGCTGGCTGGGAGCTGTGGCTCACTGCCACTACCCAGCATGGGGAGGAAGTATCCTGCCTCACATCGTCAGCCCAGGCAAAGATCAAAATTCAAAACTCAAAGTACAGTTTCTACGTACAGCATATAGCTTTTGAAACATCATAAAGTCAAAAAATCTTAAGTTGAACCATCCTAAATTGGGGACCATCTGTAGTAGCATGAACTACTATTACTTTTAATGGTAGAGTTTATATTAATGCATTTACCATGATAATTTGCAAGTACACTGGACAGCCCATTCAAGTAATTATTAGGAAAAAAGTAACAGTGCCCCTTGGGATTTAACACAAGACAAAGTAAAAGAATTTTTTCTGGATTGAAGAAGGTACAACTCTTACCTCCTTCTTCCTATCTGACTGTAACTTTTGTTAGAAAATGGAACAAAGGGAAGTTAAAACTTGATGAATGGAAAACAAAATATAGAGGTCATTATATATTTTATAAAAATAAGTGTAAGTTTCAAACAATGAATAATCATGCATCATGACAACTGATTCAAGACAAGGGAAACAGATGTTAAATGAAAAAGGCATATACACTTATCAAGTACTAACTATACTTTAAAGAGTATGTTTCCATTGATTGGGATGTAAACATATGATTCACAAGACTAAGTTTTTCTTAAGACTCACTTATTTTTAAACACATTTTTTTTTTTTACTATTTTCCTTCTGAATAAGAAACCTTACTCTAGATTTCATCAAAATGTTATGCTTTAGGTGATACATCTTACATTCCGTTTACTCCTGAAATATATATAGTGTCCTCAGAGGCAGTTTCTCCAGCTAAAGAAAAAAAGAGTAAAATCTTACAAAATTTTCAAAGTCTAAATTTTATGAAGAAGGGTAATAAAACCATATGCAAGCTTATAGAGGATAACATTTTATAAAAATTAGAAATTAAATATATTCAAGCATAGTTTGAAAACCACTTTAATTTCTATTATACTTAGAATAGATAAATTAAAGTCCATGGGTTAAAAAAAAATGGCCCACTTTATGTTTTTAGAAATGCAGCATTTTTGAAAGATAGCTATGCTCTTCATTTCTGTATTATCTATGGCTGCTCTTATCCTGTAACTGCGAGTTGAGTAGTTGTGACAGAGACCATTTGACGTGCAAAGCCCAACATTATTGGAGAGGCTACAACAAAACAGTGTGCTGATTCCATCACATGACTTTTACGTTGCTGAATTCAAATTGATTGCAAATAAAATACAACAAATTCTGGTATAACATCCAAAGAATTTTGGATTTATATTTTGCTGATATTCTGCAATTTTCTCTAGTTTTCCTAATATTTTCAAAGAAATTCAAAATATTGATTCTACTAATCTCAAAATCACTCAAGTCTTGGGTGTGTTTTTGTGTATATGGTGGTGGTGGTGTTTTCACTAAGTTGTGTCCAACTCTTGTGACCCCCTGGACTTTAATCCACCAGGCTCCTCTTCCCAAGGGATTTCCCAGACAAGAATACTGGAGTGGGTTGCCATTTCCTTCTCTAGGGGATTGTCCCAACCTAGGGATTGAACCCAAATTAAATTTTTATTGAATATATTTAATTTCTAATTGAATCTGCATCGCAGGCAGATTCTTTACTGACTGAGCCACGAGGGAATCCCATTTCATATATATATATATGTATGTATGTATGTATGTATGTATGTATGTATAAATGTGTGTATACATGTCTGAATAGTTCACCTCCATCTCTGTGAAATATGCTTTTAATATTAAGCAAAAAGGCAGTTAATTTCTTCAACATTTAATTAGGCAGATACCTAAGTTAGCTCCTTCCAATGGCAGGTATTGCTTTGAAAAACTCCCTCTTCTTCTGTAATACAGTTATTCTTTATTGATATTCGAATCAGAACCTAAAGCTCATCATTCTAGTTTGGCATTCCCCTAAAGACAAGTGTTCTCAATGTGTCTTTATAGGGATTTTGCTTCCAGGATTAAATTTGAGTCCCGAACGGAGCATGTGTGATGTAAAAACAATGCTTTGTTTAACATTACAATTTTAAATATGAAATAATCAGCTATTAATATATATTTAATGAATGTATTTATAAATAATATTAATGTATAAATTTAAAAGTAATGCAAGTTATAAATTAGAAGGATTATTTTGTTGTTTTTAAAGTCCACTTTTAAAGTCCTAAGTTTCTTAGGCCACCAGTAAACTTTGAAAATTTTCTTTCTAATCTGTGGAAAGCAAAGAGATGAAAAGGAAACTCCATACCAGCTTATGAGAATGTACTTCTCTGATGATATAATCAGAGCAAATGTATAGACTCTTTCCCTTAATAATTTAAGAGCATTTTTAAATAGGTGTGAAAATATATCTGGAAGAACACAGCCTAAATAGACAAGGATTTAGTATTCAAAACAACATAAAAAGTACTACCTGAGAATATTGTTGCAAGTGTTCATTAGCTTTAAGGATATCCATAAATAAATCTAGAATGGTAGCACATTAGAATCATTTTCATGACTTTCAGAGCTAACAGTCATATACTCACGTCATTCAGTCATCAATTCTCATGTTTCTACCATCAGTGCCGCAGTCTCCGAGGAAGAAGTAATAAGTAGCAATCCTTCTGTTCAAAGGCTTTGCCTCCTAATTAAGAGATAAATCTAAATGAGCGTTTGCATAAAACCCCAAAGCATTAGCAAGAAATGTTTTAAATAGCCTTTTAGAGAAATATGCCATGGCAATGGTTTTAAAATATTTTCCTACTATAACCTAAATATGTTTTATTTTATACCCAGGCATACATACACCCCACTCCAGTACTCTTGCCTGGAAAATCTCATGGACGGAGGAGCCTGGTGGGCTACAGTCCACGGAGTCGCTAAGAATCTGACACGACTGAGTGACTTCACTTTCACTTTTCACTTTCATGCATTGGAGAAGGAAATGGCAACCCACTCAGTGTTCTTGCCTGGAGAATTCCAGGGACGGGGGAGCCTGATGGGCTGCTGTCTATGGGGTTGCACAGAGTCGGACACAACTAAAGCGACTTAGCAGCAGCAGCATACATACACAGACACACAATCACTCAAATGTCAAGAAATAACATCTATTTTTAGCTCTAGTAATACACTCTATTCTGTTCAAGTTGATGTCATTTTTTGTACAATTGTCAAAACACTTAAGCTGATAACATGAGTTCAAAGAATAGTGCATTGAGATTTTATTAAGGACCTAAATATTTTCAGATAAAGAATTGGCCAATGGAGTATACAAGAAACATAACTGAGTTCAAAGGTGCAAGATCTTGATGAGCCTTGCAGTTCTGCACTGTACTGATTTTATGAGCTATTCTAAGTCGATCAACTTTGGAACCTTAGTTTCTCATCTATAAAAACAAAATAAAATTTTGTCTATCCCACTGAATATAGCATTTATGGAAATAAACAATGATAACAGATATGGGAAACATTTTGTAAACTGTAATGTAACAAAATTTACAATTTATTTTGAATGTTTAAATAACTAGAAATAAACCAGATCACAATATTCAGTTTGTAGAGACTTGCAAGTAGTTTTACAGGAATTTTAGCTTCTCAATTTTTATCATTAAAGAAGATATTCTGAAGCAACTAGAGGAAAGCAGTGGTTTCTTCAGTGAATACATGTGAGACTGTAGAAGTGTGGAAAACAAGCAGGGGCCATGCTGTCATCAGAGGGGCAGTAAAATTTCCCATCTCTAGTAGTGTTAGGGCTGCCATAACTAAGTTCTACAGACTGAGAAGCCTGCACAGCAGATTTTTTTTTATTTTTCTTTTTTACAGTTCTGGAGCCTAGAAGTCTGAGATCAAGGTATTAGGCATGGTTGGTTTCTTCCATGCTCTTTCTCTCTGACTTGTAAATGGCTGCCTTCACCCTGTGTCTTCACATGGTTTTTTCCTGTGTGTCTGTGTTTCCTAATCTCCCTCCTTATAAGGACATGAGTAATACTGGATTAGGACCCATCTTAATGACCTTATTTTAACTTTATTAGCTCTAAAGACCATAATTCCAAACATAGCAAAATTCTGAGTTACTGGTGGTTAAGATTTCAACATATGAACTTAGGAGAACACAACTTAGCTTGTAACACTGTCTACTTTCTCTTTTGTTATTATTACTTATACTTTGTCATTTAATACCAAGGAAAACATGCTATTCATTTATATATAATGCTTTGTGTACAACTGAATATCTCATTCATTTTTTCAAGGATTCAAAATTTAATTATTTCTGTATTAGAAAAATGGTCATATCTCATTTATAATTTATTAAATTATACTATTTAATAAGATCAATTATTTAACAAAAGTCATTCTTTAATGCTTCCTCTTAACAAAAGAAAACATATTTTAAAAAAGGCACAGCAACTTGATTAGTTCCCAATCTTAAAATGGAGGCAGTAGTTGTTTCTTTTTCGGAGAAGGCAATGGCAACCCACTCCAGTACTCTTGCCTGGAAAATCCCATGGATAGAGGAGTCTGGTAGGCTACAGTCCATGGGGTCGCTAAGAGTCGGACACGACTGAGCAACTTCACTTTCACTTTTCCCTTTCATGCACTGGAGAAGGAAATGGCAACCCACTCCAGTATTCTTGCCTGGAGAATCCTAGGGACGGTGGAGCCTGGTGGGCTGCCGTCTATGGGGTCGCACAGAGTCGAACACGACTGAAGCAACTTAGCAGCAGCAGCAGCAGTTTTTCTTTGGAGATAGAGAGTTTTGAAAGGAAATTAACATATTCAAAAAGTCAAATGAGGATCTGAGATAAAATATTAATATATTCACGTGTTTAGAAGTAAATGAAAGATTTTGATTGCTACTAAATTTTGTTTCAAGTTACTTAGTTCACCAGCTAAGTCAGTAAAAACATTTGTTTTCTTTTTTGAAGCATCCTAAGACTAATAAAAATTCATTTTAATTAGCAAGAATACATTGCTGCATTTTCAGCTACAGACACAAATGCATTCCCACAGTTTGAGACCGTATAAAATTTTTATATTCTTATTTATAATTTGCATATTTATATTAATACAAAACTCCTTTCCTGAGTGCTGCTGGCTTCTCTGCTGCCTCTTGGCAGCCATTGGGATTCACCTGAGCTGCACATCAGCTTGTGAGGCCGTCCATAAGGATGGCCTGGCTGATGCGGTTGCAAATGATGCAGGCGGCAGAGTTACTCCAGCTGTTGTTGCTTACTCAACAAATGAAAAGGTTGTTGGATTGGCAGCAAAACAAAGTAGAATAAGGAACATTTCAAACTCAGTAATGAGAGTCAAGCAGATCCTTGGCAGAAGATAGACATTGGTTCCAGGTCTCAGCCTTGGAAGCATCCTGCTTTTTGTAAAGAACCCAGTCCTCTTGTTACCAAGCCAGTAAGGCCATTTGTAGCCCTTGGTCCACTCCCCATCCTAAGCGAACTCCCAAAGTTGGGCTTTTTTCAGCCCTGGTATCCTGCCTCTTTGCAACCTACTTATAGGTAGCACCGCTTAAATTACTGCCACAATTATCCTTACACTGTTCCTGTAACTTGCATTCCCCTGTGGCCTTCCAGCCAGAAATATGATCCTCGGACCCGGCTTCTCAGCAATTAGCCCAGAGAGGGAAGAAGCAGCTGGCTCTTGGAGATAGTCTGGAGCACCCAGAAATTCCTCACACCTCCAGGTCGGCACTCTCCTGCCCGGGAGCCTTCTCCAGCTAGCCTTTCTTCTCAGTCCGCCATGGCCACTTTCAATAGACGTGCAGGCATCCGGTGGTCCAGACAGGAGATACGGAGACTTCTCTCCATACCAGGCTAGGCGGAGTACATTCAGCGCCTGTAGACCGTGCATCACAACGCAGATGTCTATCAGGTCGTGCCCAAGCGGATGTAGCAGGAAGGCTTCTGCCGCACTGTGCTTCAGTGCAGCTCCAATTTCAAAGTCAGTTCAGTTCAGTTCAGTCGTTCAGTCTTGTCCGACTCTTTGCGACCTCATGGACTGCAGCACGCCAGGCTTCCCTGTCCATCATCAACTCTTCGAGCTTATTCAAACTCATGTCCATTGAGTCGGTGATGCCATCCAACCATCTCATCCTCTGTCCTCCTCTTCTCCTCAAATCTTCCCAGCATCGGGGTCTTTTCAAATGAGTCAGTTCTTCGCATCAGGTGGCCAAAGTATTGCAATTTCAGCTTCAGCATCAGTCCTTCCAATGAATATTCAGGACTGATTTCCTTTACGATGTACTGGTTGGATCTCCTTGCAGTCCAAGGGACTCTCAAGAATCTTCTCCAACACCACAGTTCAAAAGCATCAATTCTTTGGCGCTCAGCTTTCTTTATACTCCCAACTCTCACATCCATACATGACTAGTGGGAAAACTACAGCTTTGACTAGACGGACCTCTGTTGGCAAAGTAATGTCTCTGCTTTTTAATATGCTGTCTAGATTGGTCAAAGCTTTTCTTACAAGGAGTAAGCATCTTTTAATTTCATGGCTGTAGTCACCATCTGCAGTGATTTTGGAGCCCAAAAAAATAAAGTCTGTCACTGTTTCCATTGTTTCCTCATCTGTTTGCCATGAAGTGATGGAACCAAATGCTGTGATCTTAGTTTTCTGAATGTTGAGTTTTAAGCCAACTTTTTCACGCTACTCTTTCACTTTCATCAAGAGGCTTTGTAGTTCTTCCTCGCTTTCTGCCATAAGGGTGAAGTCATCTGCATAACTGACGTTATTGATAATTCTCCCGGCAATCTTGATTCCAGCTTGTGTTCCATCCAGTCCAGCATTTCTCATGATGTACTCTGCATGTAAGTTAAATAATCAGGGTGACAATGTACAGCCTTGACATACTCCTTTCCCTATTTGGAACCAGTTTGTTGTTCCATGTCCAGTTCTAATTGCTGCTTGACCTGCATACATATTTCTCAGGAGGCAGGTCAGGTGGTCTGATATTCCCATCTCTTGAAGAATTTTCCACAGTTTGCTGTGATCCACACAGTCAAAGGCTTTGGCATAGTCAATAAAGTGGAAGTAGATGCTTTTCTGGAATTCTCTTGCTTTTTCAATGATCCAGCGGATGTTGGAAATCTGATCTCTGGTTCCTTTGCCTGTTATAAATCCACCTTGAACATCTGGAAGTTCACAGTTCATGTACTGTTGTAGCTTGGAATGGAGAATTTTGAGCTTTACTTTGCTAGCGTGAAATGAGTGCAATTGTGTGGTAGTTTGAACATTCTCTGTCATCACCATTCTTTGGGATTGGAATGAAAACTGACCTTTTCCAGTCCTGTGACCACTGCTGAGTTTTCCACATTTGCTAGCATATTGAGTGCAGCACTTTCACAGTATCTACTATTAGTATTTGAAATAGCTCAACTGGAATTCCATCATCTCCACTAGTTTTGTTCATAGCAATGCTTCCTAAGGCCCACTTGACTTTGTATTCCAGGATGTCTGGCTCTAGTCCAGTGATCACACCATCATGGTTATCTGGGTCATGATGATATTTTTTGTATAGTTCTTCTGTGTATTCTTGCCACCTCTTCTTAATATCTTTTTTTCTATTAGGTCCATATCATTTCTCTCCTTTATTAGGCCCATTTTTCCATGAAATATTCTCTTGGTATCTCTAATTCTCTTGAAGAGATCTCTAGTCTTTCCCATTCTATTGTTTTCCTCTATTTCTTTGCATTGATCACTGAGGAAGGCTTTCTTATCTCTCCTAGCTATTCAAAGTCCTGAAGGCCTTCTATTTAAAGACCTATGTGGCCCACACCACAAGTTTGGGTGACTCACCACACTGTCCCTTTTATAATATGTTAAATCAGCTTCTCCAAAATCAGATAGTGACTGATGCAGACAAGTTAATGGAGGATGCTGCTTGGGCCAAGAACAGTGACCTGAATTTAGCATCCCCTGACACCATGGGGTAGGTGGGGGCCAGCATTCTGGGAGCAAAAAGGACTCAGGCAGCAGAGCATCAGCCTATTTTGAAAACAATAAAGGAATCAGATGAGGATTGTCAGCTGAGGGACAGTGACCAGATGCCAGAAACCAGCGACTTCAAGGACTCCTGGGATGAATCCTTGGGTGCAGGGTGCTCTCAAGGAACCCCCAGCTACAGCAGCTCCCACCACCTTTACAGTGGTGCAGCTGCCCCTGTCAGAGCAGTCCCATGACCAGACTGGCTGTGTCTGGTGAGCCCAGCTCCTGCACCAGCTCCAGCCGAAACACTTATGGGGTGGCCACCGCACAGCAGCCTCCAGCCTCCTCCACCAGGGCTCCTTTTGTTTCTGGTGGGGATAGGCCTTTGACCAGTGAGCCCCCTCCCAAGTGGCCCCAGCGAAGAAGGCGGTCAGTGGCCAGGACTATTGCAGCTGAGCTGGAAGAAAACAGGAGGTTGGCAGGAAAACTTTCAAAGCAGGAGCAAGAAAAACTGGACCAGCTGATTGCCATTGGCGAGGAGGCGAGCACTCAGCAGGACGTTGCCAACAAGCTCCACAGAGATGCAGTGTTCATGGTCAGATGCTAGGCCACAACAGTGGAAAAGGCAACTGGGGCTTTCCAGCTGGGACTTGAAAAGTTGCTTTGGAGGTTAATTTCAAACACCAAAAGTTAGGAGCTGATCATGCAAGGGGGTATTTCCTACACTGGCAGAGCCTGGGTCCAACCAACACCTTCTGATACCCTGTCTCCTTTTCTGTGTCCTCAGACAAAAAAAGAGTGGGTGGACAGTTAATGTGTGGAGTGGTAGAAACATGTGTGCTAGTGGCTGCTCCAAGGCATCTCCACTAGTTGAAAGACCTTTTAGAAATGCAAGGGGTGGCCCAGTAGAAGAAGGATGCAGCTAAGTCCACAGAGCTAGCTAGCCCTGGCTTTATCAGTGATGGGAGACACTCTAGATTACCTCTCTACACTAGCTTCCTTAGCTGCTAAACCTGCTTACCTCACAGGTTGTTGTGAGGATCAGATGGCTGAAATAGATGTGAAAGGGTTTAAAAGCACTATACGCATGTAAGTTATTAAAGCATATGAACTTGGCCGAGAGAAGGCTGGTGTGAGGCACAGTAGTTGACAAGATACAGAATTAGGGTTGTACACCGTGACCTCATTGCTTAAATCTCTACTAGTTTAACTTGACTGCTTCCTGGAATTTACAATCTTCATTTCTTAAAATCTCTCTGTAGTCCCTTAGGCTATTGTAGACACAACATGTATTGGTCCCTTTTCATATTTGCTGTGTCTGTGACATACCTACTAGCAAGCACTTAATAGTCAAACCATCTTTCCCTCCATTTTACTTGTCCTTAGTCACTTATCTCTATGGATATAATTCAGAACTAATAGGAAGCCACAATTGCGTGTTTTGGTTCATGTTGATAGTCTTTGATATAATGAGAAATTGGCTGTCTTATAAAATACTACCTATAAGTAAATTCTTTGCATTCCATGTTTAGGTATTTTTATATTCATAATTATATAACGTTAGGTTTGGTTTGTCATTTGGACATCATGGAAACAATTTGGATTATATCAGCTTCCCAAATATTTTTTAACTAAACAAACAAACAAACAAACAAACAAACAGAATCCTTTCCTCTTAGTGAATATCACCACATTCATGTAACAAGATTGATCAGACGGAATTTGCACCAACCATTCTAGAAATAGTGAAAAATCATATTCCTTTACATTAAAAAGCAGTAAGTGCTAGGGAAAAGGTGTTGCAGATATTGGGGATTTTTAAAAGATTCTCAACCCAATGATAGGCTCGATTTTCTTAGAGAAAGGGAAGACCACTGAGATTAAATTAAACTAGGATCATTTAAGAAACACTGCCATCTTCTAACTATCCAGGTAGGTCTTTGTACAGAGATGTCCAGAGCACCTTTGCCCAGAAATCCACAGAAGGAGGTGGAGGATGAGCCATCATGCAAAAATCTGGATCCTACTCCTGTCAGGCCAATTAGTTCAGAAGCCTATCTCCAACTCTCTATTAAGGATGAAAGAAAATCTCTAATATTAAGCTATATATGTTAGAAAACAAAGTCATTGTGAATAACGTATAATAATGAGAATTTCACTACGCCCAGATTGAAATCATTTAACAAATATTTATATATTTACTCATTCAACTTTTTTGGGTGCCCTATATCTTGCATGTAGTATATTTGGGGTGGAAATGCAACATGAATGGGGCAGACTTGACTCTGTTCCCATGCAGTCTTTTACTCCACTAGGGAGAGGCACACAGTAAATGATAAAAAGAAAGCACTAGAAATGCAAATTCTAGTGTTTCTCCTATAAATAGTGGATGATCTGCTAGTTTCCTAGTTTACATAGAATGGTCAGAGAAGTCTTTTATGAATAGGGTGACTCATAATTTTGACCAGTAATTTATTATTCCAACCACATCACATTTCAAAGTGACAGGTTTCACATCAGTAATTACACCAGGACCACAGATATAAATCAGGTTTTTTGTAGGTAGATCAGAATGTCACCCTATCTTTCAGCCTCATTTCATTTAAGTGTAGATCAGAAGGAAGAAAAGAAGTCAAGAATGCGGAAAAACAGGGACAAGAATATCCAAAGTGGTGGAGCAGCATCAGAAATAAGGAGGCTGTTTTTCTTGTGTTGTGTTAGTTGTTCAGTCATGTCCAACCCTTTGCAGCCCCAAGAACTGTAGCTTACCAGGCTCCACTGGCAATGGAATTCCCCAGTCAAGAATACTGGAATGGGCTGCCATTTCCTTTTCCAGGGGATCTTCCTGACCCAAGGATCGAACCCAGGTCTCCTGCACTGGCAGGCAGATTCTTTACTGTCTGAGCCACCAGGGAAGCCTGGAACTTTCCCTGTTCAGTGTGTAATGACTTAGAGCAAAGTTGGCAAATGATCCTCAGGCTAACCCTCATTTATGCTTTTTAGATAGTTTTATTAGAACACAGCCACACATGTTTGTTTACTACTTTCTATGGTTCTTTGACATTGTGAAGCAGAGAAACACTGGTAGAAAAGACTAGCAGCCCTGAATCTGTCTGCAGACATTAGATGTTGTTGCCCTCATCCTCTACTACATCCCACAAAGAAACCACAATGATCTGAGCTTAGTGATATGAGCTCACTTAGGAGGTACCTGAGCAGACCATAGTCCCTGAACAGTGATTCAGACAGCTCAGAATCACTGACAAGGGGCCAGTCTTTCACCTTCTCTGAAGCCCATTCCCCCTTCCCACCCCCAGAAACATTTTCTACTCCTCCATATGACTGCCAGCTCCCAGGGGTGCCTTGCAGCCAAATCATCTCACCACTGAATTGAGTCATTTTTCCCAGATGCTAGATCTCTTCAGAATTTGGAGTATTTTCTCAGTCCTGCATCTGCTGGCTAACAGAAGAACTCCTGTACTCTGCCCATGTCCTCAACACTACCTGGACAAATTTTACTTCTTATTTTCAACAAATGTCAGATAACATTAAAAAAGACTACTTGACTAGTTGCAACAGAGACTGTACGACTTGCAAAACTTAAAATCATTAGCTATTTGGCCATTTACAGAAAAGTTTGCTAATTACTGATCTAGGGAAAGATTAGCATGAAATGCAGTTAGAGAGGTAGGTACCCTGCTCTTAAGACAGAAAATCTTAGAGTGCTCAAAGCAATCATTATTTCACTGTTCTATTTGAATATCTGTAATTATAGAACAATAGAAGCAGAGGGTACCACCAGAGACAAATCTGCCATCATTATATAAGTGGATTATGCAGGTTGATAGGACATTTTCCACATCATTCACCATTTGTTTTTTCCATTAGTAATTTCATTGGATGAAATAGAAGCTTTTTCAAATAAACCTATACTTATTTCAGCTAAACAATAAGGTACATCTCGATAGCTTACAATGTCCTCAGCTATAAATATGTAAAATAAAAACAATACATGAATAATTTCTACCCATTTATAATCTGTTGGCAGGGTATAAAAAATAAAGAATGATACATGAAAAGAAAAAGAAGAGGAATATAAAGACCCCATATAATTATGCACTAATATAAACTACATCTTATGAAGAATGAAGCATAATTTATAAATCATGACTCTGAGCTACCAAAGTCATGGGACTTTGCTAATGTACACAGGAAATGACATAATGCAATACAATCAAAAGCTCTGCTCTTACATTTAAGAGTTCTTTTTCCTTAATTTTTCTTCCTTGACTCAAAAAAGGGGAGGAGAGGGTAATGTAACACAAAAGAAGAAAATACAGTAAATACTAGAGACAGATGATTTTACCTAAAGGTTATTTCTTTTGAAAAGTCAAGAGAGGTAAAGGTCAGATACTCAGTTTTGAATGTAAATGTTTAAAAGTTTTAGCTACAAACATTAAACACTTTCTGCAATTACTAACTAGAGAACTTATCACTGAAGGAGACCACAGTTGTGATAGATCAGTATGAAGCAACGATCACATAGAGCCCACAATTGAGAATGAATAGAGCAGGCCAGGGGTGAATATCTTTGAGCCCTACTAAGCGAAAGTCCAGATAATCACAATGGTGTGATCACTAACCTAGAGCCAGCCATTCTGGAATGTGAAGCCAAGTGGGCCTTAGGAAGCCTCACTACGAACAAAGCTAGTGGAGGTGATGGAATTCCAGTTGAGCTATTTCAAATCCAAAAGATGATGCTGTGAAAGTGCTGCACTCAATATGCTAGCACATGCGGAAAACTCAGCAGTGGCGACAGGACTGGAAAAGACCAGTTTTCATTCCAATCCCAAAGGCAATGCCAAAGAATGTTCAAACTACCACAACAATTACACTTGTCTCACATGCTAGTAAAGTAACGCTAAATATTCTCCAAGCCAGGCTTCAATAGTACATAAACCATGAACTTCCAGATGTTCCAGATGGATTTAGAAAAGGCAGAGGAACCTGAGATCAAATTGCCAACATCCGATGAATCATAAAAACAGCAAGAGAGTTCTAGAAAAATATCTGCTGCTGCTGCTGCTTCTGGTAAGTTGCTTCAGTTGTGTCCGACTCTGTGCGACCCCACAGACGGCAGCCCATCAGGCTCCCCCATCCCTGGGATTCTCCAGGCAAGAACACTGGAGTGGGTTGCCATTTCTTTCTCCAATGCATGAAAGTGAAAAATGAAAGTGAAGTCGCTCAGTCGTGTCCGACTCCTAGCAAGCCCATGGACTGCAGCCTACCAGGCTCCTCCATCCATGGGATCTTCCAGGCAAGAGTACTGGAGTGGGCTGGAAAAATATATACTTCTGCATTATTGACTATGCCAAAGCCTTTGACTGTGTGGATCATTACAAACTTTGGAAAATTCTTCAAGAGATGGGAATACCAGACCACGATATGCAGATTACTTCACCCTTATGGCAGAAAGTGAAGAAGAACTAAAAAGCCTCTAGATGAAAGTGAAAGAAGAGAGTGAAAAGGTTGGCTTAAAGCTCAATATTCAGAAAACTAAGATCATGGCATCCGGTCCCATCACTTCGTGGCAAATGGATGGGGAAACAGTGACAGACTTTGTTTTCTTGAGCTCCAACATCACTGCAGATGGTGACTGCAGCCATGAAATTAAAAGGCACTTGCTCCTGGGAATAAAAGTTATGACCAACCTAGACAGCATATTAAAAAGCAGAGACATTACTTTGCCAACAAAGGTCTGTCTAGTCAAAGCTGTGGTTTTTCCAGTAGTCATGTATGGATGTGAGAATTGAACTATAAAGAAAGCTGAGCACCAAAGAATTGATGCTTTTGAACTGTGGTGTTGGAGAAGACTCTTGAGCATCGCTTGGACTGCAAGGAGATCCAACCTGTCCATCGTAAAGGAAATCAGCCCTGAATGTACATTGGAAGGACTGATGCCGAAGTTGAAACTCCAATACTTTAGCCACCTGGAAAAGACCCTAATGCTGGGAAAGATTGAAGGCAAGAGCAGAAGGGGACAACAGAGGATAAGATGGTTGGATGGCATCACCGACTCAATGGACATGAGTTTGAGTAAACTCCAGGAGTTGGCAATGGACAGGGAGGCCTGGCCTGCAGCAGTCCATGGGGTCGCAGAGTCAGATACAACTGAGCGACTGAACTGAACTGAACTGAAAGCAGAAGCTCTGATGAAGTGAGCTTTAACCCTACTACAAGCGTTAGATACACAGATGATAACCTAGATTTAAGTCTTTTCTTGTTTTTTTTTTTTTTTTTTGGACAGAAAGAATCACCCTGCAACTTCCTAAAGATTACATGTTCTTCTCCTATTTTTTTGCTTAGCAATTTTCTCAGCCTCCTATATTGCATAGGATCTGAGGTGAATCTATAGGAATAGGGCAATTTTGGATATTCCTGGAAAGATTTAGACTGTGAACTAGGGTCCATACATGCTGAACTGGTAAAATAAATTCATCAGTGTTCTTAAATACATTTCAGTCTCATTAAACTTAAAGAAACTGCAAAGAGAGAAAGTGTACCCTCCATTACAAGGAGTTCTCAAGAAAAACTATCAGATTATTTAGTTGCAGTTTTGCTGGAATCATTACAATGTTCTAGAATCCATCGCATCTTTTCTACATGTCTCATAATGCTGACCTTTACTTCAGAAACAACAAGCTTTTTTTCAAGGTATATAATTTGGCTAACCTGAATTTGATATATTTTTGTGTTATATTAACTTTACTAAGAAAAATGATGAATAACAATATAAATGCATAGTATATTTTATTGGAAGATTTCACACTCACAGACTCTAAAAAATATAAAAATAAGTGAAATTTCTGTTAAAAGGAGAAATAAGGACTTGATTTTAAATGTTAAGTTGTGTAATTATAGCTCAGTTTTTTTCTTATATTGGTATATTTGAATATTCAACCAATTATTATATATGAAGAGTTAACTAAGTATTAAGACTTATGGGGGAAATGGGGCTTTATTCTGCTCATAAAAAGCTTATACTATTTTGGGAGAAATAAACAATTAAGAATACACAAATAATAGATAAAAATAATTTTCAAGTGAGTTGGAGTTACATCTGTGAAAATTTTGCAAACAAACTGTAGGTATTACCTTAAGGTATAGTATCATTTAAATAGTTATTATAAAACCCATTGAGACTTTAGTTTTGGATGATTACACTGGCTAGAGTGTTTATATGTAAAAATAGAAAAAAATTATAGAACTTCCAAGAAAACCTGCCAATTCTACTCTGTTGGGAGTTGAATACAAGAGATCCTATGTGAGCAAAGCCCATTTAGGAAACTGTTTCTTTACCAGGTCTGACTTTAATTCCCAGGAAGCTGTGAGGTAGTTTGTTAAGGCATACATTTTGTAAATAGAATTTTCAAAGAACGTTCATGATTGGGCCTCCTGATGTTTTTTATTGGTTCAAAAGGGGCATTCACAGCTGCAGAAAGCAGCTTGTAATTATCAAATTGGCTTTTTTTCTACAAGGTAAGATAATACACATGCAGTTTCTGGTATTTTTCACAAGAACAGTAAGCCAATCATTTGCATTTTCATATTAGGTGTGGAAATTATTCTCTGGATCTAACTGACCTTATTCAAGTTAAAGAGAAGGAAACCTGAAGAATTAAGAGAAAAATCCATATTCAAAATATAATCCCTGAACCGGAACCAGATCAAGGACATCAAAATTCAACTGCCAGTGGGTAGATTTGCTCTTCTCTGCACACTTGGTTTCACTTCGCAAATATCCCTTCATCAAAAGTATCAAAGGAACTGGAATGCTGCCAAATCCTTGCCATTCCTTTCTCCAGGGGATCTTCCCAACCCAGGGATTGAACCCGGGTCTCCTGCATTGCAGACAGATTCTTTATCATGTGCCACCAGGGAAGCTCACTAAGGAAGATACACTTGACTAAATCCAGCCAAGAAATAGAAGATCTTATAGGATCTTACAATAAACTTGTATTTAAATAACACAAAAACATCATGATTAACATTATGACAATAAATAAGAAATGACTAGAATAAATGAGAACTGATTTCCAAATACATCTCAGTATTTGAATGCCATTATATTGACAGATTTTTAAAAAATCAGCGTACGGAAGAGCAATACAAATGATCTCACACTTGGTGTTGTCACAAAGTAATAACACAGAGTACTGGGGCTCAAATTGAATCTTAATCATAATATACAAACTACCACTCTGTAAATAAATATGAAAGCTTATCTTAATTTATTAAATGACAGCATGGACAAGTAGATGTTTATGTTTTAGTTACAAGTAACAGAGTTTGTCAAATGGGTAGTTCTCACAGCTTGTGAAGATTGGTTCCTTATAGAGAAGAGATGGCCCCAACAGTTTGATATGAAGACTATTTCTGCTGGACATACATCATTAACTTGATTTTATCTCTTCTGTAAGATATTTATTAAGGACAACTAAGTATATTTATTAAACTTCAAGTAAACTGCATTTTAGTAACTTGGAAAGTGGAAAAAGAAGAGTTGGTATTTATCTTGTAAGATGTTAATATCTTAAACTAGGGTCCATATTTAAACATCACTTCTAGCCTAAAACCCAATAATGATTATGCTTTGCCATCACTTATGGTATAGTATGTCTTTGTTCTTTACAAATTTAATATTTACTATTTCAAGGATATTCTACTGGTAGTGATTATTCATAACACAGATTAATCTTGTATTTCTTCAAGTGTAAATCTGAATCCTGTGTGTTAGAAAACCAATTGTTTAAGGAAGTCACTTAAATAGGACATGCACTCATTCCCCATACATTTGTATCTAGCATTGTTTACACACTAATTCTATCGTAGTAATAAAAAGAACTTTCTTAGTTTAAATTGGCATTGGGTTAACTTTTGTTTGATATCTATATGAAATATGTGACTCTCATCCCAAATATGATTAAAAGGAAACCATCTGCCTATATTAAATGTCTGTTTTCATGAATTTAGGAATCAGATAGAATATCTGAAAGCTATCCAGACATAACTCATGAGTCTACTGTATATTCTAAATAGAACAGAATAGCGACTGTGTGGATCACAATAAACTGTGGAAAATTCTTCAAGAGATGGGAATACCAGACCACCTGACCTGTCTCTTGAGATACCTGTATGCAGGTCAGGAAGCAACAGTTAGAACTGGACATGGAACAACAGACTGGTTCCAAATAGGAAAAGGAGTACGTCAAGGCTGTATATTGTCACCCTGCTTATTTAACTTATATGCAGAGTACATCATGAGAAACGCTGGGCTGGAGGAAACACAAGCTGGAATCAAGATTGCTGGGAGAAATATCAATAATCTCAGATATGCGAATGACACCACCCTTATGGCAGAAAGTGAAGAACTAAAGAGCCTCTTGATGAAGGTGAAAGAGGAGAGTGAAAAAGTTGGCTTAAAGCTCAACGTTCAGAAAACTAAGATCATGGCATCTGGTCCCATCACTTCATGGGAAATAGATGGGGAAACAGTGGAAACAGTGTCAGACTTTATTTTTTGGGGCTCCAAAATCACTGCAGATGGTGATTGCAGCCATGAAATTAAAAGACGCTTACTCCTTGGAAGGAAGGTCATGGCCAACCTAGATAGCATATTTAAAAGCAGAGACGTTACTTTGCCAACAAAAGTCTGTCTAGTCAAGGCTATGGTTTTTCCAGTGGTCATGTATGGATGTGAGAGTTGGACGGTGAAGAAAGCTGAGCACCGTAGAATTGATGCTTTTGAACTGTGGTGTTGGAGAAGACTCTTGAGAGTCCCTTGGACTGCAAGGAGATCCAATCAATCCATCCTAAAAGAGATCAATCCTGGGTGTTCATTGGAAGGACTGATGTTGAAGCTGAAACTCCAATACTTTGGCCACCTCATGCGAAGAGTTGACTCATTGGAAAAGACCCTGATGCTGGGTACGATTGGGGGCGGGAGGAGGAGGGGACGACAGAGGGTGAGATGGTTGGATGGCATCACCGGCTCGATGGACATGGGTTTGGGTAGACTCCGGGAGTTGGTGATGGACAGGGAGGCCTGGCGTGCTGCAATTCATAGGGTCGCAAAGAGTCGGACATGACTGAGCGACTGAACTGAACTGAACTGAACTGAATAATCATGAGCTTTGGAAATAGTTAAATTTATGCATGTCACTGGAGCATATAATTTCCAATATTACAAAAACACTCCACCCCACCCTTGTAAGTGCAGTAAATTACATATGTGACAAACAGTGGAGAACTGGTTGAGATGCATATATTGAGAGATTCAGCTAGGCTCACACACTAGCTAAAAGTGGGCTAGGTTTACCACACAAGTAAGACAATTTTAACACTAAGGTTCCAATTGAAAATGACTGAATATGTGTTGCAATGAACTGCATACAGTTGGTACTATAAACTCTAAGGCTATGAATGTCAAGAAACCATTTTAGCAAAAGAAAATACTGAACATATGCTATTTAAACCCAAGGACAGGTTCTTATTCAACTCTAGATGTATAAATCCACAAGAGATCATCACTTCCACCCTAACAAAAAAAGTAAAAAAAAAAAAAATGAAAACTACAAAATCATAACACTTTAAGCCCATCTGAGAACTGAGGTGAAGGGTGAAGAAAATTCTAAAGGATAAAAAAGCCTTTTAAGGACAGAAGGGACACATGAACTTTTTACCTTTACAGAGCACAAGACTAAGAAGTGACCAGTATAAGAATAAAATAGGAGAAAGGAAAAGAAAACAACTGAAGCAATAAAGTGTTGTTAAAGATCAAGAGATGATCAGGGTGACAGTTTGGAACACCCGGGACAAGGTGACTCTGTAATCACCCTATTCTTCACAATGAGCCTCCATCTTGTGTTCATGAGAGTTTGGGGGCAGAGCAGGAGACCTAAAATAATTTTCCCTTTGCACAGGCATGAATTCATACTCACTTCTTGAACTTTTTCTTATGTGAATCAAAAGCTGTAAGTCAATGGATAAGGGACAGGAAACCTGGCTTCTTCCAACAAAGGCAAATGGTAGACGCAAAAACTTTCTGACCCTAGGAAAAGATTAGGAAACCTTCCCTTGTATCTTAAGCCTAACTCAAAGAATAAGCTCCAAGAATCTACTGGAACAAAGCAAGAAAATCCTCTGCCACTAATCCCAGGTCAAGGCACACTTCTTCTCATGGAGATACAGAAGCACATTTGTTTGCCCACTTTAAAAGATCTGCTTCTGTTGCTGGGAAGGTAGGAGAATCTCTCCAAGTTGAGAATCTCACAGATAGAAGAGAGAGCTTGACTCTCATGGAAGAGAACAGGAACTTTTGAGAAAGACTAATTATTATAACTCAGGTTATATAACAGCTGAATCATAAAAATCTTAGAGATAACCCTTGTTTGTACCACATGCCTCATACTTAGTAACAAGTAATACCATTGTAGAAGGGGAATAGCATGGAAAAGTTTCCTTCCACAGTACAGTCGTGCAGTCTGTTGAAAGCTTAGCATGGAATCAGAATGCATAAAAATCTTCCCAACACCCTAGGCTCCACACTCAACAAAATATAGCAGCATCCCACTATTGGGGAATTTGAAGCCTGTGAAGCACTAAAGGCATAGTAGCCAAACTCAGATCAATTACTCTCTAGTTTGACTCAACTCTCCATGATAGAAGCCCAATAAAAGAAGAGGCATACACTTTTCTAGCCATAGGTATGATTTGCCTCAGTCTTTTGTTCTTTTACTGAAAAGTCTACTGTTCTTTTACACATAATTCCAGAATTCAGTAAAAAAAAAAAAAAAAAAAATCACACACACACATACAAATAGAGTAGAGGAATAAAATGAATATTTGTCAAGTGATAAAGCGGACAACAGAACCAGACACTGAGATGACTTAGACACTGGAACTATCAAAGATTTAACTGCCATTAACATATTAAAGGACATAGTGCAAAGGACAACATGCACGAATAGTCACCACAGAATTTCAGCAGCAAGACTGAAACTATAGAAGGCAGTAAAATTGAGATGAATAGTTCTTTATCAGTACATAGGACACAAGAAGACAGAGTTGGAGAATTTAAAAACAGGTCAACAGAAAATTTCCAAAGTGAAATAAATAGAAGAAATAATGAGTGGAAACAAAAATAGAAGTGTGTACCCAGGGGCTGTAGGGTAATATCAAAGGATCTAAACCCCAGGCAGATACTGCTAGTTTCCTTTCTCTTCTGAAATGATCATGGAAATTATAATGAGACTATGGGTGCTTGGTAGAGACTGAATTATCAGCCTATGCTAAGTCTAAGAGTATCATACAGCTAAAGAGAGTCAGTGGGATTTGAGAAAATGCACCTGTGATTTTCAGGTCATGCTTTTAAGAGGGAGAGTTCTCTTTTCTTTACCCTATTTACTGGCTGAATGGAGGCATTACACTAAGGGTCATAAAGCAAACTATTTATAAAAACCTGGGTCCTTGGCACCAGTGACTTCTCATCTCAGCCTTGGACTAATTCTATCACCTGACAGAAAAAAAAAAAACATATTGTATTTTTATAACATAAGAACCCAGCTAGTAAAAGTTTAGAATGAAATTTAAATTAGTTTATGGTTTCTGAATATAAAGCTAACAAGATTAGTTTTACCTCTCACTTATCAGAAAATACCAAAAGAAAGGCAGGTATTATTAGTTGTGAGAAAATCTTTTCAAATTTAGATAAATACAGACTAATTAATAGCAAAAGTTTGATTTCTAAACACCAGAGAAAGATCAGAAACTAATTACATAGCAGAAATAAATATTGGTTCATCAGAATGCATAATTAAGTTAGGGGAAATGTCACTTTTCAGAATTTTATGTCTGAAACCAAAATTTGAATACTATAAAAAATATCATGATTAGATACAGGAAAATGGTGCATCTATAAAGCACAAGACACAAACAGCTGGAGAAAAGACTAACATATCCAAATATGCCATTTGGCAGCAAACAAATTTCATTGAAAAGGTGGTCCTCTGAAGTAATGAATAATTCTGAAATAATTTCAGTCTGTGCAAATAAATACTGTTTAAAATTATATAAAACCACTGTGAAACACAAGAGCTACTAAATGTTCCAAATATCACCCCTTGTAATATTCTTAAGTTTACTTTCAAGATAAACTATTATAACAAACTGCCAATAAAACCAGTAATCTAATTTATAGTTTAATCCTATTTTCTTCATTCAGCTGTCCACTCAAAAACATCATTATTGACTTTTATGATATGCAAAGCTCTATATTGTTCAAGTCATAACATATTGCTTTTCAAAATGTTCTCACAGAGCTGAATGGGGATGATTTAAATATGAATTAGGAATATATTAAAGTAGCGATACAAAAGAAATTTAAAAATAAAAGCTTTTTCTCTTTTTAAGAAATCAGTAGCATTTCTTCTTTAATTAGATTCCATGAGCAAAGGTATTATCACTGGGTGAAACTGCATTTTCAAAGACTCTTAAGAATCAAAAGGAATGTTGGAATGGAAAGATCAAACCATGAAAATCTGGAATGTGGTAATAATCTTGTAAGAGAAACAAGTATGTTGTAAACAAAAAAGCACTTATTTGGGTATTGGGAAACTTGAGTTCTATTTCTTAGTTTTCCATTAATTCTTTATGAACTTAGTAAAAATTACTGTGCCTTGGATTTCTCATTCATGAGAGAAAGATAAATTCTAATGATTTCTAAATTTTTTTCCACTTCTTTAATAACATAAAAATAAGCTATCTGTACATATGCACCACATGGTTACGTTCCTGCTCTAAACCATTTGTTCTGAGGGTCCTCTCTACCCTATGTTTTCACCAATAAATTGGGACTATCGGTCGACTGCTCTTGGAGTTTTTAAGCCACTGGAGGTATTGAAAACGGGCTCCTCTGAAACACAAATAATAAGGATCCAACAGGCAGCTGGCCAAGGTCAAGAGAAACATAAAAACACTTTGCAGAGTAAACCTAGGGGGACTGCAGTCTGCACAATTGCCACGCTCTAATACACTGGCCTAACCAAACTCAGATCCCACGAGTTGTTCCTCCCACAGATGCTCTAGTAACTTTAAAGAGCTAGGGTTATAGGCAGTCACAATCACAACATGTCCATTGATTGAATTATGAACATCTTGACTTTTTCTTGCTGCATTCTCAGAATGCCACCCCAGGGACACTCAAGTTAGCAAGCAGGAGGCAAACAATATGAAGTGGGATTAATGGCCCATGTTGTTCTTTTAGACAAAAAGGATTTTGTTTCAAGATTCTTAAATCTTTTATATATAAAGTCACCGTTCTTAAGAGGAAGGGAGTTAGCATATTTTATTACTCTACTTTCAGACACAGAGCAACACAGGTACAGAGGGATTTGGCAACCTGTCAAAAACAGACCAGGATCAGAATTAGGAATAAAAATAATCTAAATTCTATTATAGAGATGTTTTATGATTCCAAAATAAAGTTGCACAAAGAAATGTCAATCTGACTGTAACATCCTAGTATGAAGATGTTTACTTCTGAGAAACTTAAAACCTGGAAAAGGCTGAAAAATGTCCTTATGACACTAACAGTCCTTGGAAATTACAGAAACAACATCGATGACTTGAATATTTCAAAAAAGGTATGTATCTCTTTATTTACATGTGAATTTACACCACATTTCATTCTACAAAGGATTTGAGGTATAATACATAACTAGAACATAACTAGAATCATATCATAAAAAGGGATGGGAGGAGAGGAAAGTAATAAAAATTACTTCTCCCACAATGTTCCAGTCCACAGATACAGGCCCACTTAGATAAGGAGATTTAACAGGAAGATAATCAACTGTCTCACCTCTTCATAATTTACCACTACACCAACAGGGCTCCAAAAGAATAATAGTGGATCACTGTCAAAACATGTACAAAATACAACTCTCTCTGAGGAAGAAAACTTACAAAGCCCCGGTGAGGATGGGAAACAAAAACAAGAACATCAGAGGCACAGGAAACCTGTGGTACCTAGATCTATAGAAAACACTAAACAAAACCCAACTTCTAGCCAGATTAATACAAATTCTCAAAGAAAGACAAATATCATATGATATCACTCATATATGGACTTTAATTTTTTTTAAATGACACAAATTTATTTACAAAACAGAAACAAACTTACAAATATCGAAAAACAATATATTATGTATATGTATAACTGAATCACTTTACTGTACACTGAAGCTAACATTGAAAATCAACTATATCCCAATAAAATTTTTAAAAATTATTGATCCTGATGACATGAAAAAAAATTCTCACAGAAGAGTCCCATTTATCTCTAGTGTAGCCTATCTTGTTCACATTTCAACAAAAAAAGTATAGGACACGTTAAAGGCAAGAAATATTATCTGGGGAGACAAAATAATCATCAGGACCTGATTTAGACAGATAGAATTAACAAATGGAATTTAAAATCACTAATATATTAAGGAATCTAATGAAAAACTTGGACAATCTGCAAAGACAAGTGGCTACAGAAGCAGAGAGATAAGAAAGAATTAAAATGAAATGCTGAAAATAAAAACACTGTAATGGAAAGAATGTCTCTGATTGTCTCATTAGTAAACACAAAGAAGCCGAGAAAAGATCAATGAACTTGAAGATGAGTTAATAGAAACATGCCAAACTGAAAGTGGAAGAAAAAAATGGAAAAAAGACCCAGAACCTATTAGAAATGTCAAAGGTGTAACATATGATTAAGTGGACTGACTATCAGTAGAAGAAAAAGACAACAGAGAAGAGGAAATTTTAAGAAAAAACTAAAACAATTATTTAAATACATATAATTAGTATATTAAGGGAGGGGATAAGATGAAGTTTCATAAAATACTCAACTAAAACTAAAGGAAACAGTAAAATAAGCACTGTTAACAAACAGAAAGCAGTTACAAACATGGTAGATGTTAATCCAAGTATATAAAAAAATCCCTTTAAATGTGAATGATCTAGATATAAAATTAAAAGACAGAGACTGTCAGAGTGAATAAAACAACAAGAAAAAAGTTCACTATATGCTAGCTAAAGGAAACTCACTTTAAACATAAAGGCTTAGATATGTTAAAAATAAAGGAGTCAAGAAAGTTATACCGTATAACAGAAATCAAAATAAATATGGAGTTCACATATTAATTTTAGACAAAAAGACTTCAAAACAAAGAAAATTATCAGAAATAAATTCAAGTACTACATAATGGTGATTGGGTCGATTCTCTAAGAAGCCATAATAATCTTAAACGTGTATGAACTTAAAAGCAGAGTGTCAAAATATATGAGGCAAATACTAATACAACAGAGAGGAGAAATAGACATATATACTATTATAATCGAAGGATTCAAAACATCTCTATCAGAACAGTGTATAGTTCATCAAAAGAGTAGCAATCGACTTGATTTAACTGGTATTTATAGACTAGCCCATCCAAAAACAGCCGAGTACATGTTCCTCTCAAACTTTTATTGAACTTTTACCATGATACTCCACATCCTGACCCACAAATAATAATTTAACAAATTTAAAATAGTATAAATCATACAAAGTATGTTCTGAGACTATATGAAATTAAACTAGAAACCAATTAAACTGAAGGAGGAACTAATGGAACAATAGTTTCAAAAATTAGCAACAAAACATTATACTTCTAAGTAACATACTGGCCAAAAGAAAAACTCAAGAAATTAAAATATATTTTGAAATAAAGAGAAATGAAAATATAAATCTTCAGAATTTTGTGGAATGCTTCTCTTTTAAGCAGTGCTTTAAGACAAATTTATTTCATTAAATGCATATGTTAGAAAAGAAGAAAGATCTAAAAGAACAGAAATTTAGGCCTCAAGGAAACAGAATAAAAGCTGTAATAAAAATCAGGGCAGAAATCAAAGAAATTATAAACAAGAAGACACTAGAAAAATATCAACAAAACCAAAAACTTTAAAAAAAATCAATAAAATTGGCAAATCTTTAGTCAGACTAACAAAGAAAAAAAGAGAAAATACACATTTCAAGTGTCAGAAATGAAAGCGAGGTCCATGGACATTAGATGGACAAGAATAAACCACTATAAACAACTCTTTTTCTACAAATTTAATCATTTCATGAAATGGACCAATTTCTTGAAAGACAGACAGTACTGAAACCCGATTAAGGAGAAATAGGTAACCTGAATAGTCCCAAATCTATTAAAGAATTTGAATCCACAATTAATAACCACTCAAAAAAGAAACCCTTAGGCCTAAATGGTTTAAGCAGTGAATTTTACACATTTTAATGAAAGCAATGTAAAAGACAAAAATAAGTGAACTGTCAAGTTGCAAAAAGACATGGGTGAATCCTAATTGCATATCATTAAGTGAAAGAAGCTGATCTGAAAAGGATATATATTGTATCATTCCAATTACATGACATTATAGAAAAGGCAAAAGTATAGAAATAGTAAAAAAAGATCAGTGGTTGCTCGGAGGGAGAAGTGGAGGAAGTTTTAAATATGTGAATCACAGATGACTTTTTTAGAGTGGTGAAACTATTTGATATAATGCTATAATTAAGGACACATGACACTAAAAATTTCAAAAGTCTCTGGACTTTATAGCACAGAGTAAATCTTAATGCACATTACAAACCAACAAACAAAGAAAATTAACAGGTCAGGTGGGATGTAGAATATGACCAGTCTTACTGTATTACAATCATATGACAGAACTTCACTGAACCTCATCAATGAATTTGGGTGGTGGAGGAAAGCTATTGATTTACATAAATGGAAGTGAGAGGAGTCTGTAAAACTAATGGCAAAATAAAGCATACATAAAACCATACTCTAGTTGATGAAGTTGCTTCTCACTAGGGAAAATTATGATAACATTATACATGTATATTGGATTTTAAGATTTAGATAAATGTTGGATGGTGGAAGTTAGGTTTCTCTAGAATGGGAGTTTACAGATCAGCAAGGAGAGGAGGCTGGAATGGTCCACTGATTGCAATAGAGATGAACACATCAATATGAACTCATGTTTAGTTTATAGGAATGGTTATACGTATAAATATTTGTAGATAGATGTACAAATATGGGTTAGTATTTATACATAATTTTTTCCTGTCAGTTGAGAGGGCCTGGAAGCAATCAGACTCAGTAACAATGAGCATACCTAGCACCCAGATCTTGATTTCGAATACTTCTTCAATAAAAGGAACCAGGGCTCCTTGGAAAAATAGATGATGCTAGGAGTGAGTATATCATATTTCCCCAGAGCAAGAAATATACAAAATGAGCCCACAGAATCATATAGTACAAGAAGATGAGGAAGTGTTCAAAACACACAGACACACACACACACACACACACACTAATAATGGGGGAAGGGTAGGTAATTAAGAGAAATAGAAGCCAGTTGAAAGGGCTACCAATGGCCAAAACTAGAACAATTTGAGCAAAATTAAGTAGTATCAGATGATAAAGCATAAGTATCCATTGGGTAGGAAAGAAATCACCTATTTAGAAGAATTTCAAATAAATTATCTAATTACTCCCTACTAAATGAGGGAAATACAAATCCCCATCCCTTTGATATGATCTATATGTGGTTGACTTCCTTCCAGTGTGTAGCATTTTACTTTACAGCAAAAAAAATGTGTCACTTTATAGCAGAAAGAGAGAGATATAGAGAATAACTTAGAGTGTTTCAAAGCAAAGTGAGTGTTTCAAAAAATTACAGAGAGCTCTGCAGGGATTAGATTCTGTTGGACAAGAGATAATATGGTGGCCTACACAAGTAAGAGGGCTTCCCTAGCGGCTCAGTGGTAAAGAATCTGTTCATCATCGCAGGAGACACAGGTTAGATTCCACATGCGGGTTGGGAATATCCCCTGGAGAAGGAACTGGCACCCACTCCATTATTCTTGTCTGGAAAATCCCATGGACAGAGGAGCCTGTCCATGGCGACAGAGGGCTACAGTCCTCGGAGTTGCAAAAGAGTAGGACACAATTTAGTGACTGAAGAACAACCCAGGTAAGAATAATAGGCACGGTAAGACTTGTCCTAGAAATTCTAAGGCAGAGAGTGAAACGGAGCATGACTCAGAGAGTGGGCCTCCTGGGCACGAATGCTTTTCTGTGTGTCCCATCTCTTGATTACAGGAAACAGGCCTCATTCAGACTCCCTGAATTTAACAGGCAGGTTCAAACAGTTGATAATTATGGAAGAGGGGATGGGAGACAAGGAAAGAACAGTTAAGAAACAATAGCGCAGCCTTGGGGTAGGGTCCTGGTTCTCCTTAAAGAGACCTGCATAACAATATCTTTGAGTTGTTTCATGAATACTGAAACCCAAACCAGGCAGGAGAAGTTAACTGTATGCTGTCCACAAGCACTTACATTCCAGATTGGTTGGAACTGATGATGCTGACTCCCAATTACCTCCCCGCCAACCAATCAGAAGAATGTCCACGAGTTGATCATGCCCTCTTTGAACCATTGCTATAAAACTTCTCACAGCACCTGGCAGGGCAAGACACACAGTTTTGAGGGCCTTAGCCCACTGCATCTCCCTTTGCCTGGCAAAACAATACGGCTGGGTTTTTTTTTCCTACTTCACTCAAAACTCTTGTCTCTGAGATTTAATTTGGTGTTGGGGTACAGAGGCAGGATTTGGCCTCAAGAATAGGCCTGAGTCATAAGGATACATGCATTGGAAGTCGGTGTCTCACCTGTGTTTTGGAAATCCTGTTTTATTGTTTTATTTTCAAATTGATTTTCTAATCATCCATACTGTATAAAGAATATCACTATACAGAATTTAGCTGAAATTGTTTCAGGATTAAAAATCTGAAAAATTAAACCTATTTGTGAGGATCCAGGCATCTGTGATTTCATTCAGCAAAGTCCTATCACAGCCCATAACATTCTAGAAACTGCATGAAAAAATAAATTGTTTTTTTAATACTATCATCTCTCTGTTAAAAAGGTTGAGATCAAAAAGAGGAAAAATACTTATTTTCAGATCAGGTACCTGCTGCTTCCAATTTAGATTTTGGGTAAACTATCAGTAGCAAAAACAGTGGAGTGAAATGCACAGTGTCCCAACCTTCCTAATTAATAGCAGTCAGTTCAGAGCAACCCTATTCAGGGTCTTTTTCTCATTGAGCTGACCAGGAGAGACCTTAAAGGCAAAATGTGTGAGCCCTGTTAAAGCAAACCTCAAACAACAGATAAGCACTAAAGTCTTTGAAGAAACTGTGAACACCCTCTGGGGAGAAAATTAGACTTGTGAACTTAAAAAATGGCACACAAACATTTTAACACAGAACTGAAGACAGAGGTCAACAGGGATATTTCCAGCTGAAGATTGCCTGTTGAGGAAGAAATTAGTTTTGAACATCAAAAATAAATGAACAAAGAGAGCAGAAAACAACATTAGATGAGAATTTTTTCCCCAAGAAAAAATCCTCTCAACATTCCCCACACAAAAACACGTTAATCAAGTTTTATTACTGAAAGGGAAAATCTTTTCCAAATAGGAAAATATAATTCTAGGAAACCAGTTGCAAAAAAAAGTTATCTTTATAAGCACCTCTTTTTCTTGCTAATTCAGTAAAGAAACTGATTTTGACTGACCTCTGTCTCTTAAAATGACTAGCTTTATTTTTATATTTATTTGCAATTTATCTTACACTATTAATTTATCATTCTTTCGTTCTGTTTTCAGCTTTAAATGTAAATGTAAAAGTCTTCAGACTACGCACAATTTGCTCCTGCCACCTTTATTTCCTGGGGTGGGCTTCCTACCCTTGTTCCCTTCCCCTGGGAGGATGAGGGACAGAACTAATGACAGAAACACGAAGTTGTCTTAAAGTCTGGAGTTTGCCATCAGCAAATTGCATACTGCTGGACCAAAGTGGGTTGTGTTGCTACCAGCAACAAGCTCTGTCGGCTAGATCAGCAGCCCACAGTCTTTTTGCCACCAGGGACAGTTTATGTGAAGACAATTTTTCCATGGACCAGGGTTGAGGGGGATGGTTTCCCCCAAACACATTACATTTATTGTGCACTTTATTTCTGTTATTATTACATCAGCTCCACCTCAGATCATCAGGCATTAGGTACTGGAGGTTGGAGACTGCTGATCTAGATGAAGTTTTTGATCCTCTCCATCAGAATAATATGCATAACAATAGCACTTATCTCAGTATTACTTTGTGGTTGTTGTTTAGTCATTCAGTTCTGTCTGACTCTTAGAGACCCCATGGACTGTAGCCTGCCAGGCTCCTCTGTCCATGTGATTTTCCAGGCAAGAATACTGGAGTGGGCTGCCATTTCCTTCTCCAGGGGATATTCCTGACCCAGCAATTGAACTCACGTCTCCTGCATTGGCAAGCAGTTTCTTCACTGCTGAGCCACCGGGGAAACCCAGTATTTCTTGGTGAGGCTTAAATAGTTAGAATTCACACCTGCTCTACACAATGCCTGGCACACTCCAGTTGCTCAGTCAATTCCAGCAATAGTTACAGCACTCACCGTGACCTACTGAAATCAAACCCACGAGTCAAGTCCCATCAAAGGACAACTTTTCTTTTGGACTGCTCTCATCCTCACCATTTCCTCCAGGTCTGAGCTAATCAGTTTAATATAGATCAGTAAGGAGCACTTTGTTTATAGCTTTGTCATAGCAGTGATTCCCAAACCCTGTTTATCCTTATAAAGGCCAGGGAATTTGTTGTAAAATACAAAATCTAACTCTTTTGAAAGTATATTTTGATCCAGTAGATCCAAACTAGGGTTGGAGAATACACAATTTTAAAACTCGACAACAGTTTCTGATAATTGGTCAAATCTGTAAGACCCTGAAAAGATAATCTTCAATGTCCTATTGATTCCTAAATGTATAAAATTAACTTTCTGGTATGTTAAATCTCTCTTTATGCCTAGTTCACTGTGGCATACAGGAGGGGGCATTTAAATTTTATCTTTAAAGTCATCTAAATCAATTGGTTTATCAGCTGAAATTTATAGACATATTGCAGCTAATCTTTGAAAAAAAAAAAGGCCATAATTTTCATTGTTTGGTGTATAACCAATCCTTAATTAATGTAAAAAGATATAACTCTACTAAGAGAGATTTATTTGGGGGATGCCCTGAACCGAAAATTTCAACAAAATTAGTTTTGAAAACACACATTTATTCATGTCCCTTACACAGTTAATAAAGGCAGGAAGAGGAGGAAAATTGATGTGAAAAAGAGCAGAAGGAAATACCTATTTTTCAGAATGTTTTACAATAGAATTTGTCAAATTTTTCTTTTTAGATGAATTTTTCAATTAGGTAAATATTTTCAAACTCATTACACCCTGCTATCTGGGAAGTTATTTACAGAATAAGATTCTTCAATGCCTACTGATGTTTTGATAGCAAGACCACTTGCAAATTTGAAATAAGTATCATGTATAAACAATTCAGAGAGTATCATTTCACAAGAGTATCACTTCTTAAATTTAATAAAACAAGGCAAAAAAGAGCAGAATTTGGGTTGGAAAGAGTTGGACACGACTAATCACATGCATGCGTGCACACACACACACACACATACACACACACATACACACACCTTGTGACTTGTATTAGTTATTTTTCTAGATACCCTTTTTGACTCATTGAGATATCCTGAGTAAGTGAAGTTATATGCAATTGCAGGAAACAAAAAAGAAATTTTAAAGTACAATGTAAAGCCAAACTTTTTTTTCCATGCTTTTATTTAATCTCTCTTGCTTTTATCTAGTTCAGCCCTTAGGGAAAACTTAAAATGATGTGAATTTTGGGAAATATATAAATTTCACTTAAAAGCATTTTACATGGACATAAGAGATACATGATATATGACCATATTTGTATCTATTAAAAAAAAAACCTTAATTGGCCTTGTTTTTACCCCAGTATGTGCTTGTGTGCACGCTCAGTTGCACAACTGTGTCCAGCCCTTTGCGACTATGGACTGTAGCCCATCAGTTCCTGTGTCCATGGGATTTCCCAGGCAAGAATACTGGAGTGGGTTGCCATTTCCTTCTCCAAGTGATCTTCCCGACCCAGGAATGGAACCTACTTCTGAGTCTCCTGCACTGGCGCACAGATTCTTTACCACTATGCCACCTGGGAAACCCCTAACAAAAATCTTCTTAAAAAGATTAAGCAGACAAAAATAAGCTAAAGTTATTTAATGATAATTTTTACCTGGAGCATTTACTAGAAATTAAGATGCTAGGACTTTTCTCTCTCCCTTGAAAATCGTCTTAAAATGAAATATGGATTTAAAACATAAATATAATATACTCCTGTGCCACTCACCTGGAAAACCCTGAATTTCCTTCTAGAGAAGGCCAAAAGATAATTTTCAATTTTGATCCTCTTCCCTGCTCATTTTTATTTCGATGACCGATGCTCTAAGCTTATATTTGATTTCGTTTGTTGCCTTCTATATCGTATTTCAAAAGTTTCTTTTTATGACCTCCTGAAATACTGCAGGGCAGATTCAAACATGTCCCAAGCAGGCACTAAAATTTTAATGCATTTTTATGGAACCGGTCTCAGCCCCTTCAACACAACATTTATTTGTCCAGAAGGATGTTAGCAGAACATCCTCCTATTTATAACTCAGTAAGCAAATTGTTCCCATACTCCAAGTATGTAGAATTTTTTATCAATGTCATATAAATACCGTGAAATTCATGTTATGCATCTGCATAAGTTCATCATATTAGCTAACCTAACAACACAATCATGTCCAAGTGGACCCTTTTAATCAATGTGAGTCTTTTCTGAAGTTCAAAACAGTGTTGTTATTGTCACTTACATTAATATCTGTCTTGACACAGTTCAAATAAAAATTTATGCCATCAGTGTTATTTACCACTCTAGTCCCGCTATTTAGAACAGCACATAGCACAAAACAAACAATACATATTGAATCAATATTTTGTAACTTTTTTTCCCTCTTTTTTAAAGGCTAATTACAAAGAAGCTCCGACATTACTTCATTTTTCAGATATAGAGGCAAATGCAATAATTAATTTGCAATATGTACAAAGGAAATGGGTGAGTAATGGTTAAAAACTCCACGGCCCAAATTTTCCAGATCAATCTCATAAAGTAATATTTACATGAGTAAAGCAAATAATTAACTTGTTTAACCACTTTATATAGGTAGACAATTTTAGGTTTAGGGACATGTGTATTGATTCCTGGGTTGCTTAAGAGAGGAAATAATTGTTCTTGTCATTTCTTAATTACAAAAATAATCACTCATACAATTGGGTGTTTCATCCTAGTTTGCTACTTTTCAATGCAATTTCCATTTATTTCAGATACCTGATGTTTAAAATTCTAAGTTTAAATACTTGAAATTGTTCCCTAGAGTTACATAGAGGACTGAAACTGCTGCAAATGTTCTAATTTGGAGAATTCCATTCTATTTCGTCAAACTCTCATTTGATTTCATTGTTTGGAGTAGGTCAGCAACTACTGCCCATGGCCAAATCTGGCTTCAGCTGTTGTTGTTGTTTTGGTTTGGTTTGTTTTTTCTTTTTTGTATGCCCCACAAACTAAGACTGTTTTTTATATTTTAAAAGGATTGAAAAAGTTAAAGGAAGTGACAAGTGAAAATCATGGGAAATTCAGATCCGTGTGTCCATAAATAAAGCTTTATGGGAACACAGATGTCTTCACGCTACAGTTATAAGAGGAGAGTAGCCACTACAGAGACCACATGGCCTATAGAGCCCAAACTGTTTACTATTCAGCCCTTTCCAGAAAAGATTTACCCACTCCTGGTGCAGAGCATTTGTCTCTACTTTCTCTCTGACACAACATTATATATTACTGACACAACTTTTTAGTACTTTTTTTTCCCCAAACTGATGTATTCTGGGGTGTGTTCAGTAAGAAGAGAAGATCATTTGTACTGCTGTAATTACAGTGACTCCCCTATGTCTGCATCTCAGCCTTTAAAATAGAAAACTGAACACTTTTCTTGATAAACATTACTTTTTTTGTGTGTGGCCAATTTCTATACCACCAAATATGGAGCCTGTTCCTAGCCTAATGATCTTTCCAACAGTAGTCTGTCAAGTGCTTAAAGACATTATGTCATAATTGATTTAAATACTTTTGACAAGTAGAATGATATGTAATTTAGAGCCCGTCATTGAAATACTATCAACAAAGGCAATTACTATTCTCATAAACCATATATATAACTAAAGAATTTTCAGTGGATTGGCTAGGTGAACTGCATTGTTCCAAATTGTAAAAAAGGGCATACGTCCAATTCAGCAAACATCATGGTTGAAAAGATGAAAATTCTGGATCAATATTTATTTGCCTGACTGAGTATCATGTGATGCTTTTTACTCTCTATCTCAAATGTCAGTAAAATATAAAACTCACGGCATAGTTGAGCCAATCTTACACAACCTCATTCTACCTTTAAAGTTTTCATAAACTACTCTTTAAAATATTTTAACTTTTTCCAAAAATACTTCTGTCAGTTTTCTATTTCAAGAAGAAACTAAGGCAGTTTGATCTTTGTGTTAGAAGACAGAATATATGAAAAGAAAGTAAATCAGAAAGAGACTGAAAAACACTAAGACTTAGAGAGAAGCAGAAAGAAAAAGTTTCCAGTTGTCTTTTGCTACTGCTAGTGGTATTATTTTGCCTTTTCCTTCTTTTTCAGATTCCTTAGGGGCATGAAGGGTATTTCCTGGGTAGAAATTAATCAACTCAGAGAGAGAATTAACTAGACCATGTGTCTTCCTTCAGCTATAGGGCTTCTTACTTTTGGCAAACACTTGAAATTGAAGTTGAGAGACCTCACCCTTCTCCCAGAATCTTTAAAGCTCTGTATTTTGTAATGACTTCTAATATAGTTAATGGTTTTATTTAAAGTAAAGATGGAATTCATAAGATATTTTAAGGATCAAATGTATTTCTATTAAGAGTTTCATATGGTTGATTCTAATACAATCATATGGGAGGCTGGTCAGAATTTCTCTCAGGGTGTATGAAAATAAGAGCTTCAGATATAATGATCACTTCATCTAATTTACTATATGTTTTATATATTTTAAAGGAAATTAAGGAAAACCTTAATGTTTATCAATAGTGACTCTATCCACATCACGTTTAAAAATAAGATAAGCCCAACAATAATATAATGGCTAGATAAATGATGGAATAGCTTTACAGTAGAAGTCTATGTACCCCACAAAATCACTGAAAGAAAATTTAATGACCACAAGGAAGTGCTGGGAGGGTATTAGGAGACGTTTGTTTTTTCTGTTCCTCAATAACCTGAACTCCACATTTCTCCTCTAATTTTCCCTGCCCTAACTCCATCTTGCTCTGCCTTGTGGGATGCTATTTCATGTTACTTGTATTTGCCCAGAGGGGAGAAAAGAATGGAAGCTAGTAATAGCAAGGTCATCAACTCCAATAAAGAGTTAGATATGATTAGGTGACTGAACAACAACAACTCCATCTGGTTCACACAGACCATGCAGTGGGGCAACTTCATCATTGAAGAGCTGAGGAGGGAAGGAGAGACTACGATGGGAACAGAGCCTGATGATGGCTGGACTGATATTCCTGGATGGGGGAAAAGTATATCTGAGATGGGAAAAAGACCTCCATAACCAAAGGATAAGCTTCAGAGGGGATAAATAATGAAAATAAATCCTTAGAACTTGGTACCAGAGCAGAAATCACTTGTATGATTATATGAGCAGAACACTAGAATGTTCTTTGACCAGGTGAATGTAGCTTGCTATATTGTATTATCTTAATTTAGAATATTATCTAGACATTTTTCACATTATTCAGTATTTTTCTTTCTGTGCCTTATGTGCTAGGTCATAGAAAGGTGTTGGTAACTTTATAGATTTTGTTTGCCCTTCAATTTGAGGGGTTTTTAAATATTTTCATCTTTGTATTTTTAAAAAATAGACAGGAAACATTGATCAGCAATAAAGGATAATAACAATAATAGTGGTAGTAATAAAAAATAGTGATAAAACATAATTTATAATCAGTTAAGGAGAGAAGGTTGTTTGACATAGTGATAGTCTTTGCAATTAACAATTATGGTTTTCCATTTAGGGTAGAAGATTTTTGAAACTTGGAAAAAATCCTAATATTCTTTTATATTGTTCCTTACCTGAACAACAATAAAAGATATAAGAAAATTTCCCTCATGTAAAACCATAATTTTATTCTTTCTGATAATACCTTGGAATAGCCTTGAAATCAAATACATGCCACAGAATAGTATGGGTACAATATAACATTAGAAGGAAAAAACTAGAGTTAAGGAAAAAAAAAAAAAAAATATATATATATATATATATCTTTTTAAAACACAAATGTGAAAAAATTCTCAAAATGCTTGTAAAGTGTTTTTAAAGTCCAACTTCATTTATAACATTTTTGATGGAAACAAAGGCCAGTTTTCTCCAAGTCTTGGATTTTTCTGAGGCACTGGTTGAAACATTCAGTGGTGGCCCAGTACCCAGTGTATGGATTTAGTTAGCCCTTTCTATTTCTGAGCTACAGCTCCTCTGAGTCTTTTCTCCTGGAAGATGGAAAAAGGACCTTAACAATTTCAAAAGAAATTGAGCTGTGTCAACAAATAATTACTGATGGAATTAAACAGGCAAGAAAGAGTTTATTCAAGACAATTGCCGTAATGAAGAGAGATTGAACTCAATTCCCTGGAACAAAAAGCAGAAGAGTTTTTAAGCACTGGGTGAGCTCATGGAAATGTACTGAAGGACATTAGAGGCAAGGTTGGCTAATACCATTGGGCTACCCATGTTTATTAGTTGATGTAGTTGGAGTTTGACCCCTACTCTTCCACAAAGAGTGGGAGACAGCCACACTGTGTTTATTGATGATTACAGTTCAGAGAGATAGCTTCCAGGCCCTTGGGAAAACATTTCTCAGTTTTAGAAGACAGACAGGTCAAAGGAGCCGAGAAAGGATTTATAAACTGCGATAAATTTTCTAAAGTCAAGTCTCCCCACCCAGGAATCGAACCTGGCTCTCCTGCATTAAGGGAGGTTCTTTACTATCATCTGAGTTACCAGGGAAGTCTTTCAAATGTCTGTCATAAGGAAGAAATCTGTCTAAAATTAGTCAAGCTGGAGAGAATGTTCAAGTGTTCTTGGTTAGCCACTTTATGTGATCTACCATCAATCTGGCTTAAATTCAACATTCAGAAAACTAAGATCACAGATTCCAGTTCACATGGCAAATAGATGGGGAAATAGTTGACACGATGAAAGACTTTATTTCCTTGGGCTCCAAGATCACTGCAGACAGTGACTGTAGCCATGAAATTAAAAGACACTTGCTCCTTGGAAGAAAATCTCTGACAAACCTAGACAGCATAGTAAAAAAGTATAGAGACATTACTTTGCCAACAAAGGTCCATATAGTCAAAGCTATGGTCTTTCCAATAGTTATATATGGATGTGAGAGTTGGACAATAAAAAAGACTGAGAACCAAAGAATTGATGCTTTTGAACTATGGGGCTGGAGAAGACTCTTGAGAGTCCCTTGGACTGCAAGGAGATCCAACCAGTCTATCCTAAAGGAAATCAACCCTAATTATTCATTGGAAGGACTGATGCTGAAGCTGACGTTCCATACTTTGGTGATCTGATGCAAAGAGATGACTCATTGGAAAAAACTCTGACGCTGGGAAAGATAGAAGGCAGAAGGACAAGGGGACAACAGAGTATGAGATGGCCGGATGGCATAACCGATTCAATGGACATGAGTTTGAGCAAGCTCTGGGAGATGGTGAAGGACAGGGAAGCCTGGCATGCTGCAGTCCATGGGGTCACAAAGAGTCAGTCATGACTGAGCGACTGAACAACAACAATCAATCAATCAATTAAACAATCAATGCTTAGTATGTCAATTCATCAAGGTGGAAAAATTATCTGGTGGAAGACAGGTACCCTAGCCTAGAGGTGACATATGCTGGCACAGTACACTGAAGCTTAATGCATTCTGAAGGATTCTCCACACTTGCCAAGAAAAAAATCGGGGGTCAAATTGAACCTCAGTCTATATACAATGCCAATAATGGATGATCACACTATTTAGTGTTCAGAGGCAGCAAATCAAAACTGTATGATGTCTCTAGTCTCACAACCACCATCAATACACATTTGTTTTTCTAACTCACTGGATCAAAGCAGGGGAACTAGAAGCCAAGTTATTATTTCTTTTATTCTTTTTCTGATTAAACCTAAAGAATCTTTAAAACAATTTACTTATTTGAATTTTGACTTTCAATGCTTTTAATGACTTTGAAAAACAGAAACAAAATATTCTTTCTGCACTCAATATAAACTATTATTGAGAACTTTGTCCGTATGTTCAAAGGTCCCACTTAATGAATGCATGAGTCTGGTGTACCAGGAAAATTGTTCTCTGAGGAATTAGTTAGCTTTCTACCTTTTGAGAAGGAGAGTTTTTTATACAGAGACAACTTGTTGAAATAAATAGTCAATCCTGTAGTTTTGGGAGCCAGATTCATGAGTCAGAATCCCAGTGTCAACACTTACAGCTTTGTATCCTATAGCAAGTTATTTCACCATTCTGTTTCCTATTTAAAATAAGGTTATTAATAGAACTCACTCAGCAGGGTTATTGGGACAATACATTACTACATGTGAATCTTGGTATACGGTACACTGGTACATGGTAGGCTGTGAAAATGATAGCCTCATTTTGTTTCTTTCTCTCTCTTCCTCCTTTCATCCCTCCCTTTCCTTCTTTCCTTTTTTTTGTTTCATTTTTTCTTCTTCCTTTTTAATTTGGCTATATGCAAATCCTGTGTAAGTTATAATTAACACAGCAGCTATGCACTCTCTTATGTAAACAACTTAGAACAGAAAACACTGAGTGTTGCTGTCAACATTATTTCTTTCATTCCTAGCACTCATGTTTCCTTTTCGGACTTTAGTTTTATTGCTCCTGTTTGATGTGTCCTTTATGGTGGGTTCTTCAAGCATTTTATGAGTTCAAAGTAAAATAAATACAAAATAAACTATAAAGTAGGAAATAGTGTTCCATGGGTCACAAATATCAATACGAGGTACTATAAGAGGACATAAAAATCAGAGTTCTTGCTTTGGTGAAGTTCATACATTAAGAAAATACCATGAAAAAAATTAACTTAGTACCATGCCCCATACACATGCTTAGTTCTAGTATATTTTAAGGAAATAAATTTCCGTAATAAAATGATTTGCAAAAAAGTTTACTGTGAATCTTTGATGGTGGAATGTGTCCACATGCTCAATTTTCTACAAATCATTTTGAATAAAATAAATGGTTGAGAGTAATAAAGTATGAAAAATTTTGAAAGAATAATGTTAAGTATTCTGAAAAAAAGAAGATGTAGACTTTAATTATAGTCTTCCCAATAAATAATTTCTTATGAATTTTCAGGCAAGACAATTTTCCTCTTGGTACCTTACTTTTGTGATAACACCTGTTCTGCTTACCCATAGGGATCTTGTGAAGATGAAGTGAGGTAATGAGTTTGAAAACTTTGCTAAAACACCCTACAAACATATGCAGTATACTAATATAAACTAGTAGTATAATTAAAAGATTGAATTTTCAAAATGTTAAAATTAGTTGCAGTTTCTTAAAAGTCTACAACTTTAAAGCAAACAGATGGATAAGAATAGCTCTTGAATGCCAAATTTAGTGTGGTATGTTTTCTTGCAGGTATGCCTGGAGGTTGTATCTAAAAAGCAACGGCAGAAATAAAATATCAAGCGCTCAAAGAGCTGTTATATGTCAAACTGAAAAGGAAAGGAAGGAAGGAAGGAAGGAGAACAAAGACAGAGAAATAAAGAAAAAGACAAAAAGAAAGAAAATTCATTAAGTTAATTTATGGGTTATTCCAACTACAAGCAGTTCAAAGACAGCATTTACTACAGGGTTACAAAATCTTTGGGTCTACTGGTTGATATTATCAATGCAATTAACCTTAACCATTTCTTCTACATATTGATCCTTAATCACTTCAATAAATGTGTTTCTTCCTTATTGCTGTAATGGCCTTTCCATTTTTAGCTGATGAGAAAGTTTATGAATGCTTTGGCTTCTACTCTCAGATAGGAAGCTCTCTTACCTAATTGGTGTTTTTAAGTAGCTCTTAATTAGAACTGTTTTTGGCATGTAATTTCCATTCTATCAGTTTCCCTTTACTCAATTGCTCCCTATTTATGTTGTATAGACTTTATTAACTTATAATCACTTTTATGAGACTGAGTGGTTATGATCTTTTCAGGATAATTTTAGAACTGGCAGCAATGGATCTTCTGGGTGATGAACTACTAGTATGATGAACATCACTGAAATTTTGAATAATATTAAATTATAAAAATTACTACTACAACAAAAAAATACCAGTAAATTGTAAAATATATGTGGTATAATTCTAAAGTCAAGAGGAACGTGGAAAGGCTTTCTGCTCACCGTACATATTTATGCATCAGAAAGAAACCTGGCCATAAACAAAGCAGTCTGTCATTTTACAAAAATTATAAAATCAGAGTTTTTATAAATATTATAACTATTGAGGAAATTATGTTGGCAGATGAAGCCAAGACAATACTGAACATTTCTAAAACATAAAGGGGGCTGAGAACCATGTTAGAGAAACCTACTAGAGCTTTATATGTTCTAACATAGGATTAGTAAAGGTTCTAACCCATGCACTGAACGAGAATTCCGAGAAAAGCCTGATGGCAGAGGTGGAACTTTTCATTTTATGGATAAATAGATGTTAATAAAGGTTATGAAGTTTTTTCATCAGCCACAGCCATGTTGCCTCCTGTCACTGTGCCAGGAGTTCACTATGAGACAGAAGTTAAAACACAAAAGTAAAAGTTATACAAGCAATGTACTACAAGTCTGGTCAAGAGTTTCTGTTTTATAACAAGAAATAAGCCAAAATTAGAATTTCTTTCTGACAAATCAGGTTCATGATGCATGCATGCTGGGCAATGAGGATGCAAACAATGTGGGCAGTAAGACTTAAAAGATAACTGGTTGTTACACTTTCCTTCACAGTAACCCTGCCCTGAGACTCCTTCCTTATGCAGAAAAATATAAACGGAGACAACTTTTTCATAAAAGTTAAGCAAGATTTTGCTCACACATATCCTCAACTAGAAAAACTTCAAAAAAAGATTGGGAAAGGGGGGCAATGAGCGGTTAGTTAAAAACAAAAAAAAAGAATTCAGGTTGACTTTGCAAACTGTAAATAAGTGGGAAATGAAAATGGAGGAAGTTATGAAATAGCTGTCACTTACTGAGTAGAACGGAAGATCCCCTGGAGGGGGAGAATGCCACCCACTCCAGCATTCTTGCCTGGAAAATCCCATGGACAGAAGAGTCTGCAGGGCTACAGTAGATGGAGTTGCAAAGAGTTGAACAAGACTGAGCATGCACACACACACACACACAGAGTAGAAACTGGGCACTTACTGCATGCTGGGCCCTTCAAAAGATGTGCTATTCTGCCATCTCTATGCAAGCATTGAGTACACTGTACAGCACATATTTAAAAGTAGGTTACTCTCACAGTAACCTCCAAATTTGGTGAAAATCCACTTGAATGTATTTGTTTGATTCAATGATAGGCAAATAGATACAAATATCATTTTATTCATATTCATAATTTAAAAAAAACAGCTAAAGTTAAGTTCTAAAAAATAATAAATAAACAAATACTTATTGCTTCTTTATCATTTTAACTTTCAGTAAGTCAGAAACTTAATTGTGACTTTACAAGTGAGGTATATTATCTCTCTTAGGTCACATGGGGCCCATTTTTTTTGCATTCCAATCTAATGGACTTTTAGTAGCCTCCCTAAGCATCTAACTAAAGACAAAGTGAATTAGGCAATAGGGAAAACCTGGCTCATTAGGATCCAATGTGCTGTACTCAGAATTAAATTAAAGAGTCTCACCTCATCAAACTCAGGAATCCGCCATAACACAGACACTGATGAACCAAGGCCACTGTTTCACAACCGAGGATGGCTCTATCCTTCGGATTCTGAATATATAAAACAGAACCTCTTATTACTATGTTTGTGGTCAATTAAGAATGTCATTAGGGTTTTCCAAAGGTTACATTCCAGCATTTCATATGGTGTCCTGGGATTGGGCTGGTCAATACCATGGCAACTTATTTCTTACCATGTTTCATCCAAATGCTTCTCTAAGTGTATCTCTGTGCTCAGACTATAAAACAACACAAGCAAATCAGGGATTAAGGAAACAGTAGAAGTGAATTAGGGTATAGATAGAGGTGTTAAATTAGAGTTTGCCTGGTACTCCATTTATTTATGAAATAAACTGATATTATTAAAGTTTTAGAAGATTCTTTTTATACTTTTTTATTTTGTAGCCATTTGCACAAAAGTGATAATTAAGGCCACTGTATATAATCAACCTACTTAAGAGGAAAAATGACTAGCTTAAGTTTTCCAATGGTTCATTAAAACAGAAAGCTCTAAAGCCACAGGAGAAGAGAACTCAAAGTTGAACTGTTTTTATAAGAAATAAAATGACACAGAGGAAACCAAAGACTCTCTTCATGGAGGACTTTTTGAATGAGGGATTAACTTTAGGTTTTTAGATTCCACAAGCAAAACTAGAAAGATTTGCAAACAATTTCAACATCATTTCCCAAATATTTAGCCATTAGATTTTTTAGCAGACCATCTATTCAAATGGGCTAATGTTCTACAGAAAATACTTTTAGAAACATTGAAAGATACTGCGGCTTGTTCATATAAGCACCAAAATAGTCATTTATTTTAACCTCTGTTTATGAACATTACAATACTTCTTGTTTTTAAATTACTATTTTCACTTTTTGCTGCACTACATCGACCCTTTGTTGGTGTCTCAGGTTTAATGAGAGGCACATGAATAAAAACCCCATGTTGTATGGATGAACCTAGAGACTGTCGTACTAAGTGAAGCAAGTCAAACAGAGAAAGACACAAGCCATATACCATTGACATCTGGTCCCGTCACGTCATGGCAAATAGATGGAGAAACAATGGAAACAGTGAGAGACTTTTTTTGGAGGTGGGGGGCTCCAAAGTCACTGCAGATGGTGACTGCAGCCATGAAATTAAAAGACGCTTGCTCTTTGGAAGAAAAGCTATGACCAACCTAGACAGCATATTAAAAAGCAGAGACATTACTTTGCCAACAAAGATTCATCTAGTCAAAGCAATGGCATTCCAGTAGTCACGTATGGATGTGAGAGTTGGACTATAAACAAAGCTGAGAGCCGAACAATGGATGCTTTTGAACTGTGGTGTTGGAGAAGATTCTTGAGAGTCCCTTGGTCTTCAAGGAGATCCAACCAGTCAATCCTAAAGGAATCAGTCCTAAATATTCTTTGTAAGGACTGATGCTGAAGTTGAAACTCCAATACTTTGGCCACCTGATGCAAATAACTGACTCACTGGAAAAGACCCTGATGCAGGGAAAGATTGAAGGCAGTAGGAGAAGGGGACGACAGAGGATGAGATGGCTAGATGGCATCACCGACTCAGTGGACATGAGTTTGAGCAAGCTCCAGGAGCTGTTGATAGACAGGGAATCCTGGCATGCTGCAGTCCACAGGGTAGCAAAGAGTTGAACATGACTGAGTGACTGAACTGACTGATATGATATCACTTCTACATGGTATCTAAAATATGATACAAATGAACTTATTTACAAAACAGGCTCATAGACAGACAAAACAGACTTGTGGTTGCCAAAGGGGAGGGAAGATAGGAGAAGGATGGATCGGGAGTTTGTAATTGGCAGATGCAAACCAATGTATATAGGATGGATAAACAACAAAGTCTGACTCTATAGCACAAGGAACAATGTTCAGTGTTCTGTAATACACCATAATGGAAAAGAATGTGAAAAAGTATGTACATATATGTATAACTGAATTACTTTGCTGTACAGAAGAAATTAACGACATTTTAAATCAACTGTACTTCAATTAAAAACACTTAAAAAGCCCATGTTGTTTGCAGTGGTACCTTCAGAACACATCCAGGTATGTCAACATACTTGCCCCTATATGCAAAGTCTATAAACTGCATGTTTTGATTTGTTTATTGTTGGTTTTTTAATTAATTTCAGGGTCTGCTTTTTTTTTCCTGCATTTCACTTTAGCACTTGTTGTATATCATCTATAATAACCATGTAAACCAAGTATAAAACTGGTTAGAACACAATTACCTGAGGAGCTCTTCTATCGGTAAAATAAATGCATAAGCTGTGAAGTCTATGTAGGGTAATTATGATAGAAATTTCCAATTCACAGTTTAAGACTGGTGAAAGCCCTGAGTCAGATATATTGTCTGTGACCCTGATCTATTCTTTTTGTTTTGCCCTGATTAGCATTCACTATGTGTTTCATGATATGTTTTCCTTTGCTAGAAAAATTATTATTTACATTTGTGTCCTTATCACTATTTGAAAAAATACCAAATCTTGGCTCATGAGTTTGAAGTGTATTTTAAATACATTTGGTTAATCAATTGCATGCAAGAGAAGAAACTTTATAGTCCTCTATATGCTAGAAGCCACTGGTTATCTAGTATCAAGAAATTGATTTGCTGTATTTTTCTGGCCTATGGCTTTATTTTTCCTTCCTAATCCGTATCCTATATTTTCTCTGGTCAGTTGCCTCAGTGTTCTGATCATACTGTGCCAGTGGAAGGTATCTTTTACGTTTTCAGAGAGAATAAAATATACTTTGAAATTGCATTAATGCTATAAATACTAGGTAGAGAAATGGGTACTATTAATATATTACACAGTACCCATAATAGCACAGATATTTTACTCCTTAACTATTTCATAACGAGTGTTTAGTAGGACTGCAAATAGACTTTGGGTGGCATTTGCAGTCAATGATGGTCTTTTAAAAGTATCTCCTGGTGTTCAGGTTTATTTCAGTAGGGCGTCTTTTAAAATATCTGAATATATACTAGGGAAACACTGCTTTACAAGTAATGTAGCTTTACAACTTAGAAGAAAATGAAAGAAAATGATGGAGCATTAAAATGATTGTAAACAGAAATAGCTCCAGAAAGAATGAAGAGGCTGAGCCAAAGCGAAAACAATGCCTAGTTGCGGATGTGACTGGTGATGGAAGTAAAGTCCGATGCTTTAAAAAACAATATTGCATATGAACCTGGAATGTTAGGTCCATGAATCAAGGTAAATTGGAAGTGGTCAAATAGGAGATGGCCAGAATGAACTTCAATATTTTAGCAATCAGTGAACTAAAAGGAACTGGAATGGGCAGATTTAATTCAGATGGCCATGATATCTACCACTGTGGGCAAGAATCCCTTAGAAGAGGTAGAGTAGCCATCATAGTCAACAAAAGAATCTGAAAGGCAGTTCTTGGGTGCAATCTCAAAAATGACCGAATGATCTCTGTTCATTTCCAAGGCAAACCGTTCAATATCACAGTAATCCAAGTCTATGCCCCAACCACTAATGCCAAAGAACAATTCTATGAAGACCTAAAAGTCCTTCTAGAACTAATACCCAAAAAAGATGTCCTTTTCATTATAGGGGATTGGAATGCAAAAGTAGGAAGTCAAGAAATACCTGGAGTAACAGGTAAATTTGGCCTTGGAGTACAAAATGAAGCATGGCAAAGGCCAACAGAGTTTTGCCAAGACAATGCATTGGTCATAGCAAACACCCTCTTCCAACAACACAAGAGAAGACTCTACACATGGACATCACCAGATGGTCAATACCAAAATCAGATTGAATATATTCTTTTCAGCCAAAGATGGAGAAGATCTGTACGGTCAGTGAAAACAAGACTGGGAGCTGACTATGGCTCAGATCATGAACTCGTATTGCAAAATTCAGACTTAAAGAAAGTAGGGAAAACCACTAGACCATTCAAGTATGACCTAAATCAAATCCCTGATGTTGGGAAGGCAGGAGGAGAAGGGGACAACAGAGGATGAGATGGTTGGACACTGACTTGATGGACATGACCGATAGCTAGATTCAATGGTGATGGACAGGGAAGCCTGGTGTGCTGCAGTCTATAGGGTTGCAAAGAGTCAGACACAACTGAGCAACTGAACTGCACTGAAATAAAGAAATCAGTTCCAGACAGAGAAAAGACAGTGGCATTGAGGATGTCATCAGAACTGTGTGTTCAAGTATAAATAGGAGTTTCCTGAAAATATAGAGGTAAAGACACAATCCAGGGAGCAAGATCAGCATCTATAATGGGGCAGAAGTGTCAGAAAGTAGGGTCTATTCTGGCAATTCCTAGCAGCTTGCAATGGCTTGACTTTATCACCTATGATTGGAGGTGAGGGTGAAAAAGAGAGAGAAACCAAATGATAAAAGACCATGAGACTCAAGGGCCATAGGATGGAAAGAACAGTCATTTGACTTTTATCTTATGGGGTTTCCCTGGTGACTCAATTGTAAGGAATCTGCCTGCATTGCAGGAGACCCAGGTTTGATCCCTGGGTTGGAAAGATCCCCTGGAGAAGGGAATGACAAGCCACTCCAGTATACTTGCCTGGAGAATCCTATGGAGAGAAGAGCCTGATGGGCTACAGTCCATGAGGTCACAAAGAGTCAGACATGACTGAGCAACTGACACATTCACTTCAGTTTCACTTCTTTCTTATGAGAGATGCAAGTACACTGATGGCTTTACACAGTGTCAGTTTGGGAAAGAAAAAGGTAAGGAGAGTAAGTAGGTTGAAAGATGGAGAAACCATAACAAATGGGATAGTGAAACACACTTACAGTGAGAAAGATTCTCACTTTGCTGCTGAAAGTTTGAGTTGTCTATCAAAATTCCAGACATAAAAATCAGCTAAACTTTGATTAGTCAATATCCAGTATCTCCTCTTTTTGTGTTACAATGATTATCAGATCATCCTGATATTCTTCACTGACCATTGTTTTCCATAATTGGAAAGTTTATATAAGGTTCAGAGACTCTAAGTGTAAATCCTGGTTCATATCTACTTGACTGTGATTTTGTTAAAATCTGTTATCAGGAAGTAGCATACTTTGACAAAAGAGAATCTTTTTGAAGTTTTAACAAATGACAAGCAGGCTCACAAGCTATTGGTGTCCAGACACCAGTATTCTGTTAGTCTAGGTAAGTAGTCCCTAAGATCTATGCTGTTACAGGACCTCCACCACAAAAACAAAGTAGTTTTCAATACTGTCCTCTTCAGAGTAAATAGACAAGATACTTTATTTCATTTGCTGAGGTTTGACCCATACTTTGTCTCTTTTCTATAGAAAGAAAAATATACCTTTTATTGACTTTATTAATTTCACACTATTCCATGAGGTGAATCTTTATGTTCAAAAAGAGAGATGTACAATTTAACTGCATTTTCACTTCATTTTTGCCTGCAACTGAAAATTTGCCATTTACTCAGATTTTCGGAGAGGCAATAGCAACCAACTCCAGTACTCTTGCCTGGAAAATCCCATGGACGGAGGAGCCTGGTAGGCTGAAGTCCATGGGGTCGCTAAGAGTCGGACATGACTGAGCGACTTCCCTTTCACTTTTCACTTTCACACATTGGAAAAGGAAATGGCATCCCACTCTAGTGTTCTTGCCTGGAGAATCCCAGGGACGGGGGAACCTTGTGGGCTGCCATCTATGGGGTCGCGCAGAGTCAGACATGATTGACGCGACTTAGCAGCAGCAGCAGCAGCACTCAGACTTTGCTATTGCATAGATGAAACCTTAGTGTATGATTTTGGAGCTATATTTTAAAAATATTCATGTCAACTGGGATATATTGCTGAATACAACAGAAAAATTCATAGGTCATTTTGTGCAACACAATAAGAAAACATTTGATTTACTGCATAACTCTCTTTGGATTATTTTACACAATGAAAAACATAGTATAGTATTTGTTTATCTCTTTTGATTATATCATACAATAATAGGTGGGAAATTCTTAAAGAGATGGAAATGCCAGACCACATTACCTGCCTCCTGGGAAACCTGTATGCAGATCAAGAAGCAACAGAATTGGACATGGAACAACTGAGTGGTTCAAAATTGGAAAAGGAATATAACAAGGCTGTCTATCATCACCCTGCTTATTTAACTTACATGCAGAGTACATCATGTGAAATGCCAGGTAGGATGAATCACAAGCTGGAATCAAGATTGTCAGGAGAAATATCAACAGCCTCAAATATGCAGATGATACCCCTCTAATGGCAGAAAATGAAGAGGAACTAAAGAGTTTCTTGATGAGGGTGAAAGAGGGGAGTGAAAAAGCTGGCTGGGCACTCAACATTAAAAACAACTAATATCATGGCATCTGGTCCCATCACTTCATGGCAAATAGAAGGGGAAAAAGTGGAGGCACTGACAGATTTTATTTTCTTCAGCTCCAAAATCACTGCAGATAGTGACTGCAGTCTAGAAATTAAAAGACTCTTGCTCCTTGAAAGGAAAGCTATGACAAACCTAGATAACATATTAAAAAGCAGAGACATCATTTTGCCAACAAATGTCCATATAGTCAAAGCTATGGTTTTTCCATAGCTTTGGATGTGAGATGGATGGATGGATAGGTATAGGTATAGGTATAAGTATGGATGGCATAGGTATGGATGTGAGAGTTGGACCATAAAGAAGACTGAGCACTGAAGCATTGATGCTTTTGAACTGTGGTGTTGGAGAAGACTCTTGAGAGTACCTTGGACTCTAAGGAGATCAAACCAGTCAACCCTAAAGGAAATCAACTCTGAATATTCATTGGAAGGACTGACAGAGAAGCTCCAGTATTTTGGCCACCTGATGCATAGAGCCGATTCATTGGAAAAAACCAGATGCTGGGAAATATTGAAGGCAAAAGAAGCAGGGGGCAGCAGAGGATAAGATGGTTAGATAACATCACCGACTCAATGGACGTGAATTTGAGAAAACTACAGAGTTAGTGAACAACAGGGGAGCCTGGCATACTACAGTCCATGGGGTTGCAAAGAGTCAGACACGACTTAGTGACTCAACAACAGCATGTCTGTATGTAATTAATACTTTTACCAGGCAGGCCAACACCTCTGTCTCAAACTTTCAGTAAAATTTGTTTGTGCTAACATAACCCTTCTTACTAATCCCTGCCTGATCCAGTCATCTCAATGAGATTTTGCAAGCCATGTAAACTCTGCCCCCATTCCAAGTGGAATATTGTTAGCTATGATGACGTAATAGTTTATAGACTTCATGAATTAAAAATTTCAAGCACGTTATTTTATCCAAATAAAATGTGCTCTGTATGTAAATGCTATACATGCCACATCTGAGAAACTGGTCAACATAATTACTTTCTGCCACGAAACATGCCTTAGACACAGAATGGAATTGAAATTCCTTGACCACAACATCCATTTACCGAGAAAAATATAATTAGTCAGGAGATAGAGCAGCTGCTTACTCTAGTAGTAAGTTGTTGCTTACTCTCTAGTTGTAGAGACATTAATAGTAAAGAATTCACCTGCCAAGGCAGAAGGTACAAGAGATGTGGGTTCAATCCCTGGGTCAGAAAGATCCCTTGGAATAGGAAATGGCAACCCACTTCATTATTCTTGCCTGGAAAATCACATGGACAGAGAATCTTGGTGGTCTACAGTCCATGGGGTCTCAAAGAGTTGGACATGACTTAGTGACTAGACAACATTTTGAAACTAGTTCCAGAATCCCCAGGAGTCTGTGCAGAGGGGAATAAAGGGCTTCCCATGGTGAAGTAGAAGGAGAAGTACATACACATCAAGTGGTTTTGAAGTCCACTAACCCTACTTCATCTAGTCAAGGCTATAGTTTTTCCTGTGGTCATGTATGAATGTGAGAGTTGGACGGTGAAGAAAGCTGAATGCCGAAGAATTGATGCTTTTGAACCGTGATGTTGGAGAAGACTCTTGGAAGTCCCTTGGACTGCAAGGAGATCATCCTAAAGGAGATCAGTCCTGGGTGTTCATTGGAAGGACTGATGTTGAAGCTGAAATTCCAGTACTTTGGTCACCTCATGGGAAGAGTTGACTCACTGGAAAAGACCCCAATGCTGGGAAGGATTGGGGGCAGGAGGAGAAGGGGATGACAGAGGATGAGATGGTTGGATGGCATCACCGACTCGATGGACATGGGTTTGGGTAAACTCCGGGAGTTGGTGATGGACAGGGAGGCCTGGTATGCTGTGATTCATGAATTCACAAAGAGTTGGACACGACTGAGCGACTGAACTGTACTGAACCCTACTTCAACCAAAGCAGCACTCACCAGTGTCTTTTTGTATATGGGACTTTATTTCACTAGAGTGTCCCTCTGCTAGAGTTTAATGTTTGGAAACAGATTGCCTGGTGATACATTACTGCATATTAGACAGTTTTTTAAGCCTACCCTTCATTCATTAAATTTTCTCCAGAGTGCCTAACAATGAGGTTTAGCTTTGGTAAAAGCATGGGTTAACCTCAACTGTCACCTATAAAAGAATACCTCCTCCACAGCATAATTGTGAGAACTTAAATAGGACGATATATGCTGTATCCAGCACAAGGGGACTTAAAGTAGGCAATCAATAAATGTAATTATTTCCTTCTTTTTCTACTACACCAATCAGCATCTGGTTGGTTCTTAATAAGTATTTGTTAAAAAGAACTACATCTCAGCATTTTACCATTTAACACTAACCTGTTTTGATTTTAGATAGCTTTTTTGAAGGTTTGCAACCAATTGATTTTGACCAATATTTCTTAACAAGATAGTTGGTTTTCAATGTGCTTCTTGGAGGTGCTCCTTGCAGTAGTAGGAGTAGGGCAGGAGGGAAAGTTATCCAGAAAATTTGAAGTTTATCCATTCAAAATTTGATTAAATTAACACAAGTGAACATGTAACAGATGAGATTCATCATCTATAAAAAAAATTCACCTTAAAGGGCATTAGTAGCTAGGATGTTTTGAACACTTTTTCTGGGCCAAGTATTTTGCTAAGTCTTTTATAAACAATCCTATGAAGTAGATATAAGTATTAGTCTTATTTTATATTAATAGATGAAAAAAGTGAGGCTTAGGGAAGTAAAGTAATTTGCCCAAAGTGGAACAACAACTGAATTCAAATCCTGGTAATCTGATTTTAATCTGCACAGTTAACTAATTAATCTACAATACCAAAATCTGTGAATGGAAATTTGCTTTTTTTTTAAAAAAAAATAATACTTTAAATATTACTAAATATTAAGTTAATATAGCAGTAGATTACACGTTTCCTCTTCTCTAGTAGGATGACACTGGACACATATATACAAATGATAAAATTCCTATGATGGACATGAGTATATTGACATTTTTAATTGGCACTCACCCTGGTGGCTCAGACGGTAAAGTGTCTGCCTACAATGCGGGAGACCCAGATTCAATCCCTGGGCTGGGAAAGTCTCCTCGAGAAAGCAATGGCAACCCACTCCAGAATTCTTGCCTGGAAAATCCCATGGACGGAGGAGCCTGGTAAGCTACAGTCCACGGGGTCGCAAAGAGTCAGACATGACTGAGTGACTTCACTTTCTTTTCACTTTCATCAGGTGCATTATATTACATATTGCATCAATTGGCAGACTCATCAGTTACAATATATTGCATTACACTATAAGATCTTCTTAAGAAAAGCAGATGATATATAAGAAAACTAGAAAAGGAGACGCCTAAGAGTCAAACTTTCAGATGGTCATAATCCTTTTTTTAGGGGAGGGGATGATATAAACAATCAGGAGTCCAGGGTAGCCATCTCTGAAATGGAGATGGATGGCACAGGCTGTTCGAGCTCAGTGATACTATCCGTCAAGAGTACACAGAATAGCCTTGTGATTTCATGCTGTTCCTCTTAAGTTACATTTTCTAACTGTAAATGATTAGATCAGCACAGTAATTCACATATTATGTAGAGTGTTAAGAGTTTGCAGTTTGGTTGAACAAATCCAACATAACTTAATCAATTGCCAGTGAATTAAACAGCAAATAAACAAGCTTTTTATTTTGTAAAGACAGGAACCAGACTCTGAAATATGGTAAACCCACAGTGTCCACCATGCTGAGGCCCCTTCTGGGTAACTAGTAGCTTTTGGAGATGCTTATTTTATCCTAGAATGGTGTTTCTCTTCTTTATTACCCTCCCTTCTGTAAATTGTTATGGTCATTTTTCTCTTGGGTAGCAGCGATAGAAGAAGTAATTCCAGCTGTTCTTACTAATTCCTAGCATTACAACTTTTCATCAGCACTTTCATTAAGTACTTTACAAACACAGATTTTATACACATGCACACATACACCCCTGCTTGACTCTCACTTTCTTAATAACAATGCAACATTAGGCAACCTTGGATTATAGTCCAGACTTCTAATCAAATTCATTTTTATGATAAATTGATTAGAAAACTTACCTTAGAGCAAATATCCTTGCTTTTATAAAGGACGAAAACCCAACTTCACAAAATACACGCTGTAACCTTAGCTCTTTGGCTAATATCCTCAAGGCATTCATCAAGGTCAGCCCTACTCACTCAGAACTATTCCTGCCTTGCTACTGGGCTTTTTTTTTTTTTTTTTAAACCTTGGCAAGAACCAACTAATAGTATTAGACAGACTCCCTGATTTGCCATCAGATAATATTATCCAATATAATGTCAGCAAAATAAATGCCATTGTTGCAACACTGGTTGAACTTAACATTTACTCTGAGTGTATAATTCAGCATTCTTTCTTATATGGTTGCTCTATTAAAATTTTTGAAATGTTAAGTTTTGGCCCAAATCTATCTATACTGATCTTCATATTGCTGTATATTTATCCTCTTTAGAACACTGTACTCAACTTTGTAGAGAATGCTCTTGAAGCTTGTCCAATTTCCCTTAATGGCTTATTCGGGTAATAAAACTTCTCAGGGAACACAGGGATGGTTTTGCCTTGCCCCTTGGGAAGCAACTTGATAACAAAGAAAACAGAGAGGAAGAAAGTTGAGTAATCTCCTCCAGATAATTCACTTATTATTGATGTTTTCTCAGAAATAATATGTTAAAAAAAATCTTTCTGCATTTCCTTCATAGACTACATATGTGTACTTCTTCAAAAAAGTGTGTGGGGTGATGTGATTGCTCAAATGAATTAATGTTCTTATTAACACACAGTTTCTTAAGGAGAAAATATTATTTTCAATTAGATTAAAATTTGTTCTTTAAGTATTAATAAATATTCATCAAAGTGTATGAAGTATAATTAACCCTTCTCACTCTAGTATTAGCATTCATATCTACTTGGATGAGAATTGGTGTTACTATACACACAAAAACAAACTCAAAAATGGATTGATGACCTAAATTTAAGACCAGATACTATACAACTCTTAGAGGAAATCATAGGCAGAACACTCTGACATAAATTTCAGCAAGATCTTTTTTGATCCATTTCCTACAGTAATAAAAATAAAAACAAAAATATACAAATGAGACCTAATTAAACTTGAAAGCTTTTGCACAGCAAAGGAAACCATAAACAAAATGAAAAGACAACCCACAGAATGGGAGAAAATATTTGCAAACAAAGCGAATGACAAGGGATTCATCTTGAAACTATACAAACAGCTCTTGAAGCACAATATCAAAAAAATAAAAACAACCCCCTCAGAAAATGGGCAGAAGTTCAAAATAGACATTTCTCCAAAGAAGACATACAATTGGTCAAGAGGCACATGAAAAGATGCTCAACATCACTAATTATTTGTTGTTGTTCAGTTGCCCAGTCATGTCTGACTTTTTGCAACCCCATGGACTGTGGCACGCCAGCCCTCCCTGTTCCTCGCCACCTCCCAAAGTTTGCCCAAGTTCATGTCCTTATTCCCCTTAACAAAAGCCCAGCTCCTTACGTCTGTGTTGGTATGGTCATTGCAGGTGGGCAGATGTGAAGCATATATGTCATGGCAAAGCGGCTTGCATAACCCAATGAAACTATGAGCCATGCCATGTAGGGCCACCCAAGATAGATAGGTTATAGCAGAGAGTTCTGACAAAATGTGATCCATTGGAGGAGGGAATGGCAAACCACCCCAGCATACTTACCCTGAGAACCTCGTGGACTGTATAAAAGCACTAATTATTAGAAAAATGCAAATCAAAACTACAATGGAGTATCACCTCATACCATATGGGTCAGAATTACCGTCATCAAAAAATCTACAAGCAATAAATGCTGGAGAGGGTGTGGAGAAAAGGGAACCCTTCTACACTTAGCAGGAATATAAATTGGTACAGCCACTATGGAGAACAGCATGAAGGTTCCTTAGAACTCTAAAAACAGAGTTATCATATGATCCAACAATCATACTCCTGGACATATATCCAGAGAAAACCATAATCTTAAAAGATACATGTACCCCAATATTCATTGCAGCACTATTTACAATAACCAGAACCTGGAAGCAAACTAAATGTCTACTGATGGAAGAATGGATAAAGAAGATGTGGTGTTTTTATACACACACACACACACACACACACACACACACACACACATATTATAATGGAGTATTACTCAGCCATAAAAAGAACAAAATGATGCCGTTTGCCGTGACATGGATAGACCTGGAGATTGTCATATTGAGTGGACTAAGTCAGACAAAGGCAAATATATGATATCGCTTACACGTGGAATCCAAAAATGGCACAAATGAGCTATTTACAAAACAGAGAGTCACAGATGCAGACAAGCCTATGGTTACCAAGGGGGTAAGAGGGGAGGGATAAATTAGGAGATTGGGCTTGACATATATACACTACTATATATGAAACAGATAACTAATAAGGACTTACTGCATAGCCCAGGGAACTCTACTCAATACAAACTAAAAAAGTGGTTTTATATATATATACTACATATATATAATATATATTGCATAATTTATATCACTGTGCTATATAGCATAAATTTGCACAACATTGCAAATCAACTATACTCTAATAAAAACTAATTTTAAAAAATTGCTGTTATTTCTTCCTCTCAGAAATAATAGTGATTCCCCTGAAGTTAAAGAGCAATTTAATTCAGTCGTGGACAGAATTGTGTATTATATGACACCTGGCTTCTGGTATCAAAATTTGAAATATGAAAAGAAACCTGGCATGAGAAAACAAACCTTCCAAAAAAATTAAAACCACCATAACTACAAGGATGTTGCTATACTTATTTTCTTAGATGAAAAAAAAAAATTGCCTTAAGGAAAAACTCATTTTAACACTTCTGAAAATAGAACTGTTGTTCTTGATTCAAAGCTAATTTTGAACTGTAACAGAGTAATCAATAAAGTGAATTAAAAATAATATGGATAACATAGTCTCTGTGGTTACAACCAATTTTGTTGTTTGATAGAGGTTCTCAAATGAAAGTTTGGTAACCCGTGCACTTGAAGCACCTGATGCATTTGTTAAAAACAAATTCCTGAGCTCCATCTGTTAAAACAGACCCACAGTACTCTCTAAAAATCTCCAAGGGTAACTATAGCCCTCACCTAATTTTGAGCACCAATGAGTAAATTTCAACATTTCTTCCCTCCATTTGCTCATCTGCACTTGAGAAGAATCATTAATAATTTTTTCACAGGCAAGAGAAATAAATCAAGAGAGATTAAAATTGTGTTAGTGATCATAATTGCAATGCTGAACAAAAGCCCAGCTCCTTACGTCTGTGTTGGTATGGTCATTGCAGGTGGGCAGATGTGAAAGGCTTGGTAATCATGAAATTAGCTTTACTATGGGGCTGGGAAGATTTCACTTAAAAAGCATATATGTCTCCTGGCTACTAATAGTGAAAATGAGAGCTGAAAGAAAGGAGACAGCAGGAAACATGTGGAAGATTTTGAGAGGAAAGAGACAAGGAGGAAAACACCTTGTTCTTTCCAATAGGGAGATGCTAATGCAGTATTCTTTTTCTCTGAAAGAAGATATTAAAATATGGAATCACAAATGTTAGGGAGCAAGAGCATGTGAATTTACACAATAAATCCAAAGTGCAGTTGTGAATTCAAGACTGTAAGAGAAATGATGACAAAAAAAAAAAACAAACATTCTTACCAGAGGTAGTATGGGAGTCCAAAGCATTTAACTGAAACAGTCAAAAACAAGGGATACCATATTTCATAATCTGAGCCGGAGAGTGGAATACAACTAACCCCAAGCTATCTAAACACTATACACCATGTCTAAGAAGTGCCAGTTCTTGTCTTGGATTAGGTTGATAGTTTGTCGTCACACTCTGAGCCCTCCTGCACAGGAAGGTTCCTCTGATGTCAGCGACAAATAGAGTCATCTAGTTAATATGATCCAATATTATGAGACTCAGAAAAACTTTACAGGAAGGGACACAAAAACATTATTGCTCATTTAGAAATGTCCTTAAGGCTAGACGCCAAAAGAAATAATGTCCTTTTCCTACACCACACCAAAAAGTACAGAGAGTGTAGTTTTAGGGAGAGTCATGGGTAAGAATGGGGAAAAAAAAGAATATATTCTCTCTGCTCTAAATAATTTCTAGCACAGAGAAGGAAAATCCTAGCCCATCAATTTGTAGCTTGTGAAAGCTTCCATTAAGTAATGAATTCTTTGAAAAGCTCCAGATTTTGCTTGCTTTATAAATCAGCAGTGGTGTCCTTGTGTCTGTACTTTTTCTTCCATTGCTAGCTAATATGCTGCCATTTGATACTCACACTGGAGATGCATTCCTGGTAACCATCCACTTTTTCATGAGAAATCATTAGAGCTGCGATGTAAAAACCTACCTGGATTACAAACAGGCACATTTTTCCCTGCTGCTAATATAAAATAAATGTCATACATTCTACTAGTTTTTCTTGCCCAAAGAGTTGATATTAAGGAGCCATTAGGAAAACTCAAATCATGGATCATTATTCATTCAACAGTCAAAAAATATATCTATGTGTTAGATGCTATTATCACATGCTGAATGCTAGTTATAATGATCCCATTAAATCAGATATGATGAATAGTTCATGAAGTTTGACTTTATGTTATTTCTGAAACTTCTGTTTATATATATATATATATATATATATATATATATATATATAATATTTTTTTTTTTTTTTTCTGGAAATAATGGTCCAAGGCCTGATCTGCCTGGGAGTTTTGCTGCTTTTTCCCATAAGGTTTCTTTGATTCTAGCTCCAGGGAGTTACAGTTTTCTATTAAGACACAGAAGACAGGAAAGGTCACCTCACAAACACTGTTAAGAGGCCATTGTTTCTTTGCCTCCTTAAATCAGAGGTTGATAATGAACAAGAAATCTTTTTGAGAGAAAAAAGAGCTGACCTAAAAGCCTTTCAGGGTCCCTCCCATACCTCATTCATTATGTTCATATTGCTTGTTCCATTCTTATTGTAATCACCGTATCTCCAATACTTTGTGGAGGATGTAACCACTGTGTAATATCAAAAGGAGTCAATTAAGATGATTTTTTTTAAAGCTATTTCATGAAGCAGGAGCTTTTTGTTTAGTACTGTCAGCCCAAGAACAAATGAAGATTCAATGATGGTTCATCTGGGTAGGATGCTAGTGAAACCTGGAAATCTTTAGTTAAGGCACAGGCTTTCCACAGTGCCAGCTTATCAAATATTGCTGCAAAGGATAACACACCCAGGAAGCTCTAATAAACAGAAACTATGCTTCTGGACAAAAAGAGAAGAAATGTATTTGCCATAATATTAGCATGCATACTGTGGGACTCCTAAGAAAAGTGAATGAAGCCAGAGGCTATAGTGGTTAGAAAGAAACTGAAACCCTAATCAAGAGAAAATGAAGACACCAGTGTGAATTTGCAAAGAACAGTGCATATAAGAAATATATAAACAATCTTCTGGCAGGTAACAAATTAGCAGAGTATGGAAAGACTTCAGGAGAAAAGAAGGGAAACAGGAAATACTGTAAGGAAAGATAAAATAGTTCTAAAACAAAGAATGTTGCTCACCCACCAGTTCTGCAAGAACTAAGTCATTAGCCCCTGTAGTCATTGACATACTGATTGAAAAACACAATGAGGCACTCTGTGCCTTGGAAAAACAGGCCCCTTAGTTAGTTAGATGTATATTTCAGGAAGGATTTTATGAACCCAGAATCCTGCATCTTCCCATACATGGAAAAGCACTAAAATATATCTTATTTTATCAAAATATATCTTATTTTATCAAAGCACTTGATATATCTGTTCTTTGTGACTAGCACTGATCTTTTACCAAGACGTATACATGGTTACACAAACTTTGTTGCCAAAAATTATGTATATACTGGCTTCTCCCCCACCCCTTTAGAACAGTTTTCTCAGAGGTTCTAAGAGGTGGTTTCTTGGACTATAGTCCTCAGTAAGGCCCCTGACTAAAATTTAAGCTTGCAACATTTATGTTGTGTGTTTTCCTTTAAATCGGCATAAGCAATGATGAATATTTGAGAGAGGGTTTAATCATAACCAGATTTCAAATTTCAAAACTGTCCCTTCTATATTTGATGTCTGGCACACAAACAGTGAAACATCACCTGTATAATCCTTGATATAAATTAGGGACTAAAATTGTTATTATATGAAGGTAGTATGTATTGACACAAAAGTAATAAATGAATCGCTACCATAAAATGTATGGTATCAATACCATAAAATGTATTTCATGAATGAAATGAGAGAAGTTAATTGAGTCAGTCTGTCCTACTGCATGAAGAAAATCAGGGTGAGAAAATCATAGCTGCTAAGTAGCTTCAGTCGTGTCCGACCCTGTGCGACCCCACAGACGGTAGTCCACCAGTCTCCCCTGTCCCTGGGATTCTCCAGGCAAGAATACTGGAGTGGGTTGCCATTTCCTTCTCCAGTGTATGAAAGGGAAAAGTGAAAGTGAAGTCGCTCAGTCGTGTCCGACTCTAAGCGACCCCATGGACTGTAGCCCACCAGGCTCCTCCATCCATGGGATTTTCCAGGCAAGAGTGAAAATCATAGACTCTGAGCTAAAAAGGAATACTGAGTCACCTTGTTCAGCTCTCTAGGCTTAAACTGCAGGTGTCACAATCAACTGCTGACACTTATGAGTGATAGACTTCCTGTAATAGTTTTGTCCCAAATTGTAATTAGAAAGTTGACTTTTGTTAAACTCTCTCAGATATGCAATCCCTACCCAACACTTGAAGGGGAAGTATAATTAAAAATAAAATCTTTTCCTAGCTCAGAAATTGTCTCCACAAAGGTAGTTGAGAGAGAAAACACTTTTATTATTGAAAAAGCATTAAACCATAATATGATGCACATCACAGGCGATTTGCTAAGAGATTGCAAAAATGGAAAGAAATCTCTACCTTCTAAGTAGCCATGTAGACATAGCTTGAAGGGGAGCAGAATATGCCCCCAAAATATATCTCTTTGGCAGAAAGAATTTAAGCCTAAACTTATTATTAAGAAACAACAAAGAAAGAGCTCTGAAAACCAAGTAAAAGTTTATAATAGACATTTACATTTATAAGGGAGATCTTCATTTGTAAGGGTGTCTCCCTCTGTACCAGGAAGAAAAGGATATATAAACCTCTAGAAAGTCTTATCAATAGAGAAGGCATGAACTTAAACCTGCATTAAAACCATGCCCTTGTCAACCACAAATTGGCACTTGTCATGGGTGCTTGCCATCTACCTCTACAAGGGTTAAATCCTGTGTTGCTGCAGTTGCTGACCTCCAACACCCTCTCCAAGAGCTCAGGGTGGAGAGTAGAAATGAGGCATGCTCTGCTCTGGGACAGAGCAGGTCTTCAGACAGTTAGATATTCTCAGGATCTGATTTTATGAGCCCAGTTCTTGTGTCTCCTCATATCTAGAAAAGCACTAAGATTCTTCATGGTGACAACTGTTTCTCATGACTAACAGAAGCGTCACAAGACCAGCAGAAACTTTCTAGAAACATAAATGTGCTTAACTGCATGTATTCCCTGTTTACCAAAATGAAATATATACTGTCCTTCCCTCCTGCTGCTGCTGCTGCTGCTAAGTCCCTTCAGTCGTGTCTGACTCGGTGTGACCCCATAGATGGCAGCCCACCACGCTCCGCCATCCCTGGGATTCTCCAGGCAAGAATACTGGAGTGGGTTGCCATTTCCTTCTCCAGTGCATGAACGGGAAAAGTGAAAGTGAAGTCGCTCAGTCGTGTCCGACTCTTAGCGACCCCACGAACTGTAGCCTACCAGGCTTCTCCGTCCATGGGATTTTCCAGGCAAGAGGACTGGAGTGGGTTGCCATTGCCTTCTCCGCCTTCCCTCCTACCTCTTTGGAATAGTTTCTCAGAGCTATCTGAGGTGCTTTCTCCTGAGCTACAGTCTTCATATTGACCTGAATAAAACTTAACTCACACGTCTCATGTCGTACATTTTTTAAGTCGGCACCCTTAATCAACTACATTTCAAAAAAAATTAGAATAAACATACCCTTGATTATTGTATTCTCCCGAGTAACATTTCAGAAGTAGCTTCTCCTTTCTCCCAACATCATCTTTTCTCTTTAGCTAGAGATGGTATTTAAGGTGGTGTCTTGAGCCATTTTGAGAAGTGTCTCAATCTTTCTGGGTATCTCCCATACATACTGGAGCTAGACATGTTAATAAACTGTTTTATTTTTCCCTTGTTAATCTGTCTTTGATTAGAGGAGGGGTGTCAGGCAATCATCCAGAAGAGTAGGGGGAGGTTTATTTTCCCTCCCCTACAAACTCTTTACACACAAATTTTCAAGAGAGACAACTAGCCTCAAGTAAGAGGACTTCACAACACCATTTGTCACGTATGGTTTTTTCTAACTTTGCCTGGCAGTTGGAGTGACCATCTGTGTTAGTTGACCAGCATTCTCCAGGGGGAAAACTAACTTCTTACATCATTATAACAAGAGATAATTTTGCAAGGTAAGCAAAGTGCCCCTCTTCTACAGAAAGTGGGAAATGTGGGGGCTATCTCCAATGTTAAAATTTTGACAACGTGGTTCCTACATCCCAGAGAGACATTCCCAATGAAAAGACATTCCAAACTTTCTGACAAAAGGCCTACCAAGTCTTCAAAAGGATTTATATACATTTTGAAGACAGGAGAAAGAACAAATTTTCTAAAGGAAATAATTTGAGAAAAAAGAGGGTAGAGAAACCTATCCTTGTTTTCAACATGGAGAATTAAGCCTCTTCTTTTTAATTTGCATTTGTCCTCACATCCTCTAGACACCTTACTCTTCCTGTACTATTATTCTGAATTAGCTCAGCTCTTCACATGCTGAGCTTCCTTCTAAAGTCCATGGATGGTGTTCAGAGGATCCATGAACATCCTGAAATTGTTTTTGAATGTGTTTTTTAATGGGTGAAGGATTCAGAGCACTTAGTATTTTCATATTTTGTGTTGTCAAGAAATTTCTCTACATGTTTAGTCATCTGTTAGAATTCTTTGTCCACTTCCTAACACATTTCTGATATCACTTTCCTAAGCCTTTTACGAGAGAAGATCCTCCTTTTCCTATGCTCTATGTATACAATCCAACATTCTCCTGGATCCCTGTTGCCAACTCTAGCCCATTCTTTTGCAAATTTCCTTTGATCATATATCTTTTGGTCTGTGAAATCCAGTTGTCTATGCTACCCTTTTCAACCATTCTGTTCACAATCCACTGAGAATCATTCATCCGTGCTATAATAGTAGGTAACAAAAAATAAATACAATGATGAGCTGGATTTAATAATTCCTTAACCTATTCTTAACAAGGGCTTCCCTTGTGGCTCAGCTGGTAAAGAATCCACCTGCAATGCGGGAGACCTGGGTTCGATCCCTGGGTTGGGAAGATCCTCTAGAGAAGGAAAAGGCTTACCCACTCCAGTATTCTGGCCTAGAGAATTCTAGGTCTCAAAGAGTCAGACATGACTGAGCGACTTTCACTTTCACTTAACTTATTCTGCACCGGAGGCTTTCATTCTATATATTTCTATAATGGTTCAGATGGACATAATCTGGATCTTGCTTCTGCCTTTACATAATTTAACATTTATATTTAACTCTCTAATTATATTATTTTATCTGACAACCTTGTCAGCCCTCTGTTCTCTTGAGTTCACCATTCAGAATGCTCTCCCAACTACTGATCGAGCTTTGCACTTTTAGTTTTCTGCTCTACTGCTGCTGCTACTTCTTCACCCAAGCGAGTGAAAGTTTCTCAGTCGTGTCTGACTCTTTACGACCCCATGGACTATATACTCCACGGAATTCTCCAGGCCAGAATACTGGAGTGGGTAGCCGTTCCCTTCTCCAGGGGATCTTCCCAACCCAGGGTTTGAACCCAGGTCTCCTGCATTGCAGGCGGATTCTTTACCAGCTGAGCCACCAGGGAAGCCCAAATAAGCTCAAATTTGACCTATCGCCCCCTTACAACAAGCACTCAAACAAAACTTTGCTTTATTCTTATGTCTATTCTTTTGTTCAAAATAACTTTTCTGAGTCCCCATTTTATGCAAGATAAATGTCAATTTGTTTTTTAAAAAAAGATCTTTTGCATCTTAGCTTTGATTACCTTTTCCAACTTCATTTCCACTCACTTCGCTTACACTTGATTTATATCATAATCATTGTCTGAATATACCAATTACTTTAATTCTCCCATACCATTCTGTATTATATCTTTTTGTGAACAGAACATCTCTTCCTCTTTTAAACCTCTTTCACATGATATTTTTTTGCTGTTTTTTAAAATTCCTTTACTATAGGCCTGGCCAGGTCGATGGACTTCATGTATAGGTAGATTATCACATTTTCCATCTATTTTCTTTTCCTCTGTTTTCTTCCCATTCCAAACCAATCTTCTAAGTCCCTACCTGGAATAACTTAGACATTGCTTAAAATTTATTTTCTTCATTTCCTAAATAATATAATCCTCTACCATCAAATGTCAATCTATTTTTCCAGCAATATCCATTTAACTTATATAAAATTGTCAAATTATTTTATTCTTTGTTCCAGAAACATAACTCTCCACTCCTACTTTGTTCATAATTCCTTATTCTATATGCTTCATATTTCTAAATTCAAAAGATAATTCAAAGGTCAATTCATCTCACATCCTCCTTGACTTTCAAGTCATCAAGATGACTCCAAGTCATCTTCCCTGACTACCATAGCTTAATGTGACTTATCCTTTCTGTGATTTACAATTCAGTAAGCCTTATCTCTTGTAGTTTGCTCTTGTGCTCTTCTGTATATGTAATCACTATTTAGTGATGAAGAAAGCTCACATTTTATGAAAAGCATAATTCAACATGGGCTCCTCTTGTGGCTTATTGGTAAAAGAATCTGCTTGCCAATGCAAGAGACATGGGTTTGATCCTTGGGTCCAGAAGATTCTCTGGAGAAGGAAATGGCAACCCACTCCAGTATCCATTATAGGTGTGAAAGTTGGTCATTATTTGTCTACTTATTCTATTGTTATATAGTTAACAAAGAGAAGTAAAAATGTGTGTGGCTCACTTAGAGAGATCACTTTGGAAAACATCACCATATGGTAAGCTTCTGAGCTGGCAGACTGTAAGCAATGAGATTATGGAAGAAGCTGCAGAGAAATGACAGTTTTAACTAGCTCTCTGGAAACAACTAGCTCTCTGCAAAATAAAACCAAGTTTGACCTGAGTATACTTATTTTAATTTATAGGTAACATAACACAGCTTTACTTAAGAGATATTAATTGTGTCAACAGGGCCTCCTGGTCCTTATTCATTGTTTTAGAAAGTCATGGAACCTATAAGGATCAAGTCATTAGCCACTGCAGTCACTGACCTACAGCATACCCTAAAAGGAATTGAGGGTGAAGAACAGGATACGACACTCTGAGCTTTGAGAAAACAGACTCTTAGTTAAATATATTTCAAGAAAAAAAAAAATTATAAACCCAGATGTCTGCATCTTCCCATACATAGAAAAGCACTAAAGTCATTAGCTGAGATATCTGTTTCTCATGATTAGCAATAACCTTCTATCTAGATGTATGCTTGACCGCATGTATTTTTTGGTCAAAATTCTCTCTTTCTACACACACACACAAACACACAGACATACACACAGGATATATATGCTACTGCTAAGTCGCGTCAGTTGTGTCCGACTCCGTGTGACCCCATAGACGGCAGCCCATCAGGCTCCCTCGTCCCTGGGATTCTCCAGGCAAGAACACTGAAGTGGGTTGCCATTTCCTTCTTCAATGCATGAAAGTGAAAAGTGAAAGTGAAGTCACTCAGTCGTGTCTGACTCCTAGCGACCCCATGGACTGCAGCCTACCAGGCTCCTCTGCCCATGGGATTTTCCAGGCAAGAATACTTGAGTGGGTTGCCATTTTCTTCTCCAGGTACCCCATGTATACTTGTTATTAAACTTTCCTGTGATGTTTTAGCTGTCTCTTGTCAATTTAATTCTTCAACCAGCTAGAAGAACCTATAGGGGGAGAAGAAAATTTCCTCCTCCTAACAGTGGGGAATTAGAAGTCAAACCCAGGGTTGGTCCATGACACTGTCTTCTAGCCAGTATCAGTCCTCAGCATGCAGGTTTCTCAGACATTTAGGAAAGGAAGAATCTTTCAAGATGAGGTACAGGATTTGAGAAGTTCCTTAAATGAATAGAACAGATAAGGACAAGAAGAGAGAGAGGGTCAGAACTTTAGTGGACCAAAGCTTGCAAGACGAGGTGGGGTGCTCTATGACCCACAGAAACCTGGCTTCATATATTCAAGGGTATAAGATAAATCCATGTTATGAGAACCTGGTGGGAAGGTAGGGTTTGGTAAAGTCATTGACCAGAAACTGTGCAATAGATGACAATATTAAATATTGCTGTTGCTGTTTACTTGCTAAGTTTGGTTCTTTTATGACTCAATGGGCTGTAGCTCACCAGGCTTCTCTGTCCACAGGATTTTCCAGGCAGGAATACTGGAGTGGTTGCCATTTCCTTCTCCAGGGTATCTTCCTGACCCAGGGATTGAACCTGTGCCTCCTGCATTGCAGGTGGATTCTTTACCACTGAGCCATCATGTCACTCAATAAATATTTGTGATTAATTGAATTCTAAATAGTCTTATTAGAATATTTGACTTATTTGAGATTTGGGTATCAAAAAGACATGACTCTGAGTCCCAGAGGCATCATTCACCATCTCTTTGGCATTGGAGATATCAGCTAATTTTTATAGCACTCCTTTCTCCTCTGCAGATGACATTTACTAAGACGTACTTCATTTGATTGTTTTGAGGATTTAATAATATAAAATATGTCATTGTTAACTTACTCTCTGACATGGAATTTCTGAACACTACTCTGAGGTTAAGAGGTGAAATGAAGAAAACAGAGAGGTGTATTTCATCATAACAAATAACAGCCTCTGAAAACCTTTACTAAACTTGTATTAGATTGTGATGCTGTATAGTGCATAGTACTGAGAAAACCATGGTTGCGTTTTACTATTTGGGTGGTAATTTTCTTTAAAACCTTTTCTGAGTTCAAAAACAAAAAGGCTTTTCTGACCAGACACTCTCATCAAGGGAAAAGATTGAATGTTTCATCAGGCAGTACACCCCTGACTGTTTTAAGTACAAGTCCTCCTGGAGAAATCTTAGTTTTGCTCACTGAACCACAAAATTAAAGTACCATGGAAGAAATCCAGAATAGCTACAATGCCAAAATATGTATCACACAATATTGGAAGGCTTCAAAATTACTGTATTTACGAACGGGTTTAACAGATGCAATGAACGAAAGTTTTATGGTCTAAGAATGGAAACACAATTTTAGTTAACTAACGCTTTTTTTTTTTACTGTTCTAAACCTTTTAATAGGTGCAGAGGGAATTTGCACTTACTGAAGCAGATCAGTCAAATGATAATTTGTCTTTGAATAGACTCCTTTTATTCCATTAATTTCTGCCATTATGGTGGGAGATAAGATGTAAGCCAATGACTAACTGAAAATTAAAGTCCAAAAAGGAGGAAAAGAAACAAAAGAATAGCTTATGTTACATTATACAATATGTATGACAAAATGGATTTTATATAGCCATTTATTGCAATCATTCAATGTCAATTATATGCACTTACTTGTGCTTTATGTGTCTTACAGTTGCTAGGAATCATTCCCTTTAAAAGCTACATTTTTAAAAATAAAGAACAGAAGAAATGATCTAGAGCAGATACAACAGAAAAAAACAAATAGATTAAAAGAATAAGAAAGGTTACTTTAAGACCTTGAATTGGATATTTATTTCCTAAAATTATAACATTTTCTCTCATGTATTTTCTAGATTTGGTACTAAAGAACAAAGTTGATGCCCTTTGAAAGTCAAGATAACAATAAGAAAATACTCAGAATACTAATTTGGATATATGACATTTTAAAATTAAAAAAATATTTTTGAAAGTAAATTAGTAATGAGTGAGTCAGGGAGATTATTAGCAAAGTTTTTAAAATGTCGTTATGAGACATTTCAGATATATAAAAAGCATAGACAAATATAAGTTCACACATATGCACAACCCATTTTATAAAAATACCCAGTACAGGTGAAACTGTATATATCAATACCTTGCCAAAACATTTTTCATCTCTCTGTGAGCACAAGTAATCACAACCATTAATTTGGTACATATCATTCTCATGAATTTCTTTATAATTTATACACATATATGCACACACAAATAGTCCTAATTGTATATTGCCTCATTCTGTCTTTTCTAACTTCAAAATGTAGATGCTTGGCTCATTAACTTTAAGTCTTTATTCTTTCCTTGTAAGTATTTTTAATGCAATAAATTCTTCTCTAGTCACTATTTTAGATACCTCCGAAGTTTTGTTATCTAATTCTTCATTGGTCACTCAGTCCCAAATATTCCCTTTCCCATTCCGATTTATTTGATCATTATGCTATTTAGAAGACATTTGTTTTAAATTATCTTTTAAAATTGATCCTTAACTTTATTAACACTAACACTATGCCTATATTAAGGACTTCCCCGATAACTCAAGCAATAAAGAATCCTCCTACAATGCAGGAGACACAGGAAATGTGGTTTCAGTCCCTGGGTAGGGATGATCCCCTAAAGGAGGAAATGGCAACCTACTCCAGAATTCTTGCCTAGAAAATCCTGTGGACAGAGTAGTACCCTGGCAGGCTACAACCCATAGGTTAGCAAAGAGCCAGACATGACTGAGCACACATGCAGATGTCAGGCTCCTCTGTCCATGGGATTTTCTAGGCAAGAATACTGGAGTGGGTTGCCATTTCCTTCTCCAGGGTATCTTCCTGACCCAGAGATCAAACCCACATCTCCTGTGTTTCCTGCACCGTAGGTGAATTCTTTACCCACTGAGCTATCAGGGAAACCTATGTTAAGCCAAGTCTTTGATATTTTGTTAAGAATTTATTTATGGCCTATTACTTGGTCAATTTTTGTAAATGTCCCACGAATGGATGTAAAGAATGTGGCCACTGACATCATAAAATTGTAATAGGTGTGTAGGGTATTTCATTGTGGATTTAATTCACATTTCCTCAATAACTAATGATGTTGAATAGTTTTATCATATATTTGGTGGTGGTTTAGACACTAAGTTGTGTCTGACTCTTATGACCCCATGGACTGTAGCCTGCCAGGCTCCTCTGTCCATGGGGTTCTCCAGACAAGAATACTGGAGTGGGTTGCCATTTCCTTCTCCAAGGGATCTTCCCAACACAGGGATTGAATCCGGGTCTCCTGCATTGCAGACAGATTCTTTACCAACTGAGCTACTAGGGAAGCCCATTATGTATTTATTTGCCATATATATATCTTCTTTTGAAATATCTATTATCTTACCTGCCTTAATTGGGCTTTTTTGTTCTTTATATATTCTATAAGATTTTTATCGTATATGTGATTTGTAAATGTGGCTTGCTTTTCACTCTTTAACAATGTCCTCAAGATATCAGAACCTCCCACCGTTCTAATTGCAGAGGTTCTAAATTTTGCTGAAAACTAATTTAGACATTTTCGTTTATATATCATGTATTTTCACTTCTGTATCATGTTTCTAAGAAACAGGCCTTGCCTAATTCAAGGACACAAGCATTTTCTCCTGTATTTTATTTAGAACTTTTATACTTTTAGGTGATTAATTTTGGTCTATGATCTGTTTTGAGAAGACTGTCATCTAAGGTACAAGGTATTGATTGAAATTCATTGTTTTCATATGCATATCTTATTGTCCCAGTATTTATATCAAAAATACTGTATTTTCTCCACTGAATTGTATTTTGAGGTCTTTTATTCTAAATAGGTGACTATGAATGATAATTTACAAGGTACTACATATTACAAAACTGCAAAATAATAAATATTACTTATGAGATCATGAATTTCTTTAAAATGAGGAACAACAAAAAAAAAGATTAGAAGTTCTCCAAAGGATTAATATTGTTACAAATCTCCTACCTGTTAATCCTTACCAGACAAATACTCTTTGAAATGTAGTAAATGACCTTTTGAAGTCAGGGATCTCATTAGACAATCCTATCCTAATCCCACAGGCTCTGTGATTCTTGGAAGACCAGGCGATGAACCCTGCCCGCCCTTTCCAACTGCAGTCAGCATCTGTCAGTAGAATATTAGGACACTCTATTTAGTTACATCCAACTTGCAAAAACGATTATATCTTTAAGATTAAATTTATTAATATTCATATTCAAGAAAAACCTGATTGTTTATTTGCATTTTGGCATTTATAGATTGCAAATCAAGTGTGATGGGTTGGTAAGAAATATAGATCAAATACCAAGAGAGATAAAGATTGTTTTGATACTAATTAGCGCTGCCAGATTGAAAGCTTACCCACATGTGATTCCTGTTAGGCCCGAGGCTCATTAATCACCTATATGTAGTGAGATTCTCCTGAGAGATGCTGCCATGTGTTAAACAAATATTATGGAAAAATTTTAAAGTATTAATTTTTCTCTAAAATTGAGCTCAATTCAGCCTTCAGAGACAGGTGTGATCAGAATTCCCAGGTTTAAGTAGAAGCAGCTCTACTATATTCTGGACAAGCTATGAAGAAATTTCCCTCCATGTTTCTCTGGGATTTGCTGCTATGTGTGTTGTCTGGAAGGAGAACAAGATATAATCTGGTATCTGTAGCCTTTTCATGAGGCAGTCATTTGCAGTAATTATGGTCTAGCTATCCACTTCTAAAATACAGATGAACCTGAGAAACAGATAAAATTAAGCTCCTCCATATTCTTAAGACTGGAATTTATAACCTCTGGCCCCCAGGAGACTCCTCCCCCATCAGAAGCCATCAGATCACTAAAAGATGCCAAATACTGTGTTTAGGAGAGAGTGTTTATATTGCCAGTAAGTTCCTAAGTGTGGAAAAGTTAAGCACCACCAACTTGGGAGGGCTGGTTCTATCAAATGATTTTATGCATGAGTGTCTTAGTCATTTAGTGCAATCTTGAGCATATTTCATGTTTTTTTTTAAATTTTTTATTAGGCTTATAATCAAATGTAAATGGCATAGTTTTGCCATCTCTCAATTTACCTAACACTTTCGTTACCATTTACTGTTGTTGTTGTTCAGTCACGCAGTCACGTCTAACTCTGCAACTGCATGGACTACAGCACGTCAGGCTTCCCTTTCCTTCACCATGTCCATTGAGTTGGTGATACTATCCAACCATCTCGTGCTCTGTCATCCCCTTCTCCTCCTGCCTTCAATCTTTCCCAGCATCAGGGTCTTTGCTAATGAGTCAGCTCTTTGCACCAGTGTATTGGATGCTAAGTATTGGAGCTTCAGCTTCAGCATCAGTGGGCTTCCCTGGTGGCTCAACTGGTAAAGAATCCTCCTGCAGTGCAGGAGATCTGGGTTTGATCCCTGGGTTGGGAAGATCCCCTGGAGAAGGAAACGCCTACCCACTCCAGTATTCTGGCCTGCCCTGGAGAATCCCATGAACTGTATCGTCCATGGGGTCACAAAGAGTTGGACACAAGTGAACAACTTTCACTTTCACTTTCATTAGTCCTTCCAATGAATATTCAGGGTTGATTTCCTTAGGATTGACTAGTTGGGTCTCCTTGCAGGCCAAGGGACTCTTAAGAGTCTTCTCCAACACCACAGTTCAGAAGCATCAATTCTTTGATGCTCAGCCTTCTTTATGGTCCAACTCTCATAATCATACATGACTACTAAAAAAACCATAGCTTTGACTATGTGGACCTTTGTTGGCAAAATAATGTCTCTCTTTTTAATATGGTATTTAGGTTTGTCATAGCTTTTCTTCCAAAGAGCAAGCGTCTTTTAATTTCATGGCTGCAGTCACCATAGGCAGTGATTTTGGATCCCAAGAACATACCATTCAGTATCTTTTGTTATTTCTCTATTGCAAATAATTTTTATCATATATAGTCCATGTCTGTATTTTAGCACAATTCCCTAAAGTTGATTAACTATAATTGAATATTTTCTGCAGCTCAATGATGATTAAATCGCTTTTAAACAAAATCTTTATTGTGATAAAAGGAGAAATGTCTTACACAGTGTACACAACTGACCCTCCTTCCAGAATCCATTTTAGTCAAACAGCTTTGCTGATGACCTATGTAGACATCATTCCGGCTGTTTCCCCAGGCTTGAGGCACTGCCAAGTGAGGGACTTACTTGACTTTAGACAGCCAGCTTGGCCAATTCAGCTCTATTTTAGGAAAAGCAGACATTCAAGTCCACAATCAATGGAAGGGAGAGCTCCTGGGAAAGGATGGCAGAAGCAGCCTACAGAGAGGACAGGATATTCCCTTTATTACCACTGCTTCTGCAGGACAAAAGAAGTTTCAGACTAGTACTTGATGAGACTGTAATAGAAGTCAGGATCAAATTCTGAGTTGTGTACCTGAAGCAAGGCTTCCAACAACCCTACAGATATAAAGTCATATGAGGTATGGGTCAAGATAATGTGACCAATCAGAATCCAACACATAGAGAAATGGTAACACATAGTAAGTGTTAAGAGCTCTGCAATATACCTGAGCTGTACATCTGAGCAAAATGTGATTTCCATGTGCTAAAGGTATATCATTTAGTAGAAAATAAAGATGAAAGGAAAAAAAGGAAAAAACATAGGAGGACTGCTATGACCTCAAGTGCTCTAGATGAAGTTAACATAAATTTACAAAACGTCCAAAGGTTAATAAATTTTAAATAGTATAAAGTTGTTCAATATCATTACAGTAGAGTTTGATTTTATTGGTTGCTGGGTAGCAGAAAAGATCTGACTTTCTCCCTAGTAGGAATCTTGGCTACACGGCACCACTAGAAATCACCTCAGGACATGGATTTTGAAAAAGAAACACACACACACACACACACACACAGACACACACACACACACACTTTGTAGCCATACAAACACATAGTGTATCAATTGTGTATAGTGACTTCTCTCTCTTTTTCACTTTCTTTTGGTGGTACCTAGGAAAAGAAGAAGGCAATGGCACCCCACTCCAGAACTCTTGCCTGGAAAATCCTATGGACGGAGAAGCCTGGTGGGCTACAGTCCATGGGGTCGCTAAGAGTCAGACAAGACTGAGTGACTTCACTTTCACTTTTCCCTTTCATGCACTGGAGAAGGAAATGGCAACCCACTCCAGTATTCTTGCCTGGAGAATCCCAGGGACAGCGGAGCCTGGTGGGCTGCCGTCTATGGGGTCGCACAGAGTCGGACATGACTGAAGCGACTTAGCAGCAGCAGCAGGAAAAGCAAGCAGATCCTTCTTGGGAGAAATCTTGGGATCCCTGTTAGACTAAACATGCTAAGATGTCTATTCTTACTAGATACCGTACTTCATTAAAGCAGAATCATTGTATACTATCTCACCTACTGTAGTAACTGATTACTGTTCAGTAAATAGTTTATGAATGAATGAGTGCAGACATGCCTTGATTTCTTCTCCAGAATAATAGTGTTGCAGAGAACTGCCAAATGTTTAATTGAATTGTGTAAAAGGGTGTTTTCCATATGTGTGCCTGCACGTGTATACAGCATGGGTATATTTTATTGTGTTGACAGAACTTAGGCTTAAACTATTCATGAGAATTGTATTCACCTAAAATTTTCAGGCAAGATTTCACAAGCATGAACCATCATAAGTTCTCCTGCTCTATTAAAATCCACATATAAATAAAATGATATTTCTTTAAATAGTAATTATTTCTGCTTACTTGGAATTTAAACGATGGGGTTATTCTTGAGGATTTAAATCATATCACAAATACAATGGCAAATACATGAAAATAAATGAACCTGAATGCTACTTTTTAGTATAAAAATGTTCCAGTTTTAGGCTAAAAGAGCTGCATAGAGATTTGAGGAGCTTCCTGGCAATTACTGGACATGAACTTGAGCAGACACTGGTTGATAGTGAGGGACAGGGAGGCCTAGCATGCTGCAGTCCGTGGTGTCCCAAAGAATCAGACACAACTTAGCAACTGAACAACAACTAGTACTTACTACTATGCTACAATTTGCTATGCTCAAGATTCAAACTACAAAATATCCTTGGGTGTTAATTGAAATAAGTTATTCTGTTACTACAGTTAATTCTCTCCCTTGGATAATGTCATGTTTTGTTTATCAACGTAGCAAACTTAATTTTCACAAAAATAAGCAAGTATTTGGAAGTTACATTTTATCAATGTTTAAATATATTGTTAAGCAAAATGTGTTTAAATTTATGAATCACGGTTATTAAATAAAAAGTACTCTTAAATTTCTTGTTAAATATTAGCCTGCTGCCACTGCTGCTAAGTTGCTTCAGTCATGTCCGACTCTGTGAGACCCCATAGACAGCAGCCCACAAGGCTCCGCCGTCCCTGGGATTCTCCAGGCAAGAATACTGGAGTGGGTTGCCATCTCCTTCTCCAGTGCATGAAAGGAAAAGTGAAAGTGAAGTTGCTCAGTCGTGTCCGACTCTTAGCGACCCCATGGATTGTAGCCTACCAGGCTCCTCCGTCCATGGGATTTTCCAGGCAAGAGTATTGGAGTGGGGTGCCATTGCCTTCTCCGAAATATTAGCCTAGAAAAAAATTTATTTTAATGGAAATTATGACAGATACTTAACCAAAGAAGTGATATTATACCTCTAACTTAATGCTTAGCAAAAGCACATATAAATTATAGTGAACTTTTTAAAATAATGTGGAGGTGAAATCACTCTTAGAGAGTTGACTATCAGCTTCTCTTCTCAATGTTTTAATATTCAAGTACCTATTTGCCCTAGGAAATATGAGGTTTAGACCTCTGGTGCATTTAAAATAATTCTGAGATGTGCCAGATTTCATTGGATCAATTTCTTTAGTAATTTGATTTTTAAAAACGTGGAAAGGAAGTAGACTGCTGCCCATTTGTATGGTTGAGTTTGTATTTTAACAGAATTTTTCACTGCGTTACACTCCATGAATATGCAGTACAAAGATATGATGTTGTTGTAAACAATGCAGAGATTCACTACCTCTTTAATAAAAAGGGCCATTTGCTTTCTGAAATTAGCCATTACCTGATTCCCTCTCACAGTTACTTCTCTGGAGCATCTCTCTCTCTCCACCTCACCTCCTTACCACCTGCAATGGCCAGTGAGTGGCCTACATTTCCTGCTCCTAATTTGGGAGAAAGAGTGGGAGATTTCGTGCTGTATTATCCTCAGAACCTCTGAATGGTGGCCTGCCTGTAAGTACTGGGACTCTAATCCCTCTTTCTCCATAGAACTGGTCAATTCCTATAGATGAGTATTTATGAACCTCCTTGCTTCATTTTCCACATTTCCTTCCTAGTTTTCAGATATCTGGTGTTCCTGCACTGAAAAAAAAAAAAAAAAAAAAGTTCTAAAATGTGACATGCAACTGTTAAAACACAATTTTTTTTTTTTCCTCTCCCAAATGCAATGTAGAGCTCTAGGAGACCAAGTAATTTTTCAGTAAATGCTTCACTCTAGTGTATATTAACAGTTGGATATCACATCCACATTCTGCCAACTTCTAGATGCTGAGGGAGGACAAGGAAGGAGATGCTCAGAGTTCAGGAGAGCGCTCATCAGTGGGCTCAGTTCTCCTGCTGAGCTGGCCACTGGGTCTTATGCTATTGGGGACAGCTGGTGGCAAGTCCCTGCAATCAGAAGCCATCACTGACAGGCAGACTCTACAGTCATTTTAATCAGTCTTTGGCAAAACTCAAAGTAAATGTACTAACTGGATATATTTTCCTGGGAATTGCCACTGTGGTTTTAGTTATCCTGCTTGAATTGAGGCAGTGTGATATAATGTAGAATCATTGACGATAGAATCAAATATTCTACTGATCCTGAGGTTTATTCTATAAAGTTACTCTAAGTCTTGATCTAGAGAACAGCATTATTGACAGTTTACAATAGGCGGAAGGTATATACAGTATGTCTGATATTATTTAAGTGGACCCTAGACTATTTCTCGACGAAGGCAATGGCACCCCACTCCAGTACTCTTGCCTGGAAAATCCCATGGATGGAGGAGCCTGGTAGGCTACAGTCCATGGGGTCGCGAAGAGTCGGACAGGACTGAGCGACTTCACTTTCTCTTTTCATTTTCATGCATTGGAAAAGAAAATGGCAACCCACTCCAGTGTTCTTGCCTGGAGAATCCCAGGGACGGGGGAGCCTGGTGGGCTGCTGTCTATGGGGTCACACAGAGTCGGACACGACTGAAGCGACTTAGCAGCAGCAGCGGACTATTTCTACAACGGTGAAGAGCTGAAAGATATAATATTTTATGTGCAAGCAAAATGTGCAAGATTCAATCTATTGAATATTTTAAAGTTTGTTTGGTTTTTTAGTTATGTGTGTATATAATTTAAAATGTCAGATGAACCTATAAGATTTTGTTAAAAAACCAGCAGTCCTCTGTTTTTATTCTCCCCACCCTACATCATGCATTAAACATTTTCTTAGCTATTTAGACAGAGATTTGCCCCATAAGTCTTAAGTAATGTGCTTATATTGTTACACCATAATTTCTTTCCATTTCCTATATTTCCTATTGACCTTCTATTATAGAAGATGAGAATATAATTCTTCCACACCTCTGCTCTCACTCACTTCTCCTCCATCCATCATTAAAGGAGATTATGTTGTTATTGTAGTTAAAGCAGTATCAATATTTACATTATGATTACTATTTAAACATTACTCACAGATGAGGCACGAAGTTTTCTAGAAGTATATTTCCTGTCCTGTATGTTGTTTTGTTCCCCTGGAGTTCAAAATGCCTCCATTTCTCCATTTTCTATTTTTTTCACCTAACTATCACTAATTTCCTTCCATAAATGCAAATTTTCTCTCAATTCATTTTTTAAATTTATTTTTTGAAGGATAATTGCTTTATAGAATTTTGCTGTTTTCTGTCAAACCTCAACATAAGTCAGCCATAGGTATACATATATCCTCTCCCTTTGGTACCCCCCTCCCTTCTCCCGCCCCATCCCATCCCTCTAGTTTGATCCAGAGCCCCTGTTTGAGTTTCCTGAGCCATACAGCAAATTCCCACTGGCTATCTATTTCACATATGGTAGTATAATTTTCCATGTTACTCTTTCCCTACATCTCACCCTCTTCTCCCCTCTCCCCATGTCCATAAGTCTATTCTCTATGTCTGTTTCTCCACTGTTGCCCTGTAAATAAATTCTTCAGTATCATTTTTCTAAATTCCATATGTATGCCTTAGAATATGATATTTATCTTTCTCTTTCTGACTTACTTCACTCGGTATAATAGGTTCTAGGTTCATCCACCTCATTAGAACTGACTCAAATGCATTCCTTTTTATGGCTGAATAATATTCCATTGTGTATATGTATGACAACTTCTTTATCCATTCATCTGTTGATGGACATCTAGGTTGCTTCCATGTTCTAGCTATCATAAATAGTGCTGCAATGAACATTGGGATACATGTGTCTCTTCCAATTTTGGTTTCCTCAGGTTTTATGCCCAGGAGTGGGATTGCTGGGTCATATGGTGGTCCCATTCCCAGTTTTTTAAGGAATCTCCATACCATCCTCCACAGTGGCTGTATCAATCCACATTCCCACCAACAAACAGTGCAAGAGTGTTCCCTTTTCTTCAAATCCTCTCCAACATTTATTGTTTGTAGACTTTTTGATGATGGCCATTCTGACAGGTGTGAGTTGATATCTCATTGTAGTTTTAATTTTAATTTCTCTAATAATGAGTAATGTTGAGCATCTTTTCATATGTTTGTTAACCATCTGTATGTTGTCTTTGGCGAAATGTCTGTTTATGTCTTTTCCCACTTTTTGATTGGGTTGTTTGTTTTTCTGGTATTGAATTGTATGAGTTACTTGTATATTTTGGAAATTAATCCTTTGTCAGTTGTTTCATTTGCTACTATTTTCTCCCATTCTGAGGGTTGTCTTTTCCCCTTGCTTATAGTTTCTTTTGCTGTGCAAGAGCTTTTAAGTTTAATCAGGTCCCACTTGTTTACTTTTGTCTTTATTTCCATTACTCTTGGAGGTGTGTCATAGAGGATCTCGCTTTGATTTATGTCATCGAGTGTTCTGCCTATCTTTTCCTCTAAGAGTTTCATAGTTTGTGGTGTTACATTTAGGTCTTTAATCCATTTTGAGTTTATGTTTGTGTATGGTGTTACTAAGTGTTCTAATTTCATTCTTTCACATGTAGCTGTCCAGTTTTCATAGCACCATTTATTGAAGAGGCTGCTTTACCCCACTGTATATTCTTGCCTTCTTTGTCAAAAATAAGGTACCCATAGGTGCATGGGTTATTTCTGGGCTTTCCATCTTGTTCCACTGGTCTATATTCCTGTTTTTGTGCCAGTACCATACTGTCTTGTTGACTGTGGCTTTGTAGTTAGGAAGTTCCTAACTTTGAAGTTAGGAAGGTTGATTCCTCCAACTCCATTTTTCTTTCTCAAGACTGCTTTAGCCATTTGGGGTATTTTCTGTTTCCACAGTACCCATGAAATTTTTGTTCTAGTTCTGTGAAAAATACCATTGGTTATTTGATACAGATCACATTGAATCTGTCAATTGCATTTGGTAGTATAGTCATTTTCACAGTATTTATTCTTTCTACCAAGGAATGGGGAATATCTCTCCATAGTGTCTTATAATTTTCTGTGTAAAGTTGTAATGCTTTCAGTTTTTCACCTTTGAGAATAATGTTTGCTGTAGGCTTATCATATATGGCCTTTACTATGTTGAGGTAGGTTACTTCTATGCCCATATTGTGAGGAGTTTTAATCATGAATGAGTGCTGAACTTTGTCAAAGGCTTTTTCTGTATCTATTGAGATTATCATATGGTTTTTATCTTTCAATTTGTTAATATGGTATATCACATTGACAAGCTGGAATCAAGATTTCCAGGAGAAATATCAATAACCTCAGATATGCAGATGAAACCACCCTTATGGCAGAAAGCGAAGAAGAACTAAAAAGCCTCTTGATGAAAGTGAAAGAGGAGAGTGAAAAAGTTGGCTTAAAGCTCAACATTCAGAAAACTAAGATCATGGCATCCAGTCCCATCACTTCATGGCAGATAGATGGGGAAACAGTGGAAACAGTGGCTGACTTTACTTTTTTTGGCACCAAAATCACTGCAGATAGTGATTGCAGCCATGAAGTTAAAAGACTCCTTGGAAGGAAAGTTATGACCAACCTAGATAGCATATTAAAAAGCAGAGACATTACTTTGCCAACAAAGGACTGTTTAGTCAAGGCTATGCTTTTTCCAGTAGTCATGTATGGATGTGAGAGTTGGACTATAAAGAAAGCTGATCCCTGAAGAATTGATGCTTTTGAACTGTGGTGTTGGAGAAGACTCTTGAGAGTCCCTTGGACTGCAAGGAGATCCAACCAGTCTATCCTAAAGGATATCAGTCCTGGGTGTTCATTGGAAGGACTGATGTTGAAACTGAAACTCCAATACTTTGGCCACCTGATGTGAAGAGATGACTCATTTGAAAAGACCCCGATGCTGGGAAAGGTTGAGGTCAGGAGGAGAAGGGGATGACAGAGGATGAGATGGTTGGATGGCATCACCGACTCAATGGACATGAGTTTGGGTAAACTCCGGGAGTTGGTGATGGACAGGGAGGCCTGGCGTGCTGTGGTTCATTGGGTCGCAAAGAGTCAGACACGACTGAGCAACTGAACTGAACTGAACTGAATTTGTGTATATTGAAGAATCCTTGTCCCTGTAATAAACCCAACTTGATCATGGTGTATGAGCTTTTTGATGTGTTGCTGAGTTCTGTTTGCTAAAATTTTGTTGAGGATTTTTGCATCTATGTTCATCAGTGATATTGGCCTGAATTTTTCTTTTTTTGTGTTGTCTTTGTCTGGTTTTGGTATTAGCGTGATGGTGGCCTCATTGAATGAGTTTGGAAGTGTTCCTTCCTCTGCAATTTTTTGAAAGAGTTTTAGAAGGATAGGCATTAGCTCTTCTCTAAATGTTTGATAGACTTCTCCTGTGAAGCCATCTGGTCCTGGGCTTTTCTTTTTTGGGAGATTTTTGATCACAGCTTCAATTTCAGTGCTTATAATTGAGTTGTTCATAATTTCTATTTCTTCCTGGTTCAGCCCTGGAAGATTGAACTTTTCTAAGAATTTGTCCATTTCTTCTGGGTTATCTATTTTATTGCCATACGTTGTTCATAATAGTCTCTTATAATCCTTTGTATTTCTGCATTGTTTCTTGTAACCTCTCCTTTTTCATTTCTAATTTTGTTGACTTGATTCTTCTCTCGTTTTTTCTTGATGAGTCTGGCTAAAGGTTTGTCAATTCTGTTGATCTTCTCAAAGAACCAGCTTTTAGTTTTATTGATCTTTACCATTGTTTCTTTTATTGCCTTTTCATTTATTTCTGCTCGGACCTTTATTATTTCTTTCCTTCTACTAATTTTTGGGGTTTTTTTCCTTCTTTTTCCAGTTGTTTTAGGTGTAAAGTTACGTTGTCTATTTGATGTTTTTCTTGTTTCTTGAGGTAGGATTGTTTTGCTGTAAACTTCTCTCTTAGGATCACTTTGCTTCATCCCCTAGGTTTTGAGTTGTCGTGTTTTCATTGTCATTTGTTTCTAGAATTTTTTTTTTATTTTCCTTTTGACTTCTTCAGTAACCTGTTGGTTATTTATAAATGTATTGTTTAATCTCCATGTGTTTGTGTTTTTTACAGGTTTTTTCTTATAATTGATATCTAGTCTCATAGCGTTGTGGTCGGGGAAAATGCTTGATGCAATTTCAATTTTCTTAAGTTTACTGAGGTTTGACTTGTGACCCAAGATGTGGTCTATCCTGGAGAATGTTCCGTGTGCACTTGAGAAGAAGGTGTATCCTTCTGCATTTGGATGGAATGCCCTGAAGATATCAATGAGATCCATCTCATCTAATGCATCATTTAAGACTTGTGTTTCCTTATTAATTTTCTGTTTAGATGATCTGTCCATTGGTGTGAGTGGAGTATTAAAGTCTCCCACTATTACTGTGTTACTGTCAATTTCTCCTTTTATGTCTATTAGTGTTTGTCTTATGTATTGAGGTTCTTCTATGTTGGGTGCATAGATATTTACAATTCCTATGTCTTCTTCTTGGATTGATCCTTTGATCATTATGTATTGTCCTTCCTTATCTTTTGTAATATTCTTTATTTTAAGGTCTATTTTGTCTGGTATGAGGATTGCTACTCCAGCTTTCTTTTGCTTCCCATTTGCATGGAATATATTTTTCCATCCTTTCATTTTCAGTCTATATGTGTCTTGAGATCTGAAGTGGGTTTCTTGTAGACAGCATATATATGCGTCTTGTTTCTGTATCCATTCAGCCAATCTGTGTCTTTTGGTTGGAGCATTTAATCCATTTACATTTAAAGTAATTATTGATATATATGTTCCTATTGCCATTTTCTTAATTTCTGGGGTTGATTTTGTAGATATTTCTTCTTCTCCTGTATTTCTTGACTATGTAAGTCCCTTTAACATTTGTTGTAAAGCAGGTTTGGTGGTACTGAATTCTCTCAAATTTTGCTTGTCTGAAAAGCTTTTTATTTATCCATCAAATTTTAATGAGATCCTTGCCAGGTACAGTAATCTTGGTTGTAGATTTTTCCCTTTCAGTACTTTAAATGTATCCTGCCATTCCTTTCTGGCCTGCAGAGTTTCTGCTGAAAGATCAGCTGTTAAGCATATGGGGTTTCCCTTGTATGTTACTTGTTGCTTCTCCCTTGATGATTTTAATATCTTTCTTTCTGTTTAGTCTTTGTTAGCTGCATTAATATTTGTCTTGGCATGTTTCTTCTTGGATTTATCCTGTATGGGACTCTTTGCACCTCTTGGACTTGACTGACTATTTCCTTTTCCATGTTGGAGAAATTTTCAACTATTGTCTCTTCAAAAATTTCCTCATACCCTTTCTTTTTCTCTTCTTCTTCTAGGACCCCAATAATTCAAATGTTGGTGCATTTGATATTGTCCCAGAGGTCTCTGAGACTGGCCTCAGTTCTTTTCATTCTTTTTACTTTATTCTGCTCTTCAGAAGTTATTTCCACCCTTTTATCTTCCAGATCACTGATTCATTCTTCTGTTTCAGATATTCTGCTAACTGATTCCTTCTAGAGTATTTTTAATTGCAGTAATTGTGCCGTTTGTCTCTGTATGTTTGTTCTTTAACTCTTCTAGGTCTTTGTTAATCGATTCTTGCATTTTCTCTCCATTTTGTTTTTAAGGTTTTTGATTATCTTTACATTATTCAGAATTCTTTTTCAGGTAGTTTCCCTATTTCCTCTTCATTTATTTGGACTTTTACATTTCTAGTTTGTTCCTTCATTTGTGTAGTATTCCTCTGCCTTTTAATTATTTTTTTTTTTAACTTATTGTGTTTGAGGTCTCCTTTTCCCAGGCTTCAAGGAAAGTTGAATTCTTTCCTTGAGAAGGTTGAATTCTTTCTTCCTTTTGGTTTCTGCCCTCCTAAGATTGGTCCAGTGGTTTGTGTAAGTTTCGTATAGGGTGAGATTTGTGCTGAGTTTTTGTCTGTTTGTTTGTTTTTCCTCTGATGAGCAAGCCTGAGTGTGTTGGTAATCCTGTCTGCTGATGATTTGGTTTGTTTTTATTTTGTCATTTAGATGAGGCATCCTGCACAGGGTGCTACTAGTGGTTGGGTGATGCCAGATTTTGTATTCAAGTAGTTTCTTTTGTGTGAGTTCTCACTATTTGATAATCCCTAGGGTTAGTTCTCTGGTAGTCTAGGGTCTTGGAGTCAGTGCTTCCACTCCAAAGGCTCAGGGCTTGATCTCTGGTCAAGAACGAAGATTCCACAAGTGACCTGTTATGGCACTAAGTGAGATTAAAACAAATATCCAAAAATGAGAAACCAAAGATGAACCCCAGACAAATGGCAGTTACAAAATCAGCCAAATAATAATTAAAATAAAAGAATATACAAAATATACATATACATCCATGAACAAAGTCAAAACAGTCCAACAAAAATAAAGTACAGTAGACTGACCCAGTGAACAAAGGAAACTGAAAATTATATTCACCACTTAAGAACAAAACTAACTGAAGCACAAACTGGGAAATGAAACTAAAGCGAGGTGCTAAGTGGGGAATAAAGCAGTGAAAACAAAACTAAGATATATGTTGAGAGGGAAGGAAAGAAAGTAAAGAAAAAATAGATATGCAAAGTTAAACAGAGGTAGATGAAGAAGATTTATATACATTAAAGATTAACTGCAAGTGGAAAAGAACAGTAGGAAAGGAAAACAAAGGAATAAATGTATAAAAAATATAATAGGTTTAAAAAATTAACAATTAAAATTATAAGAAAGAGAAAAGAAAAAAAAAAAAACAGAAGGAGAAAGAAAAAAGGAAAACTTTACAGAGCCGCAAAAGCCCAACATAGAGGCAGAGGTTTATAACAACAATAAAAAATGTGACTGAGAAAAAAAAAAGCAAAAAACAGAAAACTCAAAAGCTTAATTGGATTTCTTAGTGTCAATGAAATCAACAACTACAACAGAACGGGGAAAACAAGGGGGGAAAAACAGAAAAAAATCCAAAATAATCTACAGAACAAGTCAAAAAATAAGAATAATAAATGTTTTTCTTGAGTCACTGCTGTCAGAGTCCTTTCCCTCGCTGAGAGTCACAGTACACCTCACCTCCCCAGGATGCCCTCCAACCCTGTGCTGATCTCTGGACCTACTGTGGGGGCAGCTCAGATTCTAATCTGGTCCTACTCCTGTATTTTCTTGCCTCCAATGTCCACAGCTCTCAAAACTAGTGCGTTTTCTTTTGTGGGAGCTCTCGGTGATCTTTTATATATTCCATAGACACAGGGTCTGCCTAGTTGATCATGTGGATTTAATCTGTAGCTTGTACAGCTGGTGGGAAGGTTTTGGGTCTTCCTCCTTAGCCATACTGCCCCTGGGTTTAAATTGTGGTTTTATTTCCACCTCTACATGTGTGTCGTCCACTGGGGTTTGCTCCTGAGGCTACCCTGGAGGACTTGGGTTTGCCCCTGTGAGGGCCAGGTGTGGAGGTGGTGCAGCTGCTTGGGTCACAGGGGTTCTGGCAGCACCCAGAACTCAGGGGTTTGGTGGCTAGGGCAGCAGAAAATATAGTGCTCTAGAAGGGTATGGCAACCATTATTGACCAATATGCCCCAGTATTCTTGCCTGGAGAACCCCCCTCCCTGACAGAGAATCCTGGCAGGCCAGTCTATAGGGTCACAGAGAGTTGGACATGACTGAAGCAACCCTAAGTGCATAGATGTAAGCCTTCTTTTGCCTGTGGCAGCTCTGCCCCAGTGAGAGTTAAGCATGAAGTTGGAGCAGCTGCTTGGCGTGCGGGGATGCTGGTGGCACCAAGTGTGCAGGGACACAGTCTGCCTCTGCTGCAGGAGTTGTGGCCCTATCAGAGTCTTTTTTCAAGCCTCTTGTAGCTGGCGCTCAGAAGGCCTCTTTGACCAGTCTTTCTCTGTAGCTTTGCCTGTTCAGGCACTTAGAGGGCTCCCCTGCCTGGGTTCCTTCTCTATTGTTCAGCTCATCAGGTACATAGAGGGGCACCCCTGGCTGGGGTCCTACTCTGTAGTTAAGTGCATCAGGCACTTGGCGGGCCAGCTTCTCTATTGTTCAGCTGCCCATGCTGGCGAGTAGGGAGAGAGAGGCTATGGTGATGGCTCCACCCCACCATGCGTGACTCAGCAGTATCACCTTGCTTCCATGGCTGCCTTGCTTTCCTCCACAGGCATTTCCCACTATGATCTCCTCCCTCACATCCCCTCAACTCATCTCTCTGCAGTCAACAGCAGCCCTTACCCTGGGACTGCTTCACAATCCCCAAACTCCAGCTCCCAGCTCCTGTGGACCAGTGTTCCTGTCCAGTTATGTATGGTTGCAGCAAGGACTGGCTGATTCTCATTCCATTTAGGCTTCCACAGATCAGCTCTTTCACTCTTAACCTTAAATTTTCTCCTCTGACTCAGACAGTTGCCCTGATGTGGGGACTGGACCCCTGCTTCAGTTCCCCCAACTGCCGAGGGCAGAGCCAGTCCTACTAACACTCCTGTTTTTCCCCCTAGTTCCTTCGTCCTACTGAGTTTTGCGTGGTTCTATATACTTTTCCACTGGTCAGGTCCTCCTGCCCTCTCTCAGCTGGTGTTCTGCATGCACTTCTGTGTCTGAAGGTGTATTCCTGATGTATCCGTGGAGAGAGATGTACTACACATCCACCTACTCCTCTGACATCTTGTTCTCCTTCAATTCGATTTTTAAAAGATGTAGTCTCTCAATTCTTTCAAGCTGGAAATTTATTTCCTGCTCTTGTAGAAGACTTATGAAACAAAAAAATAAATACGTAAAAAGAATTATTCTATGAGTACTAAAGTACTCACTGCTCAGCTTAAGAGAAGTTTACATAAAATATAAAAGTCCTCATGTACTTTCTCCTGATACATCTCTAGTGACTCATGTAATCTGTGTTCCAAATTTGATGTTTATGACTCATTCATAGTTCTATACCTTTCCCATGTATATATAGACATCAAAGCAAATGTATTATAGTTCTTGATACTATAAAATATTTTAAAAATCTATCATACTTTGTTAAAATAAAATACAAAATAGAGACCAAACTTGAAAATTCCATGAGCAGAAAAAATTATTTAACCCCTGTAAGCAGAACCAAGTCTAGTTTATCTCATGAAGAAAAAAAAAAAGGTTACTTTTTGCAAATGCCTCTGATAATTATAAAATAAATTTAAGACATCTTCTGAAGATAGTATAAGATAATCACTTTTAACTAAGCCCCTGCTATCCAGAAACTCCACTGAATTAACCAGTCATTGTAAAGCTGAAACAACTTCCTCATTTTCACTTTAGAAGCCATTCTATAATGTCATACCTCTGAGCTTCACATCAGTTTTGGATCTGAAAACTCCCAGTTTGTTAACTTTCCTTTCACATACAATATATTCCAACTAAATGCTGTTTTCCTGATCTAGTTTTAATTGTATCTATTTCTGGAATTGTAGCATTGTACCTATTTTTCATTCTTCCTCTTTTTTTTCACTTGACATTATCATGTTCATGAGTTCATTTATGTTGACACATGTGATTTTGGTTCACTGATTTGCACTGCTCTGTGGTGTATCATTATGTTGAACATGCATGAGCAGTGGAAGTAAACACAAAGTCACCTCATTTCTGTCTTTCCATGTCACTTTAAATCTTCTGTGTGATTTTACTACTTCCCAAGAGAGAATATGAAAAATTCTAATAGATGCTATGACTTAATGGAAACTGTAAGTTACAGTTTCAATTCACTGTGTAAAATGTCTAGTCATGTGTCAAAGTCAAAATTTAATTAAAAGTTTTGGCTTCCCCTCCCTCTCAGCTTGTCTCTGTGTAAGAAAGAAGCTTGCAGTTAGCCAAAAAGGAAGATCTGGCATCTTCTTAACCTTTAACTCCTCCCCTCTCAACTCCCTGGAGTTGGAGACACTACCTTTCACACATAAGGGAAAGTCTAGGAGACTTGCAAAGTTCCTTATCCCAACAGTTTTGAACAACTGAGCCAAAGCCAACAACTGTAACTTCTAGAGTTTTTAATATGATTACAATAACCCTGGTTTGTTTCTGCCACAATTATGTCATTTAATGTTCAGGTCAATTCAGTCGCTCAGTCGTGTCCAACTCTTTGCGACCCCATGAACTGCAGTACGCCAGGCCTCCCTGTCTCACAAGTTTATTAAAACAATATACTGTCATTGTTATTAGAGTGAATACTTGGTGTCTTCTGTGATAATCATGTGTTTTTTTTTTTCGTTTCTCTTTTCTATTTTAGTCTATTGCTATAGTGAAGAACAAAGGTTTTCAAATGATAAAATACTTTTTCAGATCTGTGATAAATCCAATTTGTATGTCTATAGATATAGATTTTACAAGTAGATATTCTATATTTTTACATGATTTTCCTCCTTCTAAAGCTCTAAATAGTTGTATACTAAATAATCTCTTTCCATCTTACTGTGTTTCATAATTTCCACCTCTCATTTACTCTGTGATTTAAATTCTATGTTTATGTCTACCAGTTTACTAATTCTCTATCTACCCATGTTTAATTACTGTTTATCTGGCATAAATTACAGCCATCTAGCATGACTGCAGCCATCAAATTAGAAGACACTTGCTTCTTGGAAGGAAAGGTATGACAAACCTAGACAGTGTATTAAAAAACAAAGACATCACTTTACCTACAAAGGTCCATATAGTCAAACTTGGTTTTTCAAGTAGTCATGTATGGATGTAAGAGTTGGACCATAAAAAAGACTGAGCGCTGAAGAACTGATTCTTTTGAACTGTGGTGGTGGAGAAAACTTTTGAGAGTCTCTTGGACAGCAAGGAGACAAAACCAGTCAGTCCTAATGAAAATCAATCCTGATTACTCATGGGAAGGACTGATGCCGAAGCTGAACCCCAATTCTTTGGCCACCTAATGCAAAGAGCTAATTCACTGGAAATGACCCTGATGCTGGGAAAGACTGAAGGAAAAAGGAAAAGAAGATAGCAGAAGAGGAGGATGAGATGGTCGGATAGCATCACTAATTCAATGGACATGAACTTGGGCAAACTCCAGGGGATAGTGAGGGACAGGGAGCCCTGGTATGCTGCAGTCCATGGAGTTGCAAAGAGTCAGATATGACTTAGCGACTAAACAACATCTAGCATATTGCATTTCTGGTAAATTCTCAAAATTCTATTGGTTCTTTTAAAAATATACCCTTTCAATTTTTACAGCATCTTGATTTTTAGTTATTAATATATTCCTTCATTTCTTTAAATATACTAAGCATGATTTTATACTCTATATTCCCTGACTAAAATTTCAGGATCTGCAGATATTGCTAAGGTATTATTTAAATGACTCTTACTCTTGTCATCTTTTTCTTTGTGTAACAAGTGATCTTTGATAATGAGTTTATATTCTTTAGAATTTTACTGTAATGAATTATTTAAGGCCTGGATTTAAAGTTTACCTTTCCAGAGATGTGATCCCTGAACCTTGAACCAATCCCAGTTTTTCACTGTTAACAACAAATTGAGATTTGAGTAGTAGATCTTATTTTTCAAATTTATTATTTCAAGGATAAAATTTATCATTTTCAAGTTATGTTTCTAGATTGAAGTTTATATCATTATCACTATTACTTTTTTGGTATCTTCATTTCTCATCTGGTTGTTATTCCTGAAAAATCAAAGTTTCAAAACCTCAAAATAGTAAGATGACTTTGCTATGAAGGAAAGATATTCAATCATTTGATCCCACATTTCAAGCTGTGTAAAAAAGATAAAAAAGATACCAACTTACACTTGGTATATTTTCTCATAGCTTTCATGTATTGATATTGAAAGCAGTTTTACCTAACAGCTCTATAATTTTGAAAATCACCTGTTTCTTTGGCATCTTACAGAAATTTTTTTCTAAATTTCCTGCACCTATTGGTTTTGTGAAGGCTTCAACTCAAATGTTGGGAGAACTAAGCTGTATTTTTGAGTCTCAAAGAAGGAACTGAATAATCAATATATTATGTCATATTAAAATCCTAATTAAAAATCAAATTCTAAAAGTGATGACAGTAATGGGTAATATTGTTGAAAAATAGAGCTTGGACAGATATTAAAACACTTTGAAAAACAGTATCTATTATTTTTTTCTATTTCCATATAGCTACAATTGCAGTTTTGTGCTGCTTCATGAATCAAGTATAAAACTTGTTTTTTTTTTCTTTTAAAACCTCTAATGATTTCTTTTAAAACCTCTAACCTCTTATAAAAATAATAACAATAATAATGATGGTGACAACTCACTCTGTGGATTTTAATTTGAAACTCATTGAGTATAAGATTCAGAGAAATAACCTACAAAATCTAAAGAAAGAAGAAGTCCTGGAGTTTAAATGTCACATATGGTAATGTATGAGATAACTACTTGTGGTTTAGTTGGCACTCGTTCCCCTAATACATCTTAGGGGAACATGTCACTAGTAGAGATACTTCATGACTAAGCATGTCCAGCTATGAAGTCAGACTATGTGAGCGCGATGCCTACCAGCTGAGTGACCCTCAGCAAGGCCCTCAATCCTGCCCACCTTCATTACCCACACCAGATAAATGAGGATAATAACAGTACCTATGTCAGAGAAGCACTGTAAAGATATTAGCAGGAAATATTTTGAAATCTTCAGCATAGAGCCTAACACAGAATAGTGTTCATATGGACCTTCATCTCTTCAGACTCTAATACAGTCAGGAATTTTAGGGCTTAGTCTGGGAAAATAAGCCCAAATATTGAAATGGAAGCTAATGCTTTAGTCAACATCACATTTATTTAGCCAACAGTCTTCAGCTAACTGCTCTTCCTGGTTTATCATTGAAACAGCTTCACAGAGATCAAGCAAAGAAAACTGGCTGCAGGCCAATGGGGTGGGGAAAGCTCACCATGTGCCAGACCACTTGCTCTGCCACGTTCTTCCTTGCACAATATTTCGAGCGCCTGAGGGAGTTAGTAATTGAACTCATTGGTTTTGTGTCACATAGACCTGGTTTGTCAAAGATCAGATTTGATCATTTAGTATTTAGTGATCAAGAACAAGCATATATGGGTAGGCACATGGCCTGGAACAAAGTAAAAACTCAGTAAACACTAGATATTGTTTGTTACTTTGAATTTTTTAAGAACTGATGCATTTTTCTCTAAATGCAGGTAAAAAATTTTATGTGAAAAACAACTTAACCTAGTTGTAAATTTTGTTCAGTCATCCAGTATAACCCACCAGTGTTATGTTATGTCTTGCTCATGTTAGAAGTACTTAAGTGTCAGCACATTGCATTTGTTACAAAGGATGTAACATTTTTCTTAAAGGGTGTTCCCATGTAATACATTTTATTCTTATAATTTCCCTACTTGGTAGGACAAAATGCATTGCCATTGTACCACAAATGAGAACACTAATGTACCAACTGGATGAGAGATCCAACTAAAATCACAAAACCCAAAAAAGCACCAGGGTGTCTGGCTCTGACTCTGCTTCTAATGAGCTTGTCTTTGAACATACAAAACTCCCTGCTCTACCTAAAAGCCCCTCAGTATCATTCTTAGAAACAAGGGCAATATTATGTGAAATGTCAAAGTACATTCAAACCCACACAGTGGTTTGAATATAAGATGATATTATGTGATATGAAAATCATGGCCAAATCTAGCTCAAGCTTCCCTGTAAATGAAGAAAGATGATTTTTCTATACAACTCAGAAAGAAAAGTGCCAGAAAATTTTTTTATTACAGAAATTTTTTTTTAATTTCCTAAGGAAAAGAAAGTTTTATTTCCTACTGCGAGAGAAAAGAGTTCTTAGAGGAGAATGTGGCAAGAGTCACAAACTTTAAATCAAGATACTTGGGTTTAAATTCTCCATTTAGTACCAAGGAACTGAAACTTTTCTTAATGTTTTGCAGCTGCAGACCTCAATATATTCTTTGTAAAGTTATACCAGAAAGTCTGAAGTTCTTTTTCAGCTCTGACACTTTCTGTTGCTACAGTTCTTCTACATGGAGGGCCTCTGTGAAATTGTTAAATACAAGTAACACCTCAGCTGAATTGTGGCTCCTATAAATGCATTTCTCTTAATAATGGAATTCTTCAGTTAATTGGGTGTTAGCTCAATTTATCTTTTCCTATCTGTTCTCTCACAACTTTTGTTTTGCTAACTCTCTCTCACAGATTCTTCTTGCACAGTTGTCTCTCTATCCCTAGTCCTCCCTCATCTTTTTAAGTTCCATACTATCCTCTTGCATTTCTAGCTATAAAGTATAAGGATTATTCTTGTTTTGCAATCTAAACAATCACAACAACTTCAGCGCTCCACATTTTTAGAGCAAAGAGATAGCCAGTATCACAGTTTTATTGGAGAGTCTGAATAATGGGTCCAAAGACATTCACATCCTAGCATGGACAAGTTATGTTACCCTACATGGCAAGAGGGATTTTCTCAATGTGATTAAATTAATGATCTTGAGGTAGGGAGATTATCCTGATTATCCAGGCAGACTCAACATAATCCTAAAAGTCCTTCTGAGGAATACAAAGGATCAGGAGAGTCAGAGTCAGAAAGAGAGATGTGACTATAGAAGCAGAAATTAGAAAGCTTGAAGACACTGCACGGCTGGCTCTGAAGCTAGTGCAAGGGGTCACAAGCCAAGAAATGTGGGCAGCTTCTAGAAGCCTGATAAAACAAGGACATGGACTCATGCTCGGGCCTCCAGGAAGAATTCACTCCTGCTGAGCTCAGTTATACCCATTTAGAACTTCTGACAGCAAACTCCTGGATTTTAAAAGTTGCCACGTGTGGGCTGATTTGTTACAGTGACACCAGGAAACGAGTAGAGAGCTGTCTGCTCTTCTCAACAGTGTGACTCCTGTGTAACTTGGACTCTGGCATAACTGCTGGTTCCTGAAAGATCTTACTTAAGAAGCTGTGTGTATTTTGAAATTCTCCAGAAATGCTCCAATTCCTAAGTTAATCAGGTAAAGAAAAAATATTGAGACTACTTTACATTGTAACGCAATTTGCATTCCATTTATATTCTCCTTAACCTACTGCTGTCATAATTGATGTCCTCAGGTAATCACAATGAGCTAGTTTACAAGAGATTTCTAGATAATGCTTTAAGTTGTTTGCAACCTTGAGCTTATGTGGTTATATTGTAAAAACAAATTAGAAATCACTCAAACCTATCAATTCATATCTACTTTCCTGAAATGTACTCTGTATGACTCTGATTACAGTATACATCATCTTAAATTTCATTATCTAATATACATCTAAGTTTCTCTGAGTTACTGATTACTGATATCAGGTTATTTCTATGGGTGAAGCTATATGCTTTAAAATCCTTTCTGCCTTAGCTATCCATGCAGAAATAGGAGACCAGCCCCTTATCCATCTAGACATACTCTACAGAACAATATTCCTATCCAACTGTGGAGATCCCCTGTTTCTGAATTTCTTAATAATGACAGTAAGGATGGGAAAATTATACTTATTTATTGATGATCATGGAGGGATACATGGAGGGAAATTTAATTCAGTAGATTTCCTCGAAGAGGGAATAAGCTGTAGAAGAAAAGAGTTAGAGACTCTGGGAAATAGGAAGGGGGAAAAAGACTAATTTTAAAAACAGGAAGCATATATAAAGAAAAATCTCAAGGTGTCTTTATAGTGTCATGGTATATTGAAGGTATTATACACAGCTAATATCAACAACCTAAGATATTCAGATGTTGTCTGTCAGTTGTTCAGTCATGTCCGACTCTTTGTGACCCCATGAACTGAAGCATACCAGGCTTCCCTGCCTTTACCATCTCCCAGAGCTTGCTCAAACACATGTCCATTGAGTCACTGATGCCATCCAACCATCTCTTCCTCTGTCATCCCTTTCATTACTGTCTTCAATCTTTCCCAGCATCAGGGTCTTTTCTAATGAGTCAGCTCTTTGAATAAGGTGGCCAAAATATTGGAGCTTCAGGTTCAGCATCAATCTTTCTAATGAATATTCAGGATTGATTTCCTTTTGGACTGACTGGCTTTACCTCCTTACAGTCATAGGGATGAGGGTTCCTATGCAATTGATACCATTCTAATGGCAGAAAGTGAAGACAAACTAAATAGTATCTTATGAGGGTGAAAGAGGAGAGTGAAAAAGCTGGCTTAAAACAACATTAAAAAAACTAAGATCATGGCATTTGGTCCCATCACTTCATGGCAAATAGATTAGGGAAAAAAGTGGAAACAGTGACAGATTTTATTTTCTTGGGCTCCAAAATCATCAAGATGCTTGCTCCTTGGAAGAAAAACTATGAAAAACCTAGACAGAATAATAAAAAGCAGAGACATTGCTTTGCTAACAAAGGTCACTCTAGTCAAAGCTATGGTTTTTCCAGTAATCATGTATGGATGTGAGAGTTGGACCATAAAGAAGGCCGAGCACTGAAGAATTGATGGTTTCGAATTGTAGTGCTGGAGAATTTTGAGAGTCCCTTGGACAGCAAGGAGGTCAAACCAGTCAATCTAAAAGAAACAAACACCGAATATTCATTGAAAGGATTTGTGCTGAAGCTTCAATACTTTGGCCACCTGATGCGAAGTGTCAACTCATTGGAAAAGACCCTGATGCTGGGAAAGATTGAGGGCAGGAGAAGAAGGGAAACAAAGGGAAAGATGATGGGGTGGCATCATGGACTCAATGACATGAGTTGGGCAAACTCTGGGAGACAGTTAAGTATAGGGAAGCTTGGCATGCTGCAGTCCATCGGGTCACAAAGAGTTGGACATTACTTAGTGACTGAACCACAACAACATGCACACCTAAATTTTTCAGAAGCACGGGATTAGTTCACGTGGACTTAAGAGATGAGGTGGGAGAAGTAAATGGGGTCAAATCAAAAAAGCTCTAATCAGTGTTGAGGAATTTGGACTTTATCCTATAGGACACAGTAAGCCAAGAGAGTACTTTGAACAGAAAAATAGCATAATTAGTGTAGTGTTATAAATACCCTATATGGATGGATGATAGATTTGACGGATATGGTTATGAGGTAAGAATAATCCAAATTTAGAAGCTGGTGTAACACTTTGGTTGCAAATGATGAGAGTCAATGGTAACAACTACGGAGGGGGAACCATTTGTCAATTGGCATAAAGTGAAGGGGTGATGATTGTCCTTCCCCATCACCATTATCACAATACCAACTTTTATAATCTAGTAGTCATTAGAACCACCAAACAGGAGAATAAAGGATGATAAATTTCATTTTAAATGTATCTCTCTGAAAAGCAAAGAATAAGAGAAAAGGTCAAATAGGTTGTTGACAAAGCTTGGTTTAAAATGTACTGGGGGCATTAACAGTACACAAATGACTAAGAGCATCTGACTTTTAGAGAATTGAATTTCCAGTTTCACTAAAGACTGGGAAACATTGCTTAGTCTCCATGAGTCCCAGTTTTTTCCTTTATAAAATGTGGATTATAATCCCAAATCTCATAAAGTTTCATATAGTTCTTATAAAGCACTTAGCATTATACCTATCCACAGAAAAGATTTAACAAAAAGTAGTCAATTGAGATAAAGTCACAACAATAACTGCTGCAATAGTATTACACAGGATGATTAAGAGGATGAAAAGAACAAAGCCATGAGGTCACATCCACACTTATGGTGGGGAAACAGGAAATCAATGAGAATATCAGAATGTAAGTGGGAGACAGAGAAAGAAGTAAGAGAATCAGTAGACTATCAAGTAATGGAAATTATAGGGAATATTGTTTGCATTTAGCTTCTCTGCCCAACATGGAGAACAGGACAGAGGCATCACTTTACCAACAAAGGTTCATATAGTAAGCTACGGTTTTTCCAGTAGTCATGTACAGGTGTGAGAGTTGGACCGTAAAAAAGGCTGAGCACCATAGAGCTGATGCTTTCAAATTGTGGTGTTGGAGAAGATTCTTGAAAGTCCCTTGGACAGCAAGGAGATCAAACCAGTCAATCCTAAAGGAAATCAACTCTGATTATTCACTGGAAGGACTGATGCTAAAGCTCCAATACTTTGGTCACCTGATGTGAAGAGCTAACATATTGGAAAAGACCCTGATGCTAGGAAAGATTGAAGGCAGGAAGAGAAGAGGGAAACAGAGGATAAAATGATGGGATGGCATCATTGATTCAATGGATATGAGTTTGATGAAACTCCATGAGATGGTGAAAGACTGGGAAGCCTGGTATGCTACAGTCCAAGGGGTCACTAAGACTCAGGCAAGACTTGACCAGTGAAAAATAGGATCAATGACATAGATAGGTCAGCTGGATTTCTTTTCTCAAGTCTTTGAATCTTGGCACTATGATTCTATGATTGAAAATCAGGAAAAACTAATATCTACCCTTACTCAATCTGTAAGTGGTGACCTCACAAATCCATTTGTTAGCCTCAATATTTGTCCATTTGTGAGTTTACTTCCCAAGTCTCCCAACTTTTTGTGTAATATCATTCCCTGAAGTTGATATGTGTTGCTTGCAAGTGAAAAATTCTAAAAAGAAAAAAGCAGTTACCTTCATTTAGGCTAAAGTAAAATGCAAAATGGTTGTCTGAAGAGGACTTAAAAATAGCTGAGAAAGGAAAAGAAGAGAAAGGCAAAGGTGAAAAGGAAAGATATAAGCATCTGAATGCAGAGTTCCAAAGAATAGCAAGGATAGATAAGAAAGCCTTCCTCACTGGTCAATGCAAAGAAATAGAGGAAAACAACAGAATGGGAAAGACTAGAGATCTCTTCAAGAAAATTAGAGATACCAAGGGAACATGTCATCCAAAGATGGGCACAATAAAGGACAGAAATGGTATGGACCTAACAGAAGCAGAAGATATTAAGAAGAGGTTGCAAGAATACACATAGGAACTATATAAAAAAGATCTTGATGACCTAGATAACCACAATGTAGTGGGTGTGTGATCACTCACATTGATCCAGACATACTGGAATGAGAAGTCAGGTGGACCTTAGGAAGCATCACTACAAACAAAGCTAGTGGAGGTGATGGAATTCTAGTTGAGCTATTTCAAATCCTGAAAGATGATGCTGTGATAGTGCTGCACTCAATATGCCAGCAAATTTGGAAAACTCAGCAGTGGCCACAGGACTGGAAAAGGTCAGTTCTGATTCCAATCCCAAAGAAAGACAATGCCAAAGGATGTTCAAAATACCACACAATTGCACTCATCTCACATGCTTAGCAAAGTAATGTTCAAAATTCTCCAAGCTAGGTTTCAACAGTACATGAACTGTGAAATTCCAGATGTTCAAGCTGGATTTAGAAAAGGCAGAGGAACCAGAGATAAAGTTGCCAACACCTGTTGGATCATCGAAAAAGCAAGAGAGTTCCAGAGAAACACCTACTTCTGCTTTATTGACTACACCAAAGCCTTTGACTGTGTGGATCACAACAAGTTGTGGAAAATTCTTCAAGAGATGGGAATATCAGACTACCTGACCTGCCTCCTGAAAATCTGTATGCAGGTCAAGAAGCAAAAGTTAGAACTGGACGTGGAACAACAGACTGGCTCCAAATTGGGAAAGGGGTACGTCAAGGCTGTGTATTGTCACCCTGCTTACTTAACTTATACGCAGAGTACATCATGAGAAATGCTGGACTGGATGAAGCACAAGCTGGAATCAAGATTGCCGGGAGAAATATCAATAACCTCAGATATGCAGATGACACCACCCTTATGGCAGAAAGTGAAGTACTAAAGAGCCTCTTGATGAAAGTGAAAGAGGAGAGTGAAAAAGTTGGTGTAAAGCACAACATTCAGAAAACTAAGATTATGGCATCTGGCCCCATCGCTTCATGGCAAATAGATGGGGAAACAGTGGAAACAGTAACAGACTTTATTTTCTTGGGCTGCAAAATCACTGCAGATGGTGACAGCAGCCGTGAAATTAAAAGATGCTTGCTCCTTGGAAGAAAAGCTATGACCAAACTAGACAGCATATTAAAAAGTACAGACATTATTTTGCCAACAAAGGCCCATTAGTTAAAGTTATTATTTTTCCAGTAATCATGTATAGATGTGAGACTTGGACCATAAATAAAGCTGAGCGCCAAAGAATTGATGCTTTTGAATTGTGGTATTGGAGAAGACTCTTGAGAGTCCCTTGAACTGCAAGGAGATCAAACCAGTCCATCCAAAAGGAAATCAATCCTGAATATTCATTGGAAGGACTGATGCTGAAGCTGAAACTCCAAATCTTTGGCCACCCGATGCAAAGAACTGATTCATTGCAAAAGACCCTGATGCTGGGAAAGATTGAAGGTGGGATGAGAAGGAGATGACCGAGGATGAGATGGTTTGATGGCATCATTGAGTCTATGGACATTAGTTTGAGTAATCTCCAGGAGTTGGTGATTCACAGCGAAACCTGGCATGCTACTAACTGAGTAACTTAAGTGAACTGAATTGAAGGCCTCCTTGGTAGCTCAGATGGTAAAGAATCTGCCTGCAATGAGGGAGACCTGAGTTTGATCCCTGGGTCAGGAAGGTTCCCTGGAGAAGTAAATGGCTACCAACTCCAGTATTCTGGCCTGGAGAATTCCATGGACAGAGAAGCCGGGCAAGTTATAGTCCTGCTGCTGCTGCTAAGTCGCTTCAGTCGTGTCCGACTCTGTGCGACCCCATAGACAGCAGACCACCAGGCTCCGCCATCCCTGGGATTCTCCAGGCAAGAACACTGGAGTGGGTTGCCATTTCCTTCTCCAGTGCATGAAAGGGAAAAGTGAAAGTGAAGTCGCTCAGTCGTGTCTGGCTCTTAGTGACCCCATGGACTGCAGCCCACCAGGCTCCTCTGTCCATGGGATTTTCCAGGCAAGAGTACTGGAGTGGGGTGCCATTGCCTTCTCCAAGCTATAGTCCATTGGGTCGCAAAGATTCAACAAAGCGAAGGCTAAAATAAGAATGAGTATAATCTCCATTGGATTTGACAATCAGAAGCTGCAACCTGATTGTAGTGCATCATAAATAGTGTGAGAAGTAAAGTAGGAGAGTTTGGGATTTTCTTTGGGGGAAAAACATACGATATTAAAAAAAAAAATCAGGTGGTGCTGTCAGATACAAAATGAGTATCTTCACTTTGTTTGTACTGTTTGGGTATTTTATTCTTAGATGTGAGACACATAAGCATGTTTATAGTCAAAGAGAAGCCAACAGAGGAGATTATTTTAGGATATAGGAAGGAGAGGGATGATAAAGGGAAAAAGACAGGAAAAAGGCAAATGATAAAAGTAATGAAATATCTATTTGGATGGGATAACTATTGGACAGGCCAAAACACCATAACTCAGAGACTGGATATATTTGAAGACAGTATAAGTAAGGAAGCTAAGAAAAAGCATCTGTTGGCCTCAGTTTTCTCCTTAAAATAGGCACCAAGATCATAGACTAAGAATGAACATGTATATTTTGCATAAGAATGGATTAATAAAGGGGGAGAAAACAGTAAAGAAAGTTAAGAAGCTATAGACTCACCCTCTCTGAACCTACTGAGAATAAGGAGATAAAATCAAACATATAAAGAAAAAAAGACATTTCTATATTTGATTAGATGAAAATTAGAGGCAAATTAAATAGTTTACATCATGACAGAACCCAATATAGCTGTTAGTCATCTGTGATATTTTGGTTTTTTTTTTTTTTTGGTGTGTGTGATTATTTAAGATATAAAAATGATCAGTCTTAGCAAAGTTCCTCATTCTTCACATGATTTCTCTCATAGGCAAGAGTCTGGCCGGAATCTTATCACAATATTGATGTCTTTTGCTTGTCTTAATAACAATGATCTCAGGGTCTTGACCCTTAGCATTCCTTTCTGGTAACCACATTTTTGTTGGTGAATAACAGCTGGTTTTAAGATTTGTTTATGCCTAAATCTTTTACTTTCAAAATACAACCACTATACAAATAAACTCAAAAGTACACAATATTTGGAGCTAAGTTTAAGACAAATAAATAATTGCTTAATGACTATGACTCATGTGTGATGATTAAAACATATAATCTAATGAAAATAACAGTAGAAAATTTGAGGTTTTTTAAATGTGGTAAACAATTTTGGTAAAAACGTAAAGTATTACTTTCAAAAATTATTTTTAATTCCTATATACAGTATTGGTTCAAAATTGAGAGAAAATTAGTTAAAGCAGAAGCAATTTTATACAATAAACCCACCCAATTGTTCCAAGAAGATATGTACTTATTTAAAAAAAAATAGAAAAAGAAACTCTAACTCTGTTATTTGAAATTCAAGAAAATTATACATATTGCCAAAATAAATGTTTAGCTTCCTCAGAGTACCAATATAAAACAGTCCATATTACAATGTTGTTTAAAAATAATGTTATTCTTAATAAACAGCTATTTGAAAAAAAGTATTACAAAGCATATTTTAATCTGAGCAGCATTTACTGCATGGTAAATTCAACCAGACCCCAAAGGATTCAGTTTATTCAGTGAAATGCACCATTTTCTCTCAAGTTCTCTAAATTTTTGGCAAAATTTCAGAAATATTACTGCTCAGGAAATAAAATATCACTTTACATGAAACAGACTTCCTTGATGGCTCAGACGGTAAAGCGTCTGCCTACAATGCGGGAGACCCGGGTTCAATCCGGGGAAGATCTCCTGGAGAAGGAAATGGCAGCCCATTCCAGTATTCTTGCCTGGAAAATCCCATGGACGGAGGAGCCTGGTAGGCGACAGTCCGTGGAGTCGCAAAGAGTTAGACACGACTGAGCGACTTCACTTTCTTTCTTTTTCTTACATGAAACAAAATGGAGCAAAGCAAACTGTTTGCTTCTTACAGACATCTTCAGAACACCTGGACTCTCTTCTTTGAGTCATATTTTTATGGCTCTGTTTACATGTAGCCCTATTGTTTAGTCACATCAATGTTTTAGTCATACAAACTTTATAACATTCTCTTTAACTAGTCTCTCAGCATCATTTCTGGTCCCCTTGCTAACCCACAAGGTAGAAAGAGTGATCTTTCCAAACTGACTGTCTCCCCATAAGACTGAGACTCAGCTCTCCGTTGACACAGAGAGAAGACCAGGGATCCCATGTTCAAACTTACTTTACTAATGCTGTGCTTTGTGCTTAGAACAGCTTCATTAAAGACTGTCTCCCCATAAGACTGAGAGCTCCCTGAGACCAGGGACCATGTTAATACTACCCATCAGTGTATTGTCTATATCTACCTCAGCACTTGGCATAAAATGGTCCTTCAATATGATTGGATGAACAAATGAAGAAAACAATGAAATGCAATGACACTATATAAAGCTTTCATGTATCAGTCCCTACTCTAAATTAATAGAATTTTAATATGGGAACTTAGGATATTTCTTCATTTTAAGCAATTTGAAGTTAACAGCAAATAAGGTGTTATGTTAGGAAAAATTGTAGAGGAAATTGTAATGGGCAGAAGATTACTGAGATTACTCCTTTCAATGGAGTGCTTTTTTTTTTTTAATCCTAGTAAACCCTTCAGAGTTATCTGATTATAAAGAGGTCTGTGCTTCTGATTGCTTTGATTAGGCTGTATAACAGCCATGTAGATTGTAGAAAAGGATTAGTAATATATTAATAAGTGTCTCTTGTCCATAAAAGTGCAAATAAATTCTGTACCACTAGAGACAAATTAGTTTCTCTATTAACCTTTTTTTCAAATTCCTTTCAGAGACTGCCCATATATATTTTACCCCTCAGCTTCTCCTTCAAACCAGATGTGAAATATTATTGTTTCTATAATTAATTAGTGAGTAAATATCTTTGATATGTGTATATATTTGTATGCTATCCATTATTTTATCACTTTGAAAATTATCTTTTAATAGCTGTCTTATATTTAAAATGCAAATACAATGACAAAATTATACTGGTAAAATACAAGTACAGAAAAATACAATTTTTAGTTCCTTTAAATATTAAAAATAGAACTACCATATAGTTTAGCAAATTCACTTCTGAGTATCTTTCCAAAGAAAACAAAACCACTAACTAGGAAAGATGTATGCAAACTTATGTTCATTGCAGCATTATTCACAATAGCCAAGATAGGGAAGCAACCTGTGTCCATTGATACATGAATGGATAGAGATAGAGAGGTACACACACACACACACACACACACACACACACACACACACACACATTGGAATATTATCCAGTCATAGAAAATAATGAAATCTTGCCATTTGCGATAACATGGATGAAACTGGAGAGTATTACGCCAGGTGAAACAAGTCAAACAGAGAAAGACAAATATCATCTAATTTCACTTATATGTGGAATCTAAAAAACAAACAAACAAAAAGAACAAACATAATAAAAGAGAAGCAGTGTCACAGATAAAGAGAAAAAACAGGTGGCTGCCTGGAAATGGGAGATGAGTAAAATAGAGACTAAAAGGTACAAACTTTCAGTCACAAAATAAATGAGTCTCAGGAATGAAATGTACAGTATGGGGAATACAGTCAATAATAATGTAATATCTCTGGTGACAGATGGTAACTAGATTTAATATGGTGATCATTTTGTAATGTATAGAAATATCTGATCATTATGTTCTGAATCAGGAACTGGTGGTGGTATGTCAATTACACTTCAAAAAATAAACTCATAGAAAAAGAAATCAGATTTGTCACCAGAAGTGGAGATGAAGACTGTTGAATGGTGTAAACTTCCAGTTATGAGATAAATAAGTACTAGAGGTATTGTGTATAATATGATCAATTCAATTAACACTGCTGTGTATTATGTATCAAAACTGTTGAGAGTACATTCTAAGAGTTCTTATCACAAGGGAAGTATTTCTTCTTTTACTTTGTATCTATATGAGATGATAAATGTTCACTAAACTTACTACGGTAATCATTTCATCATGTGTGTAAGTCAGATCAAGCTGTACACCCTAAACTTATACAATGCTACATGTCAATTATATAGCACTAAAACTGGAATGAAAAATATAAATACATAAATAAAATATATCTTTGTATTTAATAGCAAAACTTACCCTGATTCGTATATTGGTCAGTAATATACTCAGCAAGATATACATTAGAAATATTATTTTCATCTGTATTTTATCTTTTAAAAATATCTTTGTATGTATGTGTTTTATAATATACATATTAATAGAACAACAGAAATATGTGTACCGAAACCAATCATCTCATTGATATACATTCACTGAAATATGCTAGCAACTGCATATTGATTAATTCCTTTATTGGAAGTTAATTTAACATACCAGTGAGAAGACCACTTCAATATATCTAAAATACATGTACATATCCCATACATAGTATATGTATGTATACATACTATACATGCATGTATATACATAATACTATAAATGTACACCCACACATGTGTGCAGACATACACACATGTGTACATGCTATCATGTATTCATGTATATACAAACAGGAGTATATGCATGCCACTGTAAATACATGTAAATACATACCATATATACACATACTATATTGTCTTTTACTATATATACTTACACATAATATTTATATGATATCATCTATGTACTAAATAGAATATATATACATGGAAAGAAAGAAATAATTGCTTTTATTCTAACAAAAATTGAAAAACAGTAGGTATTTCTTGGGCTTTATTTTCTTGGGTTTCAAAATCACTACAGATGGTGACTGCAGCCACAAAATGAAAAGAAGCTTGCTCCTTGGAAGAAAAGTTATGACCAACCTAGACAGCATATTAAAAAGCAGAGACACTACTTTGCCAACAAAGGTTCATCTAGTCAAAGCTACGGTTTTTCAGTAGTCATGTATGGATGTGAGAGTTGGACTATAAAGGAAGCTGAGCACCGAAGAACTGATGCTTTTGAACTGTGATGTTGGAGAAGACTCTTGGACTGCAAGATCCAACCAGTCATCCTAAAGGAAATCAGTCCTAATATTCTTTGGAAGGACTGATGCTGAAGCTGAAACCCCAAGCTTCACCTGATGCGAAGAGCTGACTCATTTGAAAAGACCCTCATGCTGGGAAAGATTGAGGGCAGGAGGAGAAGGGGACGACAGAGGATGAGATGGTTGGAAGGCATCAGCAATTCGATAGACATGACTTTGAGCAAGCTCTGGGAGTTGGTGATGGAGAGGGAAGCCTAGTGTGCTGCAGTCCATGGGGTCGCAAAGAGTCAGACCTGACTGAGCAACTGAACTGAACTGAGGTATTTCTCTGTTCTTTTTTTCACAAGAGCACGTATTGATTAACTTGCTGGTACTTTATGTGATGTACATATATTGAGGACTGAAGCAGCCGGAAAATCACAAATGTTATCAGGCTCTTTTCTAGTTGTTAGTGAAATTGACTGCAAAATGTTTTAACCAAAGTACTTCCTCTTATAGACAATAAGAGAGAAAAAAATTATTTAAATAATCATTGCTTAATACTTAATTTCTTTAATATATAGTTTTCTAAGAAAACTAAATTCTGGCATATATTCTTTTTTTAAAAATAATAATACAAATTCTAATACAAAAGAGGTTTTGATAACTAATTTCCTTTTTTTAACTGTGAAAATAATTCTTTCATAAATATATTACAAAAGTAATTGTAGGAAATAAAATAATTAAGTGGCTTTTGAAGGACATTGTAATAAACTAAGGTCCCATTTTACCTGTATATTAAATTACACTGGACTACTACAAATTACCAATATGAAGGTACGGTTGTATTTGTATGTTTTACATGTACAATGGCTTTCACATTCATGGTGGCTTTTAACTTTGATTATTTTATTTGATGTATAGTCACAGGCAAGTTTCTTTTTAAAAAGCAGCTGTAAACATTCAGTGAGATGTGCTTTTTATCAAAAAGTATATTGAAAATCAAAATTTCCAGAGACATGACAAATGTGCTTTGTTTGTATATGCTGACATGGAAACACCTTCAGGACATATTTTCAAGTGAAAAACATAAAATACAAATAAATACATATATGAGCTGCAGTTCTTCACTTGTGCAAAGAAAACAGAACACATTAAAATAAAATTGGTGAACATGTACATGGGCAATTTCAGTATAATCAACTAATATGTTTAACTCAGAAGTGTGAGGTGAAGTATGTCATTACAATGCCTTTACTTTTGTCCTACTGGAAATTTTTTTCACTCCTTTTATGTTGTTTTTAACAAAGAAAAACTTTTCTCATCTTGAGAGCATATATTTCAGTATTGCTTTATATATACCCAGAGTTTGCTCCTATGGTCAGTAGGATACGAGAAGATAATAAAAAAGATATGATATGAACTGGACCACAATGTTGTTGCTGTTATTCAGTCACTAAATTGTGTCTGAATCTTTGAGACACAGTGGACCATAGCATACCAGGTCTCCCTGTCCCCCACTATCTCCCCGAGTTTCCTCAAATTCATTTTCATTGAATCAGTGATGCCATCCAACCATCTTATCCTCTATCACCCTCTTCTCCTCTGCCTTCAATCTTCCCAGCATCGGGGTCTTTTCCAATGAGTCAGCTGTTCACATTAGGTGGCCAAAGTACTGGAACTTTAGAACTTCCAATGAATAATCAGCGTTGATTCCCTTTAAGATGGACTGGTTTGATCTCCTTGCCTTCCAAGGGACTCTCAGGATGATAATCCAAAAACACCGATTCTTTGGCACTCACTTTCTTTATGGTCCAACTCTCACATTTGTACATGGCTACCGGAAAGACCATAGCTTTGACTATAATGGGTCATTTGCCAAATATTTTTGTTCTGTAAATGGGCTGTAAAAAACTATTCCTCAAAAGAAAATAGGAGAGTAGAAGACATCCTCATGGAAGTACAAGAGTTTTAAGGATCAGTTAAAGTCATTTTTAATCAGAAACATCCACAAACAGAGCACAAACCATTTGGAAAAACTAAGAAGATGGTGCCCACCCTAACAGCAGTGTGCCTCTTTAGCAGGCAAAATAATGGCCTCTCAAAAGTGCCCATGGGGCTTTCCTGGTGGCTCAGCAGTATAGAATCTGCTCAGAATCTGTCTGCCAATGCAGGAGAGATGAGTTCAATCCCTGGGTTAAGAATATCTCCTGGAGAAGGAAATGGCAACCCACTCCAGTATTCTTGCCTGGGAATTTTCATGGACAGAGGAGTCTGGTGGGCTATAGTACATGGGGCTGCAAAGAGTCATACACAAGTTAGCAAATAAAGAACAACAACAAACAACAAAATTGTCCCTGTTCTGATCCCTAGAATCTGTGAATATTTTACATTATATGGGCAGTGAACTTTGCATAAGTGATTACATTTTTGAATCTTCAAACAGAGAAAGTATTTCGGATTATTCAGGTGAAATCAGTCTAATCACATTATCCTTTAACAGCAAAGAACTTTCTCTAGCTGGAGGCAAAGGAGATATGGGAGAAGCAGAAATGGAAGAGGTTCAAAATCGTGAGAAGGCCTTGATCTGTTCTCGCTGAGTTAAGGCTGGAAGAGGCAACATGACAAGGAACCCAGGTGGCCCTAAGAAGCTGAGAGAGACTCAGAGCTGACAGCCAGCAAAGAAATATGAACTTTGGCCCTGCAACCTCAAGGAACTGAATTTTCCCAACAAGCTGAATGAATTTGGAAGGAGGTCCATCTTCACTATTTGCAGGAAGGAATACAACCCTATGAACACCTTGACTTGACTACAACCTGTAAAGCTCAGTTGAGTCTTCTGCTTAGTAAGGTTGTACCAGGATTTCTGACTTATAGATCTGTGAGACAATACTTTCACATACTTTTAAGCTGCTAAGTTTGTAGTAATTTGTTACAGCAGCAATACAAAGTTAATACAGTCTCTACTGTAGCAGAAACCAGAATTCAGTCTAGAACAATTAAAGACAAGCTTACTTGTCTCTGATGAGGTAAAAACTTAATCATAGATTGATTAATGAACTAAATGTAAAAAATCTAGCAAAAAGTACCCCAGGATGAGAATTGAATAAAAAGAAATTATATACATATGCCAAAAGAGCAGACAAAATGTAAAAGCCATAATTGAAACACTGGAAAATTTGATTATAGTAAGATTTCCAGAAAAACATTTATTTCTGCTTTATTGACTACGCCAAGGCCTTTGACTATGTGGATCACAATAAACTGTGAAAATTCTGAAAGAGATGGGAATAACAGACCACCTGATCTGCCGCTTGAGAAACCTGTATGCAGGTCAGGAAGCAACAGTTAGAACAGGATATGGAAAAACAGATTGGTTCCACATAGGAAAAGGAGTACGTCAAGGCTGTATATTGTCACCCTGCTTATTTAACTTATATGCAGAGTACATCATGAGAAACGCTGGGCTGGAAGAAGCACAAGCTGGAATCAAGATAGCCGGGAGAAATATCATAACCTCAGATATACAGATGACACCACCCTTATGGCAAAAAGTTAAGAAGGACTAAAGGGCCTCTTGATGAAAGTGAGAGAGGAGAGTGAAAAAGTTGGCTTAAAGCTCAACATTCAGAAAACTAAGATCATGGCATCTGGTCCCATCACTTCGTGGGAAATAGATGGGGAAACAGTGGAAACAGTGTCAGACTTTATTTTTGGGGGCTCCAAAAACACTGCAGATGGTGACTGCAGCCATGAAATTAAAAGACGCTTACTCCTTGGAAGGAAAGTAATGACCAACCTAGATAGCATATTAAAAAAGCAGAGACATTACTTTGCCAACAAAGATCTGTCTGGTCAAGGCTATGATTTTTCCAGTAGTCATGTATGGATGTGAGAGTTGGACTGTAAAGAAAGCTGAGCATCAAAGAATTGATGCTTTTGAGCTGTAGTGTTGGAGAAGACTCTTGAGAGTTCCTTGGACTGCAAGGAGATCCAACCAGTCCATCCTAAAGGAGATCAGTCCTGGGTGTTCATTGGAAGGACTGATGTTGAAACTGAAACTCCAATACTTTGGCCACCTCATGAGAAGAGTTGACTCACTGGAAAAGACCGTGATGCTGGGAAGGATTTAGGGCAGGAGGAGAAGGGGACGACAGAGGGTGAAATGGCTGGATGGCATCACTGATTCGATGGACTTGAGTTTGAATAAACTCCGGGAGTTGGTGATGGACAGGGAGGCCTGGCGTGCTGCGATTCATGGGGTCGCAAAGAGTTGGACACAACTGAGCGACTGAACTGAACTGAACTGAAAGGCTTTTGCACATCAAAATGGCCATAAAGAAAGTTAAAAGACAAGCTATAAACTGGGCTTATCTTTTACCTGTGGAACATTTAAAAACAATCTTTCCAATTAAAGGGAAAAAAAACCCTACTTTTATAAATATAGAACAAAGGCAATACAGAATGAAACAAATCCCATTGAACTATGTATATTAGAACGATGTAATACGATTTTTCATCCATGAGATAAGTAAGTATCATTGGAATTTGAAAAGCACATACTCTATTCACTGCTGAGAGAAGTTGGAAATGAATTCAACCTTTTAAAGTGCAATATGGCAGTGTAACTTAATTTAATACATCACACTTTGATCAGGAAATTCTACCCTAGAAATATAGAAAAGATGCTAATTTCTTTAATGATAATAACAGATTAATATTGAAAACCATATGTTGATCTTACAAAGAAATGAGTATATGAATAATAATATATCTAAATGAAGAAATTCTATGCCTTAATAAAAAAGAATATGTCAAGTCATTATATAAGGACATTGAAACATCTCCCAGATATTTAAGTGCAAAACAGTTTTGGAATGATATAGATGGTATATGATTTCACTAATTTAAAAAGCCCAGAAAAAAGAAGCATACATTTATACATGTCCGTGTTTACATGTGTAGGCATGTATACAAAGAAATACAAATACACTAACTAATGATGGTTGTGTTTGAGAAAGAACTCAGACAAACACAGCAGGCACGTGGCACTCAAGGATAATCAAATAATTAGTGCTGTCTGAGTAAAAAAAAAATGACACTGAATTTGTATACAACTTACAGATTTAAAAGCTTTTAAAATAGAAATAAAAAAGAAACTAAGAAAAATTACACTGAACTGAGTTCAGTTCAGTTCAGTCGCACAGTCATGTCTGACTCTTTGCAACCCCAAGGACTGCAGCAGCCAGGCCTCCCACTCCATAACCAACTCCCAGAGTTAACTCAAACTCATGTCCATTGAGTCGGTGATGCCATCCAACCATCTCATCCTCTGCTCCTCCTGCCGTCAATCTTTCCCAGTGTCAGGGTCTTTTCAAATGAGTCAGCTCTTCGCATCAGGTGGCCAAAGTATTGGAGTTTCAGCTTCATCATCAGTCCTTCCAATAAACACTCAGGAGTGATTTCCTTTAGGATGGACTAGTTGGAACTCCTTGCAGTCCAAGGGACTCTCAAGAGTCTTCTCCAACACCACAATTCAAAAGCATCACTGTTTCAGCACTCAGCTTTCTTATAATCCAACTCTCACATTCATACATGGTTACTGGAAATACCATAGCCTTGACTAGATGAACATTTGTTGGCAAAGTAATAGCTCTGCTTTTTAATATGCCATCTAGGTTGGTCATAACTTTCTTTCCAAGGAGTAAGTGTCTTTTTCTTTCATGGCTGCAGTCACCATCTGCAGTGATTTTGGAGACCCAAAAAAGTAAAGTTTGCAACTGTTTCCACTGTTTCCCCATCTATCTGCCATGAAGTGATGGGACAGGATGCCATGATCTTAGTTTTCTGAATGTTGAGCCTTAAGCCAACTTTTTCACTCTCCTCTCTCACTTTCATCAAGAGGCTCTTCAGTCCTTCTTCACTTTCTGCCATAAGGGTGGTGTCATCTGCATATCTGAGGTTATTGATATTTCTCCTGGAAATCTTGATTCCAGCTTGTGCTTCATTCAGCCCAGCGTTTCTCATGATGTACACTGCATATAAGTTAAATAAGCATGGTGACAATATACAGCCTTGACATACTCATTTTCCTATGTGGAACCAGTATGTGGTTCCATGTCCAGTTCTAACTGTTGCTTCTTGACCTGCATACAGATTTTTTAGGAGGCAAGTCAGATGGTCCGGTATTCCCATCTCTTGAAGAATTTTCCAGTTTGTTGTATCCACACAGTCAAAGGCTTTGGCATAGTCAATAAAGCATAAATAGATGTTTTTCTGGAACTCTCTTGCTTTTTCAATGATCCAGCGGATGTTGGCTATTTGATCTCTGGTTTGTCTGCCTTTTCTAAAACCAGCCTGAACATCTGGAACTTCACAGTTCACATATTGTTGAAGCCTGGCTTGGAAAAATTTAAGCATTTCTTTGCTAAGCAAGTGAGATGAGTGCAACTGTGTGGTAGTTTGAGCATTCTTTGGCATTGCCTTTCTTTGGGATTGGAATGAAAACTGACCTTTTCCAGTCCTGTGGCTACTGCTGAGTTTTCCATATTTGCTGGCAGATTGAGTGCAGCACTTTCACAGCATCATCTTTCAGGATTTGAAATAGCTCAACTGGAATTCCATCACTTCCACTAGCTTTGTTCGTAGTGATGCTTCCTAAGGCCCACCTGACTTCGCATTCCAGGATGTCTGGCTCTAGATGAGTGATCACACCATCGTGATTATCTGAGTTAAGAAGATCTTTTTTGTACAGTTCTGTGTATTCTTGCCACCTCTTCTTAATATCTTCTGCTTCTGTTAGGTCCATACCATTTTTGTCCTTTATTATGCCTATCTTTGGATGACATGTTCCCTTGGTATCTCTAATTTTCTTGAAGAGATCTCTAGTCGCTTTTGCTTTCTCTTTTCACAGCTCTTTGTAAGGCCTCTTCAGACAGCCATTTTGCTTTTTTGCATTTCCTTTTCTTGGAGATGGTCTTGCTCCCTGTGTCCTATACAATGTCATGAACCTCCGTGAATAGTTCATCAGACACTCTGTCTATCAGATATAGTCCCTTAAATCTATTTCTCACTTCCACTGTTTAATCGTAAGGGATTTGACTTAGGTCATACCTGAATGGTGTAGTGTTTTTCCCTACTTTTTTCAATTTAAGTCTGAATTTGGCAATAACAAATTCATGATCTAAGTCACAATCAGCTCCCAGTCTTGTTTTTGCTGACTCTATAGAGCTTCTCCATCTTCGGCTGCAAAGAAAATAATCAATCTGATTTTGGCATTGACCATCTGGTGATGTCCATGTGTAGAGTCTTCTCTTGTGTTGTTGGAAGAGGGTGTTTGCTATGACCAGTATATTTTCTTGGTAGCACTCTATTAGCCTTTGCCCTGCTTCATTCTGTATTCCAAAGCCAAATTTGCCTATTATTCCTGGTGTTTCTTGACTTCCTACTTTTGCATTCCAGTCCCCTATAACAAAAAGGACATCTTTTAGGGGTGTTAATTCTAGAAAGTCTTGTAGGTCTTCAAAGAACCATTCAACTTCAGCTTCTTCAACATTATTGGTCGGGGCATAGACTTGAATTACTGTTAGATTGAACTGTTTGCCTTGGAAATGAACAGAGATCATTCTGTTGTTTTTGAGAGTGCATCCAAGTACTGCATTTTGGACTCTTTTGTTGACTATGATGGCTACTCCATTTATTCTAAGGGATTCTTGCCCATAGTAGTAGATATAATGGTCATCTGATTTAAATTCACCCATTCCAGTCCATCTTAGTTCACTGATTCCTAAAATGTCGATGTTCACTCTTGCCATCTCCTGTTTGAACACTTCCAATTTGCCTTGATTCATGGACCTAACACTCCAGGTTCCTATGCAATATTGCTCTTTATAGCATTGGATCTTGCTTCTATCACCAGTCACATCCACAACTCGGTTTTGTCTTTGCTTTGTGTCCATCTCTTCATTCTTTCTGGAGTTATTTCTCCGCTGATCTTCAGTAGCATATTGGGCACCTACCGACCTGGGGAGTTCATCTTTCAGTGTCTTATCTTTTTGCCTTTTCATACTGTTCATGGGGTTCTCAAGGCAGGAATACTGAAGTGGTTTGCCATTCCAATGATCAAAGACTAAAAAAGATTAAGTGGTCATGCAGATTAGATTAATCTCGATTGCTTTTCACTCTGCAGGTATTGCCCATACCCAGCTTCTGTTATAAGTTATGCAACTAAATGTAGTTTTGGAAATTGTATTTGTGTCTATCACAGAATGTCTATTTTTTGTAATGGTGCAGAAGAATAATGCCTTGAAGTTCTAAGAATCAAGATAATCACCTTAGATCTTTTATATTAGCTTTTATTTGTATTGACAACACATGAAGGATAAGAGAACAAAAATCTTTATATGTGTTAACTTAGTAAAATTCAAGATTTTCTCAATTACAAAGCTTTTGAAATGACCAACATTTAATGTCAACTTGCTTGGAAACACTCCAAGCCAATACAATATGATACTTTTATTTCCATGGTTAAATCCTGACATTTGGACAGCATGGAAAAAATATGTATTATGCCAAATAGGGCTATAAAATAAAAATATTGAAAGTCTGTGATGATTTGGATCCTATTTAAGTACCATGGAATATCTTCAAATTAATGTTTCTTAATGTATAAATAGATAGCTCCCAGCTGGTATGTTTTCCATCTAATTGAAACACGTAAGAATGAGTCAACACAACAACCTTATTTGTAGTTAAATTTTAGATTTAGATAAATCCACTTGAATCATAAAAGCTCTTCTCAGCAATAATGCAAATATTCACATATTATGAAATGCTAATTTTTAGAAACTAGCAAAAAATAATGCACACAGAAAAATATTTAGACATGATAAAAAAAATTCATTCAAATTGACATTTACTTTGAGAAAATTAGGTCTGCAATTTCTCGTCTTAAAATATCATTTGTATCGTCTAATATAATTCAAAATCCTTCTCCAGCCTCTAAGAGTAGAAATAAATTCACCTCCTCATTTCTGCTTGGACATTTTTTTTTTTATTATTTATATATTTTCTAATGTAGCTTTACAGACTAACTTAAACACAATGTGGATATTTGCAATAAGTAGAAAATAAAAAAGAAAGAATATATCATTTAGTTAGAACCAATACTTTGGGAGCTTTCTAAATAGCTGAAATTAAAGTGTAAAGCTTTTTGTAGTTGTACATGGGCCTTGATCCCCCTGTCAGGCACTGGGAGGGGTCATTGTGAAGGTTTAGCCTCTGGTTTTAACATCAATTGTAAAGGGATCATCAGGGAATACAAACTATCCTGAGAAGCTTTTCAATAAGATTGTTCAGCCATAACATTTTTAAGGGCTTCCAGCATTTTTCAGACAGAATCTCTGAGGGCAAAAAAAAAAAATTGCTGATCACATATGTTTAAGTAGAAAAAGTCTGAAATGCACAATTTTCTGTTCATTTTTTTTTAACTCAAACTAAATAAGCAGCTGTAAATCAGTTCAATTTACTTGCCCTTCCTTTATTTTAAAATAATGTTCTTTTTTAAACTGGTAAATTATACTCAACTATAACAGCATTTGTACGCTTAGCTGATGCAGGTTTGTTTTTCCTGACCAGGTACATATTGAGTCCAAGTACTGCTATCTAGGCTTGGTTTGGTGGCTTCACAGTGGCAGTCACCCAGGTTCCTCCCAGGTTATGACTCTTTCCCAGACTGCAGCCTATCACACTGACCCCCAACATGGCTTCAAATTGCTCCACCATATCCTCACTGCCAGGCTTTCCTGGTGGCTTAGATGGTAAAAAATCCTCCTGCATTGTGGGAGACCTGGGTTCGATCCCCGGGTTGGGAAGATTCCATGGAGGAGGGCATGGCAACCCACTCCAGTATTCTTGCCTGGAGAATTCTTATGTACAGAGGAGCCTGGCAGTTTACAGTTCATGGGGTTGCAAAGAGTCAAACACGACTGAGTGACTAAGCACATCCTCATTTCTAATCATCAAGGAAACAACCCAGGAGTCATCAGCACAATTCTCTTTATACCCCAGTAGGCACAGTTTAGTTAGATGGTTGCTCATCAATACATTGTCAACTGGGAATTAGAGTCTTTATCCCAGTTGTCTTATACCCAGCAAGTATTAAGCATACGGTGGGAAAAATATCAGGTGTTGACCATATCATCCTAGTCAAGTTTTTAACAAATCAAAATATCTCGAGATTATCTTAATGATCTTTTTTTCAAATAATACTTCAGCTTTGGTTCTGCTTCTAAAAAATTGTTTTTCCAGGCGATGATTCAGGCTCCCATTCTTTTTTTTTAATTAATTAATTTATTTTAATTGAAGGCTAATTACTTTACAATATTGTGGTGTTTTTGAGTCTGTCCTCTGCTCTACTATCTGCTAGTCTATCAGTGGTTTCTTTTCCTGAATCAAGATAGATTTATTTTACATTTTTTTTTTAAAAGAACCCAGAGTGTAATATAAATGTACAGGATTTCATAATTATATAAAAATGATTGAATAAATAAGTGAGATAGACAAATCTTCCATGCAGAAGGATTCCAAATAATTTATGCACGTCCTTTGCCCTCGGTGAGAAGCAGCATATCTCCACGCTCTTTTTTGAATTGGGCTGTGTGCACTGTGATATCCTTTCAAAGAGTAGAGTATAAAAATGAGAGAAAAAAGAATAACTTTACAGCGGAGAAACTTGGCAAATGCTATTTCGGTCAGGTGACTAACAGTTATAAGTCATACTGTTAGAATGTATCCTTGAGATGATGTGATGAGAAATGACACTTTACCACTATTGTCTTTCTCCCAAATACCCCTAACGGCAGACTAATCATGAGAAAAACATCAAACAAATCCCAGTTGAGGGACATTTTATAAAATAACTCACCAGCACTCTTAATAACTTTCAATATCATCAAAAATAAGGAAAGTCGGCAAAACTTACATCTAAGAAAAGCCTGAGGAGACATTACAACCAACTTGGTCTGTTCAGGCAGCTATAACAAAATACCACAGATTGGGTGGCTTATGAGCAATAGAAATGTATTTCTCATAATTCTGGAAGCTAGCAGTCTGAGATCAGTGTGCCAGTGTGGCTGGGTGAGGGCTCTCTTGTATGTCTCAGATTTCTTGTATTCTCACAGGAGGAAGCACCCAGAGGTCTCTCTAGGATCTCTTTTATGAGGTCTCAGCCCTCAGGAACTAAGTGTCTCCCAAAGGCTATATGTCCTTCATGCTAGGTATTAGGATTTCAACAGATGAATCTTATGGGGGGCCACATAAACATTCAGACCACAGCAACACCAAAATGTAATATGGTGTTCTAGATGGGATCCTGGGACAGAAACAGGAACTCTGCTTCTCTAGTCATATTTATAGAAATTTTTAAATGTAATCACTTATGTGGTGATAATTTCTGGAAGGTTAAACAAGAAATTCTTAAAAGACATTTGCCTCTGGAAAACAATTTAGAGTTTTATGATAGAAAAATAGCATCATAGTCCCAATTTATTCCATCATTTTAAGTTCTTACATGTACATGTTTTTCTTTTAAATTTAAAATGCTTGTTTTAAGACTAAAAGCTCACATTAAATATAGTTTCTTTACTCTCTGAGTCTTTAAAGCAGCTTCTGTACGGCATGCTTAGTTGCTCAGATGAATCTGATTCTTTGTAACCCCATGGACTGTGGCCCACCAGGCTCCTCTGTCCATGGAATTCTCCAGGCAAGAATATTGGAGAGGGTTACCATTGCCTTCTCTAGAGGGATCTTCCTGACCCAGGGATCGAACCCTCATCTCCTGTGGCTCTAGCATTGGCAGGCAGATTCTTTACCATGGAGCCACCTGAGAAGTCCCAGGCATTTTGACGGGAAAGTCACTTTGTGGTGACTATCTCTAATAATGGCTACTGATGTTTGGTTTCCATGTGGGCTTTTTAAAATTTAAGCTTAAATTTTCCTTCAAGTCTCATTCTCATCCATTTCCTCCAAATTGAAATACAGATTTTCATAAAGATCCCAAGCTTAGATTTTAAAAATATTTAGATGTAAATTTTACTCTTATGTAAGCCGTTTTTCTTCCCATTCAAATACCTTAAATAATTCCTTTTAGCTTTTAAAAAAGAAAATGATTCTCTGGTTTCAGAAAAGCAAAGTATATTCATACAAGGACCAATTATCTTAGGACAGTGTGTGAAAGTGAGGGTATATTCTCAAAGTACTTTATCAAGGATCAGTATCACTCCCTACAATGCCTTAATATTACTAGCTTTAAAAACAAGTTTGCCATTAGTATAACTGCTGTGACATAGTCTTTCGTGAAATAATTTAAGTAGGCAGTAAGATGTGATTTCAAAAGCTATTACACACCACATAGTATAGGGAAAAGTGTTTTAACAGGGATTCTTCAGTGCCCACAATTTATTTTCTTCTCTAAATTTCCATTACCTAATCAAATACTATAAATTGTCCAACACATAGTAAAAGCTTCAAACAGGGAATCTTTTGAAAGATGAACGAATGAGACACTGTCAGAATATTTCCTGAAATAATAATAATCTTGATTTTGTGACACAGCAGGAATACTATTACAGTAACTAATTTAATTCTAGAACAAAAAGTATGTAGCTGGGATATCTCTTGCACAGAAGTAGAACTTTTATGGAACCTCTGATTTATTGTATGATTCAGAGAAGAAAAGCCTTACTCTCTTCACTTGCAAAGTAAAAGTTCTAAGCAGTAACTCAGTGGGGAGCACTCTGAATTTGAATCAGAGAACATGATAGTGAGCCTTTGTACTGCTGTTTCTCAATTTTGTGTAGTAACTATTATATTTACCACCAATCCACAGAGCAATGGGACAGTAACAGCTTCCCTTAACCCTGCCTATTCCACGCTGAACACACTATACTAACTCCTTCAGGAAAACTTAGATTTTGTGAGTCATCATTCCCTAAAATCTCACATGTGTAGGCCTACGCAGGGATCCCTTGTCTTTATGTTCCCTCTGTCCTTTGAAATTGGAGCTTTGCCATCTTTCCCGTGTAGTTAGGTCTTTCTGAGATACAGACATATGATGACCTTAAACATGTTATAATATGTTTCCTCAAATTTCCCTCCCCTAGTCAGTTGCTGAAACAGATATTCAAGGTTTGAGCCATGCTAATCCAGTCTAGCACATGTGAAGCTCAAAATTAGCAGAAGCCAGAATCTAGAATTGCTTATCTGCCCCCAGCCTTGAGTGGATCTAATAAGGCCTTGGACACACCTGTCCAGTGAATGGTGTCTCTTATCTACTCCCCTTATTCTATTTGTATTTATTTAGTGTAATTGCACTCTTCTCCATTTCCTTTGCCACAGCCTAATAAGGTTGGGACACAGCTTAGGATTTCACTTCAACCCAGATGTATATGTCATTCTTCTTAAATAAACCAAACTCTGTATAAGAATAAAACAATTTCTCAGAGTAACCTGCTGACAAAACACTATCATTCTTTAGCCAATGTCCTAAATAAGCATAGGTACACTAGGCCTCCAAGGACACTGTGATTTGGCTTTCTGAGGGCCACCATCCTTGGGGACCACAACTAAACTTATAAGTCCAAATTAAGCTACCCAGTACTACCATTATCAATTTGTGAAGATCCAGGATGGTTTACACTTATATCTATGTAAATTATGATACTTATATCTAACATTGATACTCTCTATTATGTTTAACTGAATTCCTGCTGTCTTCTGGAACTATTTAGATATTGGCCTTATACATTGAAAAGTCTATTTTTCCATGTACAAATCTTAGTCTTTATGACATGGCTAGATAAAATAGAGGGCGAAAAAACCTATCTCAAATACATTCAGTGTTCTAAATAAGTTTCTTCACTTCAGGTATTCTTCCTTTTAGCTAAAATTCCTACAGTTTAAATTTGACTGTTATGCATACAGTCCAGATAATGCAGCTTGTGTGTGCTTATAAAGAATATATATTTAGGAAAAAACAAACAAAACTATTTCTGAACTTTCACATTTTCTCGGTAATTCAATACCTCTAAAGAAAAAAGAAAAGTGAATTTCAGCAATTATTAATACATATTTCATTAAAGTGATACAATTTCATAGTATTTTATGATCTATGCATTAACTGTTACTTTTTTAAACCAAATTTTCCCTGTTACGGCAATTCATTTATTTTTAACAAAGGATGCATCATATGGTTTTCACTATTAATTTTATTCACCTTATATTTTCTTTTATTATACTTACTAATAGTTTATTATGTTAGAATCATTGGAAGTATAGTATATTTAATGGCTAAAATCTTTGTCTCACTAATTCTGTTATTTTCAAAATTAATCTTTTTAGTTTTATTCCAGCTATCTTCTCTATATGTAATGTAGATAATTCTTAATCAAAATAAAGAATATCTTCATAAGCTAATATCTTCATAATGGTAAAATATATTTAAATATATATATATAAATATAAATCTGGGGAGTGATGTCAGCATCATGGCAGCACAATTCATTTCCTTTTTCTCTCTATTCATTTACAACTAATCAGACATCCATAAACAACAACAAAAAGTGCCTCTGCACAGCATATATAAATACACCTGGGAGATCCACTGCTGTGTGCATCCAGAAGTGTATGGATTGGACCACAAATGAGGTGATAGAGAAAGGGAAATGACAGCAGTGGAGACGGCAATGGCAGAAAGGGCAGTGGCTAGCCCAACAGTAACCCAGAATGATCTTTCTGGCAGACGAGGTGGAACGTAAAGTCGGGGAGTCGGGGGTTCCTGGTTACTCACACAGCAGCCAGAGGGACCAGTTGTCCTCTCTGAATAGAGATTGTGGTGACTGTAGTGAATTAAAAGGGAAAATGAAGAATGCAGACAAAGAGGAAAGAAGGAAAATATTTCTTGCTTTCTCCCTCAGGAGGCAAGAGGAATGCCCATGGGCCTCCAAGAGCTTGAAGAACACCGAACATTTAGAGTATGGTTAAAACCTACCACTCTCATATTCCAAAAAATTGAAGAGGAAAGAATGGTTTTGAAGTCATTTTGTAAGGCCAGGGTCATAAGTATTATGGTCCCTGATACCAAAACCAGACAAATATATCACAAGAAAAGAAAATTACAGGCCAACATCACTGATGAACATAGATCAAAAATCTTCAATAAAATAGTACCAAGCCAAATCCAACAATACATTGAAAGGATCATACACCATGATCAAGTAGGATTAGTCCCCAGGAAGCAAGTATTTTTCAGTATGTGCAAATCAATCAATGTAATACACCATGTTAACCAACTGAAGAATAAAAACCACATGATAATTACAATAGATACAGGAAAAGCTTTTGACAAAATTCAACATCCATTTTTGATAAAATCTTTCAATAAACTTGGTAAAGAGGGAAATTAGCTCAACAAAATAAAGGCCATATGTGACCAACCCACAGCCAACATTATACACAAAGGAGAAAAATTGAAAGTCTTTCTCTTAAGGTCAGGAGTAAGACAAGGATGCTCACACTCACCACTTCTATTCAGTATAGTACTTGAGGTCTTAGCTAATGCAGTTAGGCAAGATTAAAGAATGGTGTGCAAGTCAAAAAGGAAGAAATGAAATTACTGTTATTACTGATGATATGATCCTATGTATGGAAAATCCCAAAGAATCCATGAAAAAAATGTTGGAGTAAATCAACAATTTCAGTAATGTGGCAGGATACAAAATCAACATTAAAAAAATCGATTGTATTCCTTTACATTAAAGATGAAGCATCTGAAAAAGAAGTAGAGAAAGCCATCCCAATTCTGTTTTATTGTAGCATCAAAAACAATAAAATACTTAAGAATAAGTTTACCCAAGGAAGTGGAAATTCCGTACAATGAAAACAACAAAATTTTGCTAAAAGAAATCAAAGAAGACACAGACAAATGGAAAGACATCTCTGTTTGTGGATTTAGTCAGGCAGTTCAGTCGCTCAGCCATGTCCAACTTTCTGTGACCCCATGAACTGTATCACACCAGGCTTCCCTGTCCATCACCAACTCCAAGAGCTTACTCAAACTTCTGTCCATCGAGTCAGTAACGCCATCCAACCACATCATCTTCCATCGTCCCCTTCTCCTCCTGCCCTCAATCTTTCCCAGCATCAAGGTCTTTTCAAATGAGTCAGTTCTTCACATCAGGTGGCCAAAGTATTGCACTTTCAGCTTCAGCATCAGTCCTTCCAATGAATATTCAGGACTGTATTTCCTTTAGGATTGACTGGTTGGATCTCCTTGCAGTCCAAGGGACTCTCAAGAGTCTTCTCCAACACCACAGTTCAAAAGCATCAATTCTTTGGGGCTCAGCTCTCTTTATAGTCCAACTCTCACATCCATACATGACTACTGGAAAAACCATAGCTTTGACTAGACAGACCTTTGTTGGCAAAGTAACTTCTCTGCTTTTTAATATGCTGTCTAGGTTAATCATAGCTTTTTTCCCCAAGGAGCAAGCCTCTTTTAATTTCATGGCTGCAGTCACCATCTGCAGTAATTTTGGAGCCCCCCAAAATAAAGTCTGTCACTGTTTCCATTATTTCCCCATATTTGCCATGACGTGATGGGACTGGATGCCATGATCTTTTTTTTAACTGAGTTTTAAGCCAACTTTTTCACTATCCTCTTTTACTTTCATAAAGAGGCTCCAAATTTGTGGATTAGAAAATTTAATATTGTTGAAATTGCTGTGCTACCCAAAACCATCTACAGGTTCAATATTACCCCTATAAAAATAGCAAGTGAGACCAGAATTAAACCTCAGCACATATGGTTAATTAGTATTCAGCAAGGGAACCAAGAATATCCAATGGCAAAAGGATAGTCATTTTAACAAATCATGCTGGGAGGCAAGATAGATACATACAGAATAAAAAAAACTGGGCCCCTTTTTCACACCATTTGCAAAAATTAACTTGAACTGTATCAAAGAGTTAAACATAAGACCTGATTCCATAAAACTCATAGAAAAACACAGGGAAGAAGCTCAGCAATATTGGTCTTGACAATAATTTGGAGGCATTATTCCAAAAGTGCAAGTAATAAAAAAAAATTCAACAAAAGCAACTCCATAAAATTCAAAAGCTTCTGCACTGCAAAAAAAAAAAAGCAATTAACGATATGAAAAGACCGTCTACAGAATGAAAGAATGGGGACTTTCCTGGCAGTCCAATGGTTAAGACTCTGTGCTTGCAAGGCTGGGGATGTGGGTTCGATATCTGGTCATGGACTAAGATCCTACACGCCACACTTCACAACCAAAAGCGGAGTGGGGAGGATTTTTGCAAACCTTGTATTGAATAAGGGGCTAATATCCAAAATATACAAAGAACTCAGTCAACTCAACAACAACAACAAAAAGCAACAAACAATTCTATTTAAAACAGCAGATGAACTGAACAGACATTCTTCCAAAGATGACTCAAAATGGCCAACAAACACACGAAAAGATGCCCAACATCACTAATCATCAGGGAAAAGCAAGGGGAAACCATGATGAGATATCAGCTCACATCTGTCAGAATAGCTAGCACAAGGAAGGCAAGAGACAACAGGGCTGCTGAGGCTGGGGCAAAGGAGAGCCCTGATATGTTCTTAGTAGGAATGTAAATTGGTACTACCACTTTGAAAGAAATGCTAAAGTTTCTCAAAATTTAAAAAATAGATCTACTATATGATCCAGCATTTCCACTTCTGGGTATATACCACTCAAACATGAAAAAAAGATTTTGGTGATATATATGCACTCCTTTGTTCATTGGAGCATAATTCACAATAACCAAGCTATGGAACAAAACCCAAATGCCCATCAATGGGTGAATGGATAAAAAAGATGAGGTATATGTATACAATGGAATATTGTTCAACTATGAGAAAAGAGGATATCCTCCCATTTTTAACAGCAATGATTGACCTTGAGTGCATTATGCTAAGCAATATAAACCAGAAAGAAAAAGACCAGTACTGTATAGTATCACTAACATGCAGAATTTTTAGAAGTTAAACATGTAAAATCCAGAAGTAAAATGGTCATCTCCAGGGTAAAGTGAAAGTGAAGTTGCTCAGTCGTGTCTGACTCTTTGCAACCCTGTGGACTATAGCCCACCAGGCTCCTCGGTCCATGGGATTCTCCAGGCAAGAATATTGGAGTGGGTTGCCATTTTCTTCTCCAGGGGATCTTCCCCACCCAGGGATCAATCCCAGGTCTTCTGCATTGCAGGCAGACTAGCCTCTGAGCCACCAGGGAAGCCCCCCAGGGTAAAGGGCAGGGGAATTAAGAGTGATGGTGTTTAACAATATACATCTGTAAGAGCAGTAAATAAGCCATAGAGACCTAATGCACAGTAAAATGAATATAGACAACATTGTGCTAAAAATATGTAATTTATAAATATTGCTGTATCAGCCATTATACTACAATATATAAATGTATACAGGAAACAGTCTGTATACACTAAATTTATACAGTATTACACTTCAAATTTATTCAATGAAAAATAACTAGAAAACTAAAATCTATACTGCTCCATTAAATAAATCTATATGACTCTATGAAAAAAATATCATTAGATATTCAATGTCTATTTTAATACAAATTAGGAATAAAACTTCCTATAAGAAGAGTAAAATCCAATCTTCCAAACTTAGAATGAAGGAACATTACTCTGAACCAAGAAAATTATAACAGCAGAACCTATATCTTACTTAGGTCTAGCTTATTGGTTTATATTTTTAAACTCCTTCATAACAACTTTTTTCTGTGATCTATCACAATCTTAGAACCTTTGAGCCTGATGTCTTAGCAAAGGTTTAAACCTTGTCCATCATTCAACAGTCAGATTGGCCCTGCTCGAAAAAGATTTAACAGAAAAGAAGTTATAAATCAAGAGAAGTACTGAAGGAAGATGCCCTTTAGGAATTACCTTATAGAAAGATCAATTATCCTGGCCAAGAAAGGGGAATTTGGGCTTTATTTTTTGTTAGTATGTGTGTATTTTTAAATAACTAAAACTTTATTTATCCCGTTTTTTTTCCCAGCATTAATGAAATATACTAGTATCCTACCAGACTATTCAAAATGGAGTAATATTTCTACAAATATATCTCAGTGACAAGAATTTCAAAACTTTTGAAATAATATTTCTAGAGCAAATACTGCCTTGTACTTGCAGCCTTCTGAAATTAGATAACACATAGGTCAGTCCTCACCACTCATCCAACTGATTAGAAAACTGAGAAGTTTGCACTTTATGCCTCTATTCTCCCCCCCCCTCTCTTTTTTTAAATGTGTATTGGCAAATAGTTTTCTCACACTCAGAGCAAAGGGACTAGTCACAACCTAATAAAAATTCAGTAGTTAATTGTAGTGACTGGATTATTTTGGACTGATATTCATGCTGCAATAAAATTCCCCAAATCCACATACTTTCTCACAGTAGTCTGAGATATAGTGCTGTATAGATATCTACATGAATTTGCTTATTTTTCAGCAGGGCAAGTAGCATAAAAATTCCTACAGTAATAAACCATGGTTCATCATATTCGCTCATGGAGTATATGACTGGATGTTACAACATTCAAGTAAAAAAACTTATTGAGTGCCAGGTTCTGTGCTGGGCACTGGGTGTAAAATGAATGTAACATAGTCTGTTTTGCATATTATTCCACCTCCAGCAACATTTGGCACAGTTGATCATTTCTCATAATCTTCTTGTCTTGTGTTTTTGACACTATGCACTCTGGTTTACTCCTACCCCATTGGCCTACTTTTGATCAGTCATTGTTTCTAGTCCCTCTTGCTGAATGGAATTCCTGAATGATGGAATTTGCTAGAGCTAAACTTAGGGCATCTTTTCTCTCTCTCCTGGATAATCCCATTTATTTCTTTGGCCTTGAATAATATCAATGTACTGATGATCCATTTATATCCCTTTAAGTTTCTGTTTTTGTTTTCTGAAAGAGAATCAGAATCAAAGCATTGCTAGTCAAAACTACCCTTGAAAATTCTTTTGGAAGACACCTCCTTAGAGAACAACATATCACCTTTTATTCTCCCAAAACTGACAGAGATTGCTGTTCTTTGATAGCCAAATAAAATATTTGGATAGTACTTAGGATCTGTTATTACAAAGACAACGTGAATCTTTAGACAAGTAAAATCTCAAAGTCTGGCAAGATGCCTGCCCTGAGAGAGGTACATAGGGACTGAGATTGTTCTCAAATCAGCAGAATCACATCTACAAGCCCATGCTTATCCTGGAGTATATTCCCAGTGAGATGAAGGAGGGACATTCTTCAAACAATTTAAATTGGGGTTTTGTGTGTATGTGTGTTAATCTCCAGCCTAAACCTTCTTTGTAATTCCCAGAGGCTTCTATAGCTCTGCCTGAATGTTTCACAGCCATTTGAATTATAACACATCCAAATCAGAACTCTGATTTTTCCACTAGAACCCAACTTCTCCTGCAGCCTTTTACATCTCAGTAAGTGCGACCACTTTTATCTAGCCAGGAACTTAATCACAATGCTTTATTCTTCTCTTTGATTTCTCACTTATTAAAACCATTTACAAGCGCCTTGATTTCTATCTTTAAAATATACCTAGAATTGATTCACAGTTTCCCCTCCACACTCCTATTACCCCAACCCAGGCACACAGTTTCTCAACTCACTGGGACACTTGTTCATTGTGCTTCTATCAATACTTTAATTGCCACCAGCATTCTTACTCTTATGGCAGAAAGCAAAGAAGAACTAAAGAGCCTCTTGATGAAAGTGAAAGAAGATAGTGAAAAAGTTGGCTTAAAACTCAACATTCAGAAAACTAAGATCATGGCATCTGGTCCCATCATTTCATGGCAAATAGTTGGGGAAACAATGGAAACAGTGACAGACTTTATTTCTGGGAGGCTCCAAAATCACTGCAGATGGTGACTGCAGCCATGAAATTAAAAGATGCTTACTCCTTGGAAGGAAAGCTATGATCAACCTAGACAGCATATTAAAAAGCAGAGACATTACTTTGTCAACGAAGGTCCATCTAGTCAAAGCTATGTTTTTTCCAGTAGTCATTTATGGATGTGAGAGTTGGACTACAAAGAAAGCTGAGCGCCAAAGAATTGGTGCTTTTGAACTGTGGTGTTGGAGAAGACTCTTGAGAGTCCCTTGGACTGCAAGGAGATCCAACCAGTCAGTCCTAAAGGAAATACAGTCCTGAATATTCATTGGAAGGACTGATGCTGAAGCTGAAACTCTGATACTTTGGCCACCTGATGTGAAGAACTGACTCACTAGAAAAGACCCTGGCACTGGGAAAGATTGAAGGCGGGAGAGGAAGGGGACGACAGAGGATGAGATGGTTGGATGGCATCACTGACTCGATGGACATGAGTTTGAGTAAGCTCTGGGAGTTGGTGATGGACAGGGAGGCCTGGCATGCTGCAGTCCATGGGGTCGCAGAGAGTCGGACACGACTGAGCGACCAAACTGAACTAAACTGACCATTTTCAATCCCCTATCCCCACTTGACACAGAGATACATGCATTTATTGTCCACATATCTCAGAGAAAGACATCTTTCTAATACATAAATTGGATTATGTCTCACAACCTCTTGCTTAAAATCCTTTAGTAATTCCCCTTTTATTTCAAATAAAATCCAAACTCTACCTGGAGGAACTCTTACCATCCCCACCACATTTCTTGTCACCCTCCCACTCCTGATTTTCCCTGTTCCATTTATATCATTAATACTCCAAGTTCTTTACAATTTTGCAGCTGCTTCCTCTATCTGGGTAAATCTTTTCTGCAGAATTTCATGAATTCAGTTGTTTCTCATCCATCAGAATTAGACTTCATAGCTATCCCCGAAAGAGCCTTCACTTATTATCCTAAAGATCTCTCACAGAGCATGCTTTTCTTTGTGGCACAAATATCAGTTTGATAAAAGTTTTATCAAAGTAAAATTGACAATAAATGATAGATATTTAAATGGTAAATTATGATATATATATGTGTGTGTGTACTCACACACACATATATATGTATATATTATATATATACCCATAAAGTATCAGCAAGTCTAAGATAGTGAATATATCTATTGTCTCTAAAATCTTTAAGTCCCTCTGTAATCCCTTATGCTACACCCCTCTCTACCCATTCTCTCCTGAGTTCCTCCAACCTCTATCCCCAGATAACTATTTTCTGTCACTATGTTTTGCATTTTCTAGAATTTTATGTAAATGCATCTAATTCAAGCACTTTAATCTGGAATTCCAAACATTGTGTAAAACGTGCTGCTGTGTCCAGGTAGAAAAGCTTAGAAAATATTTTTCTATAACCTTAAGCAATTAAAAAGGGACAAATGCAAAAGTCACAAATGTAATTATAATTATAGTGAAAAAATAGTTTGCAATACAGATATTAATACCTGTCTATAGCTTTAGGAGAGGTAAAGACCTCATCTTACTGGTGATACTAAGAAAGGTTTTATGAAAGAGATAACATTCTGAACTTTGCCTTGAACAGAGGATTGAATTTTTGATAGGTGGAATTGGAAAGACCTAGATAAGGAGCTATTCCAAGCTGGTTAGGAACTTCATCAGCCAAAAGAGTAAGACCCGTGGGATGAAAGAGGGAAAATGTGACATTTATGTGGAGAGCACTGGATGACCTATTTTGAATAGAAGTTTCTAAGAGAGTCAGAGAGACTGTGGAGATGTGTTAGGACTGGTGTTTGGAGGGCCTGTTAGGTGAAGGAAATGAAATGGTTCTATTGCAGTGGCACAAAATGATTGCAGACCAGTGACTAAGATTTGCTCTCAATTTTCCTAGGAAGTCAACATGCTCCTAAATATATTCTCTTCAGCTCTTGTTCTGGAACCTCAGAGAACACGTTGACTGAAACTTTGGGATGATCAATGACAAAGCTCATTACTTAGATCTTTTTATTTGATCTTTCCAGGGAAATGCAGGCCAGGGGGCTATTATTATTCCCCTAATCCTCATATTGACATTGTGCTTCTTGGTGATACTAGCTAACTTTAAAAACTAACAAATGAAGGAAAAATCTTTAGAAATAAAAGAATTCTAGGTTGGTATACTTAAATACTTCAAACTCATGTGTGTGTGTGTGTGTGTGTGTATATATATATATATATATTTTAAATGTTTAAAACAGACATATGTAATTCAAAACATATGTTTACATGAAACATGTATATGTTTTAAATATTTAAATATATATATAACTTTTGAGGAAGACTTTCCTTTCAGGAAAAAAAAATCAATGATTTAACAATAGAGTAAGTTAAAATACCTATACTTTAAAAACAAAACTATAGGGAAACAACTAGGGAAGATATTTACAAAATACAAATGAATGACATACATTTTCCCCTTTTCAGGATAAACCATAAGTTCTCACCAAAAAATTTTAAATAAAAAATAACAAGTTAAATTACTAGGTGAGACTTCACTTGTTACCTCCCTCAGTGAGCAAAGTGCTTATTCCTGTGAGCCTAGAAAACATCTGTTAGGACATTTGAAGGAAAGATGGGGTGACTTTTACTAATTTTGCTATCTTAAACTAAAATATGAAAGACACATTAATTTCCTGAAATCCACAAAATAAGTGCCTCTTCCTAGACTATCATTTTGATAAAAATTGGGAAGATATATTTTAACATTAAAAACATTCTCTATTCTGGCATATGACACAAAATTCTCATAAATTGGAAAATATAAAAGCTGTGACCTTAAAGTTGCTTGGGTGATTCCTAACTGACCCTCGGGATTTGTATCATCCTTTGCTTTGGGGATATTTAGTTGTAAAATTTTAAGAACCAATACACCAAAGTATTTTTCTTTACTGACACACTCAGAGACTGTTCCCTTTCAAAAAGGTCCATCTTCTCCCTTGAATAAGTGTGATGGTTTGATATAGCATAGTGCTAAAAATATAAAAGTGAAATATTGCATACTTCTTAAGTACAATGTTTGCAAAAACATCATAAGACAGTCTTAACGTCCTGGAAACTAAATGGGATGACAAATTTATTTCCAATTCTCTCCCTTTGCAATCTGAATGATGGGAGAAAATCCTATCTTTAAAAACTAAATCTACAACCTCAAATATTTTTTATAAAATGTAGAGCTCTAGAAATACTTTCCCCTGTTATTATGTGGCACATCACTTTGTACTCTACTAACTGATAAAGGGATAGTTTACTGTTGTCCCAAAAGAGTCAATGAATTTCTTGGCAAACTAGCTTAATTCTCCTTTCCTGGTCAAATTTATCTTTGGGTAATTATATTTTGACCGTCCTAAATCTGAGCCACTATGCTTCCAGTCAGATTTGATGTTCCTCCTGGGTGATGGAATTTTTCTGGTGCCACGTTGTTCATTGTAGAGCAGATGCTACATTTCACCCTGGAGTATAATATAGTGGAAGGTGCAGTGATTTCTACATATCGACTTAACAACTTTTGTTCCATCATTTGAAATAAAAGACACCACTCAAACAAAGGATATTTATGCCAATAAAGTAAATGGTATATCAAAAAAACAAGTCAAAGATAGCAATGTGAAGTTTCATTAGTTCTTTTTTGAAACCATTTATTCAATTATTGCAGAGATAATTATTGAACACTCACTATGTGCAGCACATTGGCATTAAATTAAAAATAAAATTGTGCATAGCTTCCAAAATTTATTGCCTAATAAGGAAAAGCAATATATTCAACTTAATTATAAAGCAAAATAAGATATTAAGTAAGTAACTTCCTATTCTATAAGGGAATGTAAACTTTTAAGTGAAGAGAAAAAAGGACAATTCACTGTCACACAGAGCAGTACTTCCTAACATCATTTAACAGATGTGTCAATTCCCTGATATTTTTCCATGTTAGGGCTTCCAACGTGGTGTGGTGCTAGTGGTAAAGAATTCACCTGCCAATGCAGGAGAGGTAAGAGACACAAGCTTTATCCCTGGGTCAGGAACATTCCCTGGAGAAGGGCATGGCAACCCACTCTAGTATTCTTGCCTGAAGAATCCCATGGACAGAGAAGGCTGGTGGGCTATGGTGCATAGGGTCACAAAAAGTCAGACATGACTGAAGCGACTTAGCACACACACATGCAGGATAAACAGTGAGTGAAGTCATTTAGTCGTGTCTAACTCTTTGCGACCCCATGGACTATAGCCTACCAGGCTCCTCTGTCCTTGGGATTTTCCAGGCAAGAATACTGGAATGGGTTGCTATATCCTTCTCCAGGAGATCTTCCTAACCCAGGGATTGAACCTGGGTCTCCTGCATTGTAGGCAGATGCTTTATCGCCTGAGCCACCAGGGAAGTCCATGCAGGATAAAGAAGGGGTTTTAAATAAATATTTAAAATTTGCATGCCAAAAACATTTACAATATGGAAAAAATTAATTTTAGGGGTTGAATTGCGTGCCTCTCAAATTTATATTTGAAAGTCCTAATCTCTAGTACTTCAGAAATTGTGTCTTTGAATTAAGATGAGGCCACAATGGGATAGAGTGGGGCCCCAAAATATTTACTGTTTTTTTGTTTTTGTTTTTTTAAAAAAATTGGAAATTTGGATACACACAAGCATACAAGAAACATGACTTGCAAATATGAAGACAGAGGTTAGGGTGATGCACCTACAAAATAAGGAATACTCAAAACTGGCAGCACACCATAGGAGGCTGGGACAGAGGCACAGAAGAGAGGCTCATTTACAGGCCTCAGAAGAAAGCAGCTCTGAGCAAACCTTGATCTCAGAGTTCTAGCCTCCAGAACTGTGAGAACATAAGTTTCTGTGATGCTGCCCAACTTGTGTTACTTTGTTAAGGAAGCCCTAGGAAACTTGTACAGTTCCTAAAACATTTATAAGAATACAAAGTTTGATGTGTTGTATTTCATCAGTGATGTAATGGAACATTATTTTAATTATACAACAAAAAATTATTCACTGATACATGTGAATATAGGATATTTTATATCTTTTTACCATGCTTGGTGTTAGATATTAAAATATATATGAAATATATATTAAAAGACTACATTTTTGATGATGCTCAAAATTCTTCAATTTTACGCTCAAGGAAGAAATGTATCATGAATGCCCTTATCTTATCTTCACTAACTGCCATTATATGCTCTGTCTATAATAAACTCAGAGTCTCTCAATCTGTTGCATTTTAAAGAGAAAAGTACTTAAAATATATTTTATATATTTATTTTTTAAAGTATAGACATTAAATATCATTCTCTGGAAACTACAAAACATCATTGAGAGAAATTAGAATGATATATAATATTCATAGTTTGGAAGGCTCAATATTATATTATAAATATATTCATCCTTACCAAGTAGATGAATAGATTCAATGAGACCCAATAAGACTCCAATAAGTTTTACTGTGAAAACTGAAAGGCCAATTCAAAAATTTATATGGAAATGCCAAGGGCATAAAATAGCAAAGGCAATGAAGCACTACACAATGTAGTCATATTATCAGATATTAATACTTATTATAAAAATATAGTAGTTATGATTTTGTGCTATTGACACAAGAATCGATAGGTTGATGGAACAAAGTGAAAATTATCTCAGATCAACATAGGATCCTTTCAATATCTTGATATATAGGTCTTTTTTTTTGGAAAGTTTTTTTTTGGATTATAGTATTAAATATTAATTGGGTTCCATTACTCTATATTTTTCAGAGACTCAGTTTATTAGATAGTTTTGGCCTGTCTTCCATTTCAATTATTTTCCCTCTTATTTTCTTTAACTCATTCCCATTTCCTCAGTTATTTTTATACTTCACTTCAAGGCTCCTTACTAAATTATTATTTTAATGCATATTCCCTTTGAGCATTGTGTAATTGAGTCTTTATTTCTGAAAAGGGTTTTATCTTTTTATTTCTGAATTCAATCAACTCTTATTTTTTTCTCTGTCCACTTCTGTTTTTATGTTTATTTCTGATGAAATATTTTTCCATGCATTTGTTTGTTTTACTTATCCTCAATGGTTGATTTGAAGATATATGAATCAGTTTGGAGTCGTTGGTAGAGGTCTCTTTTTTCATATTTAATTTTATAGGAAATGAAAATCTTTATTATTCTGTTTTTTGCTTGATAGAAGCTTAGTATAGATAAATGTCGCTTGTGCTTGTGTATTTAATAAATAGGATTAAAATTTGGACATGAAAGAAAGGATTCTAATTTGGGACCCCTTCTTTGAATGCAATTAGATGCAGTTTCTTTATACATAGCTTTTGGGGAGTTACTAGGAAATAGCTTGGTTTCTTTTCTTTTTCAAGATCTTAATTTGTTTCTCTTGTGTCCTTTTCCCTTTATCATTCAGTCTCCAAATGCTACTTGTCTTCCTTCTTACCATTTTCTCTCCACAAAATCTTGCTCTGCTTACACTGCTCCTCCAAGTCCTCTATCTTATGTCCTTTCTAATAGTCAATACTTTGATCTACAAATTCTTTATTACCACGTTCATACTTGTGGCGGATTTCTTCTTGAAGGGGGTAATTTTAACTTCCCTCTCTTGTGTTTCCTATTCTAAGCCTTCACCATGAACTCAAGAAAGGCTTGACTAGAAATTATTTATTTTCATAACTTGGAATAATATTCTTTGTCTTCTACTCACGATGGAGGCATGGGAATGTACGAATTTATTTTTTCTTATTGATTTCTAGGATTTAGAGGAAGATTAGTGAAAGATTCAGATTTAGGTAGCCACTATTCACTTTTGCCTTGACTATCCATGTTGATTTTTTACAATTGAGCAATATTCCTAATTGGCAAATGCATCACTTATGAGTTATGTTTGGTTGTAGAAACTAAGAATAATAGTAGTTTTAAGAAGGCTTTGTTTTTTGCCCTTAGAGAAGTCTGAAGACAAGCAGTCAACTCTGACTGTTGTACAATGTCAGTCACCGCCCTCCTCAGCATCCTTCACTTTTTCTCTGTATCTATCATTAGCACATGGCTTCTTCACTCAGTGAAAGTGTGAAAGTGTTAGCCGTTCAGTCATGTCCAACTCTCTGCGACCCCATGGACTGTAGCCCACCAGGCTCCTCGTCCATGGAATTCTCCAGACAAGAATACTGGAATGGGTTGTCATTCCCTTCTCCAGGGGATCTTCCTGACCCAGGGATCGAAGCCAGGTCTTCTGCATTGCAGGCAGATTCCTTACTATCTAAGCCACAAGGCTACCTCAATGTTGCAAGATGCTGAAGGCTCATCTCTCATTTTTGTGTTCCAAAGGACGAAGAGGAAGAGAGGGAAAATGAGGCCATCCTCCTAGATGGCTCAGCTCCCTTCAGATGAATGCTCTCAAAAGTCTTCCCACTTACTCCTGTTTATGTCTCATTATTCACCCCTACCGGTAGGAGAGATGAGAAAATGTAATGTTTAGCTAGCCACCCTTCTAACCCCAATAAAGCCACTGTTCCCTTAATAAGAAAAAGGGAAAATGGATACCTGATAAGTGCTTAAAGTTGCTGCTACAGGAAATAAAACTCTTTGTTTGGATAATATGGGTGGCTGGGTGTTTCTCCAGAATCTATTTCCAGAAATATATTTCTATTTCTAGGCATCCATTACCTTAAATAATTATGTATTTGAAATGAATAATAGGATATATTTAGTTCAGCTAACTCGTTTTAAATCCATATATGTATTAACTATAATTTATAATAATATGTGTTAGCTCAACTTTATAATCTAAAGGTATTAATTCAGCCAAGGATGGCAAGCTAAAGAAAACAGAGATTTGAACAACTGATTTAGCCAGAGAAGTCAAATCATTGTAAATTTTTCTGTTATGCATGCATTTGAATACTCTAATATTAAATAACTATATTTTAAATCTAATTGCTCCAATAATAGTTTTGATATATATCTTTCTACTTGAATCATTCAGTATTTTACCACTGACTAAAAATTTCTGGTTAGCAGTATAACTGTCATTCAGCTGCTGGTTTCAGAGTTAGAAATTTATTTACTTGATTAAAACTGAACTTTTACTACTTTGAAGAGCTTAAGGCAGTGAATGGATAATTCATATCTTAAAATATTTAGTATTACAAAGGCAAAAAGAAGTGAGGCAATAAATAGAATGTAGAAATGGGAGTTGAGGGCAGATAGTGACAACCTCAAGTCCAGGTTACACTCTAGGCAGTGTTCTTTCTCTAAGTAATGAGTTAGGGAAAGACAAAAGGTTTCCTCATTTTTTTCCCCTTAATGGCTGCATTAGTAATTTACCAGGGGTAAAATTAGCTCTTTCTAGAGTTTATTTTTCAGATTCCCAAATTCTTTCATATATCTTTCAAGATTTCTCTCATCCTAGCTCACAAAAATACTTATCTGTGCATTTATACAAAAGGAGCACATAATTTTAGATGGCACTCACATTTCCTGAAGCTTATTCTAAAGTCCCAAAGTTGAGAACCAGTGACTTAAAGCTTGAGTTTATCAACCAGATAGAAGGAGGTGGGAGAATATTATTCAGGCAGATAGTAATAGTTTCAAGTCTCCATAGCTTCAAGTTGCAGTATTTGGTCATTGCCAATAACTCTACATTTATTTCAAAATAACAGGTCTTGTAGGCAAGTTGTGAGGATAAAAGAATGGATAAAAGACTGCTGACAGATGATGAAACCATGCTGGATTTTGAACTTTATATACTTATTTTAGCAATGACTAGAACTATTGGTGAATATCCAAGGTGCTCTATTAAAATACACTTTTTATTGGCCTATCATCAGTTATTTTACCATCCTTTCTGTGTCTTACTTTTGCCTGTGATTGGAAGTTCTGTCTGGGATCTCTTTTTCTAACTACTGATTTTCCAAGAGTTAACTCTGTCAGTACACTTCCTGAACATTCACTCAATCTGTGTTTCTTACTGGATATCCATGACACAGACAGACACTAGAGGCAAGTGCTAAACAACACAAGTCCAATCCTAAGCCTCCTGTAGGCTACTATTTCTTAAGGAGAGGAAGTCATAAAGTGACTAATTTATAATTTAGAGTCATAATGAATGCTACAAAGAGAAAGGACAAGTTTGCATTAGTGCACTCAAGTAGTCATAACAAAACACCATAGACTAGGTGGCTTAAACAACAGAGAAAATTTTTTCTTACATTTCTGGAAGCTAGAAGTCCCAGGTCAAGGTTCAGCATGGTGGTTTCTGGTGAGAGCTCTCTTTCTGGCTTTCAGATGGCCATCTTCTCACCAAGGCCTCAGCTGGCCTTTTCCCAGTAAATTCTCAGGGAAAGAGACAGGGGTAGTCCAGGAGGGAGAGAAAGAGGACAGGAGAGTTCTCTCTTTGGTGTCTCTTCTTATAGGGACTAATCCCTTGGGATCAGAGTCCTACTTTCATGACCTCGGTAAGTCTTGAATTATGGTTCCATCTCCAAGTATAGCCATACTGTGGCATAGGGCTTCACCATAGGAATTTTGGGGAGACATATCAAGGCTATGGTTTTTCCAGTAGTCTTGTATGGATGTGAGAGTTGGACGGTGAAGAAAGCTGAGGGCCGAAGAATTGATGCTTTTGAACTGTTGGAGAAGACTCTTGAGAGTCCCTTGGACTGCAAGAAGATCCAACCAGTCCATCCTAAAGGAGATCAGTCCTGGGTGTTCCTTGGAAGGACTGATGCTGAAGCTTAAACTCCAATACTTTGGCCACCTCATGCCAAGAGTTGACTCATTGGAAAAGACCCTAATGCTGGGAAGGATTGGGGGCAGGAGGAGGAGGGGATGACAAAGGATGAGAAGGCTCGATGGCATCACCGACTTGATGGACATGGGTTTGGGTAGACTCCGGGAGTTGGTGATGGACAGGGAGGCCTGGGGTGCTGCAGTTCATAGGGTCGCAAAGAGTCGGACACAACTGAGCGACTGAACTGAAAAAACTGAAAACATTCAATCCATAACAAGATCTAATCATAGCATTTAACAAGGCACTTGATTTAATCTTGTGTGACAAGAAGGTAACAATTGAGCTCTGAAAATTAATGTATTAAAAAGTAAGAGGGGAGAGAGCATACAGCCAAATATATTAGTATGTAAGAAAGGCCCTGGAGTGGGAAGTAGCATGTCATATGGAGGGAACTGAAGCAAAGACAGTGTTGCACAGATGAGTGTGATGAGGCATCGTAGGAGACAAAGCTGAAAAGGAGGCATGGGCCAGAACTTTTATGGCCTGTAGGCCAAGTTTGGCTTCCCTGGTGGTTCAGATGGTCAAGAAATCACCTACAATATGGGAGACCTGGGTCTGATCCCTGGGTTGGGAAGATCCCCTGGAAGAGGGCATGGCAACCCACTCCAGTATTCTTGCCTGGAAAATCCTCATGGACAGAGGAGCCTGGCGTACTACAGTCCATGGGGTCACAAAGAGTCGGACACGACTTAGCAACTAAACACAGCGTAGGTCAAGTTTGTAAGTGGGCAGACATTAAACAAATTTTTAAACATAGGGATGACATGATGAGATAAGCTTTTTACAAGTGAAATTTCACTGACTGCAGTAGAAATAACCAGTTAAAGAGGATCAAGAATGTTAGTTATAAGGGTATGGCATTATTCCAGGTGAGACACCATGTGGCTCAGAATAAAGAAGTGACTCTGGAAACAGAGAGAGGTGAATTGAATTGGATATATTTTAGGTACAGAATTGAGATAACCTGGTGATGATTAGCTAAGGAAGGAGGTAGAGAGGAAAGAGCCAAAGATGATTCAGGTTTCTGGTGGAATTTGAACCCACTCATGACCATGGAGAAAAATCTTTTTGGTGGGAGATGGAGGGATAGACAGAGAAGGAGAGAGAATCTATATTCTATTTAAGACCTGTGAAACCCTAGGTAGCTATGATACATCCAGTTGGATAAATGTATCACAGATCATTTTAAAAAAGCTCTGGGATAGAGATTTTAAATTTGAGAATTATCAGCCATAAATGATAAATGAAGCCATTAGTTCTAGCTGAGATCTCTAAGGGAAAGAGTATAGAAAGGAAGAACAAAAGCTTAAGACAGAACCTTGAAAAAGCCAAGATTTAAAGTTCAATGAAAGCTGCCAAGGACACTTAGAAGCTGTCAGAGAGAGAGAGAGATGAGAAGAGCCAAGGGACATGTGTTTCAAAAAAGTATTAAGTGATGGGGACAACTGCTAAGAATCAAATAAGATTAGATCCAAAATTTGACAAATGTATTTAGCTGAACAGAGTGAACATGAGCCATTTCAGTGAAAGACAAGTGGTCAGAGCCAAATTGGAGTGAGTGGAATTCTTCATGATTCTAGGTGGGACACAACAGATCATGGACAGAACAGCAACACCAAGGACCTCCTGCCACTTAATGGGACCCCTACCTGGAAACTTATGGCTGTAAGATAAATAAATAAATAAAAAGAAAGAATGAATCTGAAGCTTAGAACACCAAATTTAATTAGAAATAAAAAACACTCATTTCCATTTTTCCCTGGTGGTATACAGATTTATGGGCTTCCCTTGATAGCTCAGTTGGTTAGGAATCCAGCTGCAATGCAGGAGACCCCGGTTCAATTCTGGGTCAGGAAGATCCCCTGGAGAAGGGATAGGCTACCCACTCCAGTATTCTTGGGCTTCCCTTGTGGCTCAGCTGGTAAAGAATACGCCTGCAATGCAGGAGACCTGGGTTCGATCCCTGGGTTGGGAAGATCCCCTGGAGAAAGGAAAGGCTACCCACTCCAGTATTCTGGCCTGGAGAATTCCATGGACTGTATAGTCCATGGGGTTGCCAAGAGTCAGACATGACTGAGCGACTTGAAAAAAAAATACAGATTTATGCGAAATTTCAAGGTTTATGCATTGTTTGTTTGCCTATGTAAAAAAAAAGTGAAGTCGCTCAGTCATGTCTGACTCTGTGTGATCCCATGGACTACAGCCTACCAAGTTCCTCCATCCATGGGATTTTCCAGGGAAGAATACTGGAGTGGGTTGCCATTTCCTTCTCCAGGAGATCTTCCCAACCCAGGGATTGAACCCAGGTCTCCCGCATTGTAGGTAGATGCTTTACCATCTGAGCCACCAGGGAAGTCTATATTTTCATCTGAAATTAAAATGCTGTGTATTCTTCAAGGCACAAGAGCACAACTCCAGATGACTTTTCTTCTCCCAAGAATTAAACTCAATTTGGCCAGAGAAAAAGAAAACTGATATTGATAACAAATAGGTAAAACACTTAAATATTTTTTAAAACCACTGAATATTGTAGTACTAAAAGGAGCAACAAGAAATAAATATAAATCAGTTTATAATAAATATATATTATTTTAAGGATCATCACAAATTATTTTTAGAGTAAGATTTTAGTGGTAATAGAAAATGTAATTATCTGAGTCTTTGTAGCTCAAATGTGCTGAGATCTATAATAGACAGATGAAAGAGATTTTCTGGGAAATAACTGTACGAGAGATTTTTATAAAAGCATCCAGGAAATAATATGTCCACCACTAGGAGAGGAGGTAATATAGATCAAATTCATCACAAAGGATTTTAGTAAGGTGGCATGTTCTAATAGAATCCTGGAAGACTAGTTTAAGAACAGTCCACCATGATGTATGAGAGCAGTTTTGAACACCGAGGGTGATCCACAACACTTCATTATTCAATGTTCTCCAAACTGATATTAGCCTGTGAAACAATATTTTGGGGTTGGACACAAGCAATTGTTCAATTTTCACAAAGAGTAAGACAAAAGGAAATAAATAGGCACACAAAAAAACCGTATGGTCAGAATTCTCTGTTAAATGAATCATTGTACACATCCCAATGTACAATGTCTGTGGGTAACTCAAGTCCTAGTCATAAGAAAGAGACATTAATAATAAGAATCATGGTGGGATCCATTTCTTTAAAGAATTTAAGGAAAAAGGAAAACATAGTCTATGAGAAGAGTGAAATACAGTCTTACAAATAGACAAGAAGTTATCGAATACTTGTGTGATTTTGACTCACGCTGAGTTTCACTATATTGAGGCATGAGAGAAAATGGGATGAAGAAAAATTGTTTTGTGGAAGCAGACAGAGAAATAGTTATGCTCTGGTGGAAAATTTTCTGAATAATGTCTCATGTACCCAGACTCTGCACAATACTAAATGTTTACACATTTGGTGCCAATGGACAACTTTCACAATGTCTATAAACAACTCTTATTCCAGATCCAAACATCTCCCTGCTGTGGGATAACTAGTAAGCAAATACAAGCTGTCAAATAGCACCTTTAAGCCAGATTCCACTCATGGAGCAGCATGTGTCTATGTGCAGATGGATCCATGTACACAGCACCCCATTTTCTAATAGTCCAACTTCAATTTAAAAAGGAGGATTTGGAAAATAACATCTGGTATAAATAAAATGCAACTTTTCTCAAGATACTTTGTCTTTCTTCTCTCTCTTAAATGTCATGAAGTAACCTCCAGTACCAATTAGCTATTGATGGAAAAGGAAACCTAAAGTATGTATGCTAATTATATTTGTCCCTTGGGTAGCCAGAGGACAGGGAAGGCGCATAGGTTCAGTAGGGAAGACAGTGACAAATAAAGACTGTGAAACTCATTCCACGGACATTTAAATACACAACTTTTAGAAAATTATGCATGAAGCACAAAACAGAGATGTAAAGGAAATACAGAATAGTGTCATCCACAATGCTGACATAGAATGGCAGCAGGGAGAAAAACAAATTAAATACTTTCTTCAAAGGTGATTTGAATTTGGTCATTATATATCATTTGACTATATTACATTTTTGAAAGAAAAACAAATAAAAAGCTTTGGCATATTTCAGCCATGGGACCTGGTGTGACTCTTAACACTGTATGTAGAATTCTACACTAACTATTAATAGAAAACATGTCTTATCAGGTCTTAAAAATATCTTAGAAATTTATCCACAAATGATATAAGTTCATCACTATGTTGACTATCACTAAAGCAGTATCTGCCAAACCTGAGGATGCCTTTGGTCATAACTGTTCTTAGATTATTACTTTTTTTTTTTTTAATTGAAGTGGGAATATCAGGACAACACTCCCAGTCAATAGGTGTCACTAGCCACTAATCTGTGCACTGCCCAACAGTATCCAGCCTGTTTAGTCCCGCCCTTTCAAGTGGAGAATGGCCCTTAGCAAGAAACATCTTGAGCCTCAAAATTGGCCTTGCTTACACATATGTTGGGTAAATAACATAAAAGTCACCCACAGTTCCCCACTAGGGTATTTGTGAGCTAGACCAGAAAACACCAATGAAAGGAGGACTGGGACATTTTTTTATTCCTCATGCTAGTCAGAAATAACACAGTGGTGAAGTAGAACAAAACTCTCTCTTCCTTTATTTAGGATAAAAAAGACCAATCTCTCACTAATCTATTTATATTTATCTATATATCAAAATATAGAAAGCAAAGAAACTGAATTATTTTAATCACAGATTACAGGGCATATCTTATTTCCCCTCAGAATGGCCATGCAGCAGATATTTAAGCAAGAAAGCCAGGGGGCCTGCAGATGGCAGAGAAACTCTGGTTGGTGCTGCATTTTCGTGATTTGTTAGTATTCTCTTTTTCTATAAGAAAGAAAAGCAATTAAATATTTTGTCCTAAATTCTCAGCACTTATTTGGGGGATAATCCTGAGCAACATCCCTGGCCTCAGAGGTGCTCTAAACTGTGACTGCCAACTTTCAAGTCACTTAGAAGCAATAATAGACAAGACTAACACAAGAAATACATTAATAAAATAGAACACCTCAGAAAAGCTTTAACATATTGTGTTATACTCTAGATATGCCATGGGAGAAGGGATTTAATAAGGAGGTAATCACTAGCATCTGCCCCCATTCTTTCCTATCTTCCTCCTGCTGAGATGAAAGCCATCTTTTCTCCCTACTACCGAGAGAATAATTCAATTTTCCAAAGCCTTTGACTGTGTGGATCACAATAAACTGTGGAAAATTCTCAAAGAGATGGGAATTCCAGACCATCTGATCTGTCTCTTGAGAAACCTCTGTGCAGGTCAGGAAGCAACAGTTAGAACTGGACATTTAACAACAGACTGGTTCTAAATAGGAAAAGTTCATCAAGGCTGTATGTTGTCACCCTGCTTATTTAACTTACATGCAGAGTACATCATGAGAAACGCTGGGCTGGAAGAAACATAAGCTGGAATCAAGATTGCTGGGAGAAATATCATTAACCTCAGATATGCAAATGACACCACCCTTATGGCAGAAAGTGAAGAAGAACTAAAGAGCCTCTTGATGAAAGTGAAAGTGGAGAGTGAAAAAGTTGACTTAAAGCTCAACATTCAGAAAACTACGATTATGGCATCTGGTCCCATCACCTCATGGGAAATAGATGGGGAAACAGTGGAAACAGTGTCAGACTTTATTTTTTTGGGCTCCAAAATCACTGCTGATGGTGATTGCAGCCATGAAATTAAAAGACGCTTACTCCTTGGAAGGAAGGTTATGACCAACCTAGATAGCATCTTTAAAAGCAGAGACATTACTCTGCCAACAAAGGTCCATCTAGTCAAGGCTATGGTTTTTCCAGTAGTCATGTACGAATGTGAGAGTTGGACGGTGAAGAAAGCTGAGCGCTGAAGAATTGATGCTTTTGAACTGTGATGTTGGAGAAGACTCTTGAGAGTCCCTTGGACTGCAAGAAGATCCAACCAGTCCATCCTAAAGGAGATCAGTCCTGGGTGTTCATTGGAAGGACTGATGTTGAAGCTGAAACTCCAATACTTTGGCCACCTCATGCGAAGAGTTGACTCATTGGAAAAGACCCTAATGCTGGGAAGGATTGGGGGCAGGAGGAGAAGGGGACGACAGAGGATGAGATGGCTGGATGGCATCACCGACTCGATGGACATGGGTTTGGGTAGACTCCGAGAGTTGGTGATGGACAGGGAGGACTGGCGTGCTGTGATTCATGGGGTCACAGAGAGTTGGACATGACTGAGCTACTGAACTGAACTGAACTGATCGATATTAAAAATGGCTCAAGTCTCTCCCATTTAAAAATTCCTCTTCAATTTGAACACTTGACCTGGATTTGATCCTTGGGTTAGGAAGATCCCCTGGAAAAGTGAACAGCTACCCACTCCAGTATTCTGGCCTGGAGAATTCCATGGACTGTATAGTCCATGGGTTTGCAAAGAGTCAGACAAAACTGAGTGACTTTCACTCAATCCCTCCTTATTAAATTCCTTTTTAAAAAAGCTCAACTCTGAGTTTCCACTTTCTTATAAATTGTTCACTTCTCAAGCCACAGATGTGAAACTATTGGCTGAAAAGTGAATTTTATGTGACTAGTTAAAGCATAAAGTATAGGCCTCTCATCTCTCTGATGGAACAGCCCTTAAGGTCTGCTCTATTGCTCTCCTCCCTGAGTGGGTTACTCAGTGGCTTTTGTGACCACTGTTAGACTGATGACTTCAAGATTTGGGCCATCAGTATGTTTTTCTCTGATTTTATATACACATTTGAAAAGCAAACAGTTCTCTATTTATCTATACCTATATATATTCAATTTCTCATTTCATTGAATCTCCTGCATTGGCAGGCAGATTCTTTACCGCTAGCACCACCTGGGAAGTCCTACATAAAACTGAATATATTAAAACCTAAAAATCATCTTGTTATTCTCCCTTACTACCCTGCACTCTATCAATCAACAAGCCAGATTCACTTCCTATTTCTCTCCAACTTGTAGATATTATTATAGGTTATTATTTAAATATACCAAAGCCGCCTAGAACATTACAGCAGTCTCCTTTAACAGTCTTTTTAGATCCATTTTTATTGCCTCCAATTTTCCACATATTAGATACAGTAATATTTTTGAAAAATTTAAAAAAAAAATAGATAATCTACTTATGTGTTTACCCTTTGTAAATATTTCAAGGATGCCTCATTACTCACAGCATGAAGTGTGAGTTTAACAGGGTCCAACATGGTCATTTGTGCAATGACCCCTGATTAATTCTCTAACTTCATTTATTTATACTTTCCTCTCACATGCAACAACTCGCTCAGATTCATCTTCCTTCAATCCTCTAAAGGCATCGGACTTTAGCACAGACTATTTAATCCCTCCTGGTTAGTAGACTCTTTCCATCCTCACCTGTCAATGCTTTATAATTCTCTGCAGATACTCTCTCATTTTAGAAATCTTCTGTGGCTTCTACCACTGAGAACTTCTCCCATAAGATCCCCTTTCATGCTCTATTATACCCCTGATCTAACTTCCATTAGCTGAAGCTCCCATTAAGCTTAATGGGATCAAAGATGATATCTACCTTAAAACCTTTAGTGCCCACATGATCAAGCACAATGTCTAACATGCAGCAGGTACTTAATAAATGTGATCAGAGAAAGTCTAAACAAAAAGCTCTTGACTCTAATTTCATTGAAGTTGGGAATTTCAGGAAACAATGTGTATGAACATGTTGTCTTTATGATCTTTAAAAGACTGGTCGAATTTAGCAATCAACTATATTTATTGTATGACAACTCAAAAATACAATGAAACCTTACCAACTCAGGCCACATGGGAAAAGATGTGGCGAGATGTTAAATGAATGTAGTTGTATTAGTTTTAAGAAAAATATTCAAACTAGGCTAACAAACTCCTATGGAGGTGCTAAAGAACTCAGTCTAAAAAAATAGAAATGCTTTCAAGCTAGCATGTAAATTGTAAGCATGTGGGTGTTTCTGAAAATGTTTCAAAATCATACATTCACTTAAGTATTTTAAGCATTCCTCCTGCAATTTAGCTCAAGCTGCAATTTAGAACAATTTAAGGGAAAGATTTGCTAAGTAAAAATAATTTTCAATCAGCCCCTTTTTCCAAATTATTATAAACCTTACATTTATAATGTTAGCTGTCTTAACCAATGAGATTTCAATGCCTTTGAAACTGGAAAATAAAGTCCTCAGTCTTGGGTCTTGTGTATGACACTGAAAAGTAAACACACTATTTAAAAAGTTTTGTTTAAAAAGTATTATCCCACAGCTACAGAGAAAAAGAAAATGTCCTTAACATAGGCCAACAATAACTTTTTAAAAGCTGCCTGAGACACATAACTTGTGAATCATCCCCTGTATCCAGTGGCCTGAGTCAAGATAGAGCTCTAGTCATGGTCCACAGCTGGACCAGCTCAGAGAACATCCACGAGCCTTTGGTTGAGGATGTCACTGAATGCCGATTCCCAAAGCAGAGCATGTGTGCAGAGAAAAGACAGGGAGCAGGCAGGCTGGCCCCCTGAAGGGAACATTTTTGAGCTGCATAAACCAAATTTTAGTCATTTTATTTTGACAATGAAGTGCCTTCATTATATTTGGGGGGATTTCTTAGGTTTGCAAGGTCAAGTTATATCACACAATGCAACAAGAGGTTTCTTTAGAGCAGTTTAATACAATTTCATTATTTTAGTTTTCACATGTGCATTTCTAAGACAAATTTCTGTGGACAAAGATGCATGCAAATATTCTTCATCAAAATATGAAGTATTAGAATATGATATATTTGGTTATATTTATTCTTATATTTACCACAAGCATTTAACAGAGAAAAATGATCCTGACTCCAATTTTAGGTTTAAGGATTCAGGAAATTGTGTCATTTTCATCCCTGCATATTTTATAGAATTATGTCTAAAAAACACCAAACTGATGAGGAAACATTTTGTGTTTAAAGATCTTTAGAAAAGAGAGATCCACAAACCTCTTTCAATCAGAGAGTCCTGAAAAAAATACCTAAAAACTTTTGCCTGAGGAAACTATTTTCTATAATAACATGAATTCCTCAGACAGCAGCAAAAACCCATTTCCTACTGTTAGCTCTCAATAGGAAGGAGATGAATAATTTTTCTTCATATCTTTGAACAATGTTTAAATTATTTCCCAATCTTCTCTGTTTCACACTAAATAATTCCTCACTCCCTGAGTACTTCTTCATGGGTGTTACTTGAAATTATCATTGTTGGTCTCTATTGCACTCACTTCAGAGCCTCTTTATGAGTTATAGAAATCTAGACTCCAAAATTTAATAAGAGTAAAACTCAGATTTCACATTTCTCATGGTCTTATTTGTAGATTTCAATCTTTTAGTTTAAAAAAAGGAAAGAAAGAAGGTGAGAAAATTTCAAAACTACATCCTGGAGCTTGCTGTCTAAGGCTGCCCGTGTTTGCTGTTGCCTTCATCTGCACCTGTCAACCCCCCCCACCCCACCCCCTTCGTTTCCTCCATTTCTGAAAAGTGTAATGTTTAGACACTGGAATCTCTAAGTTCTATTAATACCACTATGGAATAAGGCCCCAGGAAACAATTTAAATAAAGTGAGAGCACCAAAACTCTTTGTTAAGTTAGAACAGGATTCAGTCATAAAGAACAATGCTGATTTCTCCAGTGGACAAGGAGAACAGTTTTAATTGGATTAGTAATGTGACCCTTGGGTCTCACAGAGATTTATAATTCTTGGTTAGATAAAAGTTTACCTAACTCAAAGGATTTGCTAAAGAGATGTGATTTTTTTTTTACATCCCTGGAATAAAATAGGTAGTTAGAGCAGTATGTCTTAGTCACATTGTAGGCTATGGGACTTGTATTCTACTGTTTGATGAGGAGCCCCTTCACACCTGCAGAGGGTGAGCTATGCATTCTCAGTATGAACTTATTAATAGTTATACTCAAATAATCACCCAAGAGCCTCGTTCCTTGCTGGATTTAATAACAATGTTATGTCAGTTAGTACAGTGCATTTCTTCTAACACTGAAAACCCTTTATCCTTCTTAGTGGCAGACACTGTAGTGTGTGAATAAGTATATCTCATGGAGACCTCTGGAGAGAGATGCACTAGATTAGAATCTTGTGTCCTCCACATGCTATCTCTCTTGATCTTTGGACAAGTTAAGCTTATATGCCTCACTTTCTCATATGTAAAATTGAGATATATTACTTTTTCAAATGGTTGCTGACAAAGATTAGATGAGTTAATAATCATTCGGCTAGCTCCTAGGACATAGTAAGTACTCACTACATTATAAATATTATTATCATTGCTTAAACTGGTGACTTTTTTCCTTTATGCCAAACTTGACCTTACTTTTACTTTACCCTCGCAATGATAATCACTTTATGTATTCTTAAAAGCTGAGTTACATGTAAAAAAGTACTGGAGGCACTTAAAACCAGGTAGTTAGAGAGAGTATGACTATCAAATCCAAAAACATTTGAAAACACAATTTCCTCTAAAAATGTTAAACAGATAAAATCTTCATTTGAAAAAGTAACTCCCTGCAATGCAGGAGGCCTGGGTTCAATCCCTGGGTTGGGAAAATCCCCTAGAGGAGGGCATGGTAACCCACTCCAGTATTCTTACCTGGAGAATGCCCATAGACAGAGGAGCCTGATGGGCTGCAGTCCATGCGGTTGCCAAGAGTTGGACATGACTGAGTGACTAAGCATAGCACAGAACAGGAATGAAAAAGAACAAAAACAAATGTGTGTCTGCTACCTGCATTTCCTTCTCAATTCCTAGAAAAAATACCAAGTTGACCCTTTTTTATATATATAAATTTGAAATCTAGAGTGAGGAGCTCACACAGTTGCATGTACACAGGAATGAACATAGGAAATGAACACAGGAAACACAGAAGTAACACAGATCCAGTTTACTCTATTATTCATCACCTAGACAGCCTTGGAGTTAATGCAACAGTCTTTCACATGCAAATACTCCTGAGGGTAAAGCTTATCATTTTTTCCCGTGTTATTTTGACTGACTTTATTCATATAGCTTCTTCACTTGGCATTTAGCTGAATATGTATGAAAGGTAATTTTAATGAGGGAGAAAAGGAGTTAATATGATTTTATTGAGCTCATCCTGTGAAGGATGCATTAACTAGACAATGCAAAGGGTAATACAATGAGTACATCTCTGCCATCAAGGAATGTGTACTTTTAATAAAGAAGACTGAAAAATTGAGTATGTGTAAAAACATACAGTGATGACACACAACGTAAGATCAATAAAAGCCTTACTGCCTGGATGGAGGTGAAACACAAAGAGAAAAGATTTATGGTCCATGTTGGCTTCATATCAAAAAATGTTAACTAGTCACTCACTGATACACTTATTTGGTTAGCACGGCACTTTAAATTCTTAAAATATGTTGCAGTATTTTTTTAAATTGTGAATTCTCACATAAAATTCTTATGTCTAGATTCTCTTTAAAATTTGGAGGATCAGGAGAGACTGGCCTTTGAAATCTAGAGCAGCTGCTGCTGGAGAATGCTCAGAGCCAGGGCATGTGCTCTGCACAGCATGCAAGCCCAGGTCCTGCCACTCATCACATGCATTGAGGATACCTGTCTAAATCCTGTTAGTCCTTCAAGTGAAGAAGTTTTTGTTGCATATGATATTACTTCAGAACATTTAGTATCCCTCTTTGCTCTATACCTAATTTTTAAACTGGGGGCAACCTGTGTTAAATATGTTTTAAGGGAAAGTAAGAATATTGCATATGAAACTATTACAGAATAAATAAATACACAGGAGAAAACTAAAAAACAAACTTGGAACACTTCAAGGAGAAATATTATTTAAGGTGAACTTAGAAGAAATAGGTACATTTACTGACTGGGAAAGTGATGAGAGTGAAGCATTCCACGTGTAAGTAAAGGAATAAAGCAAGAATACTTGGGTCATTTCTAGCGAACACATGTGCTCATCAAGTATATGTGGAATCTACTAGAAGGTACAGCAGCAATGTTGGATTCCATGCAGCTCTCTTTCTCAGCTCCAGTGCAATGTGATTATCAACCATTGCTCTTGTCAGACAAGTTGCTGGGGCAAGAAAATGGGACTCCCTATGATGAAACAAAGACACAGAGTCTATTGGAACCTGGGTGAAGAGTAAAATCAAGCTGAAGATTTTCATTTTCTGGTCTTAGGAGAACCTGGAAAACAGTACCCAAGAGTCCATGGGTAAAAATTTTAAAGATGAAGATGTAGCAAAAAAGTATTCTTTCGAGACGCTCAAGAGGAAGGACCAAACATACTTTTCAGATCTAACAGAGAGCACCTAGACATCTCTGGAGACCCACAGAGAGCCATGTGGCATGTGGTGGTTGGCCCTGTGACTGTGGGTTAAGCATTCTCTACACTTAAAGCTAGAGCCTGCCTATCATTGCAGCTAAGCCCAGGGTGAAGAGTAACTTCTTTGAGGCTTCTACAATCAGCCCTCAGAATGGGAGTCTGCTCACCCTCTCCACTCTCAAGATTATCATTACTTAAGAGAACCAGACCTATTTTAAGCCACAAGGGAAGTCATGAGTGGGCAGAAAAAAATAACATGTTGGTAAACCCATCAAGCCAGAGATGAAAAAGGACACCAGATCAAGCTGCAACTAGTGAGAAAACATTACTGAAAGGTGATTTAGATAAAATACTAATTTATGAAAATTTCATTATAGTACATACAAACAGCAGTCAAAAGAAAAAAGACTGTTTAGAGAAAGTAAAAATGATTATCAAATATAAAACTCTAAAGGAGACGACAATTACCCTTAACTCTTTTTTACTTAGCATAATGCCCTCTCGGTCCATCCACTTGTAGCAAATGGCAATATTTAATTCCTTTTAATGGTTGAGTAATATTCCATTGTGTGTGAGGGGGTTGCGGGTGTGAGTGTATTTGTATAGATATGTGTGTACCTTGTATCTTTACCTATTCATCTACTGATGGACACTATGTTTGCTTCCACATCTTAGCAATTGTAAATACTGCTGTAATAGGGGGTGCAAATATCTTTTCCAATTAGTTTTATTGTTTTCTTTGTAAAAATACCCAAAGGTGAATTGCTGGATCATATGATGGTTCTATCTTTGATTTTTGAGGAAATTCCATAATGTTTTCCATAGTGACTGCCTCAGTTTATGTTTCTACCAGAAGTGCCCAAGGGTTCCCTTTTCTCCACATCCTTGCCAACAGTTGTTATTTATGTCTTTTTGATAATAGCCATCTGACAGGTGTGAAGTGATATCTCATTGTGGTTCTGATTTGCATTTCCAAGATGACTAGTGATGTTGAACATTTTTTCATGTGCCTGTTGCCCATTTGTATGTCCTCTCTGGCAAAGGGTCTATTCAAGTCCCCTGTCCACTTTTTTTTTTTAATTTTTTTTAATTGGAGGCTAATTACTTTACAATATTGTGGTGGTTTTTGCCATACATTCACATGAATCAGCCATGGGTGTACATGTGTCCCCCATCCTGACCCTCTCTCCCACCTCCCTCCCCATCTCATCCCTCAGGGTCATCCCAGTGCACCAGCCCTGAGCACCTTGTCTCATGCATCGAACCTGGGCTGGCTATCTATTTCACATATGACAATATACATGTTTCAATGCTATTCTCTCAAATCATCCCACCCTTGCCTTCTCCCACAGAGTCCAAAATCTGTTCTTTACATCTGTGTCTCTTTTGCTGTCTCGCATATAGGGTCATTATTACCGTCTTTCTAAATTCCATATATAAGCATTAATATACCGTATTGGTGTTTTTCTTTCTGACTTACTTTGCTCAGTATAATAGGCTCCAGTTTCATTAGAAATGATTCAAATGCATTCTTTTTAATAGCTAAGTAATATTCCATTGTGTATATGTACCACAGCTTCCTTATCCATTCATCTGCCGATGGACATCTAGGTTGCTTCCATGTCTTGGCTATTGTAAACAGTGCTGTGATGAACATCGGGGTACACGTGTCTCTTTCAATTCTGGTTTCCTCGGTGTGCATGCCCAGCAGTGGGATTGCTGGGTCGTATGGCAGTCCTATTTCCAGTTTTTTAAGGAATCTCCACACTGTTCTCCGTAGTGGCTGTAGTAGTTTGCATTCCCACCAACAGTGTAAGAGGGTTCCCTTTTCTCTACATCCTCTCCAGCATTTATTGTTTGCAGACTTTTTGATAGCAGCCATTCTGATTGAGTTGAATGCATGTTAAGTCACTCAGTCTGTCCAATTCTTTGTGACCCTATGGACTGTAGCCCACCAGGCTCCTCTCCATGGGATTCTCCAGGGAAGAATACTGGAATGGATTTCCATGCCTTTCTCCAGGGGATCTTCCTGACCAAGGAGTTGATCCTGCATCTCTTATGCCTCCTGCATTGATAGGTGGATTCCTTATCATTAGCTCCATCTGGGAAGCTGGCTGAGTTGTGTGAGTTCTTTACATATTTTAGATATTAACCCTATATTGTATATGTGGTTTATAAATTTTTTTATTTCCCATTCAGCATGCAACCTTTTCTTTTGTTAATGGTTTCTTTTATTGTGTAGAAGTTTTTTGGTTTGATGTAGTTCCATTTGTTTATTTTTGCCTTTCTCTTGCACAAGAAGTTAGATTCAAAAAATTATTGTTAAGAGCAAAGTCAAAGAATATACTTTAAATGACTTCTCCTAGAAGTTTTATGGTTTTAGGCTTTACATTTAAGTATTTAATCCATTTTGAGTTTCTTTGTTTATGGTGTGAGAAATTGGTCCCTTTTGATTTTTTGCCTATAGCTCAGAGGGGTTTCAAGTATATTAAAGAGTCTGTCTTCTCCCAATTGTATATTCTTACCCCCTTTTTTGCAGACTAATTGATCAAATAAGTGCTGGTTTATTTCTGCACTCTTTATTCCATTCCATTAATCTATGTGTCTATTTTTATGCCAAAACAATACTGTTTTCATTATTGTAGCTTTGTAATATAATTTGAAATCAAGGAGCAGGATATCTCCAGCTTTGTTCTTTCTCAAGATTGTTTTGGCTATCAGGGTCTTTTAGGGTTTCACACAAACTTTAGGATCATTTGTTCTAGATCTGTGGCAAATGTCATTGGTATTATCTATTTATTTAAAATCTATTTTAAAATATAAATGAAATAATTTCATGATAGGTTCAACAATATGATAAGATTGTCAATTCTCGCTAGTTAATCTTTAAGTGAAAATCAATCCATATCAAAACTGCAGCATGTTTTAAGGAAATTAATATGCTTATTTTAAAAGTCACATGCAAAGGACTTAAAATATTCAATGCAACTTAGCAAAAGAAGAGTTGGAGGCATAACTGACTTCAAATTATAAAAATGTAATAATCAAGACAGCATGGTTTTGGCAATAAGATAGATAAATAATAGAACAAAATGGAGAGTCCAGTAACAGTCCAATACTACTGATACATATATGATCAGCTGACTTTCAACAAAGATACAAAAATAGTTCAGTGGAAAACAAGATGTGTACATGTTGTCTTTTCAAAAAGTGATGCTAGAAAAATTGGATACCCAAATACCCAAAAAATTCACTTGGATTCATAGATCCCATACCATAAGAAAAATAATTCAAATGGTTCACAGAATTAAATATAATACCTAAAAATATAAAACTTCTACCAAAATAACATAGGAGAAAGTATTTGTGGACTTCAGTGGAAATATTTCTTAAATACAATACAATACCAAAAGCATGATCCAGAAAATAAAAACTGGATATATTTTGGGCCTCATCAAAACTAAGAACCATTCTTTGGAGGAAAATGCTTAAAAATTTAAGTCAGAAAATTTGAGAAAATATTTACATCCCACATGTCTGGTAAAGGATTTGTATCCAGGATGTATAAAAAGTTCTCAAATAAGATAACACACAAGCCAATAAAATATGGACCAAAAAAATCTGAATGGAGTCACTGAAGAAAATATATGGATGGCAAATAAGCACTTTAAAAGAGGTTCAGCATCATTGGTCAGTAGAAAAATGCAAAATAAAGCTAAAACTACAATTAGCACATACCCATCAGAATAGCTAGACTAAGTAGCCTACTTTAAATCATCTGCATAGAGGAATAGAAGTAGAACTCTCATAAACTGGAAATGTAAAATGGTACAAACATTTTGGAAAAACTTTTGAAAATTTTCTTTAAAATTTAAGTACATACTCACGACATGACCCAGTCATTTTACCACTAGATATTTTAATTTTTCTAATTATACACTTTAAAGATATTCTGCTTTTGGTATACCAATTATACTGTAATAAAATGTTTAAAGGTATATATAATAAAAGTATGATATAAATACTTGGTATAAAATATTTGTAAGTATGTGTGTATGCTAAGTCTCTTCAGTTATGCCCAACTCTGTGTGACCCTATAGACTGTAGCCCACCATGCTCCTCTATCCATGGGATTCTCCAGGCAAGAATTCTGGAGTGGGTTGCCATTCCCTTCTCCAGGGGATCTTTCCAAATGATCCAGGGATCTAACCTTCATCTCTTACATCTCCTGAATTGGCAGGTGGGTTCTTTACCACTATCACCACCTGGAAAGCCCATGTGCACAAGTTTATACACATATAAAAAAGTCAAGAAAGGTGAAGGGTTAAAGGTGTTTGTCTTAGGCAGCTAGGACTTCAGATAATTCTTACTATCTTCCTCAGACTTTTAATGAGTAGTTCTTAATTTGTACAGAAATTATATACTTTTTATGTAATCTCAAAAACAAATTCAGTTTCATTGTGAAGAAGGAGAAATTTTAATGATGAAATTTTTAAGAACATTTTTTAAAACTATACATTGTTATGTATCTGTTATGAGGCAGGCATTGATATAATTTAATCTCACCTTGGTGGCTCAGCTGGTAAATAATCCACCTGCAATGTGAGAGACCTGGGTTTGATCTCTGGGTTGGGAAGATCCCCTGGAGAAGGGAACAGCTACCCAATTGCCGGGAGCCAGCTCATGAGATCCCACCCATGACAGAGTCATGAGAAGAAGACCTGACGAGCAGAGCAACTCAGGCCTCAGGGATTCTCGAGAGGCTGCCTCAGCACTCACCTTAAAGATGATATCTGTCTTTCTGATGTTTGCTACAATAAACCTCTTCTTATTTTCTGTGACTTAGGCAAAAGGCCTTGCCTGATTCTCTTCTAAAATAGATCAATCTGAAATCTCAATCGACAAGGCCCCTGAACAGTAGCACCCTAAATAAAATTATCTGGGATATAAAATATGCTAACCTAAATTCCTCTTGCTAGCATATTGGTTTGTTTAATAAATGTACCTGTACCTTTGGAACTAATGTGCTTGACTGCCCCTTAACAACAGAACAGCATTGAGAGCCTCCACACAGAAAGCCCCAATGGGCACAGAGCCCTCTTGTAGGAAAGAAAGGCTTATTAGGAAATACAAAAAATATTGCTTTGTGAAATTGTTACTTAATCTATAGCTACTCACTATGTTTTTTCTCTTAACGTATTTAGCCTATATAATGAAAGCATAATAGTTAGGGATTTATATAAATAAAAGTTTAGTTTTAATACAAATAATAAGACAATTGTTAATTCAGCTGGTGATTTTGCTAAGAACTGACCTTTGTGCTACATTGTTTCAGCTTGCTGTACTATGACTTTATGGAACCACATTCTTTTCTGTTAAGCTCAAGGCATAGAGTAAATTACCGAAAACAGGTTTTACCTTGAAACTTTCTATTAATGAATTCTTTCCTGCTGTGCCTGTATTCTTTAAAAAATGTAACCCTGGTATTTTCTGTGCCTGATGCAAAAGTGTCCTGGCTGATCAACCCTTATCAATAAAAGAGTCACAAGATGTTAGCAGGCCTCTGGGCCAGAAGATGATGTAAACAATTTTAAACCTTTTATAACTTAGAAACACAAACAGTGTTCTGGTCCCGATATGGATCAAAACTGCTGATCCATCGAGCTGATCTGGCATGACTCTATACTTTACATTTGTTTCTATGTACCACTAAAGATATAAAAGCTGTCTTAAAAACAATAAAGTCAGAAGACACTTGGAAACACTGAGACTCGCTGTGTCTTCTCATTCGTATCGCTGACGCCGTCCATCCTGAGGGAACCCTGACCTGCTGGGGCTGGACTCCGGCACCCAATCTAATATTCTGGTGTGGAGAATTCCTTGGACTGTATGGTCCATGCAGTCGCAAAGAGTCAGACACAGCTGAGTGACTTTCATTTTCACTTTTACAGTCATTAGATAAAGTAAGAGTTATCGACCCAATTTTTCTGGTGAAAAACTTTGCATGTTGCTTAACATAACAAAATTAGTATGTTTTGGATCTAGAATTTCAACATACATCTGAGTGATTTTGAAGATTTGTGCTCTTTTCATTATCCATTATTTCATTCCTTTAGGAAAGTTTTTATGACATAACAACAATAACATTATTATTATCAAAACTAACAAACAATGTATGCCAGATATTTTTCTAAATGTTTAAATGTGTTAACTCATGTAATCTTTACAACACCCCTGTAATAAGTGCTAAAATTTCCACACTGTAGATGTGAGGAAACCAAGACAGACAGAAAGGTTATTTTTTTTTTCCACAAGAGCAAAATTGAATGGCAGAAACCGCTATTTTGTTACATATCAAAGAAGCTGTGAAGATTTTAGAGCAAGAACAATCATGATTCAAGCAGCACACTAAGAATATTAAACTTATGCTGATACTGGATGGTACAGAGGGAAGAAAATCAGGAGGAGAGGTATTGTCAACAAGAAAACTCAGGGTCTTGTCTCTTGTGCTCACAACTTGCAAGGGATAATATTTTCCTTCCTATTGCTTGAGGCAAATTCTGTGAAGCACTGTTAACATTATTTACTGAGTAGTACTCTCCAAAAGATCAAAGACTCAGGGATGCGCTGTGTGCAGGAAGCAGTATGGCAAGGTCTACTGTCTTCTCAGAGGAAGTTTTGAGGCCTGACACTTGCTAGCCTCAAGGAAATGCCTGACAGAGACTCAGCCAAGCCTCTTGGGTGAGCCTAAAATGATCCAGTGCTTTGCTTTCCTTGGCTTACTTGGGGAAGCTTTTATTTCATAATTGCTCAATGAAGAGTTAATTTGATGCAGAAAAAAGACCTGAGTAAGTTTCTTGCTTGAACCAACTGCAGCAAAGAAGACACACGTCGTTTGCGGAGCCACGCAATTCATCTCTAAAATCTCGCGAGTCCTACTGTTCCAATTGAGGCAAAAGAAACACTAAAAATGGCAGTGTTGGTGGTCATATTCAGTATATCCCCAAATCAGGATTTGAAGGCAGTTTTACTGATTTATGGCCCCAAAATCCTTTCATAGCACACTTATGAGAAAAAGATTAACAAGCCTATTTTATGAAGTAAATCATCTGACTATAATTTTTGTTCCAAACTCTTTAAAAGGTTTCTTTGTTTGTTTGTTTTCTGTTGAAAAGGAAAGAAAAGGAAAAAAAAGAATCTCTACCTGCTTTCTGTCTACTCTGACTGGAATTAAAGTGAAATTTACTTTAGAAATAATTTCTCCTTGCCTGAATGTGAGGAAATGAGGGATTGAAAAGGAAAGAAAAGCTTTAAGGGCGTTTAAACAAGGGAGCAGCAGGCGTTCTGGGCAGAGGAAACACTAACAAAGGCATTGGCCCCATCTGTTTATGAAGGGACAGGATTTCCTTCAGACTGTTAGGTAGTTAGAATAGGAAAAAGGAGTCCAGAATGGCGGTGGCTAAAAGACAAGGAAGGGAAAAGCCCGCGAAAATAGAAGAAAGGAAGGTCAAACAGCACTCCTGGCTAGCCCGATTTACATAGGGCAGGCCCAGGGGAGGAAAAAACATTGAAAGAGGCGCCAAAGGGCCGGGACTCTCCTCTCTCCGCGTCTTTTGGGTCGGCGTGCTCTCATGCCTCAGGGATGTATTTTCCTTTTATTTTCTAAATAAAACTGAGCTGTAACACGGAGCTGTAACACTGATCTGTCTGAGAGCTATAACACGGTCTGTCCGAGAGCTGGAACATGTTCTGTCCGAGTGCTTTAACATCCGTCGCTTCAAATTTTTGTGGTGATGAGACAGAACCAAGGAAACTACACACCTCCCTAACAAGACCACATGGTGATCTGTACAGAAAACACTTACTGACCAGTTCCTATGTGCCAAGCATTTTCCTGTGCAGAGAGAATACAGAAGCTAGTGGACAGAATATAGTCTACCCCATCAAAGAGTTTATGTACTATTGGTGCTTTCGGTAGATAGATAGATAAAGGCAATTTCAAAAAATGATAAATTCAATTTGAAAAGTATAATAAAATAGAGAGACACTGAGGTGGCTCCTTCAAAGTGTGTGGCCAGTGGATATTGCAAGAAGCAATGCCATGGGGAAGCTGGACTGTGATGGAGCCAAGAGCTTGATACAAACCAGGCTTTCTCCCCCTCAGGATAGTTGGCTAACAATGTTGGTCTGAGATGGGCCAAACAATTTTGTCAGAATTCAGCTGCAGATCCTATGGTGTGTGAGTTCAAGCTCCAGATGTGATCATGTGATGATACTAAGGGTATCAATGTTAGAAATCAGAGGTCTGGGACATTGGTTTGATACCTTTATGGATCCTTTATGATCTTGATCTCTTGGTCAGTCTTATCCAATCCTCCAGCTTTAAATACAATGTATATGGTGAAAATTACATATTTTATCTCCAACTTGACCTCTCAAATCAGATTACTAATTGTCTATCATGCCTACTACATCTAAAATCAAAATGCTGATATTCCACTGTCCCGCCTAAACCAGTTCTTTATTTCTTAGCTCTAAGTAAATAACTCCATTATTTTTGTTCCTCAAGCAATAAACAAGCAGCATCAGCAGCAACAACACAACTACAACAAAACCCAGGCCTCATCTTGACCTCTCTTTCTCTCTCTTACAACTTGTATCCAATCATTCAATCAACATTTTTTCATTCAACTATCAAAATATAAACCCGGAGCTGATAGCTGCATGTTCTCACTCACTCCACTGCAATCATCTTGGCTGTATCTTGCATCTTGTATCTTAAAGCTGTCTGGTCTTCAAGCATCAGTTCCTGCCCCAACTACTGTCTTTTCCTAACACAGCCACTAGAAAGACCTCATTGGCATAGGGATTTCTTGGGCTGTCCTTCCCTAGATATGCACATGGCTATTTCCTCATTTCCTTTGGTTCTCTACTCAGTAATCAGCTCCCCAGTAAGGCCTTCCTTGGCCACTTATTTAAAATCTCAGTCTCCCCCAATACTTTATATCATGTTATTTATAATGATTTAGTATGGTTTATGTTTTACTTTTAACCCATCTACTCCAACAAAATGAAAGCTCCATGAGAACAAAAGTGTTTCTGTCTTTGGCTCACTGTTGTTCAAAAGTTCTTAAAATGGCATCAAGTATACAATAGTTGCTTAATAAATATTTGCTAAATGAATAAAAATTGAGTGGATATGTGGTTATAACTAAGAAAAATATAATAGAAAACATAGTCCAGTAAGTGTGATTATTCAGTTTCTATTTGATACCTATTATTCCCTGGGGACATAATCTTTAATTAAAAAAAATATAACTGCTTCATCCTGTATTACTAGCATTCTGTCCACTTGGACTCAGGGGCTGGTCTCTACACAGGTCTCATATCCACCAAGCATCTTATTATGTGGTTTCATTAATGGAAAGAATATAGCTAGGATTTTATTTTACACAAAGGTGAGAAAATTCAAAGTGATAGTTGCCATACCAACTACAACTTGCCCCTGAGCTCATATGAATTTTTGCTATTACTTGTATCTGCTCTTAACTTTTATGCCTTAAAACACATAAAGGCAATTTGTCTGCCTTACTACTGCTGTGGGATTTGTCTACAATTTATGCTTCAGGGCTCACCACAGGACTGTGACATAACAGAACATTCAAAACTCCTCTCTGGCATTGAGCAATAGGATGCATTCGCTTTACTACTGAAGTCAACTCATAAAGGAGACCATGCACTTTTTAAACTTGCTATTCCACATTGGGGAAGGGACAAAAACTAGAATACGTGTACTCTCTGCATCAGCCTCAGTTCTCTCTAAACCCTAGGCATCAATAAAGTGCCTTCTCCTGACATAACGTAATGCCCAATTTTATCAATCTCACAGACTCCAGGCACAAAGCCTCCTCCTTAATCTTTCAATTCATATGAAAATTAGAGCCATACAAATTTGTCTGTCTCAGTGAGATTACTTCTTGTCTAGAGCTGTCTCTGAGAAGAAATAAGGGAATTAAAGTAGCTGGGATGTCACTTTTGAGGACCTTCACAGAATGAATATTTAATGGTAACAATATTTCATAACATTAATTCGTTCTGCCACCACTATAGAAACTAATAAGTTCCTAAATGCAGCATCTGAGACTTTGTGTGCTGCTATTATATCAAATGTGTATATGTTGTATCTGTTAGATCATATCCTAATTAGATCAAAGTAAAAGATGAGCTAGGTCAACTTCGCCAAGGTCTTTGGCAGCCAGACAAGTAAATGGATGCCAAGAAAGAAACTGGCATTAGCAAACTACAAACACTGGGCTCAGCAAACTGTGTCAGCAGATCCACCTGGATGAGTAATAACATATAAAGAGTGGTTTTCTTGATTTTGTACTAATATCAAATCTAATTGTTTGAAAAAACATGTTTTTGTGAATGCGTGCATACATGCATGCTAAGTTGCTTAAGTCGTGTCTGACTCTTTACAACCCTCTGGACACATGATTCCAAAACAAGAGAATATGAAAAGGTATACATCACAAGCTTCCTTCCCATTCTAGCTAAATTTCTGCCCAGTTCTGCCTCCAGCCTCCAACCAAAAGCCTGGAATAGGGAATCACTCTTACTCTGTCCTACACCCTTTCAGAGTGATACTACCCCTGTATAGGTAAATAGAGAAAGCGCATCTTGCTTCTCTTTTGAAATCAGAAGAAAACAAGGTAAAGACTGCCAATAGATTTGTGTGTGTGTGTGTGTGTGTGTGTTCAGTCGTGTTCGACTCTCTGTGATCCCGTGGACTGTAGCCTATAAGGCTCCTCTGTCTATGGAATTTCCCAGGAAAGAATACTGGATTTTGGGGTGGGGAAGCATTTCCTACTCCAGGGCATCTTTTCCACCCAGGGATTGAATCTGCATCTCTTCTGTCTCCTGCATTGGCAGACAGGTTCTTTACCCATCCTGCCACCTAGGAAGACCTGGAAATAGATTTGAAGCACAGCTAAAATTTACTTACAATTTCCTTAGGATAATTGATTACACCTCACAAATCTCCTTCCCTATTCTCCTTCTGAATGGATTATGACATATCACCTTTTTCTTAAAGTGTGGCAATTAGGGATTGTCAACCACATTTTTAGTCTGAAGTGTAAAAACTATTTAACATTATATTAAATTAATAGAAAATACATTTACTGATATCTCCTTTTCTAACCACAGAAAAACTAAGAATTATAGTGAAAATTCCATTAAATGTTGTGGTGTAGATTAGCTTAAATATATAAATAGCTTTCCTATATTCAATGGGTTTTACACTGTGGTTTAGCTGGTTAGTAAGAAATATAGCTATCTCTAATTTATAAATTAAAATGAGCACATCACTATATAATCATGTAAAATGAAGTTAATTCTATAGGAATTATGTTCACCTTACATAAATAATGATATACATAGCAACCTCATAGTTAATTCTAAGTCATAATGTCTTACATATTTTATTTTTAATATAGAATTCAAATTCCAAGACAATAACAATAATATGCTTTCTTTAGTGTGTCTATTTTAAGGGGCATGTGCACTTTGAGATATTCCTCTCTCAGTGATAATTTTTAAATAAATATCAACTCTGTAAAGCAGACTGTTTCAGTTGTAGAATGATTAAATTTGAAGGGAGGAAAAATTATTTTATATGTAGTTCTTTCACTTTCTAACAGAGTGTGACTTTCAGCAAGTTAGTTGATCTTCTGTTATTCTGAGAGGGTTTTGCCTGCTACAAAACTTTAATTTCTGTATGGGAATTAGATATGAGAGAAAAATGATAAAGGAAAAAAGGAAATTATAGCAAAGTGACTAAAACTAAAGAGAAAAATAATGAAATGAGACAGGTTAGAAAAAGTACAGAAAATGTAATTTATGAGGATAAATATTTACACTGAATCTTTCAGACTTAATGTTTATCTGTTTCTTCTGTCCCTCCTATAAAAATAAGCCACAAGAGAATTCTCTAAGTTTCCTTTGCACAAGATTGAGGAAGTGGTTGGTTGTGCTAGAGGGACAAGACGAGGGGAAGAAATTCATATGGAAAAACCCTACCCTCAGTGTGATGGTATTTGAAAGTGGGGCCTTGGGAGTTAATTAGGGTTTTAGATGAAGTCATGAGGTGGGACCCTCATGCAGAGATTATGCTATTCTATGAAGAGGCACCAGAGACCTTGCTCACACTCTCCTTTCTTGCTCTCTCTTTCTTCATGCTTGCACAAAGTAAAGATCACATGAGCACACAGTGAGAAGGTGGCCTTTTGCAACCCAAGGGGAGAGCTTCCACCAGAAACTGACCATGGTGACATCTTGATCTTCAATTTCCCATTTCCAGAACTGTGAGAAAATAAACTTACATTGTTACCTATGATATTTTGTTATGGTAGCCTAAGATGACAAATACACTTGAACTTCTATAGTACTCTGTATTTTTAAATATATTCAATATCACATTAAGGCTTCCCTGGTGGCTCAGATGGTAAAGCATCTGCCTGCAATATGGGAGACCTGGGTTCAATCCCTGGGTCAGGAAGATCCTCTGGAAAAGGAAATGGCACCCCACTCCAGTACTCTTGCCTGAAAAATCCCATGGATGGAGGAACCTGGTCGGCTACAGTCCATGGGGTCGCAAAAAGTCGGACACGACTGAGTGACTTCACTTTCACTTTCCTAATATCACATTAAAATCTCATAAAAATCCTGTGAGAAAAGGTATTTTACCCCTCTCTAGGTGTAAAGAAAATGAAATGCACTATATCTGGCCACCTAGAAACTGACTTAATATTAAGGGAATTTGATACCATATAGGGCTTCCCTCATTAGCTCAGTTGGTAAAGAATCTGCCTGCAGTGCAGGAGACCCCAGTTTGATTCCTGGGTCAGGAATATCCACTGGAGAAGGATCTTATAAATGTTTAATGTATAAATATGCATAATATGTATAAATTTATTGTACATTTGTTTAAATGTATATTTACATTTGTACAAATGTATATGTACATATGGAAATGTATATGTACATATGTATAAAAGTAATATGTATAAATTATATATATAAATACCATATAAATGTTTAAAATGGAGTTCATGTAAACACTATTTTGAAGAAATTACTTTAGTATTCTGGGTTACACTTTCCTTGTATCCACATAATCTTAGTGTCAATCAAAATAAGAAAAAATTCCATTTATCTTTAACAGAAGCATAATCTCCCTCACCTTCCTGACTGTGGACATCTGTTGTCATTAGTGATAAGAAATACTCCTACATTCTCTTATCTATTATGTTAACAGTTTGACAGGTCAAGTTCTAGTCTTTGTAAAGCATCTGAGATGCTGATCACATAATGAATTCTTAGGTCTATTATATACAGGACCAACTTACAAAATATAGGAGAATGGAGCAAAGTCCAGAAGTTTCTCCAAGTTTCTAGTAAAAGCAAAAGAACGACACAGTGAAATATATAATCCATTCAAACTCTGAGCCATTGCTAACAAAGGGATAAATATGAGTTTGCAACCTTAAAGATGTCACTTTCCAATCCTGTAAATTATTTTATGTTTTAGTTTCATAGCCTACAGAACTATCATGTATAGTGTTATGGCTTTTCATGAATAGAACAAATTTGTATATTAAATTGACTTTTTAATAAGGCTTTTAAAAAGAACAATTATAATTTTGTCTAAAGAAAAAACAAAGTTCAACATAAAAATTGGCAAAGATCATAAAAGGACGGGACATTAATTAACATCTCCCATAATTTCAACCTAGAGATAAATAATATTAACATTCTAGGTGTAATATTCCTATTTTCTATATAATACATATACTTACAAGTTTATCTACATATACACTGATACCAGCCAGTTTAACATATACCATCATCCCAGCTACCTCCATCCTTCCTGCAGCTTGTATAAGAAGACAGGAAGAGAAAGGGAAAGAGAGGGAAAATGAGAGTCATCCAGAGTGCGGCATTCCAATGGAAGCTGTCTAGGATGAGGCCGAGACGGGGACATTACAATTTAGCTAGTCAGTTAGACTTCTGTTCAGTTTGAGCATTTGTCCTTCTGCCATAGGAATTTTTTAGAGAGAAAAAAGAAATTGCTGAGAGGCCTATGAAGTAGCTTGCATGCCCACCATTTGGTCTAACAAGAATATATAAACTTCTCCTGAGCAAGCAGTACTGTGGAAGATTACTGGGTTGAGCAATCTTGCTAGAATGCCATCTGAGGCAACTGCCTCTTGGCTGAGGGAAATCCAGGAACAAGGAGTTATGTAAATATAACTGGGAGCAGGTTGTAGAACAGGGGGCCAAGCCAGATGTCCTGAAAAAGAGGGAGTGAAGAGAGAGTTGGGAAAGATTGATGGCAGGAGGAGAAGGGGATGACAGAGGATGAGATGGTTGGATGGCATCACTGACTAGATGGACATGAGATTGAGCAAGCTCCAGGAGTTGGTGATGGACAGGGAAGCCTGGAGTGCTGCAGTACATGGGGTTGCAAAGAGTAGGACATGACTGAGCAACTGAACTGAACTGAAGAGAGAGTGGGTTGACTCAGGACTTCTCCCAAAACTCACAGGTGTGTCCTTCAAGAAAGCCAGCAGGTGATCACAAGTGTTACTGGTAATCCAAATCCCTATTAACTAGTAAAGCAACAACAACTGATGAGAAGAAATTCAGATCATAACCAGCTAACAGACATGTTTCTTGTTCCTCTATCTTGCTTACATGTCTCCAACCCTAGAACCAGAAATGATCAAGAAGGGGATGTCCCAAGGCTAACACAAGCAATTTCTTCCTCTCCAGGGATGCAATAGGAACAAAAATGATAAGGGAGATGTACGTTTTTCCCCATTCTGGTCTGAGGACAGGCTCTGCAAAATTTGATTTAATTACTGAGATTTAATGTATGGTCTAGTATAAAATCTAACTTGGTAACCTCTCATGTGGTCTTCAAAGTATGAGTGAATGTTTCTAAGCTGTGTCTGACTCTTTGTGACCCCAAGGACTATGCAGTCCACAGAATTCTCCAGGCCAGAATATTGGAGTGGGTAGCCTTTCCCTTCTTCAGGGGATCTACCTAACCCAGGGATCGAACCCAGGTCTCCCACATTGTAGATGCATTCTTTACCAGCTGAGCCACAAGGGAAGCCCCACTGCCAAGTAGAAAGGATCTAATAACAGGGGCTCTCAACCGTCAGTTCGATTCATTTCAGTCGCTCAGTCATATCCCACTCTTTGCAACCCCATGGACTGCAGCACTCCAGGCCCCCCTGTCTATCACCAAATCCCAGAGTCCACCCAAACTCATGTCAATTAGTCAGTGATGCATCCAACCATCTCTTCCTTTGCCATCCCCTTCTCCACCTGCCTTCAAACTTTCTCAGCATCAGGATCTTTTCAAATGAATCAGGTTAGCATGAGGTGGCCAAAGTATTGGAGCTTCAGCTTCAACATCAGTCCTTCCAATGAACACCCAGGACTGATCTCCTTTAGGATGGACTGGTTGGATCGCCTTGAAGTCCAAGGGACTCTCAACAGTCTTCTCCAAAACCACAGTTTAAGAGCATCAATTCTTCAATGCTCAGCTTTTTTAATGGCCCAACTCTTACATCCATACATGATCACTGGAAAAACCATAGCTTTGACTAGATGGACCTTTGTTGGCAAAGTAATGTCTCTGCTTTTTAATATGCTATCTAGGTTGGTCATAACTTTCCTTCCAAGGAGTAAGCATCTTTTAATTTCATGGCTGCTGTCACCATCTGCAGTGATTCTGAGCCCCAAAAATAAAGTCTTCCACTGTTTCCACTGTTTGCCCATCTATTTGCCATGAAGTGATGGGATTGGATGCCATGATCTTAGTTTTCTGAATGTTGAACTTTAAGCTAACTTTTTCACTCTCCATTTTCACTTTCATCAAGAGGCTCTTTAGTTCTTCTTCACTTTCTGCCATAAGGGTGGTGTCACCTGCATATCTGAGGTTATTGATATTTCTCCCAGCAATCTTGATTCCAGCTTGTGCTTCTTCCAGCCCAGCATTTCTCATGATGTACTTTGCTTACAAGTAAAATAAGCAGGGTGACAATATACAGCCTTGACATACTCCTTTCTCAATATGGAACCAGTCTGTTATTCCATGTCCAGTTCTAACTGTTGCTTCCTGGCCTGTATACAGATTTATCAAAAGGCAGGTCAGGTGGTCTGGTATTCCCATCTCTTTCAGAATTTTCCACAGTTCATTGTGATCCACACAGTCAAAGGCTTTGGCATAGTCAATAGAGCAGAAATAGATGTTTTTCTGGAGCTCTCTTGCTTTGTCGATAATCCAGCAGATGTTGGCAATTTGATATCTGGTTCCTCTGCCTTTTCTAAAACCAGCTTGAACATCTGGAAGTTCATGGTTCATGTATTGTTGAAGCCTGCCTTAGAGAATTTTGAGCATTATTTTACTAGCGTATGAGATGAGTGCAATTGTGTGGTAGTTTGAGCATTCGTTGGCATTGCCTTTCTTTGGGATTGGAATGAAAATAGACCTTTTCCTGTCCTGTGGCCACTGCTGAGTTTTCCAAATTTGCTGCCATATTGAGTGCAGCACTTTCACAGCATCATCTTTTAGGATTTGAAATAGCTCAACTGGAATTCCATCACCTCCACTAGCTTTGTTCGTAGTGATGCCTCCTAAGGCCCACTCGACTTCGTGTTCCAGCATGTCTGATCACACCATAATTATTATCTGGGTCATGAAGATGTTTTTGTATAGTTCATCTGTGTATTCTTGCCACCTCTTCTTAATATCTTCTGCTTCTGTTAGGTCCATACCATTTCTGTCCTTTATTGAGTCCATTTTTGCATGACATGTTCCCTTGGTATCTCTAATTTTCTTGAAGAGATCTCTAGTCTTTCCCATTCTATTGTTTTCCTCTGTTTCTTTGCACTGATCACTGAGGAAGGCTTTCTTTTCTCTCCTTGCTATTATTTGGAACTCTGCATTCAAATGGGTATGTCTTTCCTTTTCTCCTTTGCTTTTTGCTTCTCTTCTTTTCACAGCTATTTGTAAGGCCTCCTCAGACAGCCATTTTGCTTCTTTGCTTTTCTTTTACTTGGGGATGGTCTTGCTCCCTGTCTCCTGTACAGTGTCAGAAACCTCCATCCATAATTCTTCAGGCACTCTAGTTTTTCCCATTCTACTGTTTTCCTCTATTTCTTTGCACTGATCACTGAGGAAGGCTTTCTTATCTCTCAGTGCTATTCTTTGGAACTCTGTATTTAAATGGCTATACCTTTCCTTTCCTCCTTTGCTTCACATCTCTTTGTAAGTCCTCCTCAGACAGCCATTTTGCTTTTTTGCATTTCTTTTCCATGGGGATGGTCTTGCTCTCTGTCTCCTGTACAATGTCACAAACCTCCATCCATAGTTCTTCAGGCACTCTGTCTATCAGATCTAGTCTCTTAAATCTATTTCTCACTTTCCTTGTATAATCATAAGGGATGTGATTTAGGTCATACCTTAATGGTCTAGTGGTTTTCCCTACTGTCTTCAGTTTAAGTCTGAATTTGGCAATAAAGGGTTCATGATCTGAGCCACAGTCAGCTCCCAGTCTTGTTTTTGCTGACTGTATAGAGCTTCTCTATCTTTGACTGCAAAGAATATAATCCATCTGATTTTGGTGTTGACCATCTGGTGATGTCCATGTATAGAGTCTTCTCCTATTGTTGGAAGAGGGTGTTTGCTATGACCAGTGTGTTCTCTTGGCAAAACTCTATTAGCTTTTGCCCTGATTCATTCTGTACTCCATGGCCAAATTTGCCTGTTACTCCAGGTGTTTCCTGACTTCCTACTTTTGCATTCCAGTCTCCCATAATGAAAAGGACACCTTTTTTTAGTCTAGAATGTCTTGTAGGTCTTCAAAGAACCGTTCAACTTCAGCTTCTTCAGCATTACTGGTCAGGGCATAGACTGTGATATTGAATGGTTTGCCTTGGAAACAAACAGAGATCATTCTGTCGTTTTCGAGACTGCATTCAAGTACTGCAGTTCAGACTCTTTTGTTGACTATGATGGCTACTCCATTTCTTCTAAGGGATTCTTGCCCACAGTAGCAGATATAATGGTTATCTGAGTTAAATTCACCCATTCCAGTCCATTTTAATTTGCTGATTCCTAAAATGTTGATGTTTACTCTTGCCATCTCCTGTTTGACCTCTTCCAATTTGCCTTGATTCATGGACCTGACATTCAGATTCCTATGCAATATTGCTCTTTACAGCATTGGACCTTGTTTCCACCACCAGTCACATCTGCAACTGTGCTGTTTTTGCTTTGTATCCGTCTCTTCATTCTTTCTGGAGTTATTTCTCCACTGATCTCCAGTAGCATATTGGGTACCTACCAACCTGAGGAGTTCATCTTTCTGTGTCCTATCTTTTTGCCTTTTCATACTATTCATGGGGTTCTCAAGGCAAGAATATTGAAGTGGTTTGCCATTCCCTTCTCCAGTGGACCATGTTTTGTCAGAACTCTCCACCATGATCCGTCTGCCCTGGGTGGCCCTACACAGCATGGCTCATAGTTTCATTGAGTTAGACAAGGCTGTGGTCCATGTGATTAGATTGGTTGGTTTTCTGTGACTGTGGTTTTCAGTCTGTCTGCCCTCTGGTAGAGAAGGATAAGAGGCTTATGGAAGCTTCCTGATGGGAGAGACTAACTGAGGAGAAACTGGGTCTATCAGCCTTGGCTGCACAGAATTCCTAAGGACCTTTGAAATTTCCCCAAGCCCATGCTGCACTCACACTAGTCAATCACCTCTGAGAGTGGGAATGAGCAGCAGGGTTTTTAAAGCTCCTGGGTAATTCCAGTGAAAACGAGTGACCTAGTAGTCATCATCAATAGGGATGGAAGGAACGTAAAGGGATGTGTGTCAGAAAAGTATAAGCTCTATTATTTTATTTTATATCTGGAAAGTGAAAGTGAAATACATATAAATGTATATATTATTTCACATACATATGTGCTGTGCTAAGCCGCTTCAGCCGTATCTGACTCGTTGCAACCTTATGGCCTGTAGCCCACCAGGGTCCTCTGTCCATGGCATTCTCTAGGCAAGAATACTGGAGTGGGTTGCCATGCCTTCCTCCAGAGGATCGTCCAGACCCAGGGATTGAACCCACGTCTCTTACATCTCCTCCACTGGCAGGTGGGTTCTCTACCACTAGTACAACTTGGGAAGCTCTCACATATAGAGTTTTTATAAACAGATGTGGAAAGTAAGTAATGATGAAAATCTTCCTGACCCATGGGTACTAGCATGAGTTCCTTCTACAAAACTCCAGTCTGACAGGGACAGAACACTCACCTCCTAACCTACGCCCTTTTAGGCAGCCCCAGTTGTTTGAAATTTCTTCCCATACTGAGGTGAAATCTAACTTCATGTAACTTCCCTCTATGGGTCCTTTGGAGCTACACAGAATAAATTTAGTCTCTTTTCAACATTATTCTTCTTCAGATAATGGAAAGGAGCTATCATTTGGGTAAGAGGTTTAAAAATATCCTATTAGTAAATGAGTTAGCTAAGGTTCTTTTCTGCAGTTATTGTGTATAATGTCCTAAAAATGTCAATTAAGTCATCTGATGAGGTTTTCATTTTTTCTATATCTTTAAATTTGCTAATCACAATGTGGATTTGATGATTTTTCTCTTTAATGATTTCAGATTTTGCATCATGCATTTTGAATCGTTACTAATAAGAGCATACATGTTTGAGATTGCTATATCTTGCTGATTGAGATTTTTATTATAAAATCTCTCTTGATCCTTGGTAATATTCTTTGCCTTAAAATTTCTTTTGTTTGATATATCTTTTCATCATTTTATTCTCTACCTACTTGTATCTTTATATTTAAAGTACACCATCTGTATATAGTTGGGTCTTGATTTGTTCCTTATTTATTAACTGTTTGATTTTAAATTAATTTGATTATTCATGTGGCTAGATTTAATTGTTCAATTCTTAAGTTTATTTTCTATTTGTTCTGTCATTATTTTACCCACATTTTAAAGGATACTTTGCTAGGTATATAATTCTGCATTTTAACCCACTTACTACCTCAGTAATTTAAAGATATTTTTCAGTGTCTTCTGAATTCAGTTGTTTCTTATAATGGATTCAATGTTCTTTTTGTGGTATTTGCCTTGTGTGTAATATGATTTTTATTCTAGGTGCTCATAACATTTTTCTCTTGATCCAGGTTTTTTACCTTTGACTAGTGTTCTTGCCTGGAGAATACTAGGGGTGGCAGAGCCTGGTGGGCTGCCATCTATGGGGTCGCACAGGGTTGGACACGACTGAAGAGACTTAGCAGCAGCAGCAGCATAATGTGCTTAGGTGTGACTTTCTTTGTAGTTATCCTACTTGAGATACCAGAACTTAAAGAAAATGTAAGTTGAATTTTTACTTCAAATTTGAAAATGTTTTAGCAATTATGTCTTCAAATTTTTTGTACCCACTGTCATCCTCCTATTCTTCTGAAACTCCTCTAATTCGGAGAGTCCAACTACAAATAGGTGGTTGATATTGTTCCACAAGTTACTGATTCTATGTGCATTTATTTTCAGGTGTTTTTTTTTTTCTCTCTGATTCTCAGACTGGATAATTTCTATTGAGTTGTTTTACAGCTTACTATATCTTCTGCAGTCTCCAATCTGCAAAACCCATTGAAAGAATTTACTATCTCAGATATTGTACTTTTCTATTACAGAATTTTTATCTGATTCTTCTTTACAGTTTGCATTTCTCTACTAATATTGCCCATCATCTGACTCCTAATGTTTCTATTCTTCCTTGAGTCATTGAACACATTTTTAATAGTCATTGTAAAGCGCTTGTATTTTAATGCCAAAAATTACCTGGCAGGCTACAGTCCACAGTGTCGCAAAGAGTTGGACACGACTGAAGCAACTTAGCATGCAATTATGTCCTCTTGGAATCTGTTAATGTTAACTTTTTTCCATTTTTCACCATTAATCCTACTTTTTCTGCTTTTGTGTATATATAATTATTATTAATTATGTGTTAAACATTGTGATTAATATACGGTTCATTGTCAGGATTGTGTTTTATTTTGTCAGGCAATTATATTCCTGGTAGATCCTGCAGGCTTCCTTTCTTATTATTTGTATGTGCTAATTTATGTTTGCTTTTCCCTTAGACAAAGGGTGCAGCCTTACTTTATAACATTACTCTGCAAAGTATCTCCTTCCTGACTGGCTAGACCTGCAGCCTCTCCCAGTTTTGAATGACTGTGCTATCTGTATTCAGCTCTCAACTTAACAGCAGATGCTCTTTTTTAGACCTAATGGAATCTTACTTAAAGTCCAGACTTCAGCCAGGGACTTATAGAAATTCCTCACATATTTCGTGGACTTTCTATCTGCACTTCTCCTTTTCTCCAGAGATGTGTTCCAAATATACCAACTGGTTCAGAAACCCTGAAATCTCATCTCTGTTTTCTCAATCCATGAAGAACACTGACTTCTGCTAAGCCTCCACCTCCATGTGTGATGATCAGTAACTTCCTTCAGGTGGAAAATGATTGTTTCTTCTTATGTGCTTCTGTTCTTTTTCAAGATCCACAGTCCTGCATTGCCTGCTGTCCAATAGCTAAAAAACTTTCATCCATTTTGATCTGCCTTATGGCTGCAACAAGTCTGATACTAGGCCCTCCATCATGGTCAGAACATAGGCCCAGTCACTGAAATTTAAAATTTAATACATGGGCTTAAACATGAGATGAATATAACTGGAGAGGACTAGTTAACTGTCAGATATATGTAAAAAGTAAAACTAAAATTTAAAAATTCTAAGCATAAAACACAAGGAGATAAAAAAATATGAAAAAAACTTTGACAAACATGGGACATAGAATTAGAATATTGGAGCTATCTAAATAGATTTCCCAAGGAAGTGAATACATGGATAATTCTGAATTTTTTTTTTTTTTTAGAATTCATGAAAGACATCATCAAATTCAGCAGTCTCCCTGAACCCCTCCTAGAGACTAGGGTGAAAGATCCACACATATATTCAAGGCAATGAAACTTTAAAATGACATAAATAAGGAAATTTTTAAAATATACTTCTAATAACCTAAGTTAAAACTAACAGCAGTCCTTAGAAAATAGTTAAATGATAAGAAAACATGACCTATACAACCATATGCAACTTTGTGTGGGTGCTAAGTCTTTTTAGTCATGTCCGACTCTTTGTGACCCTATGGAGTGTATCCCACCAGGCTCCTCTGTCCAAGGGATTCCCCAAGCAAGAATACTGGAGTGGGTTGCCATGCCCTTCTCCAGGGGATCTTCCCAACCCAGGAATCAAACCCACATCTCTTATATCTCCTGCATTTGAGGCAGATTCTTTACCACTTGCTCCACCTGGGATTTACATATGCAAATTTCATTATATGTAACTTTAATGAAGTAGTAAATAGAACGATTTAGACCATAAATTATTTTTAAAAGGAAGGAGACAATAATTAATAATTTAGGCACCCATGTCAGATTCAATCAGTGTCCTATATATATGCTTCCTCAGTATTCATCATCCCCATGCAGAGTTTCTTACTATAGGTAGTTATCACTCTCTTTCCTCCCCGAAGACTTTTATGGGCTACTTGGAGCATGTGTGGAACAGGCTGGACACAATGGAGAGTTGATGTTCTCAGGAGTAGCCTTCAGTCAGTGATTTTACCTACACATCCTCCTTTGTACATATAATCCCCCAGCTATTTGTGAGGCACATTTCTGAGGTATGTTTAAAAATAAATTTGAAATGTTAGACAAATGGAAAAATTTCAAGAACAATTCAAAACACCAAAACTCAATAAATTGATACAGCCAGTATGGAAAACAGTGACTGTAGCCCACCAGGCTCCTCTGTCCATCATATTTCCCAGGCAGTAATACTGGAGTGGATAGCCGTTCCCTTCTCTGAGGGATCTTCCCAAGCTGTGGTTTGAATCTGGGTCTCCTGCATTGCAGGTGAATTCTTTACTATCTGAGCCAATAGGGGAGCCCAAAACAGTAATGGAGGTTCCTTGAAAACCTAAAAACAGAACTACCATATGACCCAGCTATCCCACTACTGGGCACATGCCCTGAGAAAACCATAATTCAAAAAGATACTTACACCTCAATGTTCCTTATAGCACTATTTACAATGGCTAGGACATGGATTGATGCTTTTGAACTGTGGTGTTGGAGAAGACCATTGAGAGTCCCTTGGGCTGCAAGGAGACCAAACCAGTCAATCCTAAATGAAATCAGTCCTGAATATTCATTGGAAGGACTGATGCTGAAGCTGAAGCTCCAATACTTTGGACACCTGATGCAAAGAACTGACTCATTTGAAAAGACCCTGATGCTGGGACAGATTGAAAGCAGAAGGAGAAGGGGACAATAGAGAATGAGATAGTTGGATGGCATCACTGACTTGATGGACATGAGCTTCAGCAAGCTCCAGGAGTTGGTGATGGACAGGGAGTCTTGATGTGCAGCAGTCCATGGGGTCGCAAAGAGTCAGACATGACTGAGCAACTGAATTGAACTGAGGGCATGGAAACAAACTCAATGAACATCAACAGATGAATGGATAAAGAAGATGTGGTACATATATATAATGGAATATTACTCAGCCATAAAAGCAAGCAAAATTGGATTGTTTGCAGAGATGTGGATAAACATAGAGTCTGTCATATAGAGTGAAGTAGGTCAGAAAGAGAAATACAAATACCATATATTAACAGATATATGTGGAATCTATAAAAATGGTACAGATGAACCAATCTGCAGTGTAGGAACAGAGATGCAGACATAGAAAACAGACATGTGGACATGTGGGAGAGCACATGGGATGAAGTGGGTTATTGAGATATATAAACTACCATGTAAAAAATAGATAGCCTATAGAAATCTTCTATATAGCACAAGGAACTCAACTCAGTGCTCTGTGGTGACCTACATAGGTGGGATGAGGGTGGGTGGGACGGAGATCCAAGAGGAAAGGGATAAATATGTACATACAGCTAATTTACTTTGTTGTATACAGAAACTGGGCTTCCAAAGTGGCACTAGTGGTAAAGAACCTGCCTGCCAATGCAGGAGATGTAAGAGATGTGGGTTTGATCCCTGAGTTAGGAAGATCCCCTGAAGGAGGGCATGGCAACCCACTCTAGTATCCTTACCTGAAAAATCCCATGGACAGAGGAGTCTGGCAGGCTACAGTTCATAGGGTCGACACAGACTTGGACACAACTGAAGCATTTTAGCATGCACACACATAGCAGAAATCAACACAGCACTGTAAGGCAACTATACCCAATAAAATTTTAATAAGAAATTAAATATCTGACTAGATATAGGCTCATAAACTTAAAAATAGCTAAAATGCAATTCCCTCTTCCATCCATACATAAAAATATAGATATTCTTATAGGTTTTATATTTAAGAACTAGTAATTCCATTCTTATATAAACTCTTTAAAGTTGTTGTGCTCATGCTCCATCATGTTTGATTCTTTGGGACGCTTTGGACTATAGCCCACCAGGCTCTTCTGTCCATGAGATTTTTCAGGCAAGAATACTGGTGTGAGTTGCCATTTCCTCCTCCAGGGAATCTTCCCAACCCAGGAATCAAGACCCAGTCTCCTGTGTCTTCTGCATTGCAAGAGGATTCTTTACCCTCTGAGCCATCAGGCAAGCCCCATATATACCCCTTAAAAAGATGCAATTAAGAGAATAAGATTCTGAATCATACCATAAGCCTAGTATAACCAATAAAGAACACTGGGAGTAAAAAGAATTTCAAATTATAGAATCATAGTTTTTAAAATTCTAAACAAAATATTCATAAGCAACTAGGCCTTCCTTAAAAATGCAAGTTTAGTTTAATATTAGAAAGCGTAAGCCTACGCACTGCAAAGATTAGCCCTCAATCACTTCTATTAGAGAAAGCCTGTGCACAGCAACAATGATCCATCACAGTCAAAAAATAAAATAAATAAATCTTGAAAAAACAAAATGTATTTATTCAATATACAACATTCATGAATAAGAAAGACTAATATTAATGGGAACAGAAAAGATATTTAAAAATTCAGCATCTATTTGTACTAATTAAGAGAAACGTTAGTATAAGAGAACTTCTATAACCTGATAAACATAATGCTGGGCAAGTAAAGCATCTTGCTGAATAAAATATTGTGTCAAGTTTAAATACATGGAAGATAATGCTTTACAATTAGTATTTAGCAAAAAATAGCTACTCATGTCAAAAATAAACCCCTGGTTCATGTTCATTTTTCATTGTGAAAATGGAAGTTATTGGAAACAGAATTTTTGAAAAAAGCACTTGTGATTGCAAGGTGCTAGATACATTGATGCTTATTTTATTACTTGTAAAATTTATAGCCATTAATATGACTGAAACATTACACAGTAAAAGGCCTATTTTATTTTTGTTTCTTTGACTTTGTGGGTGATCATGTTTTTAGACTGATTTTACTCCTTTAGTAATAAGAGCCTTTTAAATATAACACCATCAATTTTTGTCTCAATTTTTTCCAATTTTTTCCACAGTTGATTTCTTGCCTATTAATTTTGTATACAGTTTTTGATGTTGTAATTTTTTAAACCTTATAAAATATTTATTATCTCCCTTAAGAATTTATTTTTTATTATAGTAGGTAAATGTTATCTGCCTAGATGGCAAGACCCTATTTATCTATCTCCTACAACCATTCTCCAGCTACTGTAAGTTTTAATGGTTCATGCCTCACAACTGCCCTTCTTCCCAAGAGAATTGCTCTCAACTGATTGGGAGCTGTTTCACCTGGGCGGTCACAATCCTCTGGGGTGGGGGTGGTAGGACAGTCAATGACGGACTCAGAGAGGAATACAAAAGCTGGTCCCTTGTCTTCAAGATGAAATAAAGTTCCCCATTGTATTCAGTTGGAGCTGGATGGACTCCAGCTGAAAATACATTTCTTATTTCTTCTTATCTCGCATCCTTTGTCTTCCCTCATTCATTCATGGTAGCACATTCTCAACAAATTACATGCAAATAGCAGTCTAAAGCTCTACCTCTAGGGAATCTAAATAAAATAACCATTATGGCTTCCACATTTCATGTTATGAATTTATCCACATTTTCTTTTAGGTTTTTTTTTTTTTACTTTGTATTGTATAATACATTATTGTGTCTGTTACTGATAGTCTCTTGTGTTCTTTCTTCCAAAATATCTTGATTATTGATCAAATTATTAATATAACAACAAATTATTAATATAACTATCCATCGCCATGTCCACATATGAATAATATGAATAATTTCACCTGAAACATACTTAAAAAATAGAAGGGCAAAATAATAAGATTGCTCTAACACCTAAAGCACAAACAACAAAATAAAAAATAAACAAGCGGGACAACATCAAACTAAAAACTCCTGCACAGGTAAATAAATGTTCAACAAAATAAAAAGGTAATTTATGGAAGAGAGAATATTTGCAAACCACACATATATGATAAGGGGTTAATTTCCAAAATATATAAGGAATTTATACAACTCAATAGCCAAAAATATCCAAGCAATCCAATTACAAAATAGGCAAAGTGAATAGACATTTTCCCAAAGAAGATACTCAAATGACCAACAGATACAAAACAAGAAAGGTGCTTGCATCAGTAATTATCAGGGAAAGGCAAATGAGAAGCACAATGAGATATCACCTCAGACCTTTTAGAAATGTTGTGGTCGAAAAGACAAGAGAAAACAAGTGCTGATGAGCATGAGGAGGAAAGGGAACCCTTGTACACTGTTGGCGGGAATATAAAGCGGTTCAGCCACTACTTGTTCAAAACTACAAAAAACTTTTTTAAAAAATTAAAAATAGAACTATCACATGATCTAGCAATTCTGCATATATATCCAAATGAAATGAAATCTGTATCCTAAAGAGATACCTGCACCTCCTCTGTTCATTGCAGCATTATTCACAATAGCCAAAAACGGAAGTAAAAAACAGCAGATGAATGAATAAAGAAGATTTAATATATATCTATATCAATGTTGATATAGATATATCATTTAGCTTAAAAAAAGAAGGAAATCTTGCTATTTGCAACAACATGAATGGAACTTGAAGGCATTAAGTGAAATTTGTCAGAGAAAGACAAATACTGTATGATCTTACTTACATATAGAATCTAAAAAAAAAATCATAGAAACAGGAAACAGACTGGTAACTGCCAGAGGCAGGGGGTAAGTGATAGGGGAATTGGTGAAGGAGTCAAAAAAGTACAAACGTTCATTTATAAGTTCTGGGATTTAATATACAGCATAGTATCTATAATTAACAATACTGCACTAATATTTGAAAGTTGCTAAGAGAGTAAATCTCAAAAATTCTCATCACAAGAAATAAATGCAATTATGTGAGTTGATGGATGTTAACTAAAAGTATTATGGTGATCATTTCTCATATATAAATATATTAAATCATTTTGTTGTACACCTCAAATTTATATGGCATTATATGTCAGTAATATGCCAATAAAGTAAAAAAAAAAAATGAAAGCACAAAATAGGTATTGAGATTGAGATTTTTATCAAGTCTTTAAAATGTAGATGCCCCCAAAAAACAACTAAGCTAGCTTAGAGGAAACAGAAATGTATTGGCCAATAAAATCCGAGAAAGAACTAAACATCCAAATACCAAAAAAAATAGGAAAATATGCAGATAGGTCTTATATGACACTTAAACTACGTACATTAAAGATGGTAAGGCAGAGTTTATTTAGGACCATCACAATAGGTATGGGGACCATTGCAATGGTATTTATCAGTGGAGGAGATATACTGAGTCCATGTCTGAATATAGCACAGCCAAGTGGGAAAGTCTTCAAGACCTCATAGGTCCTCAAGACCTATGAGGATTCTGACAGGCAAACTCGGGTTCTCAGACATCACCTGGGGAACTGTGCAGGATGAGGAACCTGATCAGACTTTGAGGGTGGTTTGATATCAAAGGTGTGGACTGGGGTTAGGGTGAAAGTGAAAGTGAAACCTGCTCAGTTGTGTCTGACTCTGCAACTCCATGGACTGCACAGTCCACAGAATTCTCCAGGCCATAAGACTGGAGTGGGTAACTGTTCCCTTCTCCAGGGGATCTTCCCAACTCAGGGATCGAACTCAGGTCTCCTGCATTGCAGGTGGATTCTTTACCAGCTGAGCCACCAGGGAAACCCGGGGTTGGGGTAAGATTCTAGTTACAGTGACTTTGCAGGGTTCTTGCTAAAAGCAGATTTATAAGGAAGTGCTCAAATGAGCCTAGGAGGTGTTTCAGGAGCCTGATGAAAGTTTGGTTAAGCAAGAAATCTCTTTCACACTAATTGGAATATCATTAACCAAAGGGCTCACCTCCCTATCTCTTCCCTCAGCATCTCTTTATTGTCTGATTTGTTTCTCTGCAGCCTGGTTTTCTCACATGACATCAACATCCCACATTTTATTTTCCAGCCACCAGGGAAACACTGGTACCCGTCATCAGATTCTGTATAGATATATATAAAAAAACCTTATAAAGACATTTGTTCAGCTTAAGATGGATCAGGTTTCTGCCTCTGAACCAATAAAATATGTCCAGAAATGCCCATTTCTATGGTTTTACAGGTGCAAGAACAGTTGAGGAGGTGAAGGGGTAGGATGTGTCTTGACTAAAGAGTGACACAGATATTCAATGTTCTCTGTTGTGAGTTCTTTCTCATATGAATAATATCCCTACAGGCTTCATTTCTATCTTGTGTGCAACAGACCAGAGTATCTTCTGAAATCCCTAATTAACTTACTTGTGGTTTGAACCAGATGTTTTTTCTGTAGGAGCTATCTGGAAGCAATAACACGGCACAGGAAACCAAAACTGATCACCCAGTGCTTAACAGAGAAAGAATGTACCAATTCTAAACACTGATCAGTGCTTACATCTTTCTCTTTTATAATAGTCTCACTAAAATATGATTTAAAAAACACACATATCTTTGACTTTTTTGAAGTTTAGTCAGTTCCTGATGTTAAAAAAAGCACACTCAGAATGCAATTATTTTGACACATTCTTCATATGGTCCATTTATATTTGAGTCCCAGGCAAAGGTACTATGTATATAGACTTCCAGAAAGTTCTCTAATTCCTGAAATCCTGGGATTGAAAAGGTACAGGATACAAAGCAAAAATTTGTTGAAATGTCTTCATTAAGGTTAAATTAAACAGAAGAAAGTGTTGATTAGATGTAAAGAAAACCTAAATGAGCTGAGTCTATGAGACTGTGAAATAGACTCCCTAAGGGCAGCCTCTCAAAGGAGTCTTCCAAAACTACCCACGCAAAAATTCTTTTAGGCAAAGACTGCAGATTTTTTTCATTACCTAACAATGTTGGAAGAGCAGAACATGTGAACCAGAAATGAATCTTTCAAAACTATACGGCATTATGATCCTAATTTTCTATTCTCATCTAAGTAAATTTTCTAGTCTTTGACATAAAAATGTCTTTGTAAACTTGGCTGAGAATCAAAAATGCAGTAGTTGGATGCAATCTAAAAAATGACAGAATGATCTCTATTCATTTCCAAGGCAAACCAGTCAATATCACAGTAATCCAAGTCTATGCCCTGACTAGTAATGCTGAAGAATCTGAAGTTGAATGGTTCTGTGAAGACCTACAAGACCTTCTAGAACTAACACCAAAAAAAGATGTCCTTTTCATTATAGGGGACTGGAATGCAAAAGTAGGAAGTCAAGAAACACTTGGCAAATCAGACAAACAAGCAAATTTGGCCACGGAATACAGAATGAAGCACTGCAAAAGCTAACAGAGTTTTTCCAAGAGAACGCACTGCTCATAGCAAACACCTTCTTCCAACAATAGAAGACTTTACACATGGACATCACCAGATGGTCAACACTGAAATCAGATAGATTATATTCTTTGCAGTGAAAGATGGAGAAGCTATACACAGTCAGCAAGAACAAGACTGAGAGCTGCCTGTGGCTCAGATCATGAACTCCTTATTGCCAAATTCAGATTTAAATTGAAGAAAGTAGGGGAAACCACTAGACCATTCAGGTATAACCTAAATCAAATCCCTTACTATTATACAGTGAAAGTGAGAAATAGATTCAAGGGATTAGATATGACTAGAGTGCCTGAAGAATTATGGATGGAGGTTTCTGACACTGTACAGGAGACAGGGAGCAAGACCATCCCCAAGTAAAAGAAAAGCAAAGAAGCAAAATGGCTGTCTGAGGAGGCCTTACAAATAGCTGTGAAAAGAAGAGAAGCAAAAAGCAAAGGAGAAAAGGAAAGACATACCCATTTGAATGCAGAGTTCCAAATAATAGCAAGGAGAGAAAAGAAAGCCTTCCTCAGTAATCAGTGCAAAGAAACAGAGGAAAACAATAGAATGGGAAAGACTAGAGATCTCTTCAAGAAAATTAGAGATACCAAAGGGACATGTCATGCAAAGATGGACTCAAAAGGACAGAAATGGCATGGACTTAACAGAAGCAGAAGATATTAAGAAGAGGTGGCAAGAAAACACAGAAGGACTGTACAAAAGAGATCATGACCCAGAAAATCATGATGGTGATCACTCACCTAGAGCCAGATGTCCTGGAATGAGAAGTCAAGTGGGCCTTAGGAAGCATCACTACAAACAAAGCTAGTGGAGGAGATGGAATTCCAGTTGAGCTATTTCAAATCCTAAAAGATGATGCTGTGAAAGTGCTGCACTCATTATGCCAGCAAATTTGGAAAACTCAGCAGTAGCCACAGGACTGGAAAAGGTCAGTTTTTATTCCAATCTGAAAGAAAAGCAATGCCAAAGGATGCTCAAACTACTGCACAATTGCACTCATCTCACAAAGTGAGCAAAGTGATGCTCAAAATTCTCCAAACCAAGCTTCAACAGTACATGAACCATGAACTTCCAGATGTTCAAGTTGGTTTTAGAAAAGGCAGAGGAACTAGAGATCAAAACATCCTTTGGATCTTTGAAAAATCAAGAGAGTTCCAGAAAAACATCTACTTCTGCTTTATTGACTAAGCCAAAGCCTTTGACTGTGTGGATCACAACAAACTGTGGCAAATTCTTAAAGAGATGGGAATACTGGACCACCTGATCTGCCTCTTGAGAAATCTGTATGCAGGTCAGGAAGCAACAGTTAGAGCTGGACATGGAATAACAGACTGGTTCCATATTGAGAAAGGAGTATGTCAAGGCTATATATTGTCACCCTGCTTATTTAACTTGTAAGCAAAGTACATCATGAGAAACGCTGGGCTGGAAGAAGCACAAGCTGGAATCAAGATGGCTGGGAGAAATATCAATAACCTCAGATATGCAGGTGACACCACCCTTATGGCAGAAAGCAAAGAAGAACTAAAGAGCCTCTTGATGAAAGTGAAAGAGGAGAATGAAAAAGTTGGCTTAAAACTCAACATTCAGAAAACTAAGATCATGGCATCCATTCCCATCACTTCATGGCAAATAGATAGGAAAACAATGGAAACAGTGACAGACTTTTGAGGGGGCTCCAAAATCACTGCAAATGGTGACAGCAGCCATGAAATTAAAAGATGCTTACTCCTTGGAAAAAAAGTTATGACCAACCTAGACAGCATATTAAAAAGCAGAGACATTATTTACCAACAAAAGTCTGTATAGTCAAGGCTATGGTTTTTCCAGTAGTCATGTATGGATGTGAGAGTTGGACGGTGAAGAAAGCTGAGCGCCGAAGAATTGATGCTTTTGAACCGTGGTGTTGGAGAAGACTCTTGAGAGTCCCTTGGACTGCAAGGAGATCCAACCAGTCCATCCTACAGGAGATCAGTCCTGGGTGTTCATTGGAAGGACTGATGTTGAAGCTGAAGCTCCAATACTTTGGCCACCTGATAGGAAGAGCTGACTCATTGGAAAAGACCCTGATGCCAGGAAAGATTAAGGTCAGGAGGAGAAGGGGACGACAGAGGATGAGACGGTTGGATGGCATCACCGACTCAATGGACTTGGGTTTGGGTGGACTCTGGGAGCTTGTGATAGACAGGGAAGCCTGGAGTGCTGCAGTTCATGGGGTCACCAAGAGTCGGACATGATTGAGCGACTGAACTGAACTGAACTGAAACTTGGCCGTGCTGCCACTTTTCTACTAGCTCTTGCCAGGCTTAGCAAACATGTGAAGAGCCAAGAGTTGGCTGGAAAACGCTCCCTAAGCCAATGTCCAGTGGCTTAAAATTAGGCCACATTCAGAATTCTAGACAAATTGCATTACCTGTTAACAACTGTTTAAAAAGTCAATCTATTCCCTGCCGCTCTCTAACAATAGATACCTATGGACTGTCTGCTCTTTTAGCCGCAGTTTGTAGAATTTTTATCCTTAGATTTTCCTTTGCCCGTGGTATCTCACAATTTTCTGAACACTCTAAATAGTTTATAGACTCTGGTCACAGATGTCTACTTATTTGTTTTCTGGCTTAATCTATTTAGACTTAAGGTTCCTATGTTTCTCTGAAGTGAAGTGAAAGTCACTCAGTCATGTCCGACTCTTTGCGACCCCAGGGACTGTAGCCTGCCAGTCTCCTCTGTCCATGAAATTCTCCAGCTAAGAATACTGGAGTGGGGAGTCTTTCCCTTCTCCAGGGGATCTTTCCAACCTAGGGATCGAACCCTGGTCTCCTGCATTGTAGGTGGATTCTTTACCATCTGAGCCACCAGGGAAACGCCCTATGTTTTTCTCCCATTGGGTAATTGAATACACTTCATTCACTGTCTCTCCTGGATCACAAAACTTTTGACTCTTGTTAATTTCTTGACTCATTTACTAGATTTACTGTAACATCCCACTTACCTTGATTTCTGGGTTCACATACGTGTTGGTGGGTTCTCCCCTGCCCACCCCCATGACCTCTGTCTTGTTCTCCCTCTTTGTTTCAGAGTTATTTTAATCACATCTTCATGTAGATTATATAATGGGCCAACTGGAAAAAAATGTATAAAGTGACTAATGGAAGAATTAACAACTATTTACTGAAAACTTACATATGTCTGCATTTCACCACCTAAGAAGTACATATTTCAGATCACACAACATGAAAAAACTGTTCAAGGCCCTTGGGCTAAGAATGCTGCAAAGATAGAGTTGTCTTGTTGGTGTGAAGGAAATAAGTTGTTAACAGGAAGCCAGTGATCACAGAAAACAAGCAACAACTTCCCCTGGTAGTTTCTGATAAATTTTCTTAAAAGAAGTTCTAATAGAGGATCAGATTACATCATCTGTAAATATATTAGGCTGTGGTCACAGGAAGTTTGTTTCAACAGACAATATATTTAAACTGGGCTAAAGGGGCAATCCTAGTAGGGACTAGAAAATGAGACTATTTCCAAATTTATGCTTGGGAGTATAATTTTGCCCTCCTAGACATAAAAAGAAAACTAGAGAGACTCTTTGGGAGAAACTATTTACATAACGTTTAATTCTAGGAAACACACTCTCGCACCATATTATGGCTAACCTCTAGGACATAAGGAACAGCTAAAACAAACTGTGAATACAGTTCCAGTTAGCCAACAACATAACTACCTTTGTCTCTGGTATAAAATAATGCAAAACTCAGGTCCTAAATATGATGAAGTATTTCTCCAGTCCAGTAAACTTCTATACCACTATATAAATGGTTTTTAAACATTAATTATAAGAGTAATATTTTCATTAAATTTATAAAGTAATTGAATTTTATAGATTTCAAGTAATTCTACTTTTGAAATTTTAAATAAGATCTTTCTTATTGTAAAAGCTATATATATTCACTGTAGAAATTTTTGAAAAACATAACTAAAAATATTAATTTTATTTCTTAAATGTAATTATCACTGTATCATCAAATCAATTTGATTATATAAAAGTACTATTATATCACCCAATTAACTTATATATGAATGTTTATCCCTCTGGTTATTTATATACAAATTAATTTGGTGATCTAGTCATCTAAATTTCCTGTTTACATTATATATGAAATAATATTTTCCAATATAATTAATGTTCTCTAAAATATAAGTATGATGATTATAAAATATCTATTCTATAGATATGTAATAATTTATTTTACCTTTCCCCAAACATAGAACACTTAGGATATTTCCAGTTTTGTAGTATAAATACTATGATGATTACCATTTGGAAATTAAATATTCATATACATTTGATTTTTTCCTCAGGATAATTTTAGATGTTTAGTTTAATCAAAATATACAAATATTTCAGCAATTTTGCTTAATTGTCAAGCTTCCTTCCAGAAGAAATTGTACTGATATAGTCTCCCAGCAGCTGGGTTAGGGTTGCCTTTTTCCCATTTCTTCACACACTTAATGACAAGTTATCATTTTAAACACCTTATTTTGTAAAAAGAATATTGCATTGTTTAAATCTGTATTGTTTTGATTATTAGAGTTTTCTGGAATTGGCCAGCAAAATTAAAACGCAGAATAATAAATAATGCTACTGATTTCAACCTGTTATTTAATGCTATGTCTCATAATGTTATATCATACCATTTTCACCTGCCATTGTATACCTATTAAAACCACATCTTAGTTATAATGCATCTATGGTAATACTCTGGATATGCAATTATAATAATGAAATAATGTTTTCCAAAGCATCTTATTTAAGGTGCTTAAATTTAACTGAAATTACATATTTATGGTGCATAGAAATACAAAAAAGTTTATATTTCTGGAAACATAGTTTTCCTAAGCATAGAAGATTTATTTTGAATGGACATACTGTACCTAAAACTATAAATGTATATACTAGAAATAGTACAAAGTACACTAAAATATATTAATACTATATATATAACTATAGAGTAGGTCCTGATATAACATAGTTCATAAAACACATTATGTCTGCCTGCTTACATTAATCATTACAAAAGAAAAGTGTGAAAGTGAGTCACTCAGTTGTGTCCAACTCTTTGTGACCCCATGGACTGTTGCCCACCAGGCTCCTCTGTCCATGGAATTCTCCAGGCAAGAATACTGGAGTGGTTTGCCTTTTCCTTCTCCAGGGGATGGTCCCCACCCCAGGATTGAACCCGAGAGTTCAGTCTTCATTTCATGCAGACTCAACCAACTGAGCCACCAGGAGAGCCTAATTACAAAAGAATTTCACTGCTTTGGCAGTGACTTGATTTATTACTAATAATACACTCTGATACAACCAAAACCATGGATATTACACATAATTTCATAGAAAGCATCTAAATAGGCTGTACAATGACACTGGAAAGAAAAACAAAAGCATGATTTTGCCCAACCATTGTATTGCACTGCACAGAGCAATTTCCCTCTGTATTACACACCTGCTTTCTGGCCCATTAAGTCCTGCTGTCCTTACAAGGAACTGAGGTTGCAATGTCTTTGCCAAATGCATATTTTTATGAGACCATGCATAACAATTACACATGAATCTACATGTTGCCAACCTCATTTGTATAGCGTTTAGTCTGACTAGAACAGGAAATGGTCATCTTAGAAGATAAATCCCTTAATTGCTTAAAGCTCCACAGTAGTCATTTCCTGATAAGTGTTGCAAGAATTCCCTGTAGCTGTGAATTACTATTCTGTTCACTTATACATTCCTACAAATAGGATCTGATATCATTTTTCATAAAGAAGTGGTATTTGGGAATAATAATGTGCATGTCAGATTTGATTTTATTTTCATGCACATCAAAATTTCACTGCTTCAAACCCCTGCAGTCACCTATCATTACAGTAATTCCGGTTGGCTATTTCTCCCCTTTCACTGATGTGCACAGACCACTTTTCTGTGATATTTTCATGGTTTGCAGAACATATCAAGAGTTAGCTAAGAAATCATTTCAACAGTAAACTTCCATTGGGAATGTCAATGAGCTGATGGCATCTTGGACATGCTATCTACATTTCTGAGCTTTATTTTATTTGCAAGATGAAAAATGTTTGACGTGAAAGAAGCATGCGATCTACCTAATGGAACAATAGTCTTTTTTTGGAACAATAGACTTTCATCAGGATGTATATGTGTAAAAGACAAAGCAGCTGCTATGAGGAGATTATAAAATGGGGTTCTAGGGCTCTTTGACATATAATTTGAAACCCAGATTTGTACATTTCTTTTACCTTAAAATATTCAATGCAAAGTTTTAGAAAAATTATCACTATAATAATTCCTTTACTATGAATATATATGTAATTTTCTTTTCACTATCTTGATTTATTGTCAGCTAAAATTAAAGGTTTAAGTTGTCTTGGTGGGTTAATAAAGGTCAGAAAGGCCAACCAGTTTCCCCCTATGCAAATATGATAATCATTTAAATTTGAAATTATTAAATAACAATATTTCTTAAAATAGCATACACAAAGCTATTTTCTCTCAATGTTGAGAAAATATTGAACAGGGATAAAATATACACTATAAGTCTATTCTTCAAATTCCTAGGAAAGAATGATATTAAAAGAAATTGAATAAATGATGATTCTAACTTCTGATTTAACTTGAAAGAAGACAACTTTTTAAATATTAGTATTTCAAGTTTTTGTTTAATGATACTCATTTTAAAGAAATAACCAGATATATCTCAGTAGATGCCACAATGACTAGATACTAATCTAAACATCATTTGTTTTAGTTTTGCTATACATTTTATTCTGTTTATTCCTTTCTTGTGTTTTCTAACAATACGTTCCTTCCATATTTTATGAACTTAAGATTGTTATTACTAACAGGCAAGGAGAAAAGAAAGCAAGCTCTTCTCAAGGACACAGTCAAGGTACCAAATGGAAAAATCAATGAGAGAAAGCAACACAATCTGTTCTGTTCCTACAAAAATGTAAAAACATGTTCTCTCTCTGTAAAGGAGACATTAAAAAATAGCCTCTAGAAAATCTAAATAGCAAATCCACCTTCAATATTTAGTTACATTACTTTGTTTATTCTTTGTGAGTTCCGTCTAGTATTGAATTAATTAAATCTACCAAGTCCTTCACATCTCTGTTACAATCAACACATGTAAAATATAATTGGCGAGAAGTTTCCAGAAAATAGAAAAGGAATTACCTGCACTGTTTAACAAAAGTGAAATGAGTAACAATGATGACTAATATCTAAAGCCTGTATCACATAATCATAGTGAGATTTTAAATTACATAATTACTTGGTTAGCACACTGACTCACAGAATTTCCAAACTGTATCAAAATGCTTTGTGATTTAACTTTGGGGAAATATCTCAGGTATATATTGGGGTATGCTCCTATGTACAGAATCAGGTTTTCTGAAAATTGCTCGATGATATATTTCTGCATGTGTGCTAAGTCACTTCAGACTCTTTGCAACGCTATGGACTCGTACCAGGCTCCTCTGTCCATAAGATTCTCCAGGCAAGAATACTGGAGTGGGTGGTGCCTTCCTCCAGGGTATCATCCTGACCTAAGGACCAAACCTGTGTCTCTCATGTCTCCTGCACTGACAAGTGGGTTCTTTACGACTAGAACCACCTAAGAAGTCCAATACATGTCTAAATGACATCAAACTACTTGAAAATTGAAGACTCTTAACCATTTAATTTATTGATCCAGTTGACATTAAATACTAATTTCTTTCTTTAACTGAATCTATCAAATATACAGCTTTTTCAAACCAATCATTTCCAACCATAATTTTGTAATGGTCATAAAGTGAAAGTGTTACTCGCTCAGTCGTGCCTGACTCTTTGTGACTCCATGGACTGCAGCCACCAGGCTCCTCTGTCCCTGGGATTCTCCAGGCAAGGATACTGGAGTGGGTAGCCGTTTGCTTCTCCAAGGGATCTTCCCAACCCAGCAATCAAAACTAGGTCTTCTGCACTGCAGGCAGATTCTTTTCTGACTGAGTTACCAATGGTCATAAATACCCATCTAAAATGATCAGAGAATTGTTCCACTGTATAGTATTCAAAATATAACATATGCTACTTTTGCAGGGAATAGAAGGCTAAAATGATCCAAACATTTGCTGGGAGGTAGAAGGGAAGTCGCTAATAGACACAAATGACTACCAAAAAAAAAGACTGAATATTTATCTTATTTAATCTTCTTGACAATCCTTTGAAATACTATTGTTAAACTGTGCGTTTTCTTAGATGCAGTGCTCAAGATTCAGAGAAGTTAAATAATTTACACACTATTCCACACCTCTGATTTGGAGTCAGATAATTTTGACTTGCATATCTGCACCACTGGTGAGCATATGGGCAACATCATGTGGTGAAGAAATGAAAATGGATCTTAGTCTGAGTTACAAAGAGACCTTTGATAACTTCAGTAACAATTCTGATATCCATGTAGTTTCTACTTTATGTCAATTGTAGTAGTAGTGGTGGTGGTAGTATTAGTGGCTCAGTGGTGTCTGACTCTTTGCAACCCCATGGTCTGTAGCTCACCAGGCTTTTCTGTCCATGGAATTCTCCAGACAAGAATACTAGAGTGGGTGGCCATTCCATTCTCCAGGAGATTTTTCTGACCCAGAGATCAAGCCTGGGTCTCCTGCATTGCAAGCAGAATTTTTTACCATCTGAACCACCAGGGAAGCCCTATGTCAACTCTATTAACTGAAAAAACTAAGCAAGTATCTGCTCATCACGTAACCAATAGGCATTCACATTCTCCTTTCCCTCAGAGGAAGACGCAAGTTCTCTGTTCCAGGAAGCAGTGTAAGGATGAAGGAAATGAGTCAGCAGGCCTGGACACCAGTCCTGGCCCCAAGCTTGATAGTTGTTTTAAGCTGGCTTACTTTTAAAATCTCTTGGTGACAATTCTCTCATTTAAAAGTGAGAGTAATAATCAGAGAGAATGCATGTGGGAATTAGAAGAAATAGATGGATCATGTTTCTGGTTAAGAATAAATTCAGTTTTGCATCTCTAAACAAAGGTGCAAAATTTAAACTCACATGGAAGAGATACCTATATAGTTTCATCTAGTTTTACATATTAATTTATAATATGATTATAAAAGAACAAAACAGCACTGAGCAAAACAATGAAAGCATCTTCCAGTGTGATATCTATGGTTTATGGTTGTACAACTTATCAAAAAAAGGATCACTATTAATTTAGGAGATATTATTAAAAGCACAATAGAAACCTCCAGGAAATGTCTGATTTTTGTTTTGATTCACAGGGTAGCCCAGATTCCTTATCATTCAAAATATGGGCAACCTGTTTAGAGTTAAAATTGTCTTATGGTGAATGTGGTGAATATGATTTGCCAAGATAATTCTATATGAATCTGCAATAGTAGGACCATGGGAAAACTAGTTTCTGATCATCAGGAGCCCATGATGTACATGGTCAACTACAATGTTAACCAATTTTGCTTTAAGTACCGTAATAACAATGTATTTTTTATTGTTACATTAATTACATGGATTTAATAGTTAAAATTTCTCAGAAGTGAGTGCATTTCCACCTTTTATAATTAAAATTTGAAATAATTGTATTCAAATGTAATATTAAAGTAAACTAATCAAAGATTATAATCTGGAAAAGGCAAAACTATGGACACAATAAAAAGATCATTGGTTATCAAGGGCTGAAAGAAGGAGGATGAACAGGTGAAGCAGAGAAGACTTTTTAAGGCAGTAAAACTATTCTGTATGGTGCTGTGATAGTACACCACCAAGAATGAACCCTAATGTACACTGTAGACATCAGGTGATAATGATGTATCAGTGTAGGTTTGCTTATTATTATAAATGCTACCACTCTGGTGTATGATGTTGATGGTAGGGGAAGCTGTACATGTGTAGGGGCAGTGGGTTTATGCTCTGCTCAGTTTAGCATTGAACCTAAAACTGCTCTTCTAAAAAAAGTTATTTAAAAGAAAAAAATTAAGATAATCAGAAAAATGTTATAATCTAACTTAATGTAGGAATCCCAGCTCTGTGTATTAGGTGTATTTGCATTAAATAATTTGCATTTAGATTTCATGTGTATAAAATTTAAAAATATAAATGGTCAATGAAAATCCAAACATATTCATTCATTAGTCATCTTGGAAATAAAAGTTAATTTACAATGAAATGTATCTAGATATTAAAATAAAAGATAAATAGGTGATAAACTTGGGATGGATGTGAATAAACTGTTTATAAGAGCATTAACTACTCTGGAAAATCATTTGGCAGAAGCTACTAAAGTTATACATATAGATGTCCCTTGGCCCCCAAAAAACATGATTGGATTGTGGCCACAGCAGCATTATTTTAGTAGTCAAAATACTGAAACAACCCAAATGTTCACCAAATGTTCACTCACACAGTAGAAACTATACAGCAACACAGTAAACAAATTTCAATGACATACAAGAGTATGAATGAGTATCACATATATAACTTTAAGAAAAATAGTCCAGATTGTTATCCCATATCTATTATGTACAAGGACTACATATATGTGTATATATATATATATATATATATATATATATATATATATATATAGTCTAAAGTTTGGCTAGATATTTCTCTTGGTAGGGGCAGTGAGTGCAAAGAGACTGAGGGAAGCCTTGGGAGGTAGGCAATGTTCTGTTTCTTGATCTACATGCTGCTTCATGAGGTGTAAAATATGTGAAAATTTCTCAAGTTGAATATTAATGACACCCTTTTCCCCACATTAGTTGAACAAGATAAAAGAGCAGGAGCACAGAGGTTGAGGTGAAGCCCATTTCAAACTAAAAATTATGACATTTTTGCAATAATTCTTGCATTCCCATAGTTTAGAGTATTAAATATTGTGAAATAATGGTTGTTATATAACACATTACCTTTGAGTGAATTCCAAAGCTGTCAATTTATCTAAAAATTATAAGAAGCTAATGATGGTCATTATGGAGACTTTCTTTTGCAGAGATACCAAAACATGTAAGCACAAGATGTTTCTCTGAATATTGTTGTTCTCCACCAAATAGTTTCACACACATAAAAACACACTTAAAGTGTTTCAAGAATTGTTAAGAGGAGTTAAAATGGGGAAAGATAGCTCTTGAGAAAATTTGACTCCTAAGAAAAAGGACTATACATCAATAGAAATGAGTGCCATATGATTAAGTGGTGTCTCTGTGCTAAGATTAACAGTCTGAACTAGTCTTTTTGGAGCTATGTCAATTTTCTATGGTCATTGGTTAATGATTCAATGTTATTAATTTTATACTTAATATAAATGCCTCTAAAACTATTGGTAGGTATCTTTGGTTGTCCAGAAAAGAGAGGAAGATTTATGAAAACATAGTGTATTAGGAAAAATCAGTCAGAGAATGGGTAAGTGGAATCAGGAAGAAATGGAGCCAGATAATTCTAAGATTCCACAAGCAAAATCTCACAGTGCATAGCTCTGGGTATACTGTAGGGAACCCCTCAGAGTAGCCTGGATCAAAGCCAGAGACTTGGAGTATTTAAGATCTCAGGTCTAAAATCTTTGGCTAAAGGCTAGCTTCGAAGGAATATAACATTTTAAGCATTTTGGGCTCCCTGTGTGCATACACAAACTCATGGCAGCCTGAGGCAGATTGCTGACCAAGATTCACAGGTTCTGGCTCAGGTGTGCTTAGTCAAGTTATCTGGAGTATTCAGGCAGAGCACCAATGGCATTTTTTACAGTAGGTTCATTTTCATTTAACATAAAAGACAAAACAGAATGTTCTCTTATTAAAATGTTCCTTTGCAAAGCTTTTTTTCCCATGATTACAGATTGTAAATTGAGTTTGGATTTAGAAAAATCAAAATAAAATCAAGAAAGTAAAGGTTTAAATTTTTTGAAAGATTTGAGTCAGAAGTAAACATTAGAATAAGTTCTTATAGTCTTAAAAGAAGTAAAAAAAAAAATTACCTGTAGGTTAGAAAAGAAAGAAAAAAAGCTAAAGAGTGGTACAGCTAATCAAAAGAGAAAGTAAAAATACACTGAGAAAAATGACAATAGAAGTACAATACATCAAAACTTATGGGATGCAGTGAAATCACTTCATAGTCATAAATATCTACATGAAGAAACAAGACAAATCTCAAATAATCTAACTTTATAACTCTGGAGCTAGAAAAAGTAAAACAAATGAAGCCCAAAGTTAGCAGAAGGAAGGAAATAAAGATCAGAGTGGAAATAAATGACATAGAAATGAAAAATACAATAAAAAGATCAATGAAGTTAAGACAAGTTTTCTGAAAGAATAAGCAAAATTGACAAACCTTTAGACTCACAAAGTAAAAAAGAGAGAGGACTCAAGTAAAATCAGAAATGAAAGAGGAGACATTACAACAGAAACACAAAGGGTAATAAGAGACTGCTACAAACAATTATACACCAACAAACTGGACAACCTAGGAGACATGGACAAATGCCTAGAAACATAAAATTCCCCAGGACTAAATCAGAAAGAAAAACCTGAACCGACTGATTACCAGTAACAAAATTAAATCAGTAATCAAAAAAGGTTGGTCCCCAAACTAAAGCTGAGGACCAACTGGCTTCCCTGATGAATACTATCAAATATTCAAAGAATAATACCAATTCCTCTCAAGCTCTTCTGGAAACAGAAAAAGAGGGAACATTTCCATATTCATTTTATGAAACTAGTGCCAGGTAAGTAAGAACATCACAAGAAAATAAAACCACAAACCAATATCCTTCATGAATGTAGATGCAAAAATCCTCAGCAAAATATTAACAAACCAAATTAAACAACACCTTAAAAGGATCATACAACATAATCAAGTAAGATTTATCCCGCAGATGAAAGGCTATTTGAACATCTGCAAATCAATACTATATATCACCTTAAAGTTCAGTTCAGTTCAGTCGCTCAGCGTGTCTGATTCTTAGCAATCCCATGAATCGCAGCATGAAAACTATATAATCAACTCAGTAGATGCAGAGAAAGCATTTGACAAAAATTTGTCTTCCATTTGTGATAAAAACTCATCAAAAAAGTGTGTATAGAGGGAACATACTTCAACACAATAAACACTGTATATGACAAACGTGCAGCTAACATCATACTCAATGATGAAAAGCTGAAAGAATTTCCTCTAAGACCAGAAGTAAGACAGCAATATCTACTCAACCACCTTCATTCAACGTAGTATTGGAAGTCCTAGCCAGAGCACTTAGGCAACAAAAATAAATAAAACAGCATCCAAAACAAAAAAGAAGAAATGAAACTGTCACTATTTGCAGGTGTGTGTGTGTGTGCTCAGTCATGTCTGAATCTTGGTGACCCTGTGGACTGTAGCCCTCCAGGCTCCTCCTCCCAAGGATAAAATGCAAGTCTCCTATGCCTCATGCACCTTGGGTCTCCTGCATTTGCAAGGGAATTCTTTACAACAGCACCACCTGGAAATCCCTATTTGCAGATGACAGGATATTATAGATAGAAAACCCTAAAGACTCCATCAAAAGAACTGTTATCGTCCTAGGTGGCACAGTGATAATGAATCTGCTTGCCAAGGCAGGGGGCACAAGAAATACGGGTTCAACCCCTGGGTCAGGAAGATCCCCTTAAGTATGAAATGGCAACGTGCTTCAGTATTCTTGCCTGGAAAATCACCTCGTCAGAGGAGCCTGACTGGCTACAGTCCATGGGGTCGCACAGAGTAGGACCTGACTAAGTGACTGAGCACACAGATAGGCATTTACAGATGTTGGCTCATTCAGTCCAGTCCGGTCCACTAATACATGAATTCAGTTCAGTTCAGTTGCTCAGCGTGTCTGACTCTTAGCGACCCCATGAATCGCAGCACACCAGGCCTCCCTAACCATCACCAACTTCTGGAGTCCATCCAAACCCATGTTCATCGAGTCGGTGATGCCATCCAGCCACCTCATCCTCTGTCATCCCCTTCTCCTCCTGCCCCCAATCCTTCCCAGCATCAGGATCTTTTACAATGAGTCAACTCTTCGCATGAGGTGGCCAAAGTATTGGAGTTTCAGCTTCAATATCAGTCCTTCCAATGAACACCCAGGACTAATCTCCTTTAGGATGGACTGATTGGATCTTCTTGCAGTCCAAGTGACTCTCAAGAGTCTTCTCCAACACCACAGTTCAAAAGCATCAATTCTTCGGTGCTCAGCTTTCTTCACCGTCCAACTCTCACATCCATACATTACCACTGGAAAAACCATAGCCTTGACTAGACAGATCTTTGTTGGCAAAAAATGTCTCTGCTTTTAAATATGTTATCTAGGTTGGTGATAACTTTCCTTCCAAGGAGTAAGCGTCTTTTAATTTCATGGCTGCAATCATCATCTGCAGTGATTTTGGAGCCCAAAAAAATAGAGTCTGACACTGTTTGCGCTGTTTCCCCATCTATTTCCCATAAGGTGATGAGACCAGATGCCATGATCTTAGTTTTCTGAATGTTGAACTTTAAGCCAACTTTTTCACTCTCCTCTTTCACTTTCATCAAGAGGCTCTTTAGTTCTTCTTCATTTTCTGCCATAAGGGTGGTGTCATCTGCATATCTGAGGTTATTAATATTTCTCCTGGCAATCTTGATTCCAGCTTGCGTTTCTTCCAGCCCAGAATTTCTCATGATGTAGTCCACATATAAGTTAAATAAGCAGGGTGACAATATACAGCCTTGATGTACTCCTTTTTCTATTTGGAACCAGTCTATTGTTCCATGTCCAGTTCTAACTGTTGCTTCCTGACCTGCACACAGGTTTCTCAAGAGACAGGTCAGATGGTCTGGTATTCCCATCTCTTTCAGAATTTTCCACAGTTTATTGTGATCCACACAGTCAAAGGCTTTGGCATAGTCAATGAAGCAGAAATAGATGTTTTTCTGGAACTCTCTTGCTTTTTCAATGATCCAGTGGATGTTGGCGATTTGATCTCTGGTTCCTCTGTCTTTTCTAAAACCAGCTTGAACATCTGGAAGTTCACGGCTCACATATTGCTGAAGCCTGGCTTGGAGAATTTTGAACATTACTTTACTAGCATGTGAGATGAGTGCAATTGTGTGGTAGTTCGAGCATTCTTTGGCATTGCCTTTCTTTGGGACTGGAAGGAAAACTGACCTTTGCAGTCCTGTGGCCACTGCTGAGTTTTCCAAATTTGCTGGCATATTGAGTGCAGCACTTTCACAGCATCATCTTTCAGGATTTGAAAGAGCTCAACTGGAATTCCATCACCTCCACTAACATTGTTCGTAGTGATGCTTTCTAAGGCCCACTTGACTTCACATTCCAGGATGTGAATTCATACATGAATTGCAGGATACCAAATCAATGTACAAAAAGCAGTTTCATCTATATACACTAACAGCAAACTATTTGGAAGAAAAATTAAAGAAACAATCCCATTTTCAAATACATAAAAAAGAATAAATTTAACCAAGGAAGTGAGAGTCCTACAATGAAAACCACAATACACTGATGAAAGAAATTAAATATGGCAAAAATAAATAGAAAGATATTCTATATGTATGGATTGTAAGAATTAATATTGTTAAAATGTTCATACTACTCAAAGCAATCTACAGATTCAGTGCAATCCCTGTCAAAACACCAATAGCATTTTTAAGAGAAATAGAACAAGTAATACTAAAATTTGTATGGAACCACATACAAGACTGTTTAACCAAAGCAATTGTGAGAGGAAGAAAGCCAGAGACCTCATGCTTCTTGATTTTAAACTATATTATAGAGCTAGGGTAATTAAAGGAGTGTGTTGGCATAAAAAGACACATAGATCAATGAAACAGAAAAGGCCCAGAAATAAACCCACATGGTGTTGCAAAAACTGGACAGATATATGCATAAGAATGAAACTAGACCACTATTTTCTAATGTACATAGAAATTATTGCAAAATAGATTGAAGCCTTGAAGACCTGAAACCATAAAATTCCTAGCAGAAAATAAAGGCAGTAAGCATTTTTACACTGGTCTTAGGGATAGTTTTTTGCATCTAACTCCAAAAGCAAAGGCAACAAAAGCACTACATGAACTAAAAAGCTTCTGCATAGCAAAGGACACTATCAACAAAATGAAAATACCAATCCACAAAATGAGAGAAAATATTTGCTAGTAATAGGCCTCATGAGAGGTTAATATCCAAAATATATTTAAAAACTCATACAATTCCAAAAAACAAACAATTAAAAATAGATTGGAATAGATGTTTTCCAAAGAAAACATATAAATGGCTAACAGACACATGGAAAAGGTGCTCAACATCACTAATCAGGGGAGTGCAAGCCAAAATCAAAATGAGATATCAATTCTCACCTGTCAGAATGGCTATTATCAAAAAGATATCAAAAAACACGTGCTAGAGAGGTTGTGGAAAAAGGGAACGTTTGCACACTATTGGTAGTAATAAATTAGTGCAGTCACCACGGAAAGTAGTACGGAGATTTCACAAAAAAACTAAAAATAGAACAACTATATACTCCAGAAATTCCAACTCTAGGTATTCATTTGAAGAAAATGAAAACACAAATTTGCAAAGATATAGCCATTCCCACGTTGACTGCAGCATTTCACTGCAATACCCAAGACACGCAAACAATTTAAGCCTTCTTTAGAGACAAATGGATAAATAATATGTGGTTTATACATACAATGAAGTATTATTCAGCCATAAAAAGAAGGGAATCCTGCTGTTTGCAACAACACAGATAGACGTGAAGGGCATATGGAAGTGAAAAATGCCAAACAGATAGATGAAAAGAATACGATCTCACTTTTCTGAGGAATTTGAAAAACAAAACCCTTGAGCTTATTATAAATAGAACAGATTGGTAGTTGCCTGAGGTAGAGATTAGAGTGTGAGCTGAATGGGTGAAAGGGGTCAAAAATAACAAACTTCTATCTATAATAAATACCTCATGAGGATATATATACAACATGGTAACTACAGTTAATACTGCTCTATGTCATATTAGAAAACTAAGAAGGTGAATCTTAAAACTTCTCATTACAAGGAAAAATGTAAGTATGTATGGTGATGAATGTTAACTGAACAAATTGTAATCATTTTGGAACACATAAGAATATCAAATCATGTGGTCATGAAAATAACATGTCAATTATACCTCCACAGAAATTTTTTTGAAGGGTGGTACAATCACTTACCTTGAACCTCTCAGAAAAAAAAGGGGCTTTGCACAAGGGAATAAGAGCAATAACTTTAAAGTAGCTGTGAGGATCCAGGAGAACACCAATGTCATCTTCCAGACCTTTAATCAGTCTCTATCTGTGTGATCTACATGGTAAGGAGAGCATCTGAGAAGTACAATCCTTCAGTGAAGGGGTGTGTGTGTGTATCTTCAATAAGTGTGTGTGTGTGTGTGTGTATGTATGTATGTATATATATATATATATATATATATATATATATATATATATATATATATATAAATAAAATGCTTCCTTTCCCTTCAGAGAGTATGTGAACATGATACCATGCAAAGAGAATTCCTGAGGCACCATGAAAATGTTACTGAGGGAGGAGGGCTAGATAAAATTGAGCCTCAAGGAGAAGACAGAGTCAATGAACAAGAATCTGAGAGAGCCTGGTGACAAAAGGCTTACATTCGGGATGAAGAGCATGACGGGAATTCATTGTCCCTGGGGTTTTAACTAAATCTTTATGAAGTAGAATCATTTGTATGTAAGAGTAGTGGTAACCAGGCCATAAGAGGTAGGTTGGGATTGAGGAGTGAAGAGGAGGCATGGAAAAAGGAATCACATCATAATATCACTCTCATGTTCAGATCATAGCACAGAAAATCAAGGTTGACAGGGCACTTGATTATTATAATAGTTTCTATAAATTCAAATAGCTTTAACATGTTTTTGAGTTTACGTAACTAATCTCACTTACAATGATATGTTTTGTCAAATGTGGAGAGGTTACAATTTTTTTTTGTATGGCCTGAGAATAGGGATATTGCAGAGCTCTGAATTCTGAAACTGAGAAGGACCTAAGAGCAGCAGGGTAAGAGGTCACACATGGCCATACATTATGGCTTGGATAAAAAGTGGCTGTGATGGTGACTGCAGCCATGAAATTAAAAGACACTTGCTCTTTGGAAGAAAATATCTGACAAACCTAGACAGTGTATTAAAAAGCAGAGATATTGTTTTGTTGACAAAGGTCCATATAGTCAAAGCTATGGGTTTTCCAGTAGTCAAGTATGGATGTGAGAGTTGGACCATAAAGAAGGCTGAGTACCAAAGAACTGATGCTTTCTATCTGTGGTGTTGGAGAAGACTATGGAGAGTCCCTTGGCTGCAAGGAGATCAAACCAGTCAATCCTAAAGGAAATTAACTCTGAATATTCACTGGAAGGACTGATGCTGAAGCTTCAATACTTTGACCACCTGATGCAAACAGCCAACTCATTAGAAAAGACCCTGATGCTGGGAAAGATTGAGGGAAGGAGGAGAAGGGAACAACAGAGGATAAGATGGCTGGATGGCATCACTGACTCAATGGACATGAGTTCAAGCAAGCTCTGGGAGTTGGTAATGGACAGGGAAGCCTGGTGTGCTGCAGTCATGGGTCACAAAGAGTCGCACATAACTGAGCAACTGAACAGCAACAAATGACATGAAAGAGAATTTTGGTGAAAGCTGGTTAATGTTAACGGTGAAGGCTGGAATTTGAAAATTGTTTGGAAAAGGCATCCCTTTCTTTTTGATGGGCCTGAAGTGCTCTTACCTGTAAGGCAGAATATTTAAGGTATGTTTTAAGAGTTTAAAAATAAATGAACAAAATTAAACTAAAAACAATAATAACAGCACAAAATTGGGTAGTTAAATCAGTCAAAATGAGTCAAAAAAGATCTTAGAATGTATAGCCTGAAGTTTACCCTAATTTATTTACTAAGTAGCAATTGCAAATGGCATGTTCAGCTTATTTATAACAATTGATTTTTATTAAAGTATTTTCTCAAATTTGAGTGTTTTTTATCATTCAGTAATATTAAAAAAAAAAAAAAAGGTTTACTAAGGCTAACCATGTGCCAGGACCAAATTTGGTAACAGATCTGCAAAGATAAAATGCTTACAGTCCCTTCATTCCCATCCCGTACAGTACAACCAGACTACCTCCAGTGACATATGGAAAAATCACTTAATTGGATAAATGGGTGAAAAAGGATCCAAGGATAATTAAAGTATTGAAAAAGCCAAAATGTTTAATTTTGACATTAGTATTTTCAAATAGATGTATATATTATATATAGACTTAAAAAATTCATAATACATATTTAAAAGCTAAAGAGTTGTCATATTCCATCCCAGTCAAACTGCTAATAATTTTACACTAAACTCACATCAAAGATATTTCCTCTTCATGTCAATGCTAACATAAATCTTCTCTTTATCTCTAGACAGTGCTCACACTTTACTGTGTAACCATGTTTTATTCCCTTATTTTTTATTTCTATGGCTTCCTCACAGTCATGAATCAATAAAAATCACTGCATAAAAAGTCCCAATTTCCTGACAGATGTGATTTTTATACTGGATAGAGAAGAGATAAACCGCATATTCCAGGGGAATAACTGCCAAAGTCAATTTAAAGGGGATGGGAGCATTGGTCTCTGCTCTATCTGTTATTATCACATTCACAATATGGTAGCTAACAAAACGTACACTGATGTCAAACAAGCAAATCATTCCCAGGGCTCCATTCTTTTTTATTTGCAACTGCTATCATTGCATCCTATATGAAGACAAGACATGCTGCTCTTGTGTGTACCAATACTTCACATTCTATAAAGACTACAAAGCAACTGCTAGGTCAGAATTGTGAGTATATTCAGCCACAGCTGTCAAGGTTTTCTGCAAAGTACAACTGGCAGCCAGCTATACAACTTGCTCTATGAATGTGGGTATAGCTACTGTTTCAATAACAAGCTCTGTGATGTGAGTGAATGCAGTACATATATCAGTTTCCATTATTAATGAAGTGGAACTTGATCCTCAATTTAGAAAAATGTCATCAAAATATAATTTACAAATATACAAAAAAGCATTCACATATGTATAATAAAGAAAAGTACACACAGACATCGGGATGAGAACATGGCAGTTATTCTGTATCTTATTTTCAGAATATTCCTATGAGATATCCTATATTGTTACAATAATAATTATTTATTGATGTAGCTATTTTATGGTAGCTAACTTTCAAAGAGTTAAAATAATTTTGAGATATATTTCACATTGAAATAGAGAATCCTTTCTACAAAACTGATTTTCCAATTAAAGAGATCTTCCTGAATTTTACAAATTTTTTGTGACATAATAAAGCAGAAACTAATTATTTAATGGTTTCAAAAGGTTCTTTTGGTAGATTTAGATACTGGTTGATTTGCAGCCCTGAATGGGGATAGACAACATATCAGCATCATTTCAAGTGTTTTCTAGGTTCTAATGAGGCTGCATGAAATTGTCCATGCGAGATGTTTGTCATCTGAGAAAGTGATATTGATGCCAGGGATATTTGGTACTGAGAAAATCCTTGATTTCAACCAGGGAATTGCAATACACTTCCTCTTTAGGGCAAGATAAAATATTCCAAGTATGATAAGAGTCACCAGACGAGACAAAGTATATAAAACACGAGGATCAACAGACAATGACTGAGCTCTCAGGTAGAGAGACATGTTCTTTTTTTTTTTTTTACACAACTAATCTATGTATATTTACATAAAACAAGAAATAATATTTGGCACATTTATATATGGCAACCCACTCCAGTATTCTTGCCTGGAGAATCCCATGGACCAGGGAGCCTAGAGGGCTCCCTATGTGATCTATGTGATCACAAAGAGTCAGACATGACTGAAGCAACTTAGCACAGGTGCTCACACCCTAATATTGGGTTCCCTGGTAGCTCAGATGGTAAAGAATTCACCTGCAATGCAGGGGACCCAGGTTTGATCCCTGGGTTGTGAAGATCCCCTGGAGAAGGAAATGAAAACCTACTTCAGTATTCTTTCCTGGGAAATCCCATGGACAGCAGAGACTGACAAGCTTCAGTCCATGGGGTCACAAAGAGTTGGACACAACTGAACAACATGATCAGATTAACAAAATGTGCTTACTGAGAAATTGGTATATGCACTTAGTAGGAATACAATATACTGTGGATATTGGTGATTATCTGGAAAATGTAATAAACTTATGATCATAAAAAGTACTACTACCAATTATTTAAATTAAAAAAATCATTGTATGATTATAATTTTCCTTCAAAGTAAATCAGTTGCAAATTTGCAAATGAATAAACTATTACTTTTTAAAAATTTTTCTATACTGAGGAAATAAAATGCCGATATTAATATGCTTTAAAATAATATTTTCATCATAAATTATTTCAAATACATGATGATTTATAAAATTCTATGTCACTTTATGATATGAGTATGCAAGAGATGTAAGAGACACGGGTTTGATCCCTGGGTCACGAAGATCGCCTGGAGGAGGGCATGGCAATCCACTCCAGTATTCTTGCCTAGAGAACCCCATGGACAGAAGAGCTTGCCAGGCTACAGTCCATAGGGTAGCAGAGAGTCAGACATGACTGAAGGAACTGAGCACACACACATCATGTATATAACATACATGATTATGTTAAAAATATAAAATATCCTCACCCAAAATCAGAGCTTATATTTAAGTTGTGGAGAAAAGAGTAAAATATATGAAACAGTTGGAGAGCCATCAACAGCTGAACCATAAGAAACTAATAGGTCATTCTGAGGAGGAAATTTCTAACCGCTGCAATAGGTCATGAAGAGTATCAAGGCTAGTGAGACTTACCTGGTTATGAAGAGAAGTAAAATTGTAAAGAGCAGAAAGCAAGGGAGAGAGATTCCAGGAGATGAAGAAAGCATGAGCATAGACAGAAAGGCAGAAATGAGCGGGCACAATGCCAGGAGAGAAATGAGTTTGACCTAAGTTAAATTTTAATGTGAGAGAAGGGTAGCCAGAAATTGTCAATCCGTTCACACTAGGGAAAGCAAGACAGAGATGAACTTCATATGGTAGGAAACTCAGCCATTGTCAGAATTTAAACATAAATGTGAGAAGTTATTTTAATAATTTTAAAACATCAGTCAGTTCAGTTCAGTTCAGCACTCAGTCATGCCTGACTCTGCAATCCCATGGACTGCAGCAGACCAGGCCTCCCTGTCCATCACCAACTCCCAGAGCTTACTAAAACTCATGTCTAAAGAGTCAGTGATGCCATCCAAACATCTTATCCTCTGTTGTCCCACCTTCAATCTTTCCCAACATCAGTGTCTTTTCAAATGAATAAGTTCTTCACATCAGGTGAAAAAGTATTGGAGTTTCAGCTACAGCATCAGTTCTTCCAATGAATATTCAGGACTGATTTCCTTTAGGATGGACTGGTTGGATCTCCTGGCAGTCCAAGGGACTCTCAAGAGTTTTCTCCCACACCACAGTTCAAAAGCATCAATTCTTCACCACTAAGCTTTCTTTATAGTCCAACTCTCACATGCATACATGACTATTGAAAAAACCATAGCTTTGACTAGATGGACCTTTGTTTTAATATGCTGTCTAGGTTGGCCATAACTTTTCTTCCAAGGAGAAAGCATCCTTTAATTTCATGGCTGCAGTCACCATCTGCAGTTACTTTGGAGCCCAAAAAAATAAAGTCTGTCACTGTTTCCAATGTTTCTCCATCTGTTTGCCATGAAGTGATGGGACCAGATGCCATAATCTTAGTTTTCTGAATGTTCAGCTTTAACCCAACTTTTTCACTCTCCTCTTTCATCAAGAGGCTCTTCAGTTCCTCTTCACTTTCTGCCATAAGGGTGGTGTCATCTGCATATCTGAGGTTATTGATATTTCTCCCAGCAATCTTGATTCCATAGTGTGCTTCATCCAGCCCAGCATTTCTCATGATGTAGTCTACATTTAAGTTAAATAAGCAGGGTGACAATATACAGCTTTGATGTACTCCTTTCTCTATTTGGAACCAGTCTGTTGTTCCATGTCCAGTTCTAACTGTTGCTTCTTGACTTGCATACAGTTTTCTCAGGAGGCAGGTAAGGTGGTCTGATATTCCCACCTCTTTAAGAATTTTACCGTTTGCTGTGATCCACACAGTCAAAGGCTTTGGCATAGTCAATAAAGCAGGAGTAGATGTTTTTCTGGAACTCCCTTGCTTTTTCAATGATCCATTGGACGTTGGTAATTTGATCTCTGGTTCCTCTGCCTTTTTTAATCCACCTTGAACATCTGGAAGTTCATGGTTCACATACTGTTTAAGCCTGGTTTGGGGAATTTTGAGCATTACTTTGCTAGCATGTGAGATGAATGTAATTGTGCAGTTGTTTGAGCATTCTTTGGCATTGCCTTTCTTTGGAATTAGAATGAAAACAGACATTTTCCAGTCCTGTGGCCACTGCTGAGTTTTCCAAATTTGCTGGCATATTGAGTGCAGCACTTTCACAGCATCAATAGTGTACAGAATTGGTCAACCAACAGATGACTGAGAAATAGGGACAACAGATATGCCATCTTTGAAATACTCTAGAAACATGAAGCACTGAATGAGCACAAATAAATCAGACTGAAGAAATAATAAATATTTTTACACATTTAACCTAGTACATAAGGGAGAATGAAGAACTTAACATAGAAAGTTGCAGTCAACTTAAATAATGGCCTTACCAAGTGTATTAGTTCCTTACTGCTGCTGTAATAATTATCACAAACTTTATGCTTTAAAACACAAATTTATTTTTCCTTTTGTAAGCATTCTTATATTAAGCCCATTCAAATAATCTAAGATAATGTTTCTATAGCAAGATCTTTAACTTAATCACAATTTAAAAATCACTTTTGCCATTTAAGGTAACATAATAACAGTTTCCAAAGATTAGGATATAGGCATCTTTGGATGGCCATTGTACTGGTTACTACACCAAGAAATGAATGAGAATACAGTTAATATGATTGAGGTCTTACAATGTGCCAGATACATAGTTTCACATACCCAATCTCCTTTCTCTCCAAAACATATAAGAATGGAAAACAGAAATATTCCATATAATGCTATAGCTCATAAGATGCAGAACAGAGTTTGAACTTAGTTCTATTTGACTTCAGATACCATTTTGTTAATGGAAAAGTTGGGGATTATGTCTTTGGGTTATTTGATAAGAGTGGACTTTGAATTGTTTTAAACATACTCCTTTTGAACTAAGACAGCTGGAAATAAAAGACAAACAACTGAAATATTAGGAATGAAAATTAGAAATAATCAACTGAGAAATAACAATTGAAATTATTAGAACAGATAATAAAGATTATTTTTAAAAAATCAGTGACCTTGAGTTAGAGGGAGGAGAAGGATGATCAAGGAAGTAGAAAGAAAACCTGGAGAGTAAAGTATTGTGGAAACCATAAAGGAGAGCATGTTAATGATACAAAGATCAGGAATATGAATGCTACTAAGAGGGAGAGGAGAAGTGAAGGAAGCCCTTGGCTCTTAGGTGACAATATTCTTTTGGATCATTAGAGTCTTTTGATTCAAATTATTTAGGTAATAAGTTACTTGAAGAAAAAAGTTGCCAATATTTTAAGTTTATGTTGCTCAGTTCAGTTCAGTCACTCAGTCGTGTCCGACTCTTTGCGACCCCATGAATTGCAGCACGCCAGGCCTCCCTGTCCATCACCAACTCCCGGAGTCCACCCAAACCCATGTCCACCGAGTCGGTGATTCCATCCAACCATCTCATCCTCTGTCGTCCCCTTCTCCTCCCGCCCCCAGTCCTACCCAGCATTAGGGTCTTTTCCAATGAGTCAACCCTTCACATGAGGTGGCCAAAGTATTGGAGTTTCAGCTTCAACATCAGACCTTCCAATGAACACCCAGGATTGATCTCCTTTAGGATGGATTGATTGGATCTCCTTGCAGTCCAAGGGACTCTCAAGAGTCTTCTCCAACACCACAGTTCAAAAGCATCAATTCTTCGGCGCTCAGCTTTCTTTACCTTCCAACTCTCTCATCCATACATGACCACTGGAAAAACCATAGCCTTGACTAGACGGACTTTTGTTGGCTACCCTATGACTATTTTATTATTAAAGTATTGTAGAAAAAATGTTTTGGCATTGTTTGCATTCATCTTGAAAAACTGGAACATAATGTTTTGTTTATACATTGTTTATACAATGTTTATACATTGTTTATACAATGGAAAAAGCAAATAAAAAAATAATTCAAAACAATCTTAAAAAACAATTACCAACTTATGCTCTACATTCTCTGAGAGCCTTCAGATGTGTGACTGGACTCTCCCCTCCTACCTGTTCCCTGTACCACGTCCTTTTCATTTCTAAGCTGCACAAACTCTCTCACACGTAGTTCAGCTCTCCAAGGCAAAACTATCTTCATATTTCTGTCTTCAGAAAGAATTTTATCTTCTACAACACTGTTCTTCTGCTATCACCACAATGTATTTGTATTTTTTCTAGCAAGAGAGATACTCGTAGATCAAACTGATTCTTTTCTCTTTGTGATGGAATTGTTAATATTTAGGTCCTAAATTTCATCAATGAAATGCTAAGAATCCTTCCAAGGTTTAGAGTCACAAATAACTTTATCCTGTGATGAAACCTGAAATGTTGTTCTCAAATTAAAAAAATTTTTAATCATTTAAAATTTTAAATACAAAGTTAGTATAAGTAAGTAAGTATATGTAAGTGTCTTTGAGCATAAGTATAAAGCAAATAATATTTTTAAAAGTTTTGCATGTTTCCATACATATATCCACATATAGCTTTTAACTATAAATTATATATATATATATACATCTTACAACTATATCTCAGTATATAATTATATGCAACATACATAATACCATATGTACACTCATGCATATATATATATGTGTGTGTGTATATATATGTGTGTATATATATACATATATATATATTTCTCAGTCAGTAACTATTAGTGCAAGACTTGGAAGACAGGTCTCAAAACATATCAATAAAATATTCAATGATTTAAGTAAATTTTAATACAGCTAATTTTATGTTGATATATTCTGCTATTATAGAAAACACACACACACACACACACACAAAGTTTGCAAGTATTTGCCACAACAGAAAATGAGATTTGCCTTACTTATAGAAAACAAAAACAAAAATCACCTAAGCATTTAAATTTACAGAGCTGAATTATATAAATACATAAAAGTACAAAAAAGGAAACCAACAAAAATTGTATATAATCCATGATTGGTAATTTCATTCAGAAATCTCTAACAATTCCAAACTTTAATTTATCCATCCCTACCCACCGTTCCTCTTTGGTAACCATAAATTTATTTTCTATTTCTGTGAGTATGATTATATTTTGTAAATAAGTTCATTTGTATCATATTTTTAGATTCCACATATGAGTGATATCATACGATATTTGTCTTTCTCTTTCTGACTTATCTCACTTTGTTTGATAATTTCTAGGTTCATTCATGTTGCTGCAAATGGCATTATTGAACATATGCACAATACTATTTATAAAATAAATAAGCAACAAAGACCTACTGTATGTGACAGAGAACTCTAGTCATTATTCTGTAGTACCCTATATAGGAAAAATATCTGAAAAAAGAATGGGTAAATGTATATGTATAACTGAATCACTTTGCTGTATACTTGAAATTAACACAACATTGTAAATCAACTATATCTGAACATAAAATAAAAATTAAATTAAAAAATGACTTATAAAACATACTATGTATAGAAGATATATGTGTTCAGGTGTATATACAGTGAATATAGTTATGCAAAACACTAGTCTTTATACTTTGTCTCCCCTCCTCCCACCCCATTAAGAGATCTCTCTATATCATCATATATAAGGTTGTTTTCTGAGCTGCTCTTTGCAGTATCCAATGACTGATATCTGCATAGGTGCCAGTCAATTAGCATGGATGCAGATGTAGGGCAGAGTGTGGTCCAGCTATGCCAGCCCCTAATTCTCTAGCTGATAGATCTTGGGGTCACTCAAGGGTCTCACAAGAAGCAACTCTGGGGACCAGAGTGGAGGACTAGGACTATAGGAGCTTGAGTTGTTAGATGTTTAAGTATTGTAAAAGTATTTTAACATTTCAATGATCAGTATAGCTGCCAAGGTTAGAGAGGCTGAATTTCAACTCCATGTTTGCCTAGAAGTTTGTACACTGGTTGAGTAAATTATTAGTATTAAGTCCGTAAATTTTTGATTTAAAAAAGAACCAAAGTAGGAACTTAGAGCTACAGAGAAGGCAGACAAGAAGAAAAAAAGGCCAGGAGACTGTAGTGATTCCCTTGGCAGAAGACCTGACTTTCTTTTTTCAACAAAAAAGCACTAGAACAATGAAGACAAAAACAAAACACCTGAGTAGTTGATTGTATCAACAAATATCACTCATAAAAATCACAACCAGACGGTGGAAAAGAGGTAAAAATGTAAAGTATGCTAATCTGTGCACATTATTTACACAGAGAAGTGACCACATGTCCTGCTTTGCTTAGTATGGACACAATTTACACATGCCTCAGATCACAGGACTCTTGCCTGGAAAATCCCATGGATGGAGGAGCCTGGTAGGCTACAGTCCATGGGGTCGCTAAGAGTCGGACACGACTGAGCGACTTCACTTTCACTTTTCACTTTCATGCATTGGAGAAGGAAATGGCAACCCACTCCAGTGTTCTTGCCTGGAGAATCCCAGGGAGGAGAGAGCCTGGTGGGCTGCCGTCTGTGGGGTTGCACAGAGTCGGACACGACTGAAGCGACTTAGCAGCAGCAGCAGCAGATCACGGTGTGTGTGTGTGTATGAGAGAGTGAGAGTGCTCAAGAGACAGAAGCGGCAGACACAGAGAGATATGCAGATATCATGAGGCTTTACTCCTAAAAATACTTCAGTTGGTTCTCTTAAAAACGAAAAGGTTAACCAATATAATCATAACACAATTACTGCATCAGGAAATTTTACATGGATACAAGTTTTCTAACATACAGTCTACATTCAGATATCCACAATATCCTTTATGACATTTTACTTTCTTTAGTGATCTTCTGTTTTTTTATCCAGAACACAGTAAAGGATCTTGAGTAACACTTTTTCACCACTGTCTTCTTTCCCAGCAAGTTTGGCCTTAGAGTACAAAATGAAGCAGTGTGGAGGCTAACAGAGTTTTGCCAAGAGAATGCATTGGTCATAGAAAACACTCTCTTCCAACAACACATAAGATAACTCTACACATGGACTTTACCAAATGGTCAATACCAATTTCAGATTGATTATATTCTTTGCAGCCAAAGATGGAAGAAGCTCTGTACAGTCAGCGAAAACAAGACCGGGAGCAGACTGTGGCTCTCAGATCATGAACTCCTTATTGCAAAATTCAGACTTAAATTGAAAAGTAGGGAAAACCACTAAACCATTCATGTATGACCTAAATCAAATCCCTTATGATTATACAGTGGAAGTGACAAATAGATTCAAGGGATTAGATCTGATAGATACAGTGCCGGAAGAAATATGGACAGAGGTTCACAACATTGTACAGAAGGCGGCGATCAAAACCATCCCCAAAAAGAAGAAATGTAAAAAGGCAAAATGGGTGTCTGAGGAGGCCTTACAAATAGCTGAGAAAAGAAGAGAAGCTAAAGGCAAAGGAGAAAAGGAAAGATATACCCATCTGAATTCACAGTACCAAAGAATATCAAGGAAACAAAAGAAAGCCTTCCTCAGTGATCAATACAAAGAAAGAGAGGAAAATAACAGAATGGGAAAGACTAGAGATCTCTTCAAGAAAATTAGAGATACCAAGGGAACATTTCATGCAAAGATGGGCACAATAAAGGACAGAAATGGTATAGACCTAACAGAGGCAGAAGATATTAAGAAGTGCCAAGAATACACAAAAGAACTATACAAAAAAAAAAAAAAAAAGATCTCGTGACCCAGATAATCATGATGGTGTGATCACTCACCTAGAGCCAGACGTCCTGGAATGCCAAGTCAAGTGGGCCTTAGGAAGCATCACTACGAACAAAGCTAGTGGAGCTGATGGAATTTCAGCTGAACTATTTGAAATCCTAAAAGATGATGCTGTGAAAGTGCTGCACTCAATATGCCAGCAAATTTGGAAAACTCAGCAGTGGCCTCAGGACTGGAAAAGGTCAGTTTTCATTCCAATCTCAAAGAAAGGCAATGCCAAAGAATGCTCAAACTACCGCACAATTGCACTCACCTCACACACTAGCAAAGTGATGTTCAAAATTCTCCAAGCTAGGCTTCAACAGTACATGAACCAAACTTCCAGATTTTCAAACTGGATTTAGGAAAGGCAGAGGAACCAGAGATCAAATTGCCAATATCTTTTGATCAAAGAAAATGCAAGAGAATTCCAGAAAAACATCTGCTTCATTGACTACACTAAAGCCTTTGACTGTGTGGATCATGACAAACTGTGGAAAACTGTTAAAGTCATAGGAATACCAGACCATGTGACCTGCCTCTTGAGAAATCTGTATGCAGGCCAGGAAGCAACAGTTAGACCTGGACATGGAACAACAGACTGGTTCCAAATTGGAAAAGGAGTACATCAAAACTGTCTATTGTTATCCTGCTTATTTAACTTACATGAAGAGTACATCATGAGAAATGCTGGACTGGATGAAGCACAAGCTGGAATAAAGCTTACAGGGAGAAATATCAATAATCTCAGATATGCAGATGACACCACCCTTATGGCAGAAAGTGAAGAGGAACTGAAGAACCTCTTGATGAAAGTGAAAGAGGAGAGTGAAAAATTTGGCCTAAAACTCAGTTTTCAAAAAACTAAGATCATCGTATCTGGTCCTATCACTTCATGTCAAATGGACGGGAAAACAATGGAAAAAGTTGCAGACTTTATTTTCTTGGGCTCCAAAATCACTGCAGATGGTGACTGCAGCCATGAAATTAAAAGATGCTTGCTCCTTGGAAGAAAAGCTATGACAAATATAGACAGCATTTTAAAAAGCAGAGACATTGCTTTGCCAACAAAGGTCCATATAGTCAAAGCTTTGGTTTTTCCAGTAGTCATGTATGCATGTGACAGTTGGACCATAAAAAAAGCTGAGTACCAAAGAATGGATGCTTTTGAACTGTGGTATTGAAGAAGACTCTTGAGAGTCCGTTGGACAGCAAAGAGATCAAACCAGTTAATCATAAAGGAAATCAATCCTGAATATTCATAGGAAGGACTGATGCTGAAGCTGAAACTCCAATATTTTAGCCACCTGATAGGAAGAACTGACTCATTGGAAAAGACCCTGATGTTGGGAAAGATTGAAGGCAGGAGGAGAAGGGAACAACGGAGGATAATATGATTGGATAGCATCAACGTCTAGGTGGACATGAGTTTGAGCAAGCTCCAGGAGTTGGTGATGGATGGGGAAGCCTGGTGTGCATGCTGCAGTCCAAGGGGTCTCAAAGAGTCAAACATGACTGAGTGACTGAACTGAACTGATTACTGATATTTTGAAGAGCCATTGCTATAATCAGATAGAATAGCTTTAATTCTTAAAGGCTTTTTTTTTTTTCCTTTTACTTCTTTGTGTGGTCTCACTATGGTTACATCAACTTTTTTTCGGTCATATTTTTCCCCATTCTTTCACTATTTAAATTTCTGTAAACTCCTATTTCAAATGTTTCTTTGTGTCAGAAAATGAGAGTTGTTTCTAATTATTTTTCCCTTTCCTTAAAAATAAAACCCTTGGCCTTTAGTTCAACATATGGTTGCCAAGTATAGAAAAGTAAATACCCCTACCCCCGGCAGTTAAATGTGACTAAATTATGGCCAATGGGTCTAGTGAAAATGGTATGTAAGTGGAAATGGCAGGTGAAATTTCCAGGAGGAATTCTTAAAGAGAAAATTTATTACTTTCTTCAAATCTTCCTCTTTGCTGACTGGAATGTGGAGGTAATAGCTGGAGCTTGAGTAACCCTCTTTGACCATGATGTGGAAAAATAAGATGAACAAGATAGAAGAATCTAGTTCCATGATCATGGTGGAATCAATATCTCTTCCTGACTGACTGGATTTATTATATTTAAAATCTTTTATAAAGAGAAAATAACCCTCTATTGTATTTAATTTGCTTTTATTTAGTTGTTGCTAGGACTTATAACTAAACCAAGAGGAATACCATATTATAAACAATCTAGCGCTAGGTAATTTTCCATCCAACAATATTTATAGTTACTAAGCAAGTTTGGTTACTTTTTTTTAAATAAATTTTTACATTTATAAAAGAATTGTTTCTGAGTAGCAATCCCTTATATGATTATACACAAAGTTTTAATCTATTTTTTGGTGGATATTTAGGCTGCATCCAGGTTTTGGCTAATGTATAAACAGTTTTATCAGTCTCTTTGGGTCCCATGTTTTCATTTCTCTTGGGTAAAAACCCAGGAGTAGAATTTTTACTATATGTTTTTATAAAAAACTGCCTAAGCACTCTTCAAAAAGACTTTAATATTTTATATTCCTATCAATAATCTATGGTTGACTCAATTGCTATAATCTCCATCATTTGATGTCAGTTATTTTAATTTTAACCAAATTATTGAAAGTAAAGTCATATTTCTTTGTGGTTTATTTTCATTTTCTTTATGACTAATTATTAGCACATTATCTTGTGCTAACAGGTGATAAAGAGAGAGGGAGAGAGATTTGTGAAGGGTCTTGTAAAATATTTTGCCTATTTTCGATGTTTAAATTAAGCAATTTATCTTTTTTTTTTTAAATGTAAGTACTCTTTGTACATTCTGGATGCAACTTCATCTGATGTGTGCATTACAAATATTTTTCTCCCAGTCTGTGTATTTGAAATGCCTTAAAGATGATTTTGAATAAACAAAAATTCTTATTTTATTTTAAATCCAAGTCATCAATTTCTTTTATAATGGTTGGTGATTTTTTTAATGTTACATATAAGGAATTTTTCTCTAAAATTAAGGCTGAAGAAATAGTCACCATTTTTTTCCTAGAAATTGTATTCTTAGTATTTGCATTTAGGTCTATAAGTCTCCTCCAATTAAGGCTGTCTCTAGTGGAGTTATTATCATCATGCATTCATTTCACACGCTAGCAATATAATGCTCAAAATTCTCCAAGCTAGGCTTCAACAGTGTGTGAACCAAGAACTTCCAAATGTTCAAGGCGGATTTAGAAAAGGCAGAGGAAACAGGGATCAAATTGCCAACCTCCACTGGATCATAGAAAAATCAAGAGAATTACAGAAAAACATTTACTTTTCCTTCATTGACTACGCTAATGCCTTTGACTCTGTGGATCACAACAAACAGGAAAATTCTTAAAGATGGGAATACCTGACCACCTTACTTGCTTCCTGAGAAATCTGTATGTAGGTCAAGAAGCAACAGTTAGAAGCAGACATGGACCAACAGACTGGTTCCAAATTGGAGAAGGAGTACGTCAAGACTGTCTATTGTTATTCTGTTTATTTAACTTATATGTAGACTACATCTTGAGAAATTCCAGGCTGAATGAAGCACAAGCCAGAATTAAGATTGCTGGGAGAAATATCAATAACCTTATATACGTAGATGACACCACCCTTATGGCAGAAAGTGAAGAAAGAGAGGAAAAAATGGAAGGAAGGTACTTATTTTAAAATAACACAGGAAACTTATTCTAGCCTGAGGAAATATTTGATTCCATATATTGAATGGCTTAATGTGGCCTTGTATAAATTGATTTTATAAGCTTGCAAGGCAGAATATTCTTTCATTCTATGAAACAGGAAAATCTAAGGGTCCAGTCAGAAAGACCAGAGCCCCCGTCATGGCTTCCCCTACGCTCAAAGGAAATCCAATTAGCATCAATTCTCTAGCAGTGCTTCAAGCTATAAGCTAGTGTTAGGTGAGAAAGTCTGCCATTCCTAGGTGTTCACTTTATTCTTCCTCTCACATTAATATATATATCAGGATATAGCCAGTAGCAGAAATTAAAATAATAACTTCATTTGTCATACCATTGTTTTATATTTTTTTCAAAACACTGGTAGGAAATCAGAGTGTTATTTAATAGGCACTCTTGAAAATCAAATAAATTTTAAATATGATTTTTATACTTTAATAAATCTCTTAGAATTGTTTTACAGAAAAGTTAGATAGTACAGAGGGTTCTTTTCAACCTTACACCTATTTTCTTCTGTTATTTTTTTCTTTTTTTCCCCAGACTTATTGAGATAAAACTGACATATAACGTGGTGTAACTTTAAGGTATACAATTTGAAGATTTCAGATATATATATTGCAAATGGTTATCACATTAAGGAAAGTTAGCATACATTCATCACCTCACATAATTACCTCTTTCCGTGGTGAGAAATTTCATGATTTCCTCTCTTAGCAAATTTCAAGTAACGAAAACATTGTTGACTACAGTCAACATGCTATAAATTATGTGCTCAGAACTTCATCTTATAATTAGAATTTTACACTCGTTAACCACCTTTGCCCATTTACCCCATCCCACTCTACCCTACACCACAGCAAACCACAAGTCTGCTCTGTTTCTATGAGTTTGTGCTTCTTTTTAGACTCTACATATAAATAAGATTATTATGTGTCTGTTTCTGACTTAATTTACTTAGCACAATGCCCTCAAGATCCAACCAGGTTGTCTCATACATTATCCTGAAATATGCATTTATCTATACATGTTTCTGCGGTTCCCTAGTGGCTCATATGGTAAAGAATCTGCCTACAATTTGGGAGACCTGGCTTTGATCCCTGATTGGAAGATCCCCTAGAGAAGAGAGTGGATATTCACTCCAGTATTCTTGTCTGGAGAATCCCATGAACAGAGGAGCCTGGCAGGCTACAGTCCATGGGGTCACAAAGAGGCAGACATGATTGAATGGTTTTCACTTTTACTTTCACACCTGTTTCTATAATGTATTGATCTGGGTCTAGAAAAGATGAACATTATGCCATACTGATGTTTCTAAGTGTAATTCATAACCCTATGGATGTAAATTACTCTGTCACAAATGAATGCAAATTCTTCTGCATTCCCCAATTCTAGATGCCACAATATCCGAGGTGGCTCCTTTCCCCCACACATTAAGCTTCATTCTTTGTTTTATAAAATTCTAGAGTTTAGACAATTGCAGAGGGCCACATAGCCACCACTACAGTAACATACAGAATAATTTCACTTTTCTAAAATATTCTTTTCCCATCACTGAATCCCTAGCAATCACTGACCTATTATCCCCTTTATCATTTTGTCTTTCTGAAAAGGATGAAATATTCTATAGATGTCAATTAGATCAAGTTGACTGTTACTGCTGTTCAGGTCTAAAATCAGGACTGATTTCCTGTCTGCTTGATTTATCAATGACTGACAGAGAGGTGTTGAAATCTTCAACTTTAACTGTGGATTTATCTATTTCTCTTTTCAGTTAACAGATTTTGCTTCAAGTATCGATGCTCTGGTGTTAAGTTCATACACATTTAGGATTGTTATGGGTTCTTAGGGAATCAACCCACTATGCCCCCTTTACCTCTAATAATATTTCTAGGATGTAAGACCTAAATTTAAGACCCAATATTACATGTACTTCTAATATAATTGGGAGGGCCTCTAATGGCCTAAAGACAAGTTTCCTTCCCCATTCTGCTCCCTCAGATGAGAATCTCCTGACCAAACAACCATTATCTTGGGGACCAGGCACAGTTTACCCTGAACATTAGGTTTCAGTTCTCTGCTAGTAGACAGAATTATACAAAGAAGCTAAATACTCTCCCACAGGAACCAGGAAACACTCTTTTCTCTTAATATTGCAAAGCCTGCCTCCCACAGGCCCTGTTCCTTCCTGGGTTCTCAAATGCAGTTCCCATGCGGTCCTGCCTGCTGTGCATGTCCTCTGCCCCTGGGGTGTGGGTATATGTGACTAATAAACCACTGTGACCATAAATTTGTATTCAAAGTTTGTGAGTCTATTTGGTATAAACTAGGACTTTGGGATTAACATATACACACTACTGTATATAAAGTAGATAATCAACAAGGACCCACTGTAAGCACAGGGATCTTGACTCAATACTCTGTAATTATCTAAATGGGAAAGAATCTGAAAAAGAATGGATATATGTACATTTATAACTGAATCACTTTGCTGTGTATCAAAAACTAACACAATATTATAAAGCAATTATATTCCAAGATAAAATAAAAAATAAATTTAAGAAAAAATAATAATAAAACACTGTGACTTCATCTTTTTAGTGCAGGGTGCTATGTGTTCACCCATCTCTATAACTCCAGAGTAAGAATGCCTTCCTCATCAATGGGGTGAATAAAAGGTGACTAAAACACTGCCTTGTTCTGGAGATTGCTTTATCTAAAATTAATAGCGCTACTCTAACTTTCTTTGGATTAGTGTTAGCATGATATACCCTTTGCCATCTCTTTTAATGTATCTGGTCTTTAAAGTAAATTCCTTTTAAATAATATATAGTTGGATCTGAAATATTTTATCTATTCTGACAATTTCCATCTTTTAATTGGCATATTTAGATTATTTGCATTTTATATGATTGTAGATACAGTTGGATTAAATATCTACCATATTTACAATTGCTTCCTATTCATTGCATTTCTCCTGTTTTTCTTTTTCTTTTTTTCTGCCTTTTATTTTCATTGAGGCTTACATACCATTTTTATCCCAACTCTTAGAGTATATTATACTTTTTAAAAAGTCATTTTAGTGGTTTCCCTAGCATTTATAATATACATTTTTAGCTAACTTAATCACTTTCAAATAATACTATACCACTGTGATTTCCAATTCTTCCTTCCCATTCCTTATACCACTGCTGCCTTTCATTTCACTTGTCCATATTCTGTAATCACCAAATTCTGTATTACTACTATTGCTTTAAAAATACTTTAAATAAGTATGGATAACAGTGCTAACTTCAGACAATATGAATGCAAGACTCAAAGCAATGAATGCAAATAGGGTCACTTTATTCCTATAAGAAGTATATTGTAAACTTAAAATTTAATGCAAAATTTTATGTGCAACATAGTGTAAAATATGAATATGTTATAGTCATATAATAAGAATGTCAGGAAGGAATTAAAGTTATTGTAGTTGACATTAACATATTTTTCAGTCTTAAATGATGAAAGAAATAAAATTAAGCCATAGAATTCCTATTATTATGAAAAAATCATTACATGACCTACAAAGAGAGTACAGATTTCTTTTAAGCACTTATAAAACATTTATAAAATAAATCATATATTAGGCTAAATATTTATAGTATTTAGTGCCTTACCTAAATGCTCTCTAGTTTGAAATTACTAATAAAATTTAAACAAAATGCCTGAAGACTGAGGTGTTTTAATTTACATAGCTACTGGTTGAAAGGTATAATCGAAGCATAACATATTTAGAATATGATGAAAACTGCCACACAACTAATCAACAGATTACATGAAGAGCCAAAGCAGTGTTGAGATCCAAAGTCATTTTATTCACCTTATACTATTTCACTATTTAATAGAATATTTTACTCAGATGTATTTTTTAAAAATCTAAGAAGTACAAGTGTTAATTCATTTAGCTAACCAATATACATTGCCATATAGTAGGTGCTAGGTACATTGTAGACACTGGGGATTCAGTGATGCTCAATGGAGATTGTCCCTACCCTCATGAAGCTCATATATACTAAAATTAAAAGTAGAAATTATTCAATAGTAAATAAGAAACAGAATTGATAAATAAATGTAAAAGATAATTGCAAAATACTAAACTGTTACACTATTGCAAGATATAATATTTTGATTTTTTTAATTAGTTTATTTATCTATTTTTTAACTTCACAATATTGTATTTGTTTTGCCATACATTGACATGAATCCACCATGGGTAGTTTTAAAGCTATTCAATGTATGGCAAAATAAATACAATATCATAAAGTTAAAAAACAGAAAATAAACTAATTAAAAATTCTAAAACAAAAAATTTAAAATAAAATTTAATTGTAACAATGTAGCATAAACAATTAAAAAATAAAATACTATACATAACATATTTGGGAAAATTTGTGAAATTTTTGGTTTTCTCAGAAAATATAAATAGTAAAACTTGGCTCATGAAGTGTATAAGTTTTTCTTTTTCATTATATGTTACATAAAAAAAGAGAAAAGAGAAGATGCTATTAGAATAAATCTGATATCCCAAGTCATAGTCTTGATCACACTGCATAGGACTTAAGGAAACTCTAACATCATATTAAAAACTGTCTACTTTTAAATAATATGTTCAGCAGTAAAACAACATTCATGTTAAAGTTGGGAACAGGAACAGAAACCCTGCAGCCAGCTTCTAGAGGCCACCTTCAGTCCTGATCAAATAGCACCGTTCAGCAGCAAAGCTAGCAAGAGAGCACAGAATCTTGTTTGTGCTTTCCACCTCTTTGATTTCCTGCTCTGCCAAAGAAAACTCTGTTCTTAAAGGGGGGCATGTGATTAGAATAGGATCGTCTTCCCATCTGAAGGTCAACTGTGCCATATACAAAACAAAGCCCTGGGGATGACACCTCATGTCTTCACAAGTTCCAAAAATTGAGGCAGGGAGGCTTGGTGGGCCACTTTTAGCATTCTGCTTGCTATAGTCACATTATTTTTAATAGCCAATAATTAGAAAATGAGTTGGTTAATAACAGCATAATGCTTAAATAAATTATAATCTATCTCTATTTTAGAATATGAGGCAGCCAACAAAATTGATGCCTTCAAATAATAATTATTACCTGGAAAATACTTAAAATATAATGTTAAATTGAAAGGAAGAAAAAACAGTTCCAAAAACATATGAAGCTAGTATGCTATAACCAGAGATACACCTGTGCCTTGTTTTGACTTTTCTCACAAAGAGAAAATATATGCATACATGAAATGTTGATTATAATGTAGCTTGTCCATAGAGCCCCTGGAGATCCCAGATTAAGAACCCCTAAAAACACTAAACCCCTTTAGTACTTCTAAAGATAATACCAAAGGCAATCTGGTCTCCTCCTATCTTCTAGTCAATAATCAACCTCTATACCCAGCACCTATTCTGTTTCTGCAGGCAGTCTGTCACTGTGTTCTTATGACTCAGTGTTTCTGAGAATCCCTAGGAAGGGCTTATATATTCCACAAATCCAGACTCATCATTCCATTCCACCTTTTGTTCTAGAACACTGCTCCTGGCTTCTTGGTGCCTGGTAACCAATTCTTTGCACTGTTGAGGCCATCTTCAAATCTAATGAGCCAAAAATGTGAACACAGTCTCCTCGAGTTCCCACAAAGTTCAGGTAACATAGGCCAGAAAGTTTAAGCAAATTTTGTGAAAGACTAGATGTTATCAGTATGCTACTGCTGTTGTTCAGTCACTCAGTTGTGTCTGAGTCTTTGCAACCCCATGGACTCCAGGCTTCCCTGTCCTTCACCGTTTCCTGGAGCTTGCTCAAACTCCTGTCCGTTGAATCAGTGATGCCATACAACCATCTTGTCCTCTGTTGTCCCCCTTCTCCTCCTGACTTCAATCTTTCCCAGCATCAGGGCCTTTTCTAATGAGCTGGCTCTCTGCATCAATCAGGTGGCCAAAGTACTAGAGCTTCAGCTTCAGCATCAGTCCTTCCAAAGAACATTCAGGGTTGATTTCATTTAGGACTGACTGATTTGATCTCCTTATAGTCCAAGGGACTCTCAAGAGTCTTATCCAACACTGCAGTTCACAGGCATCAATTCTTTGGCCCTTAGGCTTCCCCGATGGCTTAGCAGGCAAAGAATCTGCCTGCAATGCAGGAGACACAGAATACATAGGTTTGATCCCTGGTTGGGAAGATCCCCTGGAGAAGGAAATGGCAACCCACTCCAGTATTCTTGCCTGGAAAATCCCATGGACAGAGGAGCCTAGCAGGCTACAGTCCATGGGGTCACAAAGGGTCAGACATGCCTGAGTGACCAACACACACACAGCCTTCTTTATGGTCCAACTCTCACATCCACACCCGGCTAATGAAAAAATCATAGTTTTGACTGTACAGATATTTGTTAGCAAATAATGTCTTTGCTTTTTAATATGATGTTTAAATTTGTCATAGCTTTCCTTCCAAGGAGCAAGCGTCTTTTAATTTCATGGTGGCAGTCACCATCTACAGTGATTTTGGAGCCCCCAAAAATGAGCAGAAAACAAAAGCCCAAGACTAGATGTCAGATACCCTCTCCACAAGTCACTGGCCATGGCACCTGTTCAGAGCATCCCCAACATGGCATCTCATGGGTCGTCTTGCTATTGAGACTCGCCTGCAAATATATCCACAGAACCCTCTCATTTCTCTGAAAAGTCTAGTCGTGCCCTCCTTCTTCTAGGATTTGGCATGCTACTGGGCCCTCCTGAAGGGAGCTCCCTTCTCTTTCAATTCAAGACTCATTTCCTTCCATTGTGTCTCAAGTCAATACTTAATTAAAAAAAGAAAAATATAACTAGGGTGAAAGAAAATTGCAATAAGCAGTAAATCCTCTGCATTCTTGGTTATTTACTAGGTTGTATGTCCCATTCAGGGGACAGTGCTCATCTAGCTGTTGTCACTCTATATACAGCCTGGTTGAGTCCTTCTGGGTAGCCTCTAATCCTGGCAAGGTAAGAGAAAGATAAGGTTGCTCTGCCTTCCTGGACAGGTCAGGCTGATAATATGGACACATCCCTCATAAAAACAGGATTTCTCAGAGACAGTCCAATATTAACCACTTTTAGAAAAGCATTTATAGGCAAAGTCTCCTAAAAATATTCATAAAAAAAAAAAGGATGAAACAATGTAATTGATGATGCAGTCTCAAATCTCCCATTTGGATTTTGTAACTCAAGACATCCTCTGGGAATGTGGAGGCTTATCCAAGGAAAATCTGCCTACAATGATACTAACAGGCTCCTCATCAAAGTTTTTTTCAGAGCAAAGGCAGGGCCTAAGCCAACATGAGCTTCCACTCATAGATAATCCAACAGTCTTGGAAAATGGCAGTTTTCCAATGACATTATTCAAGAAGTTAAAACACCATCTCTGGAAATAGGAAAGGCATTCTGACAACATCTAGCAGCAGCTTATCTTTGATCCACACACACCTTCACCCATTGTTTTTTAAATATACTAAAAGACAAGACACAAGAAATAGATATGATATTTTATAATTTTAGTTTCTGTGTGTTTCTCTTATTTTATACCCTTTATATAATATGTATTTATTGATATACTGTTAAAAATTCTTAAAGAGATGGAATACCAGATCACCTGACCTGTCTCTTGAGAAACCTGTATGCAGGGCAGGAAGCAACAGTTAGAATTGGACATGGAACAACAGACTGGTTCCAAATAGGAAAATGAGTATGTCAAGGCTGTATATTGTCACCCTGCTTATTTAACTTATATGCAGAGTACATCATGAGAAATGCTGGGCTGGATGAAGCACAACTACCTATAATAAGAAATAAAAGTGCCCCAACAGTTCACACATAGCTAGTAATCATTTATTAACTATATTTTGACATGCTGAATATATCTGCTCTGTGCTTTAACTAATGTGACATCAGGAAGATGCAAATTTTTATCCACTTCAGAAACTTGTTTTGAAGAAGGAATTATTTAAATATAGGCTGTAAATAAACTGTTAAAATAACAAGAATATGAATAGGTTCAGCCAGCTGAGCAACAGAAAATGCAATCAGGAATGAGTGACTTACTGTTTACATGCCTACTCTTGATGATGGGCATTCAACAGAGTTAAATTTAACATGTCAGGCAGTTTCTTAGTGTGCTAGAGATAAGAGGCACTTTATTTTAAATTAGCTAACTACCTCACAGGGGAAACCACTGTAGAATCCATCTAAAACAGTGTCCTTGTTTAAAATTGTGATGTCATTTTGACATAGGAGACAAGAAAGAATATTCAATGTGGTTGAGGAGACTTTATATTTTAGGGAAAATGTAAGGATACAATTGTAGTTTCTTTGGTAGTTTATTACTTTTTTAAAGTTTACATTCCCAAGGGACCAATTATTAAAGTCTGTTGTTCAAGTGCTCACCTTGTGTAAAGAACAAAGCAGGTAGAATGCTATCTTAGCAAGCTCCATCTTCAGCATGCAAATTGTAGCAAGTAAACTGAGGATGAACTGGTTGAATGGAGTGTGGCAGGGGAATAATAGACTGAGGGAACATTTAACACCAACTTTTAAGAACAAAGAAATTTGAAAAAAATAAGACCTTGAATTTAAGGGATCTGTTTAGCTCCAATGAACCTATATATTTCCATAACTTTATTATATTATAGCAACATTTTATCATAACAGAACTGTTCATGCAAAAATAATGGCCTGATTAAATTGGCCATATTACACACAGGAAACCATTCTTCTGGTTTGGGCTCAGTCCCTGACTTAAATGAAGTCTAGATCATTTCAACAATTTTTGTGAGGTCATATCCCAAACGGAGCTGTGAATTGGCAGGTGGTCTCAGAACTATGCATAATAATATATTATTTCATCCTAATATATATATTTTATATGTATTTATACATGTATATATGTGTGTGTGTGTGTTTAATACATACATGTATGTATTTGGCTGTGCCATGCAGGTTATGGGATCTTAGTTCCCCAAACAGGGATTGAACCTGGGCCTTCTGCAGTGGGAGCCTGGAGTCCTAATCACTGGACTGTCAGGGATTCCCCATCCTAATATATTTAGACCCTAAATATATATCAGGCCAAGGACTGTATTTGAGGATTCTCTATATAAAATTAATAGTTTCTAAACACACAGCCTGTCAACTTTACAACAATAAAGAGCCCCTAGGCAAGTTTGAGTTTGGCGCACTCTTCCTGGGTCAGGAAGATCCCCTGGAGAAGGATAGGCTACCCACTCCAGTATTCACGGGCTTCCCTGGTAGCCTAAGATGGTACAGAATCCACCTGCAATGCAGGAGACCTGTCCAATCCCTCTGTTGGGAAGATCCCCTCGAGGAGGGCAAGGCAACCCTCTCCAGTATTCTTGCCTGGAGAATCCCCATGGACAGAGGAGCCTGGCGGACAACAGTCCACGGGGTCTCAAAGAGTCAGACATAGCTGAGCAACTAAGCATAATACAATACAAAACAATCAGATGTAGTGCTCATCATCAAGGGCAGAACTGAATTGTGGCACCGTATAATATCAGAATCAAAAACAGAAAAGAAACTGTTTCCAAAATACAGCAGTTAGAAATTAGGCATATTCTAACTGGGTCACATTGTTGGGCCCTGGGAAAAAAAGGTATTGAATATGAACTGAACTGAATTGAACTTTCCATTCTAACATTTAGGACAACTTTAAGTGTTAATGTAAATCTTAGTTCACTGTATAGCTTTCATGACAGAAGAAGTCAATTCCTCCATAATCCTCTTATAAATCCACTGGCTGGCATATTGTAGGTGAATTATTAAATAACTGACTGAATGAATGAGAGCACATATGAAAGACTCTCTTGTGACATCTGCTAATTTAAACTTTGTTGTAGCTAAATATCCCTGGTTTACTCAGGTTCCTTCCCTGTGCCTATTCCAATCCATGTAAATTATCTTATTCTTTTTTCAAAATTCTAGTGTTCTGACTCTTTCCAGAAAGGAAGTCGTATCAAATATTTACATTTTAATATGGAAGTAAGAAAACCCCCATGGTTTTCAGTAATAGTACTAAACTGTGCAAGTGAAGGAGTTTTCCCAGCTGAAAGGATTTTTCAGCATAAAGAGTCAGTGAAGGATGAAGGTACAACAGCCACTGAGGAGAATTCCAGGTGAGAATCAACAGGATGTTTCTCCCTCCTACTTACCTGCTTCCACAGAAGTACATCATTTTTTAAACCACCAATACTACTTGTATGCTAAAATTTAGATCACCATCAATATACAGACGCTCACTGTCTGGCTCCCTTAGATAATATCCAGTCTCAAGGCAGTAAATTGTCAGGGTCTCCCTTCCTCTCTGTTCATATTGATCTCCGAGAGAACTCTCTAATTCTAGATGCTGGCCCACAAAATCAATAACCCCACCAAAGGGTCTGCTGTAACCAAAACCACACTTCCAGTTTCTACTCTCAGAGGTAGAATGCCACCTTTGAAATGCATAACGGTTCGAATTGGATCCTTCAGTCCAACTTTGTCTCAGTTTCCCCCAACCAAATCCTTGCCATCTCTCTCTATCTCTGCATAATGTTACCACTATGCCTGAGAATGAAGGCTTCTCTATCCACCACCTTTGATGTTTATTTAGAGGTGTAGCCTCAACCAGATATATCTCCCTCTAGCCTTCTAGTATCAGGTTTTCCATAATGCAGGTAACTGTCACTGGAAGGTGTCACATTAGTGAGCTAACACAGCAAGAGCAATTAAAACTTTTCCCACTTAGTATCACTTAAAATGGAATAATACTCTGAAGAAATGAACTAAAAGAAAGTTTTGTGGACTAGCGGAAAAGGAGTCAATGGAGGGCACTAGGAATCATCAGTGAGAAGATTCAGAAATATCCTAACATCATGTTTCAAATATTTTTTAAATATAATTTTAAAGAGTATCATCTGAGTAATATATATAATACATACAATATATATTTATTAAATATATTATATATAAATAAATGAGTAGACTTTGACATAGATTTATAAATATAAATGGTAAAAATCCAAAGATTGCTTTAATGAGGGGGTTTCAGTCTGAGTACAAATGTTATTTAACAGTGCATTTGGAGGGTAGTAAACTTGGATCTGAAATCTCAGAAAATTTACTAAAGGGAAATAAATCATATTTTTCACTGTGTTCACATTTTTGTAACCAAAAGTGTATAAAAGACCTTAAATATTGTCATTAAATTTAATTTAAACTCTATCCATTTTTCACACAGTTCTATTTTTTATGGTCTCATTGCCAGTCAACTTGTATACTTGGAAGGTACCAGAAACATCAGGAAATAATTTAAGGTTACTGCAGCCACAAACAGTCAGCTAGTAAATTGCATCAGCAAAACACATCTGATGACTGCTTGCCTGTTCTTTTTTAAGATGAAAGATACTTAATGCTCTTTGAATGTTTAGGATTGAAATTCCTTTGAGAGAAAACAGTTAAATAAGGAAAAGGCTATAATTAATAAGTCCTAAGTCCTTAGAACAGGTAGAAGGACAAGCCTTAGATAAAGAGGTGGCAGAGTCAGGCAAGATGTAAAAATTACACATGGGAAGGTGTTCATATCTGGCTGTGTTCTGTGTACAGGATATGAGGTCCCTGAAGAGTGTGTGTGATTTCTCAGATCCGACCACAGGAAATTACAAAGATTTTACTTGGCATTCATTATAGAGGAAGGCTGTCCTACCCATACCAAATTTGGTATATATCAAATGCACTGTGGTCTCTGAAGGGAGCTGCTGCCATGGACTCAAGCACCCCTGGCCAGTCAAGAGTTTCACATCTTTATTTCCTAGCTAGTCCATGTGCCTTCATTCCTAGGTCTATTTTATTTGAGACCTTTGGGAGAGGTCTTGAAGATACTTTGTCCTACTCTGAGTACCCAGTACTTTTCTCCTCCAAGCTCTCCCACCTGGAAGTTCCCCTAGACAAAAAACTTCCAGAGCCTTTTATTCTGTGCTCTGTCAGCAACGAGATGCCCTCACACTGTGCTGATCCAACTGACCCTGAATGGATGCATGGATGCTGTGTGCTGTTCGTGTGGGGAAGTGTAACAGAGGCAGTTGGCATTTTCTCCAGTTTCAGACTCCTACTTAGACCATAGCAGTAAGTGATAGAGCACTCAACTCCTTAAGCTTTTTGTTTGTTGCTTTAATGGCTCTTCTTAGCTTCAAAACTCAGCTGGGGTCACAGGACTGGAAAACGACAGTTTTCATTCCAGTCCCAAATAGAGGCAATGTCAAAGAATGTTCAAACTACTGTATAATTTCACTCAGTTCACATGATAGCAAGGTAATACTCAAAATGCTTCAAGCTAGGCTTCACCAGTATATGAACTGAGAAATTCCAAATGTACAAGCTGAAATTAGAAAAGGCAGAGAAACCAGAAGGCAAATTACCAACATCTGTGGGATCATAGAAAAAGCAAGGGAATTAAAAAAAAATCTACTTCTCCTTCATTGACTACACTAAAGCCTTTGACTCTGTGGATCACAACAAACTGTGGGAAATTCTTAAAGAGATGGGAATACCAGACCACCTCACCTGTCCTGAGAAATCTGCATGCAGGTCAAGAAGCAATAGTTAGAACCAGACAAGGAACAATGAATTGGTTCAAAATTGGGAAAGGAGTACATCAAGGCTATGTAGTGTCACTCTGTTTATTTAACTTGTGAAATGCCAGACTGGATAAATCACAAACTAGAATTAAGTTTTTCAGGAGAAATATCAACAACCAGAGATAAGCAGATAATACCACTCTAATGGCAGAAAGCAAAGAGGAACTGAAGAGTCTCTTGATGAGGGTGAAAGAGGAGAATGAAAAATCTGGCTTAAAACTCAACATCCAAAAAACTAAGATCATGGTATCTGCTCCCATCACTTCATGGCAAATAGACTGGGAAAAATTGGAAACATTTTATTTTCTTGGGCTCCAAAATCACTGCAGACGATGACTGCAGCCTCAAAATTAAAAGACACTTGCTTCTTAGAAGAAAAGCCATGACAAACCTAGACAGAATATTCAAAAGGAGAGACATCACTTTGCCAACAAAGGTCCATATAGTCAAATCTGTGGTTTTTCCAGTAATCATGTACAGATGTGAGAGATGGACCATAAAAAAGGCTGAGCACCGAAGAATTGATGCTTTTGAATTGTGGTGGTGGAGAAGACTCTTGAGAGTCCCTTGGACAACAAGGAGATCAAACCAGGCAATCCTGAATGAAATCAACCCTGAATATTCATTGGAAGGGCTGATGCTGAAGCAGAAGCTCTAATACTTTGGCCACCTGATGTAAACAGCTGACTCATTGGAAAAGACCCTGATGCTGGGAAAGACTGAGGGCAAGAGGAGAAGAGGGCAGGAGAGGATATGGTTGGATGGCATCACTTATGGTCTCAGTTTGAGCAAACTCGGGGAAATAGAGAAGGACGAGGAAGCCTGGCATGCTGCAATGTATGGGGGTCACAAAAAGTTAAACACAACTTTGCAACTGAACAACAAAAACACAGCCTCAATAGTTTAGCTGCTGCTGCTGCTGCTGCTAAGTCGCTTCAGTCGTGTCCGACTCTGTGCGACCCCATAGACGGCAGCCCACCAGGCTCCCCCATCCCTGGGATTCTCCAGGCAAGAATACTGGAGTGGGTTGCCATTTCCTTCTCCAGTGCATGAAAGGGAAAAGTGAAAGTGAAGTCGCTCAGTCGTGTCCGACTCTTAGCGACCCCATGGACTGTAGCCTACCAGGCTCCTCCGTCCATGGGATTGTCCAGGCAAGAGTACTGGAGTGGGGTGCCACTGCCTTCTCCCAATAGTTCAGCTCTCTCCTCCAATTGGTTGAGCTCCTGACAGTCCCTTCTTAGAGGGACAAAAAGACTCCTGAATTCAGAGTTTGGTTTCTTCTTAGCTGTGTGATCTTAAGCAATTTGCTCAATCTATATAAACCTCAGTTTTCTCTCCTGTAAAAAAATAGAAATAACAACATATTTTTAAAGAGATACTGTGAGGATGACCAAAAATAAGGCATAGAGAATACTCAGCACTGGAGAATTTTAAACACCAAGACAACTGATTTGTACACTGCTAAGCAAATGCAGTTCATTTTATGTCTAGTTTGAATAGGTAATATATGAACACGGTAAAACAAATTTTACAGAGGAAAAATATGTATATAACCTAAGGTAATCCTTGTCTCCTCATTCTACTCCCTACTAATAATACATACATGATATAATATTGTAAACTTCAGTGTTATTAATACGTAGATAGAACTCTTAATTTCCCTAAAATGTAGATTTAGAAGTTTTTATCTAAACATGTGTTCTTTTTAGTTCCTGATTCTTTCTTCACCAATTTTGTAATTAAATGTAAATGTTCACTATAATTCTAGAATCTAAATATACTTTTCTATGTATTACACCTTGTTATAATATAAGTTATATTAAGCTTCTTGTGAAACAAATACCAGCCTTTCCTTTGATATCTGTTAATCTCTTTTACTTAACCTGAGCAATCTTTTATGTCCTTAGATAGGAAAGGCTTTTCTATTTAAACAGAAAGAATAGTAAAGTTTATCAATTAATATGTTGTAAGAAAAGGCTTTAAATTTGTAAGGTCACAGGGATTCTTCATTAGTCATTATTATTAGGAATTATCTATTTGGTGTCTTAAGTACTTCTTGCTTTTGAGTACCCAGTAATATTCTTTGTAATCAAAAGAGCAAGCAGTCATAATAAAAATTAAAGAAGTACATTATTTTTAAATTAGTCCATCCTCCATTCCTAAGCAGAATTGCTAGAAGAAACAGTAAATACATTTAACATTCCTGCCTCTGTCTTGAGAAATCAAGAAGGAGCTCCTAAGCATGAAGTCAGCCTGCCCCAAGCCCAGCCTCCCCTGCTGGAGCCACGCGGAGGTTCCAGAGTCTGCGCGCTCCCGGCAAGACACCAGGCTGCTCTCCTCATCTCACTTATCTCGTTATACCCCTCACCCCTGTCTGTGTCACTCTGCACAAGAAACTCAAGTTGCCCTCTTCACATCTTACCCCATATTGTTCTGCATATCTCCTCCTCAACCTGCCATCACTTCCCAACTCCCAAAATCCTTCCACTTGTCTTTTGAAATTCAGAGCTAATTGTTAGCAAATCCCTTAAATCCTCATGTCACAGCACCTCTAATGTTTCTTTCGTCTCCTTCAGTTCAGTTCAGTCGCTCAGTCGTGTCCGACTCTTTGCGACCCCATGGACTGCAGCACGCCAGGCCTCCCTGTCCTTATTCTAACTGAAATTTCACTGTCCCCTGAGAACACGGCTTCTCCTGAGCACTGATGCTGGAATATCAGTATCTTTTCCATAGCCCTCCTAACAGCAACAATAACAATAGATAAAGGGAGATGGAAATTAAATGCAACACAAGATTCCAGATTTTATTTTGGGCCATCAAAAATATATGCATCAGATAAAAGTACTCTATCAAAATTAATTTTGTTTCACTTTGACAATTATATTATCAAATAATTATACCACATATTATACCTAATTATACTCTGGTGATATACAATATCATCCTTGTTGTTAGACAGTACACTGGAAGTGTTTTGGAGCAAAGGGACATAGTTTACTTTAAAATGTTTCAAGTTAGGTGTATTATCAAGAAAAAAAGAAAAAGAGAGAGAATAATAAAAATAATGAGGCAAAATTTGAAGAAACCCTGAATCTGGACAACTGGCACACAGGTGGTACTCCTTGAAGATGTTTTAAGAATTTGAAATTTTATCCAAAGAAGAAGTTACAATCAGTCAATCAATCAATTATGTCTGACTCCAAAGTTTTAAGCCTCATTTCCTGGAACATGAGGTATACCACCAAGAATGCCAGAGGAAAATAAGAAAGAGTGAAAAGGGAGGATAGGATCGAATTGTGAACAATAATTTTGAGGTATGACACTTTCTGAATGTAAGTCTAAGGCAGCAGCCTCAACTTTATATATGGAAAAAGGACAGTAGCAGAAAGCCAGATGCACTATCATTATTAAGAAAGAGCTAACAAATACATCCCTGCTATCCATAACAAGTGTTAGTTGTTACATGCAATTTGTTTTAAAAGGCCAGTAAAACTAATCAGAGTTCCCACTGAATAAGAGAACTCAATGAAATGATATATATTCACAGTTAAAAAAACTACAGAAATGGATGTTAAACTAAAAACTTTGATTTAATTTAGGCTGATCACTGTCCTTTGCTTCTCTGTCTTATGATGACTCACAAATCTGGAAGACTGGACTGATGGTTTAGTTGTCACATTAATGATGTACAGGTAATAAAAGGGACATTTCAAAATTATTTTTGTTATTCCTAAAAGCTCCAGAGAATATGTGGTCTTTAAATTATAGTTTAGAAGCAGCTCAAGACTGCAAACAGTGATGCATTTTAATAGACAAGCTTAATTGACTCCTTTTCTTGAATGACTGATGTGTGGTCTCTCTGGTAATGCTGAATGCCACCTGTTCTGTAATCATTTTAATCATTGAACTGCCACATGGCACCAGTTACGGATGCTAGCAGTCTGCAACATGACAGATATTTTAAGGGCCATTTGTTTTTCTATTTATATTATACTGATGAATTAAATTTGAGGAGATATTGATGGTCCAGTGGGGGCTCATTTGGGGTAAGGATGCATCCTCCTGTCTCTAAAACAGTGTATCCCTAACACCCAAGAACTATTGAGTTCCTTCATCTAATCAAGGAAAATGCATTTGTTTTCTAGAATTGCACAGATAAATGTCAAATTGGCCTGAAACTTTTTTTTCTTTTTTTCTCCTAAAAAATATGTCTTATTATAAAACTGAAATGTAACTCACACAAACAACAATTTTAAGAAGCAGTTGCCATAAAGAATGCTGCATACTGGAGGGAATCTTTTCAGAAACTTCAGTCTCCGATGCAAATGCGTTTCTTAAATCACACCACACAGCTGTGTGGTAAGTGTAGTGCTCTTGGCTATAGTTATGATACATTCTTTGAAGAAAATGCCCTCATAAGAACATCATTCAAGAGGTACAGAAAACAGACCATGAATTCTGCTCCATTAGTTTTGTGCTTCCTGCTTTCACATGCTGTGGTTTCATGCTTGTCTGAGAACTTTCAAAATCATATTTATTTCCAAAGAATTCATTTTATCCTATATCTAAAATAATACTGAGCACATAAAACAAGTACCTGTGGGAAAAGGAAATTCTACTCTTTTCATTTAAGCACAATGATGAAATGTACTCCCATTTTAAAGCAAAAATATTTATGGAAAACTATCTTGCTATTACCCTCCTTTGAAGTGGTTGTTTTAGCACTAGTTTTGACCCTAAAGTACAATTCAGTTTATCTACTTTTCTAACAACTTGCTGCTAACTGTAGAGGTTAAGTAACAAGAGAAAAACTTACTCAGGTCATGTTCCCATTGCTTCAGAGTATATTTTACAATGGTGTTTTTAGTTTTATGGATCTACCCAGGCTGCAAGTAAATTAATTCTTTTAATCATCTTATACAATATTTACTAAAGCAAAACTGTTACATAAAGCGTATTTTCTGCTTTGTGAATATAAAACTATAGTAATTATATGGTGCATTTACTACACAAAAAGTGTGTTTGGTTAATTCATAATAACCTATTTATTATTTGTTTCAATGGCACTCTACATCTTTAACGGTCCTGGTTGTAAAATTTTATTTCCAGCTTATTATACTAGAGTCTACATGGTATTTTAGAACGGGAAATGACTGACAACCACTCAGACTATGGTGACAACATTACAGGAAGTTAAACTCTGTTTAAATAAGCAAACTGAAGTGTAGATGAGAGAAAATATAAGAAAAGAGTAGGAAACCTGCTCCTGATGACAACAGTTGGATGAATTAAATTTAAAAGCTAACAGATGAGTATATGTCAGAGGTCACCTAAGAACAGTAGGCCACTCCATAGGGAGCCTCACAGCAGGGGCACAGCTGGAAGGAGAGGAGACCTTGGTGTGCCGGTGGGAGGTGAAGGGGAACTCAGAACCCCAGCTTCCTGGCTAAGGGCTCTAGGAAGAAGTCCACTGGCATTTTGGTTTTTTCTACAAGTTTACTCACATGATTCTTTAGTTAAATTCACAATGTAAATTAGTATCTCTTAGATTTTAAAAGCAGAAGATTTCAATTTCTCAGGATGTCCCAGAAGAGGAGGGAGAGGAAGGGAAGGCAGAGAGGGCAAAGGGGGGAAGCTGAAAGGGGAAAAGGGAGGAAGACGGATGGAGAAGGGGAGAGCGGAAGGAGAGAACAGCTGCGCCTGTGCTAGGAAATAAGTGAATAATGTTGGGGGGTGTTTTGTTTTTACAAATATAAGCAATAAAAAATAAAAAGAGCAGATACTTTACCATCAAGAATAATTGAAATTGAATTTATACTTATTTTAATAAACTGCCAACCAATTGTTTAGATATTGCGTAAAAAGAAACATCTTTTAAGACTAAGGGTTGTTTCTTATTCCTAATTGAAAATAATTTATTTATTATGAGGCAATTAAATCATAGTATACAGTCAGTTTCTATAACTAAGTTACATGAAAAGTAGTTTTACTGTAGAACAATCCTCATTTATCTTTAGTAAGACTTATTGAAGGTATATTAAGTACAAAACATTGGCATAGAAAGAGATTGATGTAAGATATAGTACTTGCCTTAAGGGGGCTTAAAAGCTGGTTAAAATCAGCCACTGGAGTATTTATAAAGGTATGCGTGGTATCTATGATGTACCCTTACATACTGTAAGGTGTTAGAGGTAACAGGAACAGAGTTAGAAAATATTGCAAAGAAACAGAAGAGATGGATTTGGTGACTATGAGGAAAAAAGACAAAGAGCCGTGGAAGCAAAATGTAATAACTATGATTGTAAAAAATAGCTACAATTCATGTATTATAAACAAGAACATTAACTCAAGTGGACAGGGATTTTTGTGTATTCTTTTGACTGCTCTACCTTCAGTTCCTAAAACTGTGCCTGACACATAATAGGTGCTCAATAAATGTCTGTTGAATCATTGAATAATATGCCATATGGCTTATGTACATTATGTTTAATCCTTAAGCACTCCTGCAAAGTTATTATTTTTATTCCCATGTTAGAATTAAAAACTAAGGCTCAGAAGTTCTGAAGACCAAGATATATTCATATTGACAAGCTACCATTAACACACAGGTTTTTGTAACTCTAAAGTTGGTCTTTGTTCTGCACTATAAGGCAATTTACCAGAAAAGATATTGATACATTGAAAAGCAGCACTCTAGGCTTTATTTTGTTTGTAACCAGTCATATGATCTTTGGTAAACTACTTAGTTTCTCTCTGGAACTACTCCATTTGGGGGCAAAGGGCTATACTTAAAAACAGAGAAATGTGTAGTAATAAGATCTCTTGGCCACGTAGTATAGATTGCAAAGACTAGATTGGTCCATATAAAAATGCTTTAAAAACTTGATGTGATATATAAGTAAAAAATATTGATGTAAGCAATAAATACAGTCCAAACAGTTTAAATGGTATTATTAAAATAAATCATAATGTAGGAAAAAATATATATATGGAAGGGAAGTTTGTTTTGTTTTGTTTTCTTTAAGATAACTTTTCTATAGATACTATGTTGAAATATCCATGGAACACCTAGGAAACGGGAACAGTGTCCTATACAATTAAAGATAAAGGAATAAAGCTCATAATTGAGGATGTGTGTGATCACTCACCTAGAGCAAGACATCCTGGAATGCCAAGTCAAGTGGGCATTAGGAAGCATCACTATGAACAAAGCTAGTGGAGGTGATGGAATTCCAGTTGAGCTCTTTCAAATCCTAAAAGATGATGCTGTGAAAGTGCTGCACTCAGTATGAGAGCAAATTTGGAAAACTCAGCAGTGGCCACAGGACTGGAAAAGGTCAGTTTTCATTCCAATCCCAAAGAAAGGAAATGCCAAAGAATGTTCTAACTGATGCACAATTGCACTCATCTCACACGCTAGCAAAGTAATGCTCAAAATTTTCCAAGCCAGGCCTCAATAGTATGTGCACTATGAAATTCCAGATGTTCAAGCTGGATTTAGAAAAGACAGCGGAACCAGAGATCAAATTGCCAACATCCATTGGATCATCAAAGAAGCAAGAGAGTTCCAGAAAAACATCTACTTCTGCTTTATTGACTATGCCAAAGCCTTTGACTGTGTGGATCACAACAAACTGTGGAAAATTGTTAAAGAGATGGGAATACCAGACCACCTCACCTGCCTCCTGAGAAATCTGTATGCAGGTCAAGAAGCAAGTTAGACCTGGACATAGAAAAACAGACTGGTTCCAAATTGGGAAAGCAGTGTATCATGTCTGTATATTATCACCCTGCTTATTTAACTTATATGAAGAGTACATCATGCAAAATGCCAGACTAAATGAAGCACAAGCTGGAATCAAAATTCCTGGGAGAATTATCAATAACCTTATATATGCAGATGACACCACCCTTATGGCAGAAAGCAAAGAACTAAAGATCTTCTTGATAAAAGTGAAAGAGGAAGTGAAAAAGTTGGCTTAAAACTCAACATTCAAAAAACTAAGATCATGGCATCAATCCCAACAATTCATGCAAATATATGTGGAAACAATGAAAACTGTGACAGACTTTATTTTCTAGGGCTCCAAAGTCACTGCAGATGGTGACTGCAGCCATGAAGTTAAAAGATGTTTGCTCCTTGGAAGAAAAGCTATGACCAACCTAGACAGCATATTAAAAGGCAGAGACATTATTTTGCCAACAAAGGTCCATCTAGTCAAAGCTATGGTTTTTCCAGTTGTCATGTATGGAAATGAGAGCTGGACTATAAAGAAAGCTGCGTGTTGAAGAATTGATGCTTTTGAACTGTGATGATGGAGAAGCCTCTTGAGAGTGCCTTTGACTACAATGATAAAACCAGTCCATCCTAAAGGAAATCAGCCCTGAATATTCACTGGAAGGACTGCTGCTGAAACTCCAAAACTTTGGCCCCCTAATGCAAAGAACTGACTCATTAGAAAAGACTCTGATGTTGGGAAAGATTGAAGGTGGAAGGAGAATGGGACAACAGAGGATGAGTTGGTTGGCTGACATCACTGACTCAACGGACATGAGTTTGAACAAGCTCCGGGAGTTTGGTGATGGACAGGGAAACCAGACATGCTGCAGTTCATGGGGTCGCAAAGAGTCAGACATGACTTTGTGACTGAACTGAACAGAATTTGAAGTCATCTATAGAGTGGTAGTAGTTAAATTCATAAGAAGGACCAGGGTTTTAAAAGAAAATGCAGGGGCTTCCTTGGTGGCTCAGTGGTAAAGAATCTGCCTATCAATCAGAAGACAGAGTTTTGATCCTTGGCCTGGGAAGATCCCACATGCTTCAAGGCAACCAAGTCTGAGTGCCACAACAATTGAGCCTGTGCACTAGAGCTCAGGAGCCACAACTAGTGAGCCCCTATCCTACAACTACTGAAGCCCATGCACTCTAGAGCCTGTGCTCTGCAACAAGAGAAGCCACCACAATGAGAAGCCTGCATACCACAACTAGAGAGTAGCCCCTACTCACTGCAACTAGAGAAAGCCTGCACAGCAACAAAGACCCAGTCAACCAAAAATAAATTTAAAAATTATTTTCAAAAAGCAAGAAGAAGGGAAAGCGCTTGAGAATGTATATGATAAGTAAAGAAAGGACTAGGAAGAGAAATATAGGTGTGGAAAGAGGAGCAGGGCTGTGCCAGTTCACAAAGGTCAAAAAGGTAGGACTTGTACTATGGGGTATGCTGTCTGGTAGTGTCTAATGTATAGGGGATACATGATGCAAAGCTACTGCATTTGGCACATAATTTTATAGTTTTAGTATCTGATTGAACAGGTGCCAGTTTAAAAAAAAGAATAAGATATGTTTAATCTTGGGAAAAGTCAAAGTATGTTTTAAAACAGAAGCAAAGGTTTAATGAAGAAGAGATGTAAAAATGTAAAAAATCAGTGAGGCTACAAAGCCAAGAAAGATTGACATACAGGAGGAATAGTTCTAGAATCCTCTGTCGAAGTGAAAAGAAAGTAAGTACAGTTGACTCTTGAACAACTCAGGAGTTAGGGGTGCCGATGCCACACACAGTTGAAAATCCCTGTACTGCTATCTCTGCCTCAGAAACAAAGAAATTGATAAATTTCTCACCCAAGGGAAGGAAGGTGAAACAGTTTAGACAGAATCAGGACTCAAACTCTAACGCTTCTGATTCTACATATTGTGATCTCTAATCAAACACAAACTTTTCCCCACATTTAGTCAAGTTAGAAACATAGAAAACAAACTTATGGCTAACAAAATGTAAAGAGAGGGGTGGGAAAGATAAATTAGGAGTTTGATATTAACATACACACTACTATATATAAAAGAGATAAACAACAAGGACTACTGTATAGCACGGGGAACTATACTCAATATTTTGTAATAACCAATAATGGAAAAGAATCTGAAAAAGAATATATGTAATGAATTACTGTGCTGTACACATGAAACTAACACAACATTGTAAATCAACTATGTGTGTGTATGTATGCTCAGTCATGTCTGACTCTTTGCGACCCCATGGACTGTAGCCTGCCAGGCTCCTCTGTCCATGGAATTTTCCAAGCAAGAGTATTGGAACGGGTTGCCATTTCCTATTCCAGGGAATCTGCTTGACCCTGGGATCAAACCCAAGTCTCTTGCATCTCCTGCATTGGCAGGTGGGTTTTTTATTACTGTGCCACCTACGAAGCCCAAAATCAACTATAGTTCAATTTAAAAAAAGAACAAAAATCTGTAAAATTAAAATACAAGTACTATACTGTTTAGTTGCTAAAGTCATGCCCGATTCTTTTGTGACCTTATGGACTGTAGCCTGCCAGGTTCCTTCCTCTGTCCTTGGGATTTCCCAGGCAAGAATACTGGGGTGGGTTGCCATCTCCTTCTCCAGGGGATCTTCCTGACCCAGGGATCAGACCTGCATCTCCCGCATTACAGGTTGATTCTTTCCCATTGAGTCACCAGGAAAGCTCACAAGTACTATATTTATTGGAAAAAGAAAAAAAAAAAACACCTTTATATAAATGGACTCATGCAGTTCAAATCCATGTTTTCTAAGGGTCACTTGCAATTTATAAAGAAAGAAAGATACAGAAATATTTTGCTGTGAATAGGAGGGTGTTCATTGGCTCTAGCTTCTGTGTTAATGCCTAGAGGTACAGCAACAAAGGGAGCCAGCACAGCCCCTACCCTTCCCAAAGCTGTCCACCATGGTGGACTGCAGCACTGAAGAGGAGGAGGATTGATGCAAGTTGTTTGAATAGTAGGATAGATACCTGAATTGATGCAAGCAACGTGATGACTAGTTAACAAGGAATAAAGAATAGCCAAATGATAGTTCCTGAACAAATGATGAAGCTCAGAATATATTTGTATTAGACAAAATCTGTGGGGTTACATATTTTCTCCAGTTAATTTTTGATACCCTAGACACAGGAAAAGTCAAAAATAGCAAAAGCTAATGAGCAGGATTTCTATGTGTTGATTTTTTTCCTTTTACAGCGCATGTATTTTTCATTGATAAGTAGAACAAGACTTTTTTTCAAGTCTTTGACAAAAGACAACTACTAAAACTACTGCTTCCTATGAAGTAAATAACTACCTTAAAAAGTTAATCAATGAGCCAAAACATTTGTACTAGTTATAGGCTTCAAAGTCAAGGAATTGTGGTCTTAGAAGAGTTTGAAAAAGATGAAACTAACATCTGAGGAATGGCGAAAAAACATTAAAGGTCAAATCCTGCATTGTCTAAGCTGGCATAGAAAGTCAAATTCTACCATTTAAGGAAAATAGCATCAATACTGAGAAATCTCAAAGCATGAAGGTAAGCCATCAGAAAACTTAAATATCATTTATCTAGCTTTATTGTTAGGAAAGGACTGGGTTAAACACAGTTTTCACTGATCAGTTGATTCTTTGCAAGTAAATAAGCATGAAGAAAAATACCTAGAATCCTAGTGGATCATAGGTGAGAATAAAATTGAGCTTTTAATAACAAAACTTGAAGTTCAAGAGAAGCATGCAGCTGAACAAGAATTAAATTTAAGAGTTATAATCACTCGATAACCTGAACAGTGTTTAGAAAGAGCTGAAACTTCATACGGCCAGATTGATAAATGCTTAGATTCTATGTTGATATTTTTTTAATGGACTGATGTTCATGTTTTCTTAAAGTTTAAGTCTATATCAGTAAAGGTTAACTTGTTAGGATTTTCAGACAGCCATTGAATAACACTTCTGCTTTTTCCACCCAAGACGTGAACCAACTGAGACAAAGGAGTCAGACAAAGATGCTCATCAAAAATGTCAGCCATGTCACTGATGGAGCTTGTAGAACAAGGCTTAGCTTAGGGAAAATATAGTCTTCCTAATAAGGTACTCCTGAATGAGGTTTATTTACAAAACTGGTCACAGCAAACTTGAAAATAGCAGGAGTCTCTTGAAAGGTCAGGGATGTGGATATCATATACGCCACATGGCCAAGAGAAGTCAGAACTATGTTCCCTGCAAGCAGCCAGATACCAAAGGATAAGAGAAGTAAGGTGAGCCATGTATGCACACCCATCTCCCTCTCCCCACACAGCAAGGGAATCAGGGCAAGCAGAGGTCAAGAGTGATCAATAATGGAGACCCATTGAGGGGTAAATGGGTACAGAGGTTCTCCTATAAAAATACAGAGCTCTATTTTAGAGGAAAAAAAATACTTTACTTTATAAGCTTTCTTTGGAAAGCTGCATATTCAGCCTCAGAAAGACTGACCTCAGAAAGCGAGATATAAAAGTGACAGAAAAGTCCCAGGCATAAATGGTCTGGATAATTGCCACTTCTCACCGCCTTGTTTTGACACTGGGAGGCAATGAAATGGGTCATACCTGGTTAGACTCTCTTACATTACAGGAAAAAGAAAACCACTCATGGCTGTGTTCTGCAAAGATGATTTTATCACATTCATAACATGAAGATGAACTCTGGAGAAACATATTTTATAATCCAGTGTTTAATTCTTTATGTAATATCATCCTCTCTCTGTAAACACAGCCAAGCCTAATCCCCAGAAATGCAGTTTTTAAAAAAGATAACTAAGAATGTCATATCAAATGAATGCCAGTACTCACAGCATGTGAATCCAAGTTCAAAATTCTTATCTTTCAACAAGTCTGGGAAAATTCTGATGGATTGCTAGACTATTTTTTAATCTCCTTCAGAATCTTTTCCAACTTGAGTTCCAAGTATTAAAAAGACACCCAATTAAGTTCCAAAAAAGTCTAAGACTTTGAAAAATCATCATTGTAATGGACATATTTTCATCCCTGTCAGTGATGAACAGTTTGATTATGGCAGGTTTTTGATCTTTGTTATGGTGTTTCCAGGGCCTGACAGGAGATACCTCATTAAATCTTCCCTCGTTTCCTCCTGTTTTCCTCTTTTCCTCACTTTGTTTTCTCAAAATAACACCATGTCACTGGCATTTTCTTTGAGAATAAGGTGCTGCTTCATTCTGTTTTTATTAAGAACATTAGTATTGTAAATGTCCCTACAATGTACAAAGAACTGTGAACTGTGTATGAATAAAAAAAATCCTATAATCTGACAATTTCCCTCAGAGTGTTTATACCATAAGTGGTATAAAAACAGCAGTAAAAGTGTAAAATGTGAGGTCTTAATACATAATGCTAAAATTCATTCACATGCATGCAGAACAAGTCTCTAACATTACACTGTGTACTTCAAAATATTTGACACTTCTGATAGCCAGCTATTTTAACTAGTCTCAACTTGACATTTCTCAGAGCTTCAGACTTTTCTAAGTGACTTGAAATCTTGTGAGGTAACAAACTAAAATTAAAAACTTATTTTTATACTGTATTGGTGCTTTTCTTTCTGGCTTACTTCACTCTGTATAACAGGAATTTAGAAATATGGTAATGATAACCCTGTATGCGAGACAGCAAAAGAGACACAGATGTATAGAATAGTCTTTTGGACTCTGTGGGAGAGGGCGAGGGTGGGATGATTTGGGAGAATGGCATTGAAGCATGTAAATTATCATATGTGAAACGAATCACCAGTCCAGGTTCGATGCATGATACAGGGTGCTCGGGCCTGGTGCACTGGGATGACCCAGAGGGATGGGATGGGGAGGGAGGTGGGAGGGGGCTTCAGGATGGGGAACACATGTACACCTGTGGTGGATTCATGTCAATGTATGGCAAAACCACTACAATATTGTAAAGTAATTAGCCTCCAATTAAAATAAATAAATTTATATTGAAAAAAACCTTATTTTTAATTATCATTCCCTTGAGACATGCATAACTAAATAATTAAGTAAGCTTCCTTAAATACATTTTACCAATACTGCTTTTCTATTAGAATCTTCCTCTTTATGACTTAAATTATGAATTGAAGATGAACTCATTTTAAAAGTTAAAGGCTTTCCAGTGTTTCCATTATGAATGTATTCCTTCTTTGATTTCACAATATGAAACTGACTATTTGAAAATAAGCACTTTCAACATACACTGAATAGATAATTTCTGATAATGGTAATAGGTATAGAATACAAGAGTAACATTCAGAACTCACACTAGATACTTTTCACAAAATAATTAAGTAGGAAAATCCATGATGTTCTCTTCTTTTAAGGAAATTACTTTCTTGTCTAAAAATTGAGATGGCTGATATGAGGAGCATTATTATTCAAACAATAAGTTTAATAGACTAGCAAAGGTTGACAATTTTTTGGAGTGCAATATGCATGATAAAAATAAAAAAAATTACAGAACTATATTATATATATAATTAAACTGAATATAGTCATTTAGTGTCACAGAATGAGAGGAGAGAAAACAGGAAAGTAAAAAGAGACACATATTAATCTTGACAAATATTTTTCATTATAAATTTGTTGAGGAAATAAAGGATTCCATTAAATTAGAAATGTCTTAAAATAATCATATCACTTGTGTAGAAAGACAAAGCTCTATGTACCAGTTGTCAGGCTCAGAGAGGTAGAAAACATCCGTGCCTTTGATCACTCAACTAGGGTGAAGGCAGTGATGATGGAAACTTGAAAACATAGGAACCCAAAGAGACAACAGAGGAGAATGAATTATCAAATTTTAGCTTTTTGAAGCCAGTTAGCTGAAATTTTCTAAAAGCTTCAATAAACATTTTTACCTACAATCTGATCTCATTCTATAAAAATGAGAGAAAAACTCATGTTACCAAAAAATGTATTCTATATATACATAATTCATTTAGAAAAGCATATATTAGAGGATTAAATGTATAAATATTAAGGTTGATGCATTTAATGTTTTAGTAACTTGAGCTGGTTTCTAAAGTAGTCTGCTTGGAAGGTTGCATAGTAACATAGATCTTTTATTAGATCTTTAAAAAGTAAAAGATTGCAATTTAAATGGTATTTTTTGTTTTAATGGAAGTTTCTACCTACTTTTACAGTAATATAACTAGAAGCTCTGGAGAGAGATTAATGATATAAATAGCAAGCTTCTACAAAGAGTTTTGCTAAAACTCAGTCAGTTTTTTGGGACTTCCCTGATAGCTCAGTTGGTAAAGTATCTGCTTGCAATGCAGGAGACTCCGGTTCAATTCCTGGGTCGGGAAGATCCACTGGAGAAGAGAGAGGCTACCCACTCCAATATTCTTGGGCTTCCCTCGTGGCTCAGCTGGTAAAAAATCTGCCTGTAATGCAGGAGATCTGTGTTTGATCCCTGGGTTGGGAAGATCCCCTCAAGAAGGGAAAGGCTACCCACTCCAGTATTCTGGCCTAGAGAATTCCATGGACTGTATAGTCCCTATGGTAAAGAGTCAGACACGATTGAGCAACTTTCAGTCAGTCTTTTAAAATTTTGATTAGCCAATTACAGAGAAAGACATACCATTGAAAATTAAATTGATCAGATTATCAACACTAATTGCTGATGATTATGAAAATTTAATGAAAGTAAAGCAAAAAGTTTCAAATATCTTAAGGCGTATTTTTTGGAGAAGAATTTCACATTATCATTCTAAGCCCAATTTTGCTTTTATATTTTAGTGGACAAAAGTCTACAGTGCCCTCAAGGAAGTATACTAACTTACCAGTAAATTACTTCTGCAAAAGTAAGTAACTGTAACTTCTTCTGTAAGTTACATTTGCAAAAGGTATTAAATCGTATTTCTTAGCCACTTACTGCTTCTATATTTCATGATTTTTAAAGAAAATTAAGTAAATCTTTTGGTGCTATTGTTTATGGCCTATCTTGAAATAGAGACAGCCATAATTTCTCATTGGTTTGACCTGAGCAATTTAATCTACATTATTATTTGAACATTTCCTCCGAAGTTGGTTCTTTAGAGACACAATTATTTCCATTATCTCCTTCCAGTTGATCAAAACATTACCCTCAGATGACCCAAACTTTCTCAGTCAGGGTGACCTACCTTCAGGCCCACCCCCTGCAGTCATATTGAGAATGACGTATCTGTAACTTTATCACATCCAGTCTGTGGATAAGCATCCCAAAGGATGTCACTTACTACTGTCAGGCAAGTGTATACTCCTCGGTTCTGTCTTGTCACAACAAAGATTTGGAGTGACGGACATTAAAGCCCTCAGCATGTCACAGCTCTCGGGTCTTGGACAGACCATGTTATAGCTCTCAGGTCTCGGACAGACCGTGTTATAGCTCTTAGACAAATCAGTGTTACAGCTCCGTGTTATAGCTCTATTTTATTTAGAAAATAGCAGGAAAATCCATCCTTGAGGCGTGAGGGCATGTCGACCCAAAAACACGAAGTGAAGAGCTCCCCAGCACGTGGAAGAGAAAGAGACCCCTGGCCCTTTGGCTCCTCTTTTTATATGTTTTTTTTTTTCTTCTCTCTCTCTGGGCCGGCTTTATGTAAATTGGGCTAGCCAGGAGTGTTGTTCGTTCTACCTGAGGTCCTCACTCAGGTCCTCAGACCTTCCTTTGTTCTATTCTCTCAGGCTTTTCCCTTCCTTATCTTTTAGCCACCGCCATTCTGGACTCCTGTTTCCTATTCTAACTACCTAACACTACTATCCAAGATTGAAAGCTTATTTTTAATTTGTTATCCAGCACCAACCAATTATTCATTTAGAAAGCTCTAATCATTACTGCTTTCTAAAATTTTTCCTCTCATTTAATCACTAGGAATTTCATCATAGTTTCCAGATGGATTCATTTGCATTTTCAAGAAATAAATCTCACTCTATAATTTATTGCCTATGTTTGTAATATAAAGGTATTTGTATGGCATCAACTCATATTTGCATTTGTAGATTTTTAAATTTGTTTAAAATACACTGACAACAAATTTTTATTATTGGTTTAGCCTCTCATATAAATGTTCAAACTGTATAACTTAAAAGTTTAGAAGAATTTGCATTCTTGATGTTTGCAATCTCAGCTTAAGTTTGATAGACCTTGGAGCTTTCAAAATGCCATGTCAAATTTTTAATTGGAAACACTAGTATGTTTCTCAGATATTGGGGGAGGAACAAACAAAGGTCTAATTGTATAGATTGGCACCAAATATTTCAAAATAATACATAATACTAGCTTTGTCCCCAGGAAAAGATCAGAAAGTTCCCTTATATTACTTTATTCCTCTACTTCTTTTTCCTCTTTGCAGGGTTCTATAGTTTCTGGACCAAGAGATCAGCCTAGTGCTATGCTATTTAGATCATTATCATAGACTGTTATGGTCTACCTACAAATATAACTTTAGTTGATTCATTCATCAGTTATTAAACACCAACTGAATGCTATGTTGTTGTTTAGTGTCTAAGTTGCATCCTACTCTTTGCAACACCATAGACTGTAGACCACCAGGCTCTTCTGTCCCTGGGATTTCCAAGGCAAGAATACTGGAGTAAGTTGCCATTTCCTTCTCCATGAGATCTTCCCAATCCAGGGATCAAAACCATGGTCTCCTGCTTGGCAGGCAGATTCTGTACCACTGAGTCACCTGTGAACCAAATGCTGTATACAGTATCCTTAATGAATGAATAAGAACATTTTTGCTAAGAACATGTCAGATTCCCACTGGTTGTCTCCTACCACCCTAGACACACTAACAGAATTAGCAATACCCTTTCCCTTCCTATGTTAAAAAAATGTGCTCACAAAGAAAAAAATGACATGATCACTGGCCTTCACTGGCTCATTTTCCAGGGAAAGTCTGATATTGAACCCAGCGAATTCTAATATAAAAGAGATATCTGCAAAATACATAGAGGAACTTAGTTCCACCTGATATCAGATCTGAACTTCAAACAGCTGATTTACAATGAATTTTTGGAAACACAGTAGCTCATGAAATAGGTACTTTGCCTACAAATATCTCATAATATCATACATGAACATTATTTTTGCAACCTAACTTGAAGGCTATAGGAATGCCCAAATCATTAAGTGAAGATTAATAAAAATGTCACTAAGTCTGTTTATGATCCTTCTTAGAGAACTGCTGGATAAATATGAAAAGCAATACTCTAATTGTTTACCTTTTGTTTACAAAATATTAAAACAGTACACTAGGAGAAATGGTTTTATTCATAAGGTAAAGAGTTAAAAATCAGTATGTTGTTGCTGAGGTTGGCTAGTTTTTATTCCTCTGGTTCTCAGTCATACATTCTGCACCATTCTTAAGGTTGTTTCTTATCTGATATGCATTCCCAGCCCTGACTAAGGATGTGAACTGTCATTATTTTTAAGCACTTTAGTGCAGTCAAAGATTTCAGTTTCCCTGAGGCATCAGGCTGTATTGACAGTTCAATAAACCTGCCAAATGTCTTACTTATTCTGAAGGAAAAACAAGTTTAGAAAATATTAAGCCCTTAATATTTTGTGGACTTATATGAAGTGACTCTCCAGTAGGAATAAATGTCAAAAGTAGAATCTTTCCTCACAATGTCAAGCTCAGTCAAATACAGTATTTTAGGCCACTTGAATGCAGGAATGTTTATCATTACTAGTTAGATTATATTTTATCATGGGTGACCTTATTCTAATCTGTTGGTAAAACACATCAGTACTGAAATTAGTCTCAAACATGAATATCAAACAAATGAAGTAATACATGGCAGATACATCTCTATACCCCAACTGAGACACAATCACTATAAAGTCTTCTACTGATTTATTTAAAAACTATCACTTTATTCATTTTGCTACAAAAAAAGTTATGTAAACCAAGATTACTCAAGGCTACTGAATGTAAACTACATGTGAAGAGCAGGCCTCTGAAGATACACCAAAATATAAATTTAGCAAAAGGTGCTTTCTCAAGAATTCTCTCCATTACTTACTTCAACATGCTAAGGTGACTTAAATTAAGATCTGAGTTAAATTCCAAAGTTAGAGTGGGTGTCATTTCTCTAACCTACTTAGGGAAAACATTAACTTATACTGAAAAATTGTCCCTAATATTAGAAACAATGTGCAAACAAAGTCAGAAGGAGAAAATTATTAGTGTTCAAGGATAATCTTTCTCATTTGTAGTCTATTTACACATTAAAGCTACAGTTTGAAACAGAGACTTAATGTCTTATATATTCATGCATTTATGAAAATTGTAAAGGAAAATAGCTTATGATTTATTTATGCTCCCCTCTCTAGAAGAGCAAATAAAATTCATTTCATATTACCATACTGCAATTTAATAAACTGTATTGATTATATTTCTTATTCCTTTCAGAGAGATAAAAAGGCAGTGAAGAACTACAGGGAAAAATATGGAAGAAAAAGGCAGATCAGTGACGGAAAGGTGGGCACTGTTTCTGTCCTAGAGGGGCCTGGTCAGAACACTTAAGCAGGTATCCAGAAGAGGCAGGTGAGAGGCTCAGAAGCTCAGTGGAACTTGTGACTGACTCGGAGCAAATTTCCACAGACTCAGAGGGCTAGATAGACAAAATGTCAAAATTCAAGCTACAGATTTCAACATGTGCCATGAACACCAAGAAGCAAAAATAAAATGACTCATTCCTAGGTACACCATGGCAAAATAACCAAAAAGCAAAAACCAAAAGATATCTTTAAAGCCAGAGAAGAAAGACTCACTAACTCCAAAGGAAAGTCAGTCAATCAGACTTACAGCTGACTTCTGAGGAGATACAGTAGAAGCTAGAGCATGATGGATATGAATAAATGGTAACTTCAAAGCACTAAAAGGAAGTAAATACAACTTTCATTTTATACCAAAATAAGGCTTTCAAAAATGAAAAGAAAAAAAAGATACTTCAAACAAAGAAATTCCTATAGTTTTTTTTTAATCAGTAGTCTACCCCACAGATGATACTTCAGAAAAAAGAAACAGTATTGGTTGAAATTGTTTTTAGTTGCTAAGTTGTATCTAACTCTGACAACCCCATGGACTGTAGCCCCTCGGGTTTCTCTGTTCATGAGATTCCCCAGGCAAAATACTGGAGTACATTGCCATTTCCTTCCCCAAAGGATTTTCCCAACCCAGGAAATACAGCTATGCAAATGGAATGAAGAATGAAGGAAAAGGCAAAAAGAATATGTGGTTAAATCTCAATGTTGTTTATGGAATGAAATAATAATGATCATACGTTGTGGTATTTTAACATGTATAGATAATTACAATATTTGACACAACACATGAGTTGAACAGGCATTAAATGATGTTAAGGAATTTTAGAACTTTTGCACTTTCAAAGTAAAAGCACTCTTTATATTAGACTTTGACTAGTCAAGGAGGTATTTTGTAGTGGGGCAACGACAATAATAGTCAAATGCAGCATAAAAATACCAAGCTACACAGGGAAGAAGAGGGAAATAGAATAACAAAAGACTGTTTACAAGACATGTACCTAAAAATAGAATCTTTTATTTTCAATTTTTAAAAAGTTTGGACAAGTGATAGAGAAAGATTTGTTAAATGGCTTATAATGGACACTAACAATAATGGAAAGAATTGCTAAAATGCAGTTCATTAAAATTAAGAACTTCTATTCATTAAAAGACACCATTAAGAGAGAAAAGGCAAACTGCAGAATAGGAAAAGCTATTTGTAAAACCTATCATTCATAAAAGGTTTGTATCTGGAATATATAAATATTTTATCTACAAGTAAAAAAGATTAGCAAACAATAATTGGCAAGACAATTCAACAAACACAACACAAAATACAATATCCATATGACCACTAGAAATGAAAATATGCTCATACTGTATTGTCTGTTATCAATTAAGCATCATCCCTATCCACATTTAATTTCTCTGCATCCAAATGAGAGACCAACAACTGCATTTTCTAGAATCTCCTTTTTCCATGCATCTAGTTTAGCATTTGAGAATAAAAGGCACTTGAATTCAAGTTGAAATGTGGCTGAGAAAGCAAAGCCAGAGGACCAGAAGAGTGAGATGAGATGGTACCTACAAGACCTGCCTGGGTAGTTCTTACAAACATTTCTAGGCATATACCCAACCAGATTCCATGCATATGTGCACCAAAAACATGAATGTTTATAGTAGCACTGTACCTAATATCAGAATAAAGATGACCCATATGTCCATATATATATGGAAATGTATATATGTATCTGGTGCACAGTCGTGTCCAACTCTTTGCTACTCCATGAACTGTAGCCCTGCAGGCTCCTCTGTCCATGGGGTTTTTCAGGCAAGAAAACTGGAGCGGGTTGCCAATTCTTCTCCAGGGGATCTTCCTGACCCAGGGATCAAACCTGAGTCTCCTGTGTCTACAGCATTGCAGGCCAATTCTTTACCTGCTGAGCCACTGATGAAGTACCCAAATGCCCATCCACTCTACATACTGATTTATCCAATAAGATGGAATTGCAACAGTAAAAATGAATGAACTACAGGTGCATGCACCAACAAGTGGTGAATCCCAAGATAAATGCATTTAAAACCAAGACCACTTCTTTTAACTTCTTCTTTTTCTTCTGTCTGATTTAAGTATTTTTTCTGGTATAAAGATGTAATGAAACAGCAACCAAGAGGATCAAAAAAGAAACTCAAGGCTCTTTTTTATTCCTTTGTATTTTTATACTCCACATCCAGTCTCCAAATACTACCGAGTCTAATAAAAATAGGTAAAATATATTAAATATGCTTACATGCCCATCTCTATATTAAGAACTGTGTGATAAAATCTCGCTTGATCCTGACAATGTTTCTATAAGGTTAAGAGTTACTATTTCCTTTTTCTGATGTGGAAACTGAGGCACAGCAAGTTTAAGTAACTTGTCAAATGCCATGGCTAGGAACTCCTGAAGCCAGAATTTAAACCGAACTGTCTGATCTGAGAGACTATGCTGTTAACTACCCCTGCTAGCTCTGGAGTACTCCTCAAAATCTACATTCCCACTCATCACCCAATGCAATCTGCCTCCAAAAGCCCTTTACCCCTTGTCTCCCTCCCACTGTCTTCCTGTGCTTCCTGAGACCTTTCTGAATATTTTCACTAATTGTCATCTGTCCTACTGTTCTCTTCTAAACCTTTAATGGGGGCAGTATTATTAGGAATTAATAAAAAGTGTGGTACTTTGTTCAAAAATTATTTTGATTTGAACTATATCATTCCATCCATTCAGGTTAATTGTATTGGATAGAATAGGTGCTTGAGGAAAAAAATCAGCTTAGTAAATATATTTACCAGTATATTTGGCTTTTTAAAAATTGCTTATTTCTTCCTTGAAGCCTAAAGCACATCAATTGTGTGTCCTACTAGATTAAAAAAATTGACGATTATAATTATCCTTTCTTCTTTATATTTTTAACTCATTTGCTTCTGAGAAGACTGGAGAGGGTTGTCACATTAAAACCAGTTAGGCAGTGGGACAGAGATCAGGAGAAAAGACCTTACTCTGCTTCTGCTACAGCTGATGCTGAGCATACTCTCAGCAGTGTAGCAGTCTAGACAAATAAAGTGTTGCATCAGTATTCTTTCGGTCCAGGAAGCATAAATGCACCAGGACTTAATGTCAGAGACTCCATATTCCAAGGTGGGATTCCTTAGCTTACAGGTATGAATGTGCAGTGAAAACACTGCAGTAAAAAGCCAGTAGTGGCCTAACTTACTGTTCTCTTGGGCCAGTTGACTCTGCATTGCCTGCAGAAGTAGACCAGAGAATAAACCCTATTTATCAATATTGCTGAAAAGGCTCTTTACCTTCCGGCCTCTAACCTGCCTCTGGGCACTTCCCCTACCCCACTTGCTGCACTGCCACCTCCTCTTCAGCCTGGAAGGCAACAGTAACACCCTAATTGGTCTCCCTATTGCCCATCTACAGTCAGTTCTCCTTGAGATAGGCAGGTTTGTCCTTCAAAAGCATAAACCTGATGCAAAAACAGAAGCATCAGATATTCTTATGATTTTCTCTCTTACTTCTCTCCAGAGAGGCTTCCCTTAGTTTGCACAGCTAATAAAACATCCCTCATTATTCCCCATGCCCTTGCCCCACACTATTTTACCATGTAGCACTTATCTCATCCAACACTATATTATCTAACTGGTGATGTTTTTATAGCCTTCCTTCCTATTTAGAATCTTAGAAGGAACTCTGTTTCTATTTAGTATTTCTATTTAGTAATTCCAAGCCTCTAGGATGGTGCCTGCCACAGAGAAGATACACAATAAAGTGAATGAATGAACAATAAATATATGATGACACAAATGACTCACTTAAAAATGATGCTATTGTCCTTTGGATAAAGATATTCTAGGTATTTATGAAGAAGCTTCACCTACTGTGTAAAGTCTGTACACAGCCTTCTTTCTTACAAGAAAGAAGTGAATTGTACTTGTAGATTTTACTTATAGATCCACAAGTATAGACAGAAATATCACTTAATAATAATAAATTTTATTATTGTCATCATACCATTCCACTACAGGGCTACACTAGATCACTTACTATTACCTAAGATACTTCAAGATGTTCTGTTGTTACACCATTCTTTAGAATACATTCTCTTCCTAGAAACTTCTATACTCTTCTTCACATCATGAAATTCTACTCATTCATTAAGATTCACCTCAAATATTATCTCCTTTGTGAAGGCGCCACCAGAAAAAGTTTATCTTCAATTAGTGATAAATATGATTTTAATAGCTGGATACAAAAAAAAAAAAACTGTTACTTTATTTTTGAGTGATATTTAATTTGCTTCAAGTTCACCCTTGGCCAAGCTAGTATCACATTCATTCTTGATCATTATCACAATCTTCTCAGGGTTGCAAATGAAAGACTTGGAATCTTGTAAATAAAGGGAATTTGCTGAAATGTCCTGTAAGTCTTCAGACCATGCTTATCTCTGCCAACATGCCCACTGTCTAAGCTGGATTTTTCTGGAAGAGGGGCAGCCCTGGGGCTTGCGAGTCAAGGCCAGGCCCAGAATTACAATTCTGGTACACTTAGTGTTTGATGTCCCCCACTTGCATAGAAATCACCCCTCTAAAATCTGGCATGTAAGTAGCCCTAGGTGTCTACTCTGGATAGATCTCCAACCTCAGAAACCCATCACTTCTGCCATTCCGACCCCTTCTCTTAGTCTCAGAGTTTCTTCAGATATTCTACTTTCACTCAAGTCTGATCCTAAAATCTAATACTTTCCTCTATTCTTTCTTCTCTCTAGGACATTCTCATATATTCTCATTAATTAGGTAAATCAAAGACAATAGAAAGAAAAAAACCACAAAAGGTCCAGGATACCATCCTGAGATTTGAGAGAAACAATAAAAAGCAGTATGAACAAAATAAAAATTAACATATCAAGAAATTATCCTTCCTACCCAGCACTAAATTAAAGTAAATTGAAAAATAAATTCAGCTGCTTATAGATCCACAAGCACAGACAGAAATATTACTTAATAATAATAAATTTTATTACTTGCATACCATTTTACTTCAGTGCAAATATAAGGCAAGTGGGAAGTGCTCATTCCATGGGTAAAGAATGTAATATAGTTATTGAAAGCTGTATTTCCCTATGACTTTGGTATACATCCACAATCATCATCCTTGATGAGGGAATTAGTAAGAAAATCTACAGAAGAAACAAAGAAGCCTATTGGGAGGGGGGAGTACCTGAGAACTCACTTACTCAGGAGGTCCACAGTTCAGAAAATGTAGTTGCACAATGTGGTCCTGACTTATTTCTACTGCCAGGAAAATCCCCTGGGAAATAACTATGAGGGAAGAAGGAGTCTGGGCTAATGACCAAGGCTCAACACAACAGACAAGCAATTCAGGGCAAAACGCCAAAGTCAAGAACACACAGAGATGACCCAGTCAGCTGAGAAAGAGAAGCGGAACTTGAAAATAAGAGTGCTGTCATCTTGAGTCCCCAGGATGTTCACATCACTGAAGCCTGGGTCAAGGACTCTCTCAATGAGACATCACCAGAACATAGACAAGTATTCATCAAACTCTGAAGGAATAATGATTAGCAATGAAACCGTGCTTTAGCAACCAAAGAAAGGTAATGACATTCCAGAGTTCAGACATATCCCCTTAGCCTACATGAACTTCGGGATACTTGAAAATCAGAAAGACTAAAGGCATATACAGAACTGCATAATCAGTTGGAAAAAAAATTATTGGTGTGTGATCATATTTCTTTCCCCAAACGGTGAAGCAGATGATACTACTTAGAAATGTTCAAATATCTCCAAGTAGACTGAATTCCTTATAGCTCTGGATTGCATTTTTGTTTGTAATTCCAGTATGAAAAAAAGTTCAATAACTATTGAGAGATGAAATACTTACATCACCTTATTTTATTTGGTCATGCTACCATTCGATGTTGAAAGTGTGTCAGTCACTCAGTTGAGTCCAGTTCTTTACAACCCCATGGAATGCAGATGGCTGGGTTCTTCTGTCCATGGAATTCTCCAGGCAGGAATACTGTAGTGGGTTGCCATTCCCTTCTCCAGGGGATCTGCCCGACCCAAGGATCAAACCCAGTTCTCCTGCCTTGCAGGCAGATTCTTTAGTGTCAGAGCCACCAGGGAAGCCAATGTGAGACTTTTTAAAACCTATTAATTCTAGTAAACAGACCCTAGATGCACTATGAATTTATCTTTCTCCCACCTTTTTAAATTTGACCTTTTTATTTCTAAAATCCTGGTTTGACTGAGCAAAAATATAGTAGTATATCCATTTTAGCTTATTCCCCCCATCTATCAGTATATCATCTTTAAAACTTAGATCATTAGGGCTTTATTAAGGTATTAATATGTACAACTAATGGGGTTTTCTGCTGACTCTTTAGAAAAAGGTAGAATCTGTGCTTTGCCCAAATTATGTTGGTAACTAAAGAAGAAAAAGGTTGTTTTATCACAGCAAAGGGTTTTCTGTGTTATTCCCCAGTTCAGCTTTCCTCTGTCTTGAGTTAGAGCAGATTCTGAGGATCCATGTCCCCACAGACATTCCTCATCCACACACTCTTGGATGCATTCATTTGTGTTCTGCTTTGACTGGGGTATCATTTATGAGCAGCCTTCTCAGAGTAAAGCATCAGTTTTTTCATTGCCTATGACCCACTGATCTTTGCAGAGAGTGACACAATAGTCAACACCAGTAAGCAGGCTCTTAAGGGGAAATACATCACCCCCGTGAAACACACAGAAATACACAGGCACCATGTGGGATCTCTACAAATCAAAAAGGAAATTCTTTACAAGTTCTTTTTACCTGTCAATATCTATCATCCAAAGAACCAGAAAAGCCTTAGGCAAGCAACAATTATTCAACACTTTTGACTCAGCAGGCTGGCAGATTCACTGACACCCACCACTGGAAGTGATTCCACCCAAATATTTTGGATGTCTTCTTTCCAAGCTACCTGACAGAAGTGTTTGTCTCACACCATCTCTCTGCTCAGATAGACACAGAGAAAAAATGGTCAAAATTTGTACACTACTCTTTGGTAAAACTAAATCTGTTTAAGCACATTTCAAAGAAAGGACTGCCAAAGGCCCAGTGATTTAGCCTGAGTTAGTTTCAGGAAAATCAAAAAAGTGACCTTGGGTTCACCAAATGAGGAAAAGTGTTAGTTGCTCAGTAGTGTCCAACTCTTTGTGACCCCTGGACTGTAGCCTGCCAGGCTCATCTGTCCATGGAATTCTCTAGGCAGGAATACTGGAGTGGTTTGTCATTCCCTTTTCCATGGGACCTTCCTGACCCAGGGATTGATCCTGGGTTGCCCACACTGCAGGCAGATTCTCTATGATCTGAGCCACCAGGGAAGTATTAATCCACTTGCTAAATCCTGAAGTAATTTTACCAGCATTTTTCCTTCAAGATTTGCAGTTTCTCAGTTCCAGTGAATCTGTTGGCTATAATCAAACCCATGTCCACCCAATAATTCAGAAGATATCTGAGCTTACTACATCATCCATAATGTTATGTCTTTCAAGGGAATAGATTATAATTTGATTAATGTCACCTAATTTAGAAATGAATGCACTTGCTTCATCATCTTTTTTACAGGTATAGCTCACATTTTCTCACCTTGACTTTACGCGACTTTCCCCTACGTGCAATGCCATTTCACTTAAAGATGACTTCAGAACAAGACAGCCCATTTTGCTACAACACCAACCCACATGCAGCCTTTGAGGAGAGGGAATAATTATCTCTTTCTCATGTATACCACTTTCATACCAAGGCTTTTTCACTTCCATTAAAAACTATTCTTGATGCTTTCACCTACAAATACCACTTTCTCCTCTTCATCACCATTATTTACCTGACTGATTGTTATCCTGCTTTTACCAAGGACTTGAAGACTGAATCATAGTCATCTTCCCCATACCATAATTTTAGTAATAACCTATGTGCATAATTTCTTCAGTGCTTTCACATTTCCTTGATTTTCTAAATTCTGATGAGATTTTTTTATACTTCATTTAAATCATCTTTTCAGAGCCTTCAAACCAAGGGCATTTTTCCTTATCCAAACCACTCTTCTGTTAAATCTTAAACTGAAATATTTCCTCTCCAACCATAAATGGGCAAAGGTTAAGACAGAAAGGGAAAAGAACACTTACATTTCTGGGTGGGATATAGAAATAGGTAGACAGAGGACATGATATCTAAAATTAGCTCTAAAGAAAAAGTAAGTGAAGTCTGTTCTGGCAGATGTTGAAGGAGGTCAAATGAAGAAGAAATTTTATTCAATGTGGATTCATGAATAAACAGGAGGAAATTAGAAAGAAATTGGTCATAGATTAACTATATGATGATTTCTGGGAATGATAAGAAGTGAAAGTCAAAGGAGACAGAGTAGGGATCTAATCATATGTCATGCTAAGGATTAACCTTATTTGTGAGCAATGCAGAGCCATTGAATACCGTTAAGCAGAAACTTGAAATGACCAGATATTGTGGGTGTTATATAGATTGAATCATGATATTCATGTCTTTCTGAAGTTCTGGAAAATAATGGGTCTTGATAACTTTGATTATATTATTTTCCTTGGTCTACTTATTCTCTATTTCCTGGATTCCTACCAGACACATTTTAGAAATTGTTTTACTCTGTGTCTCTTAATTTTGATTTTATATTTTTCACCTGCACATTCTCAAAGAAAGGCAATGCCAAAGAATGCTCAAACTACAACACAACTGCACTCATCTCACACGCTAGTAAAGTAATGCTTAAAATTCTCCATGCCAGGCTTCAGCAGTACGTGAACTGTGAACTTCCAGATGTTCAAGCTGGTTTTAGAAAAGGCAGAGGAACCAGAGATCAAACTGCCAACAATTGCTGTATCATTGAAAAAGCAAGAGAGTTCCATAGAAACATCTATTTCTGCTTTATTGACTATGCTAAAGCCTTTGACTGTGTGGATCACAATAAACTGTGGAAAATTCTGAAAGAGATGGGAATACCAGACCACCTGATCTGTCTCTTGAGAAACCTGTATGCAGGTCAGGAAGCAACAGTTAGAACTGGATGTGGAACAACAGACTGGTTTCAAAAGGAAAAGGAGTACGTCAAGGCTGTATATCGTTACCCTGCTTATTTAACTTATATGCAGAGTACATCATGAGAAATGCTGGGCTGGAAGAAGCATAAGCTGGAATCAAGATTACTGGGAGAAATATCAATAACCTCAGATATGCAGATGACACCACCCTTATGGAAGAAAGTGAAGTAGAACTGAAGAGCCTCTTGATGAAAGTGAAAGAGGAGAGTGAAAAAGTTGGTTTAAAGCTCAACATATAGAAAACTAAGATCATGGCATCCAGTCCCATCACTTCACGGCAAATAGATGGAGAAAGAGTGGCTGACTTTATTGGGTCTCCAAAATAACTGCAGATGTTGATTGCAGTCATGAAATTAAAAGATGCTTACTCCTTGGAAGGAAAGTTATGACCAACCGAGACAGCATATTAAGAAGCAGAGACATAACTTTGCCAACAAAGGTCCATCTAGTCAAGGCTATGGTTTTTCCAGTGGTCATGTATGGATGTGAGAGTTGAACTATAAAGAAAGCTGAGTGCCAAAGAATTGATGCTTTTCAACTGTGGTGTTGGAGAAGCCTCCTGAGAGTCCCTTGGACTGCAAGATCCAACCAGTCCATCCTAAAGGAGGTCAGCCCTGGGTGTTCATTGGAAGGACTGATGTTTTAGCTGAAACTCCAATACTTTGGCCACCTGATGCAAAGAGCTGATTCATTTGAAAAGACCCTGATGCTGAGAAAGATTGAAAGCAGGAGGAGAAGGGGACGACAGAGGATGAGATGGCTGGATGGCATCACCAACTAAATGGACATGAGTTTGGGTAAACTCAGGGAGTTGGTTGTCGACAGGGAGGCCTGGCGTGCTGCAGTTCATGGGCTTGCAAAGAGTTGGACACGACTGAGTGACTGAACTGAGTCCTAACTGAGTCCTAACCTCTACATTTCTCTGGGCTGAGTGATTTCCTCAAATACACCTTCAAATTCATTATTTTTCTCTTTGACTGTATTTAAACTGTTGTGTGATCATTTTTCACTATTATTGTTATGTGAATTCTACTAATTCTTTTACTTCCTTAACAATCTAAACAGACTCATTTTGATTTTTCTGCTTTCTTCAGTTTCTAGGGTGTATAATCAGTTCAGTTCAGTTCAGCCACTCAGTAGTGCTCGACTCTTTGTGACCCCATGGCCTGCAGCATGCCAGGCTTCCCTGTCCTTCACCAACTCCCGGAACCTGCTCAAACTCATGTCCATTGAGTCAGGGATGCCATCCAACCATCTCATCCTCTGGCGTCCCCTTCTCCTCCTGCCCTCAATCTTTCCCAGCATCAGGGTCTTTTCCAATGAGTCAGTTCTTTGCATCAGATGGCCAAAATATTGGAGTTTCAGCCTCAGCACCGGTCCTTCCAATGAATATTTAGGACTGATTTCCTTTAGGATTGACTGGTTTGATCTCCACAGTTCAAAAGCATCAGCTCTCTTTATAGTCCAACTCTCACATCCATATGTGACTACAGGAAAAACCATAGTTTGACTAGACGGACTTTGTTGGCTAAGTAATGTCTCTGCTTTTTAATATGCTATCTAGGTTGGTCATAGCTTTTCTTCCAAGGAGCGCCTTTTAATTTCATGGCTGCAGTCACTATCTGCAGTGATTTTGGAGCCCCAAAATATAAAGTCTCTCACTGTTTCCATTGTTTCCCCATCTACTTGCCATGAAGTGATGGGATTGGAAGCCATGATCTTAGTTTTAGTACAATCAGTAGACCCTTCATATGGGGAGCTTGTGGAACACACAGGTACAGAGGGCCAACTCTTATATACCATTTTATATAAAGTACATTGAGCACACACTGATTCGGATGTGCATGAGGGTCCCAAGATCAATCCCTTGAGGATATAATTTTCTTTTTGTTTGTTTGTTTTGCTAATTCTTTCTCATGACATTAAACTTCTTTATGTTGTTTGTAATTTTTCGTCTTTGACCTCATTTTCAAAATATCTTTTGTGTGCTAAGCATGTGTATAGTCCTTCATGATATAAGTAGTTTAGACTTCACTGTGGGGTGATTTGCCTTGTAACTCTCACTAGAGTCTTTTGGAATTGCATTTTTACTCTAATTTTATGTCTTTGAGTATCTTCATCCTAAGAGTTATAAAAGAACTTAAGGCTCATATCCACAAATGATGCTGATTAGAGAAATAAATTTTAGTCGAATCTCTTACAACCCATATTAAGGCTAGACAACCTTCACTGATATGTTGACCTTAAAAAAACCATACTTTTTTCTTAACTCTATCTCCTGTGTAATCTCTTTCTTCATCTTCTAGTTTTCTATCATAAGTTGCATCAGTATAATACCCAATTTTAAACATACTTAGAATTATAGATTAAAAAGTTTAGGATCAATGTACACACATAATATTTGTTGTATGTATTAAATTAAAGGTTACAGATGCATTTCTAACTGTAATTCTCCTTAAAATATCATCATTGTTGTTTTAAAAAAATTCATCTTCAGATTTGATTTTGAAAAATCACCAGATAGTCTTAACCCTTTCTACATGACTCATGACAATTATTTATTGACTCTTGAATATTCTATAATGAGGCATAAAAATAACTTATATATATTTATGTTCATAAAGTAACTTTTATTAGGATATCTTTCAAGCCAGTGGCTCAAGGATTAAAAAGAAACTCAGTAACTTGTTTAGGATTCTATCATATTAAAATTTCAAAAGGCATTCTCAGTTGTGCCATATTGCCCAATGTGTTCCCCAAATAATACAGCTTAGAGTTGTACTGGTTTCCATTAGAGATTTTACGATAGAACTGATAGACGTAATGACAGTCATGTTGATATATTTATTTTGATATATTTCACTAGAACTCAAGAAACCCTCAATATAAATATTCTATAACTATTCTGCATATGTTAAGTTCTATCCATCTCAAAGAAAGTCTTTAGATATGTAGATATCAATCAATAAAGAACACAATAGCCCTATAGTATGTCTCTCTAGGGCTGTTATGACAGATATATTTTAAAATATTCAAAGAAAACCATAGCTCAGACTCTCATTGGAATTTTATACAATAATATTTTAGCATTCAAAACTGTCCAATAAATCTTTCTCTAAAGCTTAGTGTTCATGTGAATACTCATACCTAGGCATCACTTTAGAAATGTATTCTTGCTCCCCTCATAAATCTCACACCTAGTCTTTGTGATACTGTACATGAGAGGTAAGCAGATTAAAGACACAATTGAACAACTGATCACTGTTCCTTGCCGTTACGCAAATTTCTAACATTAACAAAAGAAATTTTTATAGTGATCATAAATCTGTCAAAAAGGGAAATCTATTTAAAAAGCAGAATACAAACTAATAAATATTGAAGAAAGGATACAATTAGAAAATCACTGTTTGTGACACCCAGTGAAATAATCTAACTAAGCAAGAGTCATCAATGGATGCTAAAAGCACTAGAAAAAAGCTGTCAGGATATTCACAGGGTGCAAAAGTATCATGTTACCAATAATCTGCTAATTACGAAGAGAAGAACCTACCTAGAGAGGGAAGTGACCTGGTGGTCACTATTTTCCAGTGGTTAAATGTAGCATCACTAACAGTTAGGGATCACATGACATCAGGTCCCTTCTGATGTGATACAAAAGAAAAACATGCTCTGCCTTGGAAGCATTTCTACATAAAACATTTAAACTGAATTGAATTAAGCCATAGACTTGATTTTCAATATATAATAAATACAGTGTATAGAAGAACCCCATGGGAAAAAATAGGCAAATTCAGGAGGCAAAATGCAGATGAACTTATTTCTTCAAAAAGCCAGTGCCTTTGGGGGAAGAAAAACTTAGAGGACTGTTCTAGAGTAAAAGAGACTCAGGAGACCTAACCAAACACCTATGTGACCCTTGACTGGAAAGTTGGTTTGTTAGAGGAAAGAGGTCTATGCATGTGCAGAAGCTAAGGGAGTCTCTCTGTGCACACTGACTCAGCATCTACTGCTGAGCCTGAAGTCACTACAGGTCAGACAGTTTAGAAGGCAAGCTGGGTGTGGACAATAACAAGGAGAATGTGTAAAATACGAGAATAAACTAGAATCGTATCTGCCTCGCAGTATCTCGTGCCTCATGGGAAGCAGAAACTTGCAGGAACAGAGCTGCATATGAACTTGCCCAGAGATGGGTAAGCTGAAGGAGGAGCTCCAGTAGGAGCTGGCAAAGGGGCCGGTCTAGATGCTGCCCCACTCCCACAGTGCAAGCCCCATCAGCAGCAGCATGACTACCTCCCTGAAAAAGGTTCAGAACATAAAAATTGAGCTGGTGCTTCATATCTGCTTTCCAAAAATCACCCACAAAATGTCTTTTTTTTTTTCCTTTGGTCAGAGCTAATCAAAGATCCCCTGGAAAGAGAAATGGCAACCCAGTCCAGTATTCTTGCCTGGAGAATCCAATGGACAAAAGAGCCTGGTAGGCTAGAGTCCATGGGGTCACACAGAGTCAGACATGACTTAGTGACTAAACAACAATCAGAAACCATAGAGATGAGAATTCTGGGAAATTAAGATAATACAATACAATACAGTTCAGTTCAGTTCAGTTCAGTTCAGTCGCTCAGTCGTGTCTGACTCTGTGCGAACCTGTGAATTACAGCACACTAGGCCTCCCTGTCCATCACCAACTCCTGGAGTTTACCCAAACTCATGTCCATCGAGTTGATGATGCCATCCAGCCATCTCATCCTCTGTCGTCCCCTTCTCCCCCTGCCCCCAATCCTTCCCAGCATCAGGCTCTTTTCAAATGAGTCAACACTTCACATGAGGTGGCCAAAGTATTGGAGTTTCAGCTTCAACATCAGACCTTCCAATGAACACCCAGGACTGATCTCCTTTAGGATGGACTGGCTGGATCTCCTTGCAGTCCAAGGGACTCTCAAGAGTCTTCTCCAACACCACAGTTCAAAATCATCAATTCTTCGGCACTCAGCTTTCTTCACAGTCCAACTCTCACATCCATACATGACTACTGGAAAAACCATAGCCTTGACTAGACGGACCTTTGTTGTCAAAGTAATGTCTCTGCTTTTTAATATGCTATCTAGGTTGGTCATAACTTTCCTTCCAAGGACATCACAATTCATTTATCTTTGGCACTTACAGAAATTTTCATATCATGCCCCCCCCAAATTTTTCCTCTCAAATTTTAAAGAAATATCTTATTATCCTTTTATAACGCAGAAAAAATCCTTAAACACTACATTTACAATCTAAATACAACAACTAGGTTTTTAAAATTTTCATCTTCAAATCTTGATAAATTAAAACAATAAAAACAGTCCTCTGACAAATGAAATTCCAACTTCATTACTGTAAGTTACAATTGTGTCTTTCCTACCATAAATAAAAGCTTGAATATAAATATACTGACACTGAAATTACTTGGAAAAGATTGATACCTACCTGCCAAAGCTAATATTAATAATTAAATAATAACCTTTCTTCTCCCTGATGATATAAACTAGAAACTGCTAGTAATGAACATGGATCTGTCATTTTAGAAAGACAGACTTAACATCACTTACCCAAAACAGTGAATTTGACCAATCTTCCCTACATGGTCAGTTGCAAATCATCTCCTACAAACAAATTAAATTATTAAAATACTCAAATAAATGGCTAAAATAACACAGGCAGTGGCTTGAAAATCAGAGGCTCTACCAGGATGCTCAATCTTACATGCAGGTTCAAATTACCTGAGCCCTACCTCACATGACCACCTAAACCGAAATATTGGGAGGCTGAGTCCTGGCATCTCACACCAGGTTTGGAGAAGCATGCTGGCTTCTGTAATGCCCAGGAAGGGTTAAGAACCACTGAAACCTTGGGTGGGGAGGTGACTGGATAAGACTCAAAAAGGTAAGTACTATAATTAAAGGTAGAAACAAATGGAATTAGAGATGGAAGAAATTAATCATAAATAGGTGACTCAGAGAAGAATTTTTAAAGAGATAATTTAACTTAGACCTTGAAAAACAGATAGACATTCATCAGAGGATTTTGATAGGGAAGGATATTTCTGGAAATAATAGGAGCCTAAGCAAAATATTGTGGGTAGGAAAGTAGAGGCAAGGTTGGAGAAAAGGCAAGGGAATCCTGTCTCCAGGAGAATGGGGTGTAAGATGACAACACAAGAAATCTAGGAGTCGCAAACTTGAGTGGGTACTGTGTTTACTTCTGAAAAAATAAAGTGAAAGTGTTAAGTTGCTCAGTCATGTCCAACTCTTTGCAACCCCATGGACTGTAGCCTACCAGGCTCCTCTGTCCATGAAATTCTCCAGGCAAGAACACTGGAGTGAATAGCCATTCCCTTTCCAGGAGATCTTCCTGACCTAAGGCTCAGACCCAGGTCTCCTCCATTGCAGAAAGATTGTTTCCCATCTGAGCCACCAGGGAAGCCTCTACCAGAAAGCAATCTTTAAAGTGAGAAGAATATTTAATATAAAAGCAGAGGGCTTCCCTCATTCTTAATGGTAAAGAATCCACCTGACAATGCAGGGGACACAGGTTCAATCCCTGGCCTAGGAAGATCCCACTTGCTGTGGGACAACTAAGCACATGTGTCACTACTACTAAGCCAGTGCTCTAGAGCCCATGAGCCATAACTACTGAGCCCAAGTACTCCAAGTACTGAAACCCACACACCTAGAGCCCGTGCTCCCCAACAAGAGAAACTATTACAATGAGAAGCCTGCATGTCACAAAGTAGTCTCCCACTCACCACAACTAGGGAAAGCCCACGTGCAACAGCAAAGACCCAGCACAGCCGTAAATAAATAAATGCCTTAAAAAAAAATAAAAGCAGAGATTATTTAATGTGTGAAGATAAGCAGAGCCTCTTTATTCTAAAGAATACAGCGTGTTGAATTCAAAGCTAGGGGGATATGGCTAGGCCCACAGGCTGGTTGCTTTATATGTGTATATCCCAGTATCAGTAGAGATAGTGTCACTCTGTAAGTGTGCCAGGACATGAGAATGTTTTAGAAACACTGATCTACCCTACAACCATTTTGACTGATATACTGACTGCCTGCCCTTGGATTTCTCATCCTACTAAGCCTAAAAATTATATTTGTTGTTGTTTAGTCACCAAGTGATATCTGTCTCTTTGTGACCCCATGGACAGCAAAAATATATATATATATATATAGAGAGAGAGAGAGAGAAAGTAAACATTAAAATGTTTACAAAGACAAAATAAAGAAAAAAAAAGCCATTCTAACAAAATATACCTCAACTCAGTGAGTTTTTTAACCTTCTCTTTTTTTCAAGTATGTAACACATTTCCTGGTGATAAAAGTAAAAAGGATAGAAAAGGGTGTCGAAGAGAGCAAATTTAATCAAATATCCTCCCGCCCTTTAGCCAGTCAATTATTCTTCCTAAAGAAACCAAAGTCACTAAGTTTTATTATTTCAGAGAGAGTCTACATAGAAGCTGTGCAGAAAATAGTTAACATAGCAGGCCTGTGACTGCTCTCCTGAAAGAGACTCCTTACTAGCCAGGCCATTGGCTGGTGCTTGGGAATGACCATCTCCAAACAAAAACCCTGGGCACTGAGTCTATACTGAGCTTCCCTGGGAGATTACATTCCACACTTGTTATCACAATTTGGAGCTGGAGAAAGTAATGTCTCTTCCATGAATTCCTGGTAACAGGGCTCTTGAAAGTTTGCACCAACTTTCCTCCAGACTTTACATCATGTGCCTTTTTCCCTTTGCTGAATTTGCTTTATATCTTTTGCTATGATAAATCATGTCCACGAATATGATTATACACTGAGCCCTATGAGTCTTCCTCATGAGTGACTGAACCTGGCAAGGCCTCGCATAGCCCCGCACCTGATACACAAGCATATATGACAATTTTAAACAGTATATGCTGCTAAGCCGCTTCAGTCGTGTCCGACTCTGTGCGACCCCATAGATGGCAGCCCACCAGGCTCCGCCGTCCCTGGGATTCTCCAGGCAAGAAGACTGGAGTGGGTTGCCATTTCCTTCTCCAATGCATGAAAGTGAAAAGTGAAAGTGAAGTCGCTCAATCGTGTCTGACTCTTAGCGACCCCCTGGACTGCAGCCCACCAGGCCCCTCTCTCCATGGGATTTTCCAGGCAAGAGTACTGGAGTGGGGTGCCACCGCCTTCTCCTAAACAGTATATACATTGTGCTAAATCTTATCTTTTGAGTATACTGTATGTCAACATTTTTCTGTTAAGGGTATTTAATCCCAGTCTATACTTCTTTAATGGCTAATAGTATTAACTTCCATGAATGTACACTAATTTAATTCAGCAGTCCTTTATTATGGCATTTGGGTTATGTCCAGTTCAGTACAATTGTTCAGTCATGTCCAACTCTTTGCAACCCCATGGAATGCAGCATACCAGGCTTCTCTGTCCATCACTAACTCCCTGAGTTTACTCAAACTCATGTCCATTGATTCGGTGATGCCATCCAACCATCTCATCCTCTGTTGTCCCCTTATCCTCCTGCTTTTAATCTTTCTCAGCATCAGGGTCTTTTCAAATGAGTCAGCTCTTTGCATCAGGTGGCCAAAGTATTGGAGTTTCAGCTTCAGCATCAGTCCTTCCAATGAACACCCAGGACTGATCTCCTTTAGGATGGACTGGTTGGATCTCCTTGCAGTCCAAGGGACTCTCAAGAGTCTCTTCCAACACCACAGTTCAAAAGCATCAATTCTTCAGTGCTCAGCTTTCTTTATAGTTCAACTCTCATATCCATACATGACTACTGGAAAAACCATAGCCTTGACTAGATGGACCTTGTTGGCAAAGTAATGTCTCTGCTTTTTAATATGCTATCTAGGTTGGTCATAACTTTCCTTCCAAGGAGTAAGTGTCTTTTAATTTCATGGCTGCAGTCACCATCTGCAGTGATTTTGGAACCCAAGAAAATAAAGTCTGCCACCATTTCCATTATTTCCCCATCTATTTGCCATGAAGTGATGTGACCAGATGCCATGATCTTAGTTTTTGAATATTGAGCTTTAAGCCAACTTTTTCACTCTCCTCTTTCATTTTCATCAAGAGATTCTTTAGTACTTATTCACTTTCTGCCAAAAAGGTGGTGCCATCTGCATATCAGAGATTATTGACAATCTTGATTCCAGCTTGTGCTTCATTCAGCCCAGCGTTTCTCATGATGTACTCTGCATATAAGTTAAATTAACAGGGTGACAGCATACAGCCTTGAGGTATTTCTTTTCCTATTTGGAACCAGTCTGTTGTTCCATGTCCAGTTCTAACTGTTGCTTCCTGACCTGCATACATTTTCTCAAGAGGCAGGTCAGGTGGTCTGATATTCCCATCTTTTGAACAATTTTCCACAGTTTATTGTGATCCATACAGTTAAAGGCTTTGACATGGTTAATAAAGCAGAAATTGATGTTTTTCTGAAACTTGCTTGCCTTTTCGATTATCCAATGGATGTTGGCAATTTGATCTCTGGTTCCTCTGCCTTTTCTAAAACCAGCTTGAATATCTGGAAGTTCACAGTTCACGTATTGCTAAAGCCTGGCTTAGAGAACTTTGAGCATTACTTTGCTAGCATGTGAGATGAGTGCAGTTGTGCGGTAGTTTGAGCATTCTTTGGCATTGCCTTTCTTTGGGATTGGAATGAAAACTGACGTTTTCCAGTCCTGTGGCACTGCTGAGTTTTACAAATTTCCTGGCATACTGAGTGCAGCACTTTCACAGCATCATCTTTTAGGATTTGAAATAGCTCAACTGGAATTCCATCACCTCCACTAGCTTTGTTCATCGTGATGCTTCCTAAGGCCCACTTGACTTCACATTCCAGGATGTCTGGCTCTAGGTGAGTGATCACACCATCGTGATTATCTGGGTCATAAAGATCTTTTTTGTATAGTTCTTCTGTGTATTCTTGCCACCTCATCTTAATATCTTCTGCTTCTTTTAGGTCCATACCATTTCTGTCCTTTATTGAGCCCATCTTTGCATGAAACGTTGCCTTGGTATCTCTAATTTTCTTGAAGAGATCTCTAGTCTTTCCCATTCTGTTGTTTTCCTCTATTTCTTTGCATTGATGGCTGAGGAAGGCTTTCTTATCTCTCCTTGGTCTTCTTTGGAACTCTGCATTCAAATGGGTATATCTTTCCTTTTCTCCTTTGTTTTTGGCTTCTCTTCTTTTCACAGCTATTTGTAAGGCCTCCTCAGACATCCATTTTGCTCTTTTGCTTTTCTTTTTCTTGGGGATGGTCTTTATCCCTGTCTCCTGTACAATGTCATAAACCTCTATCAGTAGTTAATCTGTCACTCTGTCTATCAGATCTAGTCCCTTAAATCTATTTCCCACTTCCACTGTATAGTCGTAAGGGATTTGATTTAGGTCATACCTGAATGCTCTTGTGGTTTTCCCTACTTTCTTCAATTTAAGTCTGAATTTGGCAATAAGGACGTCATGATCTGAGCCACAGTCAGCTCCCAGTCTTGTTTTTGCTGACTGTATAGAGCTTCTCCATCTTTGGCTGCAAAGAATATAATCAATCTGATTTCAGGGTTGACCATCTGGTGATGTCCATGTGCAGAGTCTTCTCTTGTGTTGTTGGAAGAGGGTGTTTGCTATGACCAGTGCATTCTCTTGGCAAAACTCTATTACCCTTTGCCCTGCTTCATTCTGTATTCCAAGTCCAAATTTGCCTGCTACTCCAGGTGTTTCTTGATTTCCTACTTTTGCATTCTAGTCCCCTATAATGAAAAGGACATCTCTTTTAGGTGTTAGTTCTAAAAAGTCTTGTAGTTCTTCACAGAACCTTTCAACTTCAACTTCTTCAGCATTACTGGTCAGGTCATAGACTTGGAATACTGTGATATTGAATGTCCAGTACTTTTCTACAACCAAAACTCTGCAGTGAGAATTGTTGTAAATGGATCACTTGCTCTTTATGTCAGTAGATCCATTTCTTGGGGGGGCAAAAAGAAAAAACTAAGAGAAGCATTGCCAGGTCAAAGGTGATATATATGATTTTATTCTAAATGCTATTGACAGTTGTATTTCTTATAAACCAGCTCAGTTTTGCTTGCATTTTACACTGAATGAAAATATATGCTTCCCTTAGAATTTCCCAATACTGTAGTTTATTTTAAAGATTAATCCTTTGCTAATCTGGAAAGTAGGAAATGGTATTGCAGCTTCAACTGATATTCCTCATATAAATGAGGCTACACATTTTAAAAATAAAAACCATTTATATATTTTTTGCTTACTATCTTATGCATGGTTCTTTTTATCCATTATAGTCCAAGAATTTTTCTCACCTATTTTCAGTTCTTTAAACATGAGAAAATTAACATCTTTTGGTGATGTGAGTTGCAAGTATTTCATCTCAAGTTGCTGTTTACTTACTGCCTTGTTTATGGTAAACTTCAATGGAGAAATATTTTGTGGTTATATAAATTTTTGTGACTTGGATTTGTGTCAAATGGGTTTTCCTAAAACCCATAGTCCTTAAACAATGTATATAAAACATATTCTAGACCTTCTGAGTGAAATATAAAATATAAAAGCAAAAATAAAATGTACAAAAGTATATTTAAAAAGGAAAACTATAATTTTTCAAATTCTATTTCAAATAAAATGAATTGGCAAGTTCACATCATATCTGCTTCACCCATTTCCGATTTACCATTAATAAATGACACTTTCTAAGGACATTGTATTTCAACAGGTTTGGCACTAGTGCATAAATAAATCTTAATTTCAGGTTCTAGTTGACATTTCAACTGGCTATTATAAATTACTTGAATCTTTTACAAGTGAATTTAATTTAAAAAGCCTCTAAAAGAAGCTGATGGACAGGATACATCAGTGGCCAACCTCTATATTCACTAAATTTTAGACATGCTTATCTGAAATCTCTCAATATTTATTTGACTGTTGCCTTTCAAGAATTATATTTAAGAAAAAGAATACTTAGTTCATATACCATCTATTTATTCAATGTATAACTTATCTTCTGCTGCTGCTAAGTCACCTCAGTCGTGTCCGACTCTGTGCAACCCCATAGATGGCAGTCCACCAGGCTCCGCCGTCCCTGGGATTCTCCAGGCAAGAACACTGAAGTGGGTTGCCATTTCCTTCTCCAATGCATGAAAGTGAAAAGTGAAAGTGAAGTTGCTCAGTCGTGTCCGACGCTTAGCTACCCCATGGACTGCAGCCTACCAGGCTCCTCCGTCCATAGGATTTTCCAGGCAAGAGTACTGGAGTGGGGTGCCATTGCTGAGAATTCAAATTAGAAGACAAACAAAAATATAATTTTGCTCTAATAAATTATTTCCACTCCTTCCCTAATCCATTTCCTTTCTTTCTTCCATCTTCTCCTTCCCTTACCTCCCCCTCCTTTCCTTCTTTCTATTACCCATACATCCACCCATTTCTCTATCTCTCCATCCTACACCCTTTCTTTCCTTCCTTATATTTAATCAGGTATAATTAATGATGATCAGAGCTAATCTACATGCTGAGTTTATGTTGAGATCTGTGCCAAGTGGCTACACGCATTCCAAGTGAAATGTGTTACTGATGAGGAAATTGAAGCTTGAAACTGTAAAATAATTTGACCAATATCACAAAAGTGAAAGGTTAGAGGCTGAAATTCAGCTGTTTCTAACTTCAGCCCAGCCTCAACCGATGCTTCCTGGCATATATAAGTATAAATATTTAGACTGTATTTCACCTTTCTATTTGTTTTGTTCACATAGTTATATAATGCCCCTTTCATTAACTATATACAAGCAGAAACAAAATAATCTATAAAGTCATAAAAGGGAATATTATCAACATCACCCCAAAATACAATTCCTCATGGGAAATGAGCCCTTAACTTATACTACATTCCTCACACAACAGTCCTAAGTTAGTGAAATAATTTGGTCACAGGCAAATAATTTGCTGTCCCCCACACCATTAAAATATAACGTCCTGGCTGCCTTAGGATTAGATCCTCATTAGAGGTTTTCAAAGTTGGGCTGGCTGGCAATAATTTCCAGGCATGACCACTTGAGCTTATAAAACCAACTCCATTATGTTTAAATTTTTCCTTAAGGACTTACAGTTTAGCACAGAGAACTATGTTCACTATTTCATAATAACTGATAAGGGAAAATAATCTGAAATTATATATATATGTATGTGTATATATATATATATTTATATGTGCAAAGAATCAGACACAACTGAGTGACTAAAACTCATAGAATTATGTGTGTGTATATATATATACATATATACATATGTATATGTATATATAGATATATATATCTGAATCACTTTGCTATACACCTGAAACTAACACAACACTGTAAATCAGCTCTACTTCAATTGACTACACTAAAGCCTTTGATTTATGTATCACAGCAAAATGAGGAAAATTCTTACAGAGATGGGAATATCAGACCGCCTTAACTGCCTCCTGCGAAACCTGTAGGCAGGGCAAGAAGCAACAGTTAGAACCAGACATGAAACAACAGACTGGTTCAAAATTGGGAAAGGAGTACGTTAAGGCTGTATTTTGTCACCCTGCTTATATCACTTATATGCACAGAACATCATGTTAAATGACAGGCTGGATGATTCACAAACTGGAATTAAGATTGCTGGGAGAAATACTAACAGCCTCAGATATGCAGATGAAGCCACCCTGATGGCAGAGAGTGAACAGGAACTAAGGAGCCTCTTGATGAGGTTCAAAGAGGAGAGTGAAAAAGCTGGGTTTAAAACTCGATATTCAAAAAACAGATCATGGCATCTGGTCTCATCACTTTGTTCCAAATAGATGGGGGAAAAGTGGAAACAGTGACATTTATTTTCTTGGGTTCCAAAATTACTGTGGATGGTGACTGCAGCCAAGAAATTAAAAGACACTTGCTCCTTGGAAGAAAAGCTATGACAAACCTAGACAGCATATTCAAAAGGAGTGACATCACTTTGCCAACAAAGGTTAGTATAATTGAAGCTATGATTTTTCCAGTAGTCATATATGGATGTGAGAGCTGGACCGTAAAGAAGGATGAAGACCAGAAAATTGATGCTTTTAAATTGTGGTGCTGGAAAGACACTTGAGAGTCCCTTGGACAGCAAGGAGATCAAGCCAGTCAATCCTAAAGGAAATCAACCCTGAATATTCATTGGAAGAACTGATGCTGAAGCTGAAGTTCCAATACTTTGGACACCTGATGCAAAGAGCCAACTCACTGGAAAAGATCCTGATGCTGTGAAAGATTGAGGGCAAGAGGAGAAGGGGGCAGCAGAGGATGATATGGTTAGATAGCGTCACTGACTCAATGGACATGAATTTGAGCAAACTCCCAGAGACAATGAAGGACAGTGAACCCCTCATGTGCTGGGGTTACAAAGAGTCAGACACCACTGAGTGACTGAACAACAACAAATACTTCAATTAGAAAAATAAAGTTAAAATATTTTTTTCTCTTATGTTCCCTTCTTCACTTAGGAAAAATCCCTCCTTCCTGATCCTATCTCTTCTAACCTCCAACCCTTATTACACTAAATTGCTTTTTCTTTTGTCTCTAACCCTGATAAATTAACTAATTCCTTAGCCTGGTGGCTTAGGTGGTAAAGAATGTGCTTGCCTGCGGGAGACCTGCGTTCAAACCCTGGTCAGGAAGATCCCCTGGAGAAGGAAATAGCTACCTACTCCAGTATTCTTGCCTGGAGAATTCCATGGACAGAGGAGCCCACAGCCTATGGGGTCACAAAGTGTCAAACATGGCTGAGCAACTAACACTAGCTTTAACTAAAGGGTTTCCACAACAGTCCTTGCCTGTTTCCCATCAATCTCCTAATGTCAATCATTTTGCATAACATTTTTGTGAAAATGTGACGCTTCACTGTCTTATAGAGTGTGAATCCCAAGTTTCTTAAAACAAAGTGTGCCCAGTAGTAACTCTCACACTCAGAGCTTATAGAGAAAGGAGATTACATAAAATGATACCCATTATCTGATGGTGGTTTAGTCACTAAGCTGTGTCTGACTCTTGCAACCCCATGGACTGTAGCCCACCAGGCTCCTCTGACTATGGGATTTCCCACGCAAGAATACTGGCATGGGTTGCCATTTCCTTCTCCAGGGGATCTTCCTGACCCAGGAACTGAATCCAGATCTTCTGCATTGCAGGCAGATGTTTTTTACCAGCTGAGCTATGATTATCTGTTAGACATTTTGTATATATCACTATACTCTCCTTTATGATTAAGACCTAAAACTGAAGCTTAGACATTTTAAGTAATGTATCTATTAATATTATTGTACAGTTAAAACATGGCTGAACCAGGTTCTGAACCTGTACATTGCTTCAAGTTATTTTCTTTTTATTCCACACCCAGATACACAGCTCCTTTTGTGAAATTCCAAGTACTGAAATTTTTGTATGACTCACAATGATACAAGCCCTTTGGTCACTTATTTGTACTGATTCTTAGACTCTGAAAAACTCAAAAATGCTTTGTTTTTACAGTTCTTTTTTTCTTTCCTGGATTCCCTGGTGGCTCAGGCCATAAAGAGTCTGCCTGCAACGCAGGAGACCTGGATTCGATCCCTGGGTTGGGAATATTCCCCTGGCGAAGGAAATGGCAACCCACTTCAGTATTCTTGCCTGGAAAATCCCGGGGATGGAGGAGCCTGGCAGGCTATAGTCTATGGGGTCGCAAAGAGTCTGACACGACTGAGTGACTTCACTTTCTTTCTTTTTTCTTTTTCTTGCTTACCTTTGAAAATAACATAGGATTTTAAAAGTTGATATATTTATTAAACTTTATCTTTCTAATTCATACAGAGTTTTCTTACATATTTCAGATTTATTAGAGGAATTTTTAGCTCCTTACATTTGTAAAAACATGTATACGCATACTAGACTTCCCATGTCCTAACTCTGTTTATCAAATATCAGTATGTACCCTCACTTAAGTTTCACTCTGAGGTTTATTAATGAAGTGTCTCACTCATTTCCAGTTTTCCTATGTCATTAAACAACTTCACATTCTGTAATTGACCCAAATAGCTTCAACTGCAATGAGCAATGTTGAAATGTCATACTAGAGCAAATTTTGAATACGAAATTATTCCTATTCAAAAATTTGAATATAAATAAAATAATCATTGAAATTCTAGTGATCATAAGTATTGTGATACTGTTAATTCTAAAAACAACTATACATTCATTTTAAAATTTTATGATCCTTTTAAAATTGATCATAAGATTAGGATTTTGGTGTTCCTAAAATTAAAAATCCTTAATATACAGGTAGACAGACTCATTATCCATATCTTCAAATTTCTTTAAGGTCATCATATAGATCCTGGTTACTACAATTCAGATGTTTAATGCTAATAACCATAGCATGGACCACAACTTAAGTTGTTAGAAATCAGTATGACTAGTGACTTAACCTGAATGGAAATCTTTTTGTTTGTTTGTTTGAGAAGTTGTTCCAACCTCCTCCATAATACTTGGCAAGTGTCTATGCCATTACAATAAACTCGACCATGGATAACATGATTTTTCTTTAAATGACTGCAGCCTTCATTATGTTTTTCCCCTTTTAATCCAAAGTACTATCATTGTATGAATATTTTCTTTTCAGCTTGGTCTTATTCTCTAATAGCTACAGTAATGTGAAACAACAAACTGAATCTTCTAACAAGTACCCTTGATTCATCTTTACACTTTTCATAATTTCTATTTTGACTCACTCATCTATAAAATGAATCTTGGACCAGATGATTTCCAAAATCCTTCCAGCTTGAACATTCTATGTGCCTCAACTTGATGGAAAAGCAGTGTACTGCCCAAGCATAGAAAACAATTTTCAGGCTCAGATACATATTTCAAAAATTGCAAGTCCAATAGTTACTGCCATAGAATTCTGTCGCTTTTTTTTACATTATACTACCTGAGTAAAGGCACATCCATATCAAAATGCTACAAATTATAATGCAAATGCCCATTTTACATGTATACAAGTAGGTACAGAAAAGTAAGTTATCAATGTTTTGTGCTATGCTATACGCCAGTCAAGAGTTAAAGTTAAGAAACTGTAAAAAGAGTTGAAGTTTGCCTCGTATTCATCACACATCTGCCTTTCAATCTTCCTTGACAGCTTCCTTTCCTTTCCCTTACCTCAAATCTTCCAATGAAGTAATGTGTCATTTATCACAAGGGAAAATTCCTATGGATGTTTCACGGAATTTCAGGATTTACAGCTCACTCTTTTGTTTACTATATTCTTTAACGTATTCTTTGGCAGATGGTAAAAGCAAAGTAATTAAGGAATATAGCTTTATTACTGGTTATGGATTTGATATTTATCACCAGAAGGTAATTTATAATCTTTGATTCTAAATACCACTATCTAAAGCAAATCTTTCACTTGCACAGTCACAAGATTTTAAGGTGTACTGAAAGAAAACAAAAACACAGACTCGTAAAATTTCGACATTTGTTCTTAAACACTCTTATTTCTAAGTTCTTAAATTGAAAAATTCAGCACGAGACTTCTTTGTTTCAAGGCACTTTCAAGACAATTTTATTTATTTTTTTTTTTTTTTAAAAGAAGGAAAGCAGATGAATAATGGAGCTTCTACATGACAAGGCAGCATGAGGGAAAGATCTAGGAAAGAAGTAAAAGAGTGAGATACAAATTTAGCTAGGAAAGCTCTCATGAGAATGACAAAGAGTCATGGTATTTTAAGACCAATGATTCAGATGGGATAAAAAGAGAGGCAGGAAAACATAATTCACAGAAATATCAGCTAGTATGTGAATTTTTCAAGAAGGGACCAGGTAAAGTAAACTCAAGGTTATGAGGACTTGGCTGACTTTCTTGATAGGAAGGCTCTTAGTGGGCTATTATAAGGTAAAGGCAAGATACTAATATGGTTAATGGGAATAACCCAGAAAATGTCCATGATTACTACAGTGACATCAAATCAAGATTTAACACATCATTAGGTTTAGTTTATGTTAGGTTTACTCTTGTTGTTGTGCCCTCTGCAGGTGTGGACAAATGTATAATGACATGTATCCACCATTATAATTCCATACAGAGTAGTTTTACTGCCCTATCAATTTCCTGTGCTCCACTTTCCTCCCTCCCTAACCCATGGAAACAACTGATCATTTTACTGTCTCTATAGTTCTTCCTTTTTCAGAATGCCATATAGTTGGAACTGTCTATGCAGACTTTTCAGCTTGACGTCTTTCACTTGATATTACGGTGTTTAAATTTCTTCCATGAATTTTCATGAAGGGTCAAAAACACAAGGATACACTCAGAGGATCACAATAAGAACACAATGAGAAACATTAGGAAACTGAAGCTGCCTGAAGGAATAGTGGATTTATCTCTCCCTTCAGGGTGAGTACTACTGAGCAGAATGGCAGGTACAGTGATTCACATTCTTATTTTCCCTGAAAAGATTAACTTGCTTATCTTTAAATACCTTGTTTTATTTTTGCTAAAACCCTTAGTTTAAATTTTTTGTCAGTTTAATGCAAAATAATATTAGTGCACTCTATGATTATGGTCAGTTATTGTCTGAATAGAACTGTATGAAATGGCATCGTGAACAAAAAAATAGAAGGGATTTGTGCAGGAAGATTCTTCCTTTTGCATACTGTGCAGAAAAGAACATGCTGAGGTGAAGTCACCTTGAAAGATATCACCATTTTCTCCCTCCACTGGATAAGGCAGGCATCTATTTGTCCAGTACCACATGGTAAAAGTTACAGAGGCTGTAGGAGATGGGTTTCTACGGGTGCTCATGCATACTGGTAATCTACAGCACCAGGATTTTTCATTCACCATGGTACACGAGATAATTTCTTTTTCCTTCAAGCTTGATGATAAATCACAGGTGGTAAAGGGCCTCAGGATCACAAAGACATTGGGGAATGACTGGATGTGTGACAGCCGGAGCGGGCAGTTGCACTAGTAGATTTTTGTTATGGTGATGATGAGGTTGGTGTTGTCAGATATGCAAAAGAAGCTGGGAAGTCATACTTTTAAAATTTCTCTAAATTTCAACAGTCAATTTTTGCTGAAAAACTAGGCTGACCAACATCACTCCAACCAAACAGAGCACATTTTTAGGCCAGAGACTGCCTAACTCAATGGGGGGTGGTGTAAGGTTGCGAGGCTAATCTAAGTGAAATAATTGAAGAGGAAACCCCAACTCTGAAGACACATCTGATCAAAGGTAGGTTTTCCTGAAGAAACACTACCATGGACAGGATCCCTCTGGAAAAAGCCATGCCCATAATCCCCTGGGGCTTCCTTGGTAGCTCAGTTGCTAAAAAATCTGCCTGCAATGCAGGAGACCCCAGTTCAATTCCTGGGTCAGGAAAATCCTCTGGAGAAGGGCTAGGTTACCCACTCCAGTATTCTTGGGCTTCCCTGATGGCTTAGATGGTAAAGAATCCACCTGCAAAGTGGGAGACCTGGGTTCGATCCCTGGGTTGGGAAGATCCGCTGCAGGAAGACATAGCAACCCACTCCAGTACTCTTGCCTGGATAATCCCATGGACAGAGGAGCCTGGCGAGCTAAGATCCATGGGGTTGCAAAGAGTCAGACACAACCGAGCAACTAAGCACAACAAAGAATCCCCTGCACACTGAGATGTACACATGCAAACTAATAGCCTTCCTTTCCCTATCCAAGCCAAATATACAGAGTGACTCCCACATGCTAAACAATGGCACCTTCTGTTACCCCATCACTCTGTCCTACTAAGCAAGAGAATGAGGGAAAACTAGCTTAGGAGGTAATGATATATACAGAGAAGAAATCTAACAATTGCCTAGAAGGATGAAATCTTCTGACATGGTGAAACTAAGCACAAAGCAAGTTGAGGAAACTTAGTAGTTTTAAAAACAAGACATGAATATTTATTTAAAAAATTACAAAAATCACTTAAAATATGTTTTTGGTCATGGTTAATTTAGTTTTGAGTAGATTGTAAATTCTCTTTTTTATACTTGCTCCAAGAGATAGTGAAGAACAGAGAAGACTGGCGTGCTGCAGTCCATTAGGTCACAAAGAGTCAGATGTGAACGAGTGACTGAACAACAACTTGCTCTATAGTGCTTCATGTTTTTAACTAATACCTCGCACAATACATTGCACATGGCAGATGTGCCAAGTTGCTGAATTGATTTGTCACTGCAAATACAGAAGAAATATGTACTAAAAAACCTTTTATCTATCTCAGTGCAAATTTTCCTATATGAAGACTTACAATTCCCACAGAGATCTTGAAACATAATCAAAAATCTAAAGGGAAAAATATATGAATGGAAAATAGCAATAAAAAAAAGATTTAGTCTAGATTTTTTTTTCATTTTTAAGTAAAGTTTTGAGTTCAAAATTAGTTTAAAATTACAGGAGAATCAGTCCTACTTTGCCTCAAGACGGTGGGGGAGAACAGTGGGAAAGAGACAAGGATGAGCAAGGTCTAATTTTTAAATACGTACATGTTTTCTCATGTATATAGAAGAGTTCCCAAAACATTACAGAGATTTATCTATATCCTTCATCCCCTAGTGTTAGCAGTTTGCATAAACATTGTGCAGTTATGGAAACCAAGAAATTACTAGAGCCACAATTCTGTTAACTCTAGAATATACTTGAATTTTGCCTTTTTTTTGTAATGTTCCTGTTCCAGAAACAGGCTGGTGTCTCACACCTCATTTACCGGTCATAAAACCTCATATTTGCAATCTTTGACATTTCCTCAATCTTCCCCACTGACACTTTGAGTTGTACTGCAAAGGTATTTTGCACAATTTCCTTTGAATTATAATTATCTTATTTTTATGGTTAAATTGACTTTATGCATAATGCCAGGGAGTGGCTCATAGTTTTTAACAACTGCCATTATTATATTATTTGCAAGTCTATAGATAGGTACCTTCAATTGTCTATTCTTTTTATAAATATTAAGAATATTGGGATCAGGTTGGAGGTCACATGTATACTGATGGCCAGTTCATGTTGATGTATAGCAAAAACGGTCACAATACTTAAAGTAATTATCTTCCAATTAAAATAAATGAATTAATTTAAAATAAAGAATACCACTACATAAATTTCTTGGAAAAATATATCTGAAAGACAAATTCCTAAAAGTTGGATTTCTGAATCAAGAAGAATTCCTGTATATTTTGACAGATATTGCTAAATTGCTCCCAAGTTGGTACTAATTTACACTGTCATCAGCAATGCTCTCCCTACCAATTTTTTAGTAATCTATGTTTTCCCTATAATTTGAAATCATGGCTGTTTTTATTTTACTTTTTATTAGGGCAATTTGTGTACAGTTTTTGTCTTCCCTAATAAATAGTCAACCTGTTGGGGACAGAATTTGTGCCTTTCAGTGTTTCTGAAATAATGTATTACACATCAGAAAAATCCAGCAAATATTTATTAAATGATTGAATAAATAATGTCAGCATTAGACTTTAATTCCAGGTTACTTGCCTCTAGGCACCAGGCCACAACTGGTGAACTACTGTTTCTAAACAACGGTCCAAACATGCAACAAGGAGATGTGTACCAGGTAGTCACCATTAAGTAATCATCATTATCAAGTAACTTTGGCATCATGGTCTCTGGACTATAGAAATTAAACATAGCTTGTCTTACAGAATTGCCATATTCTAATAGTTTAAAAAAATTAAGATAAGAGGCCCAAAATGGAGTCACTTTGCTAATGCCACATCATGAAACCAAGACTTAATTACAGTTGCAGCTTCTCCTAGGAGTGAAGATTTAGTCAATCTGGAATTACCTTGTCAATCTTAGTGAGGAAATCTTCCCAGTAAACCCCTGACATCCCCTAAAGGAAGGTGACTTTACCACAGTCCACTTTTTCCTCATCACTTCCTCATCCTACCCTCTCCTGCCTAGAAAAGTCTTTCATTTTGTACAGATCCTCAGAGCTCGCTTCTGTTAGATGTGATGCTGCCCAATTCATGAGTCACTGAATAAAGCCAATAAGATCTTTAAAATTTACTTAGCTGAATTTTAGTTTTTAAATTATATAATCAAGAACTATATTTGGAAGAGGGAGTGGTTAGTCCCAGCAGCAAGAAACGCATTCTATGTATTTAGCTTCTCAGTGTAGTGTTATACAGAAAGAAGATGTAATAAACTTCAATGAAAGTTCACATTAATAGAAAAGAAAAACATGTAACTGATGACACTTCTAAATGATTTCGCTCTTACCAGTAGTTAAGCGGATTGTTCAAGCATGTGAGTAACTGTCTCTTAGAATTCTATCTTGAGTGACCTACTCTTAGTGAAGAACTATTTGAGTAAGATTTAATGTTCAGAACCACCTGCTATAGCAGAATTCTCTTTCAGCACAGTCTGTTCACTGCAAAGCTACCACACTGTAAAGGTTGTTCGAAAGGGCAGCAGTTTTCTCTTGGGTGTGTTCTTGGCCCCTTACATCAACTCAATAGTCCCTGAGGGGTGTTGGGCCAAATTTTTTCCTTCAGGCATGGATCAGAACTGTTATGGATGCCTAAGACCTTAAAAATCTCAGAGAAAAGGACTGAAAGAAACTTAATCAAAGGTTATATATTATTACAGAACTACATATCAGAGTTTTAATTTTCCCAGAAAGATTGTTTCAGTCCACGACCACAATGATAATGTAAGAGTATCTATAAAATAGTTATGACCAAACTGTCAGCCCAACAAAGAAAGGTATAGATTATTAATAATTTTTCCATGTATTCTGGAAGCTTGTCTTAGATTCTTCAAAATTATAACTTTAAGTGTCTTCAAATGAGTGTCTACTTTGCAATTAATGTTATCTTTTGTTATAGAAAAAAAAAAAGAAAACTTTTTCAAATTATTCTTTCTCCTAATTATCTTTACAAAAAACAACAGGGAATGGCTCTTAGCAGTAGTTTTGACTTGATAAGGAACTTTTATAATATTTTGGTTTAGCTCCCAAAGGCTTTAATTTACTTCAATTAAAACAATTTTTGCAAGCCTACCGCTTCTATATTATTTTATCCCCTTTTAACAAAGGTTATCTGAGAAACTATTAACAGTTAGAGAAATTAAGCTGTTATGATTAATACATATTTCCCCTTGAATACAGATACCTGAAAAGGAAAGAAGCCTCAGGTATTTAATTTTGATAATGCCAGATTTCTGGCACTACATAGTCACAGCCACAGAGATGTCCCTTCATGGTAAAGCCCAAAGTCTCACATTATTTACCTCAAAAGTTATTTTAGCCTGAATGGTTCAGATTGAGGCTTCCACAGTTTAACTCCACATTGCCTCTCTAGCCACTGACACTCTAATTCAGGCAATGTCTCCTCTACTCTGTGCCTGAAATTCATTCAGTGATGGAAACTTACACATGAGAAGTATTTTCTTCCTCTCTAAACAAGATCATGAGCCTGGAATAAACGAACAGTTTAGTCATTTAGGTTTTAAATATTTGAAAGCTTATAATCACCTCTTGAAGGAGTAAAGCTATTTAAACCTCTAAATATAGTAATGAGCAATAAACACACACAGTTTGATACTTAATAACCCATATATACTCGCAATTAAAGTGATTGCATCAGAATGAGTTTTGCCTCATAGCGGGGGAAGCTTGTCTAAATACGTGTCACTGGTATTTCAGGTTAAAGTCAATTTCGCATGAGAGTGCCACTGGAGATTGGAAACTCTATGGGTACACTTTGCTGTGGAAAATATTGGCATCATTAAAAAATCTTCACTCAATTTGAATTGTAGAGAGTAAGTCAAGAGGCTGCATTGCTTTTGTCCAGTTTTTGCCTGTTTGAAGGCTGCCCAGTCAATGTGCCTGAAGCTCAGAAGCTGGAGGGTTCAAGCTAATTTTGAAGAATCTAACAAAGGCTGCAGACTCTCAATCTATAAAAGTGTAGAATACAGATTTCAGCAGACAATTCTCTACCTTGATTTTATACAATTTTACACTCTCAGAAATAAGCTCTTTCTCAAGCTAAGTTCCAATAGAGGGGCAAGTATTCATTCTGTCTGAAGCATACCTGATAAACAGCTTCACAGAGAAAGAGGTCACCCTTTGACCAAACCCAGACAGCATATTAAAAAGCAGAGATGTTACTTTGCCGACAAAGATTTGTATAGTCAAAGTTATGGCTTTTCCAGCAGTCATGTATGGATGTGAGAAGTGGACAATAAAAACATCTGTGCATCAAAGAATTGATGACTTTGAAGTGTGGTGTTGGAGAAGACTCTTGAGGGTCCCTTCAACTTCAAGGATATCCAATCAGTCCATCCTAAAGGAAATCAACCCTGAATATTCATTGGAAGGGCTGATGCTGAAGATGAAGCTCCAATACTTTGGCCACCTGATGTGAAGAGATGACTCATTGGAAAAGACCCTGATGCTGGGAAAGATTGAAGGCAGGAGCAGAAGGGGATGACAGAGGTGAAATAGTTGGATGGCATCAGTTCAGTTCAGCTCAGTTACTCAGTCATGTCTGATTCTTTGCAACCCCATGAACCGCAGCTTGCCAGGCCTCCCTGTCCATCACAAACACCTGGAGTGTCCCCAAACCCATGTCCATTGAGTCAGTGATGCCATCAAACCATCTCATCCTCTGTTGTCCCCTTCTCCTCCTGATCTCAATCTTTCTTAGCATCAGGGTCTTTTCAAGTGAGTCAGCTCTTCGCATCAGGTGGCCAAAGTATTGGAGTTTCAGCTTCAACATCAGTCCTACCAATGAACACCCAGGACTGATCTCCTTTAGGATGGACTGGTTGGATCTCTTTGCAGTCCAAGGGACTCTCAAGAGTCTTCTCCAACACCACAGTTCAAAAGCATCAATTCTTTGGTGCTCAGCTTTGACATCACCAATTCAATAGACATGAGTTTGAGCAAACTCTGGGAGATGGTGAGGGACAGGGAAGACTGACTCCTGCAGTCCATGGGGTGGTAAAGAATCAGACACGACTGAGCAACTGAACAACAACAATCCCTTAACCACCAGTTAACATATGAACTCTCAGGGTGAAGAACAGCAAACCTACACACAGTAAAGGAAGCTCCTCTAAGGATAGATACTTTCTGCTGAAAGTAGACCAATTTCACGTGCTCCCACTTGCTGCCTCACCTAGAGCCTGATACAGAAACACACTATCATATCCCTGGTTGTATGATACAGAGACACATTATCATGTCCCTCATCATGTGTGCTGGCCAGTGGTCTTCCCTACTCAACTCCTAGCAGAACAACGCAAGAGGTCCTTGTGCTGCTCATGTAACAGGGAGCCCGAGGGGACTGAATGGGAAAACTCTGAGATATTTCAGTGATGGATACTTGATGATTTTACAAAAGAAGGATCAAAACCTTTATGTATCTCCCCACAGAGAAACTATTGTCAACTCCAGACCTTCTAGAAAATTCTTGAGAAAGAAACACTTAGGAATTTTTACAGAGCATCCTTTTTTGTAATAGACATTCTACAAACACCTCTAAAAGACACAAAGAGAAATAACACATGGTTTTGCTTTCAACATCATAACCTAAAACACAATTTCACAAATATCCATAGACAAATGGACAGAGGAGAATATTAAGCCAGTTTTTCACTAAAGTCAATAGACTATTTGAACTTTGCCCAAAAAAGACTTTTCATCTTCTGATCCTGAAACTTCCCAGCAGGAATATTAAAATATGATTTCAAATTAAAATTAAACAGTATTATAAATAAGTTACCCTATACTTGTTTTATATACATGTACATGTACTTGTATATAAAACAAGTTTGAGGCTGTATACTTCTCAAGTATATGTCCTTATTAGAGAGCTCAGTCTTTATAAAAGCCATCAGTGTCCTCCCCTACTGCACTGACTCTTCAAGCTAACTTCTGGGCACTGATTCACTGACACTGAACAGCTGCTCTCCAGGCACCTGTCATGGAGGTTAACCCTGGCCCACTGCAGCAAAACTAAGCCAAACTTGTTCAAGAGAAACAAAAATAAATGTCTGGGAGAATTTGTAATAGTTTTAACTCATTTAAGTTACAGAACCCTCCTTTTCATTCCTTAAAAGAAACAGAGATATCACACAGAAGCCAAGATCAGGGATGAAATCAGGCCTCAGAGATGGATTCATATCTGTATCTTACATGTGTTTTCATCTGAATACCTGATCTATGGCTCCCTCTATCTACTGGTCAACTTTTGCTACTTGAGTTCATAAGTCTGGCTGAAGATGTCTGCGTGCTAAGTCGCTTCAGTCATGTCCAACTCTTTGCGACGCTACGGACTGTAGCCCTCCAGGCTCCTTTGTCCACGGGATTTCCCAGGCAAGAGTACTAGAGTGGGTTGTCACTCCCTCCTCCAGGGGATCTTCCTGACAATCTTGACTATACATGAGTTAATTTTAAAATTTTAGCCTCAAGAAAAGAAACTATCACTATCACCTCCTTCTCCATCTACTGTGCTCCCCCCACCTATTCCAATTACAATTAACAAGGGAAAGAACTATGATTACTCAAGTGGTAGTCTTGACTTATGCTGAACTAATAAATCATGGGCAAGGAATAGGGTCAAGAGTAAATACCAGCTTGGTCCATCTTGGAGCAGATTCCTATGCTTGATTCAGCTGAAAGGTTCAGTTCAGTTCAGTTCAGTCACTCAGTCATGTCAGACTCTTTGCGACCCCATGAATCGCAGCACACCAGGCCTCCTTGTCCATCACCAACTCCCGGAGCTTACCCAAACCCATGTCCATTGAGTCGGTGATGCCATTCAACCATCTCATCTGAAAAGTTATAACTATGCTTTATAAAATTGCTGCTCAGTTCAGTTCAGTCACTCAGTCATGTCTGACTCTTTCTGACCCCAAGGACTGCAGCACGCCAGGCTTTCCTCTCCATTACCAACCCGCAGAGCTTACTCAAACTAATGTCCATGGAGTCAGTGATACCATCCAACCATCTCATCCTCTGTCGGCCCCTTCTCCTCCTGCCTTCAATCTATCCCAGCATCAGCATCTTTTCAAATGAGTCAGTTCTTTGCATCAGGTGGCCAAAGTAATGGAGTTTCAACTTCAGCATCAGTCCTTCCAATGAATATTCGGAGTTGATTTCCTTTAGGATTGACTGGTTTGATCTCCTTGCAGTTGAAGCGACTCTAAAGAGTCCTCTCCAACACCACAGTTCAAAAGCATCAATTCTTCGGTGCTCAGCTTTTTTTATAGTCCAACTCTCATATCCATACATGACTATTGGAAAAACCACAACTTTGAGTAGACAGACGTTTGTTGGGAAAGCAATGTCTCTGCTTTTTAATATGCTGTCTAGGTTGGTGATAGCTTTTCTTCCAAAGAGCAAGTGTCTTTTAATTTCATGGCTGCAGTTACCATCTGCAGTGATTTTGGAGCCCAAAATAATAAAGTCTGTCACTGTTTCCATTGTTTCCCCATCTATTTGCCATGAAGTGATGGGACCAGATGCCATGATTTTAGTTTTCTGAATGTTGAAACTTAAGCCAACTTTTTCACTCTCCTCTTTCACTTTCATCAAGAGGCTCTTTAGTTCTTCAGTTTCTGCCATAAAGGTAGTGCCATCTGCATATCAGAGATTAATGATATTTCTCCCGGCAATCTTGATTCCAGCTTGTGCTTCTTCCAGCCAGGCATTTTGCATGATGTACTCTGCATATAAGTTAAATATGCAGGGTGACAATATACAGCCTTGACGTACTCCTTTTCCTATTTGGAACCAGTCTGTTGTTCCATGTCCAGTTCTAACTGTTGCTTCCTGACCTGAATTTCTCAGGAGGCAGGTCAGGTTGTCTGGTATTCCCATCTCTTTAAGAATTTATAGCACACATAATTACTGCTATAAGCACAATCTCTTTAAAGCACACATTATTGCTGTGATCAGCTTACTATTATGTAAATTAAAGGGAAAAGAAAGGGTGTGGGTGGGTGGGAAATGGGAAGGCAACACATTGGGGCCCACAGTAGACATTCAGGGATTCCATTTCTATAGAAACTCTAAAATGTAATGTTTATTACTTGATAACATCAGCAGTAACTGCCCTGGGGCCTTTAGCAGATGAGGAGAGTCTATAAAAAGACACCCTCAAGGCATTCACTATGAGGATGTTGTTTAGGATCTTTTTATTATTGCATGTAGATATACAAGCAACTCATTCCAGATCTCAGTTTGAGACAAATATATTTTTGTTTTATGGATCCCAGGGTACGTGTAACAAAACATGTTCTCTTCACATTTGCTTCTGGATATTCAGTAGTACTAAGTATATTTTTAGATGTCTTTTGTATTTTATCCCCCTATCTTGATTCATCTTTTTTTAAAAAAAAGAATCATTATTTTTGCCTATGATCCCTCATTTATTTTAAATCTTTTTCCTTGTGATTTTATGTACATTTAAGCTACCCCTTCTATCTTACTGAAGTGATTCTGGAATTTAAAAAATCTCGAGTTTAGAAAAAAATATTTTCATATTCAGGTCTGTATCTCAGAAAAAATAATTTTTAAATGGAAAAATAATTTTTAAGTGGCAAAACTGAATGTTGTTTTGATACTATAAAATGAAGAAAATTTCCCGGGGCTTGCTCAGCAAGTTTCAAGTTATTTTTCTGTTTTGGCAGTCCTAGTTAGAAATCCTTCTCTTCCTTCTATTTACTCATGCTCTGTTATAATTACTGCTTCTTGGTCCCATAAGCCTTCATGTTTCCTTCCAAAAGTAAAGATAACATGTTAAAAAATTCTCACATGGTTAGAAAGTTCAAAACATATACCCAAAAGATACAAAATGAAGAGTGATGCTGTGTTTCAAGCAGCTTTTCATGTGTCAAGAAAAGAATAACTGCCTGTGTTTCACTCCACAGGGAGACAGGCATATACGTGACCCTCCTCTGAAGTACTGACTCTATACAAACTCAGAATCTCTTTTACTCCACCCCTGTATCAACTTGCTGTTGAAACACAAGTCATTCAGGTAAGTTTTCAGCATAGCCTGGATAGCCAGATTAGAAAGTCATCTATCTAGAAGTGCTGCCTTTATCAGAAGCACTGCAGTTAACTTGTGCTTCTCAGCTCTTAAAAGAGCTCTTTCTGTCTTTAGCCCAGGTAAGGGTCTAGAGGCCCAGCCCTTTGGCATCTCTAATTCAGTCATGGCCTCACAGCTAGGCATTCTGGCATGTCATGGTCAAGTGCCTCGTAACTAGAAAACATCCTACCACAACTGGATAAAACATTTGCTTTCTAGCCAATGTCCACATATGTTTGACCTGTTATAACCTATCAAAAATGCTAAAATAGTGATGTATTTACAATTAAACAAATAGATAAGCATGTTATTTTGAACTCTCTTTCAACTATAGTTGTGTCTCTTGATTTCTTCCCCCTTAAATTTTATTTCCCAGACACATACTAATTCCTGCAACTCCACTCTGTGAAGGGTGATGTCATCTATAGGTGGGGTGACTCCAAGGAAGGAGGCTGGAGTTGGCATGCCCACCACCAGGAGGCTTTTAGCTCAGGGGACTTTTCAAAGCTCTTCCATCCCAGAAGTTCCAGCATCCTTTGGGTTCAGTAGGCTTGGCTTGGCTGCAGAGGACCTCCCCCCACCCCCAGAGCTGGAGATTCTCCCAGTCCTTCAGTAGACGGCTCATTGCCAGGTACATCTTCCTAGCACCCTCAGATCCAAGACACTCTAGCCCTGGGATCCATGTCTGCTCAGGTTCCAGGAATGTGACACCAGCCTAGGTCACCATGTCTGAAGGGACATGAGTCAGCATTTCCTTTTCCTTTTTTTCTTTTGTATCATTTGAATTGGGACATATAAGTGATTTACAATGTTGTGGATCTTTTTCCCCAATAGACAGCAGTTTTATTCACTTATTGGAGAAGGAAATGTCAACCCACTCCAGTATTCTTGCCTGGAGAATTCCATGGACAGAGGAGCCTGGCAGGCTGCAGTCCATGGGGTTGCAAAGAGTCAGACACAACTGAGCGACTTCCACTTCAACTACACTTAAATCCTCTCTTTTCAGAAATCTTCAGTGATGATACTTCAGATTGCTAGCAGGGGGTTACCAAGAGTTATCATTTACTGAAGTAAAAATGACTGACCTTTGACAGCAACTCACCGCTGGCCTTTAAAATACCAATCACCTATTTTTACTCCATTCTCTCTCTAAACATGTTAAGCACCAAGCATTGGATTTGTAAAGGTTAACAAGACACACTTTTCTGATCCTTGAGCAGCTTGGAGCCCAGTACAGGAGACATAAATGTAAAGAGTTAAGTTATCACTTAATGTGTATGAGGGAAAAGCCTGAAGCAATGACAAACTGCTCTTAGAGAATATTAATAGGACAGAGGAACCAACCTGGGACAACATTTTAAAGATATACTGTCCTTTGAGCTGAATTTTAAGGTGGGTGATGAGAGGTTTGGAAAAGAAAGGATGTCACAGCAGGTGCCTAAGATGCAATCTGGGTAAAGAGCCACAGCAGGGCTTCTCAACTTCAGCACTACTGGCACTTAGGGCTGGAAAATTCTTTGTTGTGGAAGGTTTCCCTGTGCATTTTGGCATGTACCTGGCCTTACTCACTACACATCAGTAGCAACTCCCACGAACCAAGTTGTGACAAATAAAAAATTACTCCAAACATCACTAAATATTCCTTAAGATTGAAAGCAAAATTGACCCTGGTTGAGAACAACTGGCCTACAGGAATTAAAGCACCAAATATGGGCAGGGGCTGGTTAATGGTGACTGAGAGGAGAGATTGGTAATAGACTGAAGGGTCTTATGTTGTTGTGTTTAGTCGCTAAGCCATGTCTGACTCTTTTGCAGCCCCATGGACTGTAGCCTGCCAGGTTCCTCTGTCCATGGGATTTCTCCCCCAAGAATACTAGAGTGGGTTGCCATTTCCTTTTCTAGGGGATCTTTCCAATCCAGGGATCAATCTCACATCTTCTGCATTGGCAGGCAGATTCTTTACCACTGAGCCACCAGGGAAGCCCAAAAGGTCTTAGACACTGTGCTAAAATTATGTTGAATGATTTGGGACATTTAAACAGAGTCCTACATTTCATTCATATTAATTTGTATTGCCTCTCCAAATAAACCCTGAATACTTAGATTTTATAGGCAGTTTAATACTGCATATATCAGAGATATTAATCAATTCCCAAGTGTACCCTGAGAAAGGCTACTTCTTGTTTCCAGTACATATTTGACTATACAATTTCTCTTCCAAATGCTGTTTGATCCTATTTTGAGGAATTTCTTAGGTGTCACCATTGACATCACTCCATTCTGTTGCCTCGAAGCAAGAATGGCACTCAATAGCATTTTTAAAATAAATCATTGAATGGTTACATGTCCAGGTGTATTACATAATTAAGTGAAGGAAGGGGAGAAATTAAGGAAAAGAAGGAAAAGAAAGATGCTAATGGCAGAAAGAGGAAATCTTTCAACACAGTATTAAACACACAGCTCTTGTGTAGTGAGAAAATTGGCTCTAAACAAAAGGAAGCAATGACATCATTTTTGGAAAAGAAATAAAAGGTCTTTCCCAAAGGAGACTATTAAAGTTATTAATACTCCCTAGGCCATAAAAGGTCTGATATACTGCTGAAAAGTCAGTCTCACTGTTGTATAGTTAAACCTTGTATTTAATCCTCAAAAATGACTAACAACAAAAAAGCAATGCCAAATTGAGAACTGCTAACTATGATTTTACGGCAAAGGGCAACTTGTGCATAAGTTTGAAAGACCTAAAATCCTGCATTTAGGATCAGATCACACTAAATATTATGTGCTTTTGAGGCCATCGTTCAAGCCAGGGCTTTGAGAGTCGGACACCAAGAAGTAGCTGCCTGATAAGGATCAAGGCATAGAAAGTACAGTGCAAACTAGTTTCCTGAATTTTAAAGACAGGATCGCCATGCACATCAGGGTATAAAGGGAAGACACTGGTGCCACAGAGACACAGCTCAAGTGAGACTTTCTTTTTGTAAGTACGGTTTGGAACAATTTGATGCTGAATGCCTCTGTTCACCTCAGGAGATTTTGCAAGAGAAAAGAGAGAAACAAGAAGAGATATCTCTGGAGATAATTTTTCAAAAAGTTATCTGGTGGCTTTCAGTAACCCAGCATGTTGTCCTGAAAAAAGACTTTTTGAATCCTTTGACTCTAGTGAAAAGATCCTCTCACTTCCTATTTTCTCAGAGAGGTAGATAAGGAAATTATCAAGTTGAGAACTGTATATAGTACAATGTGTTATATATATATATATACATACACATATATATAGTTATATGTAGTTTCACAAATAACTATATGTTATATATATTTTCACAGAGGTTTTGTGCAATTACTGTGCTTCTTGATTAATCTCTTTTCCCAACTTTTTTATTGTGGTAAAATATATTTACCATCTTAACTATTATTAAATGGTTCAATGATATTAAATACAGCCACAGTGATGTGAAACTATCACCACTATCCATCTCTAGAACTCTTTGTCTTGTAAAACTGAAACTCTATACCCATTAAACAATAACTCTCTATACCCTTCTCTCCCCACATCCTAAGAACCACAATTCTAATTTCAGTCTCTATGTAGTTGACTAATCGAAGCAACTCTTACAAGTGAAATTATACAGTTTTTGTCTTTTTGTGACTAGATTTTTTTCACTTAGCATCATGTCTCCAAAGTTTACCCATACTGTAGTAAATCTCAGAATTTCCTTCCTTTTAAAGACTGAGTAATATTCCATTGTACAAATATACCACACTTTCCCCAGCATCATTTGTTGAAAATGCTGTCCTCTCCCCCTTGAATGGCCAGCATATCTCTGTCACAAATCATTTGACCGTATATGTCAGGATTTATTTCTGGCAGTGCTATGCTATTCAATTTTCTATTTCTATCTTTATGCCAGTACATACTGTTTCAGTTACTGGAGTTTTGTAGTAAGTTTTGAAATTAGAAAGTGTGAGTCCTCTGGTTTTGTTCATTTTCAAGATTATTTTGGCTATTTAAGGTCTCTTGAGATTCCATATGAATTTTATGATGGGTTTTTCTATTTCTGCAAAAAAAAAAAAGTCATTGGGATTTTGATAGGGATTGCACTGAAATTGTAAACCTGCTTGTATACCTACCTTCAGTCACTACTACTGAAGAAAGTACTGACAGCTTAAAAATATTCTTTCATTCCATCAACATGAGATGCGCTCCCATTTATTTACATCTTTAATTTCTTTCAGCAATGCTTGGTGGTTTTCATTTCATTTCATTGGTAATGCTAATGCCAAAGAATTTTACCCTGTTTTAATGCTGCTGCTGTTGCTGCTGCTGCTGCTGCTGCTAAGTCGCTTTAGCCGTGTCCTACTCTGTGCGACCCCATAGACGGCAGCCCACCAGGCTCCTCCGTCCCTGGGATTCTCCAGGCAAGAGTACTGGAGTGGGTTGCCATTTCCTGCTCCAGTTTTAACATTAGTTTATACAAATAGAATTTTTTTAATTTCCGTTTTCATATTGTTCTGTTGATCTATATAAGGGCAACTGATTTGCATGTTGATTTTATATACTATATCTTCCGTGAGTCTAAAGACAAACAAGTAATTTTTTAAAAGCATTAATATCTTATTGTATAGAAAACAAACAGGACAGTTATAAACCATTGTTACTAGGAGTTTTATAATACCAGCTTTTATAAAATACTAGCTTTTATAAAATTATAAAATACTAGCTTTTATAAAATTATAAAATACTAACTTTTATAATTTTATACTAGTTTTATAATTTCTCATGTATTTACTTTTATTTAGATCTTTATTTCTTCATGTGGCTTTCAGTTGCTATCTAGTGTCCTTTCATTTCACCCTGGAAGGAGGAACTTCTTCAGGGCAGTCTAGTCGCAATGAAATCTATCAGTTTTTGTTTCTCTGGAAATACCTTAATTTCTCCGTCTCTTTTAAAAAATGGTTTTGTCAGATATGGCTTGCTTGTGCTTTTTTTTTTTTTCTTTAACCACTATGAATATATCAGTCAATTTCTTCTAGCCCCCAAAATCTCTGATGAGAAATTTGCTCATAATTTTACTGCGGATCCCTTGTATGTGACAAGTCACTTCTCTCCTGCTGCTTTCAAGATCCTCTCATTATTTTGTCTTTCCTAGGAGAAGGCAACAGCACCCCACTCCAGTCCTCTTGCCTGGGAAACCCCATGGACGGAGGAGCCTGGTAGGCTGCAGTCCATGGGGTCGCGAAGAGTCGGACACGACTGAGCGACTTCACTTTCACTTTTCCCTTTCATGCACTGGAGGAGGAAATGGCAACCCACTCCAGTGTTCTTTCCTGGAGAATCCCAGGGACGGCGGAGCCTGGCTGGCTGCCATCTATGGGGTCGCACAGAGTCGGACACGACTGACCCGACTTAGCAGCAGCAGCAGCAAATCTGATTATGTGTCTTGTATGAGTCTCTGGGTTCATCTTACTTGGAGTTCACTGACCTTCTTGGATGCTTACATTCATATCTTTCAACAAATTTGGGAAGTCTTCAGTTATTGTTCCAATATTTCCTCTGTCCCTCCCTCTGTCTCTTCTTCTAGGAATCCCACAATGTATATTATTGTTCCATTTGATGGTGTTCCAAAGGTCGCTTGCTCAGTTGCTAAATCGTTTTTGACTCTGCGACCCGTGCACTGTAGCATACCAGACTCCTCTGTCCTCCACTACCTTCAGGAGTTTTCTCAAATTCATGTTTCACCGAGTCAGTGAAACTAACTATCTCATCCTCTGCCACCCCCTTTTCCTCCTGCCTTCAATCTTTCCCAGCATCAGGGTATTTTCCAGTGAGTCAGCTCTTGCCATCAGGTAGTCAAAGTATTGGAGCTTCAGCTTCAGCATCAGTTCTTCCAGTGAATATTCAGGGTAGATTTCCTTTAGGATAGACTGGTTGGATCTCCTTGCAGTCCAAGGGACTCTCAAGAGTCTTCTCCAGCACCACAATTTGAAAGCATCAATTCTTCAACACTCAGCCTTCTTTATGGTCCAGCTCTCACATCTGTACATGACTACTGGAAAAACCAAACTTTGACTACATGGACCTTTGTCAGTAAAGTAACATATCTATGCTTTTTAATATGCTGTCTAGGTTTCTTACAACTTTCCTTCCAAGGAGCAAAAATCTTTTAATTTCATAGCTGAAGTTACCATCCACAGTGATTTTGGAGTCCAAGAAAACAAAGTCTGTCACTACTTCCACTTTTTCCTCAACTGTTTGCCATGAAGTGATGGGACCAGATGCCATGATCTTAGCTTTTTGAAATTTGAGTTTCAAGCCAGTTTTTTCACTCTTCTCTTTCACCATAATCAAGAGAGTCTTTAGTTCCTCTTCACTTTCTACCATTAGAGTGGTATCATCTGCATATGAGGTTATTGATATTTCTCCCGGCAATCTTGATTCCAGCTTATATACATTAGGCTTTCTTTGATACTATTCTTTCTGCTCCTCAGATTCAATCATTTTTATTTTCCTATTTTTCAAGTTTGCAGATTTTTTTTTCCTTTTGTCTACTCAAATCTGACTTTGAATTTCTCTAGTGATCTTTTTACTTCATCTCAGTTATTGTAACTTTAGCTCCAGAATTTTATTTCTTTTTTTTTTTTTAGGTTTTCTATCTCTCCACTGATATTTCCATTGTATTCACATATAGTTTTTTTCACTTTTTTCATATCTTCCTTTAGTTATTTGAGTATCTTTGAAACAATTGTTTTTTAAACTTCATAGATCTGCCATTATGTCTTTTCAGCAATAGTTTGTTGATTTTGTTTCCTTTGAATAGATTTGACTTTTTGTTTCTGTATATGCCTTTTGATATATATTTTTACTGAAAACTAGACATGTGAACCTAACAATATGGTGAAGACCAGATTCACCCTATTCCCTAGGATTTGCTGTTTTTGTCATAGTTTCTTTGTTTGTTTGGGGTTTTTTGATTGTTATAGAAGATTGTCTCTGTGTCAAAGATAAGCCTAAAGTATAAATTTAAGGTTTTCTTAGGTCTTTTTTTGAGCTGGCGACTTTCCCTTGGTATGTGCTGTCACGTAATTTTACTCATAGTTGCTTTGGTATGGTTGCATTTGAATGTCTGACTTTCTAATGTTTGCCTCCCAAATGGGGAAAAAGAGGAAAATAGTGGAGAAAAGAGTCTCAGGCCTTGAAATCCCCCTGGAAGTCACTTCAGTCAGATAGGGAGGGGCTTGCAACATTGTGAGGAGCTACAAAAACAACGGCTGATTGCCTCTTTGTCTGCATGTCTGTGGTCAAAGCACCAACTGGTGACACACACAGATTCCTGATATTTGAAGGACAACATCCATTTTTTCCCAACTTAACTCCCTCAAAGTCCTGGAACATACATGCACAGCTGCCTACCATGGGGCTAGGGTGAGAAAATGGGCTGCACGAAGAGCTGAAATTCACCAAAATTAACAGCAATTTACTGTCCAACACTATACCTGAAAGTTGTAAACCTTAAGTAGACGCTAGTATCCCACAGAGGTTGCATAAGACAGATTCTAACAGTGCCACTGTGATATAGCAGAGAACAGATTCCTGATAACTCCTTCTCTACCATCTTAGAATCACCCTTCAATTCAGTTCAGTCACTCAGTCGTGTCCGACTCTTTGCAACCCCATGGACCGCAGCACGCCAGGCCTCCCTGTCCATCACCAACTCCCAGAGTCTACCCAAACCCATGTCCATCTAGTCGACGATTCCATCCAACCATCTCATCCTCTGTCATCCCCTTCTCCTCCTGACCTCAATCTTTCCCAGCATCAGGGTCTTTTCAAATGAGTCAGCCCTTTGCATCAGGTGGCCAAAGTATTGGAGTTTCAGCTAAAACATCAGTCCTCCAAATGAACACCCAGGACTGATCTCCTTTAGGATGGACTGGTTGGATCTCATTGCAGTACAAGGAACTCTCAAGAGTCTTCTCCAACACCACAGTTCAAAAGTATCAATTCTTTGGCACTCAGCTTTCTTTATAGCCCAATTCTCACATCCATACATGACCACTGGAAAAACCATAGCCTTGACTAGATGGACCTTTGTTGGCAAAGTAATGTCTCTGCTTTTTAATATGCTATCTAGGTTGGTCATAACTTTCCTTTGAAGCAGTAAGTGTCTTTTAATGTCATGGCTGCAGTCACCATCTGCAGTGATTTTGGAGCCCAGAAAAATAAAGTCAGACACTGTTTCCACTGTTTGTCCATCTATCTGCCATGAAGTGATGGGACCAGATGCCATGATCTTAGTTTTCTGAAAGTTGAGCTTTAAGCCAACTTTTTCACTCTCCTCTTTCACTTTCATCAAGAGACTCTTTAGTTTCTCTTCCCTTTTTTGCCATTAGGGTGGTGTCATCTGCATATCTGAGGTTATTGATATTTCTCCCAGCAATCTTGATTCCAGCTTGTGCTTCATCCAGCCCAGCATTTCACATGATGTACTCTGCATATAAATTAAATAAGTAGGGTGACAATTTTCAGCCTTGATGTACTCCTTTCCCAATTTTAAATCAGTCCATTTTTCCATGTCCAGTTCTAACTGTTGCTTCTTGACCTGCATACAGGTTTCTCAGGAGATAGGTAAGGTGTTCTGATATTCCCATCTCTTTAAGAATTTCCCTCTGTTGTGATCCACATATTCAAAGGCTTTAGTTTAGCCAATGAAGCAGACATAGATGCTTTTTTCTGGAATTCACTTGCTTTTTCTATGATCCAACAGATGTTGGCTATTTGATCTCTGGTTCCTTTGCCTTTTCTAAATCCAAATTGTACATCTGGAAGTTCTTGATTCACATACAAGTGATGCCCAGCTTGAAGGAGTTTGAGCATTCCTTGCTAGCCTATGAAATGAGTACAATTGTGGGGTATTTTGAACATTCTTTGACATTGCCCTTCTTTAGGATTGGAATGAAAACTGATCTTTTCAAGTCCTGTGGCCACTGTTGAGTTTTCCAAATTTAGCACTTTAACAGCACTTTAACAGCATCATCTTTCAGGATTTGAAATAGTTCAGCTGAAATTCTATCACCTCCACTAGCTTTGTTAGTAGTAATGATTCCTAAGTCCCACTTGACTTCACACTCCAGAATGTCTGGCTCTAAGCTACATCATTGTGGCTATTGGGGTCATTAAGACCCTTTTTGTACAGTTCGTCTGTGTATTCTTGCCACCTCTTTTTAATATCTTCTGTCTCTGTTAGGTCCATACATTTTCTGTCCTTTATTGTGCCCATCTTTGCATGAAATTTTCCCTTGGTATCTCTAATTTTCTTGAAGAGATCTCTAGTGTTTCCAGTTCTATTGCTTTCCTTATTTTATTTTGGCATTGTTCACTTAAGAAGGCTTTTTAAATATTATATCAACAGGAAAATCATTTCATGTGAACATGAAATAACTTAGTCAGAAAAATACCTATGATAATAACAAGATACTCCACCAGCTGTTACTTCATTTTAGCAGTTTTAAAATAATAAAATTTATATTTTTAGAACCTAAAAGAAGCAATGTTTGATCTATGAATACTCTATAATGATTAGATAGGAATTTATATGTATATATTTATTGCACACTTGCACATCAAATTGATGCTCATAGTATAATATGTGGTCCTTTTGTGAAGTCTAGAACTCAGAGGATTGCATTTTTTTTTTCCTTTTGGCCTATTCTGAGTAACTGCAGTGCTTTCGTACAGAAATAACAGGGCAAAGCTATTTTTCTGTTGGCTTTTGGCTGTATTTGTGCACTAAATCTTTATTCTAAAAAATTAAATGGAAACTCAAATTTTTAAAGTGAGAATTTTCATTTATACTACATTATAATCTTAATGAGAAGATTTTTTTAAAAAAGCAATGGATCCATCAGCCCAGATTTGACTTCCTGCTTTTTATCAAAGATCCTTAGCCCCTTAGAAATTAAAGTCTGAAAGAGTTTAAAATCAAACGTGTATAACAGGTTGAATGTAAGTTTTTATCAAATTATTTGTTTTACCTTATGTTTCTGGATTTTCAAAGTAAAACCACACCATCACAGAAAATTTGATAACAAAAAATTATAAAAGTTACAGAAAATTCTCAATTCCACCACTCCTAACATTTTGACACAGAAAGGAGTCACCTTTGATCATAGTACTAACATTTAAGTGTAGTTTCTTTACCCTTATTCTATTGCATTTTTTCTGTTTGCATTGTGGAGATGTTGCTTTATTTTACTCTGCTTTAAGGTTTGTTTGATACTGTATCATTATAACTTCAAGATATTTTAAACTCCTCTGGAAAGTCCCCATTAATGGCTAAGTAGCACTCCTTAAATGAGTACGCGAGGTTTGAAATAAATAAAAAAGAATCTAACTTTTTAAAATTTTAACAGTAATAAAATAGCAAGCATCTGTTAAAATTATTGACTTGGATCTAAATGTACTAATATAAAAAAATTCTGTAAGATTCTCAAATGAATAATATGTAAGATGATCCATTTGTGATTAAAGAATACATACATGTGCATATTTAATGTGCATGTTAATATAAAGACAAAGGAAAGGAAGGATCCACTGCAAATGCTAAGAGGATTTACCTCATGAATAGAAGAGAAAATTTACTAGGAAAATGTATTATTATACTCAATTGAAAAAAAATTTTAAGTATTTTAAAACAAAAGTATGTGCTCATGGTAAAAACTTAGGAAATATAAAAGGTTATGAAAATAACTCATTCCTAGCACTCAAAGAATCACTGCTATTTTTTAAATTTATTTTTTAATTGAAGGATAATTGCTTTACAGAATTAAGTTGGTCTCTGTCCAACATCAACAAGAATCAGTCATAGGTATACATATGCCCCCTCCCTCTTGAACCTTCCTCCCACCTCCTTCCCCATCCTACCCCTCTAGGTTATAACAGAGCCCAGGTTTGAGTCTCCTGAGTCATACAGCAAATTCCCATTGGCTATCTATTTTACATATAGTAAAGTAAATTTTCACGTTACTCTCTCCATACATCCCACCCTCTCCTTCCTCCTCCCACCCCATTGTCCATAAGTATGCTTAGGTTGCTCAGTCAGTAAATCATGTCAGACTCTGCAACCCCATGGACCGTAGCCCACCAGGCTCCTATGTCCATAGGATTTTCCAGGCCAGAATACTGGAAATGAAGTGAAGTCGCTCAGTCGTGTCGGACTTTTTGCGACCCCATGCTGCTGCTGCTGCTGCCGCTAAGTCGCTTCAGTCGTGTCCGACTCTGTGCGACCCCATAGATGGCAGCCCACCAGGCTCCCCCATCCCTGGAATTCTCCAGGCAAGAACACTGGAGTGGGTTGCCATTTCCTTCTCCAGTGCATGAAAGTGAAAAGTGAAAGTGAAGTCGTTCAGTCGTGTCCGACTCTTCGCAACCCCATGGACTGCAGCCTACCAGACTCCTCCGTCCATGGGATTTTCCAGGCAAGAGTACTGGAGTGGGTTGCCATTGCCTTAGAGTGGATGCTATTTCCTCCTCCAGGGGATCTTTCCAACTCAGAGATTGAACCCACATCTCCTGCATCTCCTGTATTGGTAGCTGGATTCTCTACCATTGAGCTACCTGGGAAACCCAACTATTTTTATACGTAAACTTCTAAATATAAGGTTTTATTTACATATTGCATGTCATTTCTTATAAAAATTATATCACAAATCCTACATTTATCACTTCTTTGCTATGTATATTTCCATATTAATCAATTTTATAGCTGAATGAAATCTAATTTTCCCTCTTTATGGTTACTTTATTTTCTTGCCTTCTAAACAATGATATTGCACCATATACTTATACCAACAACTTTGCATTTGTGTACAATCATTACCTTTTATGAAAGTAATCTGTCTACCAGAATTTCTCTTAAAATGGTTTACATTACTTAGCTCTCATAAGGATAACTTCTTTTTACCTGCTTTTTTTCTCTGGGGATCCAGCTTAATTTGATTTCAGTCAGCAAAGTATATTTAGTTTTTTTGTCTTCTGACATATATATTCCAAATAAAAATTCTTATTCAAAGTGGCTAGAAAAGAGCTAATTTCCAAGGACTTCATTTTTAAGTCATCATGTTTCATATTCTGCATAGGCTATTTGAGTTTCCCTTTCTAATTACCATAAAATAATCTTAATTATAGGAAAATAATTTATTTCAGAATTCAAATTCATATAATATTAGCTAACTGAAGGCCTGAAAATATTTTAGCATGGTAAACACATAGATTAAAAGATAGAACTTCTAAATAAAGAATGAGAAATAAGGGGGAGATTTAAAGTATAAAAATATGTCCTTTATCATATATTGTGAGCTTTGCCCTTTTGAGCAAATACAACAAGGATTAGAAAAACTTTAAAGTTCTTTCTAACATTCTAACATTTTATGACCAATATGCTTGTCTTTCAGTGTTTTTAAAACACACACCTTGGGATATGCTTGTCTATTTATGTTAGAGATGGTCGGGTCTTGATATATTATCTGTGTGCAGGCATAATGTTTCATTTATCAGGAATGACAGGAAATAAACTTTGTGAACTAAATCATTAAAACAACATTTTCAGGTCAGTACTTTTAATCCCTGTGGTAAAGTATGGAAACATAGTTTGGGGGGTTACAGAGTTATTTGCCCTTTAATATCTGACCCCACATTAATATAGTAAAACATATTAATTAAATCATATATAAGCTACATTTATTTAGAAGAACTCATCTGATTTTCCAACATTTGTTTTATCTAGTTCCTCTGTTGATTTCTGTCACTTTTCCCTGGTGATTTATTGCTGGTAAATCTGCTTTTTAAGTTTATGTAAAATAATCTGGGTAATGACACTAAGGTCCTCTGATATTTGTTTGCTGCTCAGGTATTAATTTCATTTATCTTTTGCTTTATTCTATAATTTGAAGTTTGATGTTACTGGGCAAAAGGAGATTTTAAAGTGTTCTTGAAGTTCCTCTGAAAAAAATGCCTCCCCAACATTTTCAATTATGAATCTTTTTATGATGGTATTCTAAAAGCAAAGCTGTATTATTGACACAATTATAAGGAACTCCACCATATACTATGACAGATGTACAAGAGAAAGGAGACAATTACGAGATCCCTTGTCATCTTGGGGCTTCCCTGGTAGCTCAGCTGGTAAAGAATCCGCCTGCAAAGCAGGAGGTCCAAGTTTGATCCCTGGGTCAGGAAGATCCGCTGGAGAAGGAAATGGCAACCCACTCCAGTATTCTTTCCTAGACAATTCCATGGACAGAAGAGCCTAGTGGGCTACAGTCCATAGGGTCGCAAAGAGCCAGACCTGACTGAGCGGCTAACACACTGGTGACTCAGCTGGTAAAGAATCCGCCTGCAATGTGGGAAACCTGGGTTCGATCCCTGGGTTGGAAAGATCCCCTGGAGAAGGGAAAGGCTACCCACTCCAGTATTCAGGCATGGAGAATTCCATGGACTGTATAGTCCATGGGGTCACAAAGGATCAGACATGACTGAGAGACTTTCACTTCACTTCACTTTGTCATCTTATCAACTCAAGAACATACTCCAGCAAATTCCACCCTCCATCTCCCATTACAATGATCATTTTATTTCTACTGAATCATTTCCTTGCACATATAAGCATTCTGTCATTCTACCATCTAAAAAAAATTTTAGTCCAACTTTCCCCATCACCGCTATCCCATTTCTTAGTCTCTCTTCAAGCAAAATGCATCAAAATTTCCTGTACTCAGTGTTTCCCATGTTTTGTCTTTTTCTTCCCTCATTTGGTCTGGCTTTTGGCCTTTACCTCACCACTAAAACTATTACTTATAAAGTTGTCCAATGATTCCCGCGTTGCAAATTCCTACGGTCAATCTCAATCTTCATTCTACTCTGCATAGCATCAGCATTTGACACACTAAACCTCTCCTTCTCTCCATATACACTTTCTGAACTTGGATTCAAAAACATTTCCCTCATTGTTCCTTGCCAGTCTCTTTGCTCGTACTTTTACCACAAATCTCTTAGTTTTGGAATGTTACAGGACTAAGATTATCATTCACACTTATACCACTATAAGTGGAAGAGTATACCATTTATTAGCTATGCCACTTATTCTCCTGGTCTTAGATACTATTTCTATGAGGATAACTCCTCAATTTACATATATAGTCCAGATATGTCTCCTAATTCTAGAATCGCATATTCAATTGTCCACTCAACGAATCCTTTTAAAAGTCTAATTAACATGTCAAACCTCATCTATTCAAAACTAAACTTTTGCTGGTCCTTAAAATCTGCTTCCTCCAGCCCTCCCTACCTGCGTTGACTGCAACGCCAGCCATCAAATTTCAAAGGCCAGAAACCTTAGAGTCATCACTGGTTCCTACACTCCACAGCCAATCTGTCATGGAACGATCTTTGTTTTTGTTGTTATTCTTCTTTCAAAAGACACAGAAAGAAAGTATGTAATAGGAAAAAAGTTAAAGAATAAAACTAATTTTTAAAAAATGATAAAGCTGTAAAGTCCTATATTGGTTTAAAAAAAAAGAGAAAGAAAGTGAGAGAAAACCCAAATTACTAACATCAGAAATGTATTGGTACATATTCTGTAGATGTTTAAATAAGAAAGACATTAGGCATGATTCTATGCCAAAATATTAGAAGTTTTTTTTAAAAAAGGATAGATTATTTAGAAAAACACATGTTACTAAAACTAGAAAAAACTAAAAACAAAAACAAAAAAACAACCTATCAAGAACCTTTCCACAAAGAAATCTTCAAGCACAGTTGGCTCTGCCAGTGAATGCTTCTAAAAAGTTGTTAGAAAATCTATTTTACACATATCCTTAAAATAAAAAGGAAAGAAATAATATCTACCAATTCTTTTTCTTTCTGAGGTTAGCATTTTGAAGCCCAAATCTTTACAGATATCACAATAAAAAGGAAGTAAGCTAATCTCATAATCATTTCAAAAAATTTTTATAAACTAAATCTAGTGATATCACTGCTTTATTTGAATTTTGCACTGATGTTCTAGCTACTGCTATTAGTCAAGAAAAACATCTAGCTATAAGGATTGGAAAGGAAGAGAGGAATATACCATTCTTCACAGAAGACATAATCATGTCATCTTTAATCTTTCCCAACATCAACGTATTTTCTGAGGAGTCAGTTCTTGGTATCAGGTGGCCAAAGTATTGGAGTTTCAGCTTCAGCATTAGTTCTTCCAAGGAATATTCTGGACTAATTTCCTTTAGGATTGATTGGTTGGATCTCCTTGCAGTCCAAGGGACTCACAAGAGTATTCTCGAACATCACAGTTCAAAAGCATCAATTCTTCAGCGCTCAGCTTTCTTTATACTCCAACTCTCACATCCATACATGACTACTGGAAAACCATAGCTTTGACTAGATGTACCTTTGTCGGCAAAGTAATGTCTCTGCTTTTTAGTATGCTATCTTGGTTGGTCATTGCTTTTCTTCCAATGAGTAAGTGTCTTTTAATCTCATGGCTGCAATCATCATCTGCAGTGATTTTGGGGCCCAAAATAATAAAGGCTGTCACTGTTTCCACTGTTTCCCCATCTATTTGCTGTGAAGTGACGGGAACAGATGTCATGATCTTAGTTTTCTGAATGTTGAGTTTTAAGCCAGCTTTTTCACTCTCCTCTTTCAATTTCATCAAGAGGCTCCTCAGCTCTTCTTCACCTTATGCCATAAGGGCGGTGTAATCTGCATATTTGAAGTTATTGATATTTCCCCCAGCAATCTTGATTCCAGCTTGTGCTTCATCCAGTCTGGCATTTCTCATGATGTACTCTTCATATAAGTTAAATCAGCAGGGTGACAACACACAGTCTTCACATGCTACTTTCCCTATTTAGAACTAGTCTATTGTTCCATGTCCAGTTCTAACTGTTGCTTCTTGACCTGCATACAGATTTCTCAGGAGGTAGGTCATGTGGTCTGGTATTCCCATCTTTTGAAGAATTTTCCACAGTTTGTTGTGATCCACATAGTCAAAGGCTTTGGCATAGTCACTAAAGCAGAAGCAGATATTTTTCTGAAATTCTCTTGCTTTTTTGATGATCCAACGGATGTTGGCAATTTGATCGCTGATTCCTCTGTGTGTTCTAAATCCAACTTGAACATGTGGAAATTCACAGTTCACGTACTGTTGAAGCCTGGCTTGGAGAACTTTGAGCATTACTTTGCTACTGTGTGAGTTGAGTGCAGTTGTGCTGTAGTTTGAACATTCTTTGGCATTGCCTTTCTTTGAGATTGGAATGAAAACTGATCTTTTCCAGTCCTATGGCCACTGCTGAGTTTCCAAATTTGCTCTCATACTGAGTGCAGCAATTTCACAGCATCATATTTTAGGATTTGAAATAGCGCAACTGGAATTCCATCACCTCCGCTAGCTTTGCTCATAGTGATGTTTCCTAAGGCCCACTTGACTTCACATTCCAGAATGTCTGGCTCTAGGTGAGTGACCATACCATTGTGGTTATTTGGGTCATGAAAATCTTTTTTGTATAATTCTTTTGTGAATTCTTGCTACCTCTTCTTAATATCTTCTGCTTCAGTTAGGTCCATACCATTTCTGTCTTTATTATGTCCATCTTTGCATGAAATGTTCCTTTCGTATCTCTAATTTTCTTGAAGAGATCTCTAGTCTTTCCCATTCTATTGTTCAAAACAGAATCTATTGTTCAGAATTCCCCAGGTCAGAGTACTGGTATGAGTAGCCTTTCCCTTCTCCTGGGGAATCTTCCCAACACAGGGATCAAACCCAGGGATCAAACCCAGGTCTCCCGCATTGCAGGAGGATTCTTTACCAGCTGAGCCTTGAGGGAAGCCCCATCATCCAGGCTACTCTATTTCAAACTCATTACCCAAATCTGCAAGGTCCCTTTTGCCAAGAGAGGTAACATATTCATAGGTGCCATGGATCTGAATATGGATACTTCTGAAGACCATTAATCTGCCTATCACATATATAAATACAATATAAAATAACTTTCATAAATCAATATGGGGAAAGACAAGCCAGTAGGAAAAAATGGACAAAAAGATCTGAATGGTACTTTACAAAAGGAGATATCTGCTGGTGGTGATTACAGCCATGAAATTAAAAGACTCTTACTCCTTGGAAGGAAGATTATGACCAACCTAGATAGCATATTTAAAAGCAGAGACATTACTTTGCCAACAAAGGTCCGTCTAGTCAAGGCTATGGTTTTTCCATTGGTCATGTATGAATGTGAGAGTTGGATGGTGAAGAAAGCTGAGCACCGAAAATTGATGCTTTTGAACTGTGGTGTTGGAGAAGACTCTTGAGAGTCCCTTGGACTGCAAGGAGATCCAACCAGTCCATCCTAAGGGAGATCAGTCCTGGGTGTTCATTGGAAGGACTGATATTGAAGCTTAAACTCCAATACTTTGGCCACCTCATGCAAAGAGTTGACTCATTGGGAAAGACCCTAATTCTGGGAAGGATTGGGGGCAGGAGGAGAAGGGGACGACAGAGGATGAGATGATTGGATGGCATCATCGACTTGATGGACATGAGTTTGGGTAAACTCCGGGAGTTGGTGATGGACAGTGAGGCCTGGCATGCTGCGATTCATGGGGTCGCAAAGAGTTAGACACGACTGAGCAACTCAACTGAACTGAACTGAAGTGACTCTTAAGCTTATGAAACATCTTCAAATTTCTAGCCAACAAGGAAATGACAATCACAATGTAATTCCCCTCCCCATGCTCCAGAATGCTCTATAATGTGAAGTAAAGACAGTTTTAGTATTGCTGAGGATATGGAATAATTAGAATTCAATTCTTCCTAATAGACGTGGAAATTGGTATAATCACTTTGGCAAACTCCTTGGCAGTATCCACTAAATTTGAACAAAAGCACATTCTGTGACCCAGTAATTTCAGCACTAAGTGTGTATGAAATTTTAAAATGCCTATATGTACTCATCGAAAGAAGTAGAAAAATTTTCATAAGAAGCATTATTCATAATAGTCAGAAGTGGGAACAAATCAAATGTTTATCAAGTGGAGAATGGATAATAAACTATAGCATCATAGAATAGTAGCCAGTAATAAGAATGTAGGAACTGCAAATACAATTCACAAATGTAATACTAAACAAAGTATACCAGGTATAGAGTACAAAACCTACGATTTTTTTTTTTTTTTTACCACAAAGTTAATCTGGTTTTAGAAGTCAGGGCAGAGATTTCCTTGGTAGGAAGCAGTGACTGGGAGATGGCAGATGGGAAGGATTATGGGTATTAACAATATGTTTCCTGATCTGAATGTTGATTAAATTGGTGAACCTATTTTGTGAAAATTCAGGAATTTGTGCTCTTACGATTTATGCATTTTCTGTACTTATTATACATCAAAAACCTTACCACTTCTTTGCCTAAACTTCTTCAATAGCTCCACACATTTTAATAGTAAAACCCTAAAGCCCTATAATGGATTAGTGCCCTATATACCCTGGCCCTCTATTGCCTTTAAAAAAAAATTAATTGAGGTATAACTGATTTAAAATATTATATTAGTTTCAAGTGTACAGTATAGTGATTCAATATTTTTACAGAATACCCTCCATTTAAAGTTATTATAAATATTGGTAATACTGTGCTATACAATATATCCTTGCAATTTATTTTATACATAGTAGTTTGTACCTCTTAACCCCCTCCCCCATTTTGCCCCTTCCCCTCTCTCCCCACTGGTAATCACTAGCTTGATCTCTATATTTTTGAGTCTGTTTCTGTTTTGCAATATTCATTCATTTTATTTTTTTAGGTTCCACATAAATGATAACATGATATTTGTCTTTCTGAGTTACTTCACTAAGCATAGTACCACATTTTTATAAATGACAGAATTTCCTTTTTTATGGTTGACTAATATTTTACTGCATAAATATACTAATCCTCTTTATCCATTCATCTGTTAATGGACACTCAACAGCATTATTTAAAATATGGAGGCAGCCTATGAACATTTGGTCTTTTCAAATTCGTGTTTTAATTTTCTTCAGCTGTATAGCCAGGAGTGGAATTGCTAGATCACATGGTAGCTCTATTTTTAGTTTATGAGGAGCCTCTATATTGCTTTCCACTTTCCTCCATATTGTGGCTGTATTAATTCATATTCCAACCCAAAATATACAAGGATTCCTTAATGTGGCTACATGCTAAGCAGAGGGTACCTACAATCTCCCCAAATCCTGGATGTCAAGTCTCTAATGAGCTTTCTTATACATAACATTCTATATGTGCTGTCACAGTCCAGTGCTGGAGGAATTAAGCAGGTCTGGTGTGACATACAGAGAGAGGAGTCTTCAAGACTTGTGCCTAGTTTCCTCCGGTTTGTCCCATGTCATTTCCCCTTTGCTAATTTTTTCCCTTTTTATCCTTTTTTTGTAATAAATCTAAGCCATGTACATGACTATATGCTGAGTCCTCTGCATCTTTCCAGTATATCACCAAACCTAAGGAGGTTCTTGGAGACCCTTGACACACTCATCATACACAAATAAGATAGTAGAAAATGTATAGCACAATCTTCTCACTTTACACAGTAGCTCAGAAAACAAATGGAAAGGAATGCCAATACTGTGATTTATTCATTAAGAAGATGGTACAGTAACTAGGGCAGAATCTGTCTATTGCAGATATAAAGAATATATACACGGTGTGAAGGTCCCAGTCCCAATATCTCTAAAAATTTAAAAAAAAAAAAAAGAATGATTTTTATTTAACCAAACAGATAATATCTGAGCTGCTTCTGATCATCTATAGCAAGTGCCCTCAGAGACCAGGAATATGCCATGCATAGTGAAGTGGGTCTGCAAGGATCTGAGGCAATGTGGAGTACCACTGTCCAGACCACAGAAGACAGCAGCTGTCCAGCGGTGGCTGATTGTAACCATGAAGGATTTGAAAGCTGATACTGCTACGATTTTGAATTCAAGTCAGAAAATCATATTTTAAGTAAAGGCTTCCAAAATTTAGTATGACAACAAACTAAATATTTTTAAATGGCCAAAGTGTACCCTATGTAGTCTACCAGTTCAGAGTCCTGTCTGGCATATATGAATTTATAAATCTATGTTGGTTTCTACCAAAAATCAACATGAATCAGCCATAGGTCTACCCATGCCCAACCCACTTGAAGAAGCCAACACAATACTATAAAGCAATTATCCTTCATTAAAAATAAATTCAAAAAATAATAAATCTATGTATTTAATTTATATCTTAAGCTTCAAACAAAAAGAGAAATATAAATCAAATTGCAATATAACAGTACTACAAAGATCTGGAATCATTAGACAAAATAATCTTAGCTCTTGCTTGGTGGTAATTTGATTTCAGAGAACAGAATTAAAGAAGTTCATGAACAACAGCAAATGACATCAAAGATGATATCATTAGAGTCATTTGAATAAATTAACAGAGGCAAAGTGTTTATTATTTCATCCTTTAGAATGGAAACCTTTATTTTTCACAGATACCAAAATAATAATATCTTTTTTTTTTTAAGTCCAAAACACAAACATAAAAGTGACCACACCCTCCACAGAAGAGCTGATCTGTTCTCATTAATCCAACTCACCTCATCCCCAGGATGAACAGTTTCAAAATTACCACTTGTGCAAGATCTGGTCTCACCAGGACTGTGAAAATGAACAAAACCAGTTTGGATCTTCAGGCATTTACACAATAGATTTAAGACAATCACTTCGACCTCTTGTCTTACTATTTGCCTTTTCTCCAAGTTATTGATTTGCTCTCCAGATAAATCCAAGAGAAATATGCCTTTGTAGAAATGTTTATTATCTTTTCAGTGGGTTCCTAGTGGAAGTTTGAATTCTCTAAACTGGACTGCTGGTCCAAGCATGATTCAATCTTATCCATATTGAATGTGATGTGACTTTAAATGGACCATTTATCTGCTTGCCCAGAAATATCTGAGTAGGAGATAGAAAAGCAACATACTCCGAAGTAAAAATGTTCATGTTATTATCCCAAATACAAATGTTGATGATAACTATTCTGGGCAGCTTATTTTGCTCTCCCTATTTTCAAGGTTGTAGCTCAATGACAGATCTCTCCTTACTAAAAATAAACCATTTGTCTTTCATAAAATTAACTAAATATGTCCCAGATATGCGTGAGACTGTATTGCTCAAAGAATAAAATCTCTAAGAGTTGATTTATTCAGTTCTAGAGAAAACTAAAAATTCTCAAATGATTTATGTGTATGTCTGTGTGTATATATACATTTATATTCAATATATTCTTCTTAATATATATTCTAATTCAAGAATAGGAGACATTTGTTTCATTACAAATAACAGTGCAAAATATAATTTTAAAACTCTCTTCCTTCATTGAAATAAGTTTCTTTAAAAATATACACCTTGAATAATCTTGATAGGGCTAAGGATAAAGTTTTAGAAAATAAAAAAATCACAGATGCATTGTAGTTATTCTTAGAGAAAAAATAATTCAGCCTCTTTTTTCAGTAGGAAATTAGTTAATTTGCTGCTAAGAATGAAGCATCTGGGTTAAGTCAAGTTGACTGGGGCTTAGGAGGACACAGTTTTTTTTTAGGATATTCAAGGCACTGTCATTCATCTCAGAAATAATTGGAATAGATAACAACTGAAGTTAATGGGCACCAGGAAAAATTCTGTTCAGGGATGCATCTTCTATCACTTACTGCCCCCACTGTTTCTGCCAGAAATTCTACAAGTTGGTAAATCATGGCTTTACTGTGCACTTCCCTCATTCTGTGTCCCTATTTTAAAACACAAATATCTCAGAAAGGTAACAAATTAAGTGCCTCACACCATTATATGAGGCTTCCCATGTGGTTCAGCAGTAAAGAATCTTCCTGCAGAGCAAAATACCTGGGTTCAACCCCTAGGTCAGAAAGATCCCCTGGAGAAGGGCATGGCAACCCACTCCAGTATTCTTGCCTGGAGAATCCCACAGAGGAACCTGGCAGGCAACAGTCCATGGGGTCACAAAGAGTTGGACACGACTGAAGTGGTTTTGCACACATGCACACCTTTATATAAATAGTGTGATCAGATTGCTTTTCTCTTCAAAAGAGGCCCTAAAAGCATTCTCTGATCTTTAGCCACTCCTAGGAAGGTGATGGGGGCACAGGGAGGGGTTTGGAAAAACAACTGAAAACAAACTTTACCTATTTCTTATATTCACCATCCTCACAACAGTGAAAACTCTGCCCTAAATTTAAATTATTATTTATCAAATTTTCATTTGGATTATCCTAATGATAATGAAATTTTACTAATATTGTATTTTTACTAACATAAATATAGAACCATTAAATTTTAAATATGATATTTGTTTTGTACTATAAATAACTTCTATTTTTTGACTAAAGTAGGTTTAGGTTTAGTAGTGAAGGTTTTTGTATAGGTCTCAGATGGAATAAGAATTGTGATGTTGCTGATCTCAACACTTGCCTGGACTTAAACAGCACTGGTGAATCAAAGATGAAACTCAAGCTGTCCACTGCTTAGTGACTAGTGATCACATGGTACTGGATCTTCTCATTATCTACTTCAATTCCCTGCTTTTATGGTTTAATATTAGAACCTAAGTAGGGTTATAGAAGGAAACCAACAGAGTTCACTCTAAAAATTCCAACACCTGACACTAACATGACATTGTAAATCAACTATGCTTCAATTTAAAAAGAAAATTGTAAATAATAGCAAATGCTTTAAAAGATTTTTCCAACTTTAGAATAGTTACTGAGCTATTTGTACCTATTCATAAATTATAACTTTGCCTGTGTAGAATATAGTCCTTCAATCCAAGCCACACCTATCCAAGTTACTTGCCTGGAACACTAGTCATGTACATGCTCTCAGCCTACCCTGGAACTAATGGGGAGTACCATGTTGGGCTGTGTCTCAGAAAGATGCTTGGCAGGTCCAGACACTAAACATGCATTGCCAAGTGCTTCAGAGACACGAAGAAAGGGTGGAGCCCCTCATCACCCACATGAAAAGATCAGACTATACGGCTCGCCTCTCAGTCTTTTAGCACAAAGAGAGTATTCAAGCTACTGATGACTTGCCCTGTATTCTAGTCTACTGATTAGGGCCTATTTTCCCTCTTCATTCCCACTACCTTGCTACACAGAGGATAGACTTTTTTTTTCATGCTCTGCCTCATTTTCCCCAGGATACCTCAACGGACTTGATGCTTCCATTATTACTTTCTGTACCCCTTACTTTACCCAACACCCCTCCTCCCAGATATAACAGACACCTTTGGGTGTCTATTTCAGTTTGATTTGAATTTGCTATGCTCCCATCCAAACCTGATACATAATTTTTACTTCATTAATTCCAGTTCCCATCACTGACCTCTTCACTGTGCAAATCTGCTTACCCCTCAACTCAGCACTTTTTCTCCCAGCAGGTTAACCAGCTGCACATGTTTCAAACCCTTCTGTAAGTTTATGTCACACATGCACTCAATCCCCCTTCTACTTAAAAATTCCTGACTTCCACTGCTAATCCCTGCCTGCTCCTGCTTCTGCCACACCATGAGCAGCAGGGATTTCAAAGGGCTTTTCATAGCAGCCTTAATGGTCTATCCTTTTTTTTTTTTAAACCACTGTACTGCCCTTCCTTTTACCCTTCATTGAACTCTACGAGGCCCAGTGAAAAGTTTAGTAAAGTTTGTGCTTGGAAGGTATTATGTTCTGCTAGAACTAGCCATCATTTATTCTGACAAACTGATTTTTAGGGCTTATCAAGGCAACTAAATTTCAGATTCATGCCTCCCCACCCCGTCACCATATTTCATGATCAATGTGGTTCTGTTTGATTGTTCCTCACCCATCTCTGGCCCTCCTTCACTTTGGTCATCTCCGTTTACACCTGTACTGGTAATTTACCCAATTTGATATTTCACCTTCTGCAAATATCTCCATGTCTGTGAGAAGTTTGGAGCAAGCAGCACAGGAGAAAGGGGTGGGGAATGGGTCAGCTGCCAATGAAACAGACCATGTAGAAAGGCAGATAAAAAGAGAGACGCTAATGGCAAATCACCAACTTGTTATTCATGAGCACATCTGAGCGCATCACTTAGATCATGTAAAGAGTGTCCTATTGCATAAATGAGAGTTCTCATGTAAATTTTCTATAGACCTATAGCCTCAAACTTCTGAGCAAAACACTTCAGGGTCCCTTAGACATACTGCTAATGCTTAAAAATAAAAGAACCATCAAACAAAATAACTCTGAAAAAAAATACTGTATGCTTTGGGGAACTGTATGCACATATGTGAGCTTCCCTGGTGGCTCAACAGTAAAGAATCCACCTGCTAATACAGGAGTTGTGGGTTTGATCCCTGGGTTGGGAAGATCCCCTGGAGAAGGAAATGGCAACCCATTCCAGTATTCTTGCCTGGGGAATCCCATGGACAGAGGAGCCTGGTGGGCTACAGTCCATGGGCTTACAAAAGAGTCAGACGAGACTTAGTGACTAAGCAACATTTACGCACCACGCACATAGGAAGAGGAAGCTTAGATCAATAATATCACCACAAAGAGCAATACCTCTTAGGTCAAGGGAAGTAAGGTTTACTGCTTTAGTAGAATGTTATTTCCAATGTATATGACAAAACAAAATATTTTTCACTAACAAATCATCAGGAAAAGTGTTGACTAGCTTATTATTCCTTCTTATTTCAAAATTTCCATTCCATCATGTAAAAACCACTAACAAATCTGGGGTAGGAGAGCAGTCTAACTGCATTAATCATTTCCAAGAATAGGGTAAAAAGCCTCAGTAACTACTTCAAAGACAGAGTTTGATCCACAGGTGAAGTTCAGTTTAGAGATGTGACTTCAGTTTGAAGATTGTATAAGGGAAAAAAAAAAAAAGCTTACTCTTCCAGTTTACCACTTTACCAAGAATGAAATGATGTTCACAGTGCCACACAAAGAATCAAGTTTCAATCACTTCAGTTCTTAACAGAAACTTCTGCAAATATAAGCTTTTTCTATACTCTTCTAAACAGATACTTGCAGGTATAATGCAAAGCTATTTTCCTGATCTAGTTGGACAACTGTGAAAAATTATTCACTGTAATGAAATCATTTCTCTTTTCAAAATGTGCTTTCAGTGCCTCCTTCCCTGTTACTTAATGAAGTAGTTTGGTTAATAATAGGCAAAACACTTGGCTTACAGTCTTAAAATCTTTCTTCTGACAAGAATTTATTCATCTGGAACTGTGTTTATTTTTATGTATGCATACATTATCCCAAAACGGATATGTAAAATGTATTAATTACTGTTCTTGATAAACATGAATTAGAGAGCATTCATCCACTTGTCTTTTTGATTCATGAATACTTATCAGGTAGTATCTTCCAGAAAGATGCTCCAGAAAAGACTTAACTATTGTCATTACTACTGAGGTACTTAAGCCTTCCTGACCAGAAGAAGTAATAGAACTCAAGGTGACCAGAATGCAAAAAATGTCTTGAACTCATAATTATCGTCACATCGTTGTTCTCTGCCAGTATATATCAGAAACGAGTTGTATTTGATAAAAGATATATAGTCACAAGGCTGGTACACTTGCCTGCAGGGGCATAAATGTAGCTCTGATAATATAAGCTCTCATGGGGAGGATAATACTTTTCTCAGTCTTTATTAACCTTTTCGCAAAATGTGTGATCATGTCATTCTGTACAACTAATACCTTCTACACAGGGACATCACCAGATGGTCAACACCGAAATCAGATTGATTATATCCTTTGCAGCCACAGAGGGAGAAGCTAGCAAAAACAAGACCGGGAGCTGACTGCGGCTCAGATCATGAACTCCTTATAGCCAAATTCAGACTTCAATTGAATAAAGTGGGGAAAACCACTGGACCATTCAGGTATGACTTAAATCAAATTCCTTATGACTATACAGTAGAAGTGAGAAATAGATTTAAGGGACTAGATCTGATAGACAGAGTACCTGATGAACTATGGACAGAGGTTCGTGACATTGTACAGGAGACAGGGAGCAAGACCATCCCCAAGAAAAAGAAACACAAAACAGCAAAATGGCTGTATGAGGAGGCCTTACAAATACCTGTGAAAAGAAGAGAGGTGAAGGGCAAAGGAGAAAAGGAAAGATATATCTATTTGAATGCAGAGTTCCAAAGAATAGTAAGGAGAGATAAGAAAGCCTTCCTCAGTGATCAATGCAAAAAATTGAGGAAAGCAATGGAATGGGAGAGACTAGAGATATCTTCAAGAAAATTAGAGATATTAAGGGAACATTTCATGCAAAGATGGACACAATAAAGGACATAAATGGTAGGGACCTAACAGAAGCAGAAGATATTAAGAAGAGGTGGCAAGAATACACAGAAGAACTGTACAATAAAAATCTTCACGACCCAGATAATCATGACGGTGTGATCACTCACACTCACCTAGAGCAAGACATCCTGGAATGTGAAGTCTAGTGGGCCTTAAAGAGCATCACTATGAAAAAGCTAGTGGAGGTGATGGAGTTCCAGTTGAGATATTTCAAATCCTAAAAGATGATGCTGTGAAAGTGCTGCACTCAGTATGAGAGCAAATTTGGAAACTCAGCAGTGGCCACAGGACTGGAAAAGGTCAGTTTTCATCTCAGTCCCTAAAAAACGCAATACCAGAGAATGCTCATACTACCAGAGAATGCTCATACTACCATACAATTGCACTCATCTCACATGCTAGCAAAGTAATGCTCAAAATTCTCAAAGCCAGGCTTCAAAAGTATGTGAACAGTGAACTTCCAGATGTTCAAGCTGGATTTAGAAAAGGCAGAGGAACCTGAGATCAAATTGCCAACATCCGTTGGATCATCAAAAAAGCAAGAGCATTCCATAAAAACATCTATTTCTGCTTCATTGACTATGCCAAAGCCTTGACTGTGTGGATCACAATAAACTGTGGAAAATTCTGAAAGAGATGGGCATACCAGACCACCTGACCTGCCTCTTGAGAAACCTGTATGCAGGTCAGGAAGCAACAGTTAGAACTGGACATGAAACAACAGACTCGTTCCAAATAGGAAAAGGAGTACGTCAAGGCTGTATATTGTCACCCTGCTTATTTAACTTATATGCAGAGTACATCATGAGAAACGCTGGGCTGGAGGAAGCACAAGCTGGAATGAAGACCGCTGGGAGAAATAACAATAACCTCAGATATGCAGATGACACCACCCTTGTGGCAGAAAGTGAAGAAGAACTGAAGAGCTTCTTGATGAAAGTGCAAGAGGAGAGTGAAACAGTTGGCTTAAAGCTCAACATTCAGAAAACTAAGATCATGGCATCTGGCCCCATCACTTAATGGCAAATAGATGGGGAAACAGTGGCTGACTTTATTTTCTGGGCTCCAAAATCACGGTGGATGGTGATTGAAGCCATGAAATTAAAGGACGCATACTCCTTGGAAAAAAAGCTATGACCAACCTAGAGAGCATATTGAAAAGCATAGACATTACTTAGCTAACAATGGTCTGTCTAGTCAAGGCTATGGTTTTTCCAGTAGTCATGTATGGATGTGAGAGTAGGACTGTGAAGAAAGCTGAGCACCAAAGAATTGATGCTTTTGAACTGTGGTGTTGGAGAAGACTCTTGTGAGTCCCTTGGACTACAAAGAAATCCAACCAGTCCATCCCAAGAGAGGTCAGTCCTGGGTATTCATTGGAGGGACTGATGTTGAAGCTGAAACTCTAATACTTTGGCCACCGGATGTGTAGACCTGACTCATTGGAAAAGACCCTGATGCTGGGAAAGATTGAGGGAAGGAGGAGAAGGGGACGACAGAGGATGAGATGGTTGGATGGCATCACCAACCCAATGGACATGGATTTGGGTGGACTCTGGGAGTTGGTGATGGACAAGGAGGCCTGGCATGCTGCAATTCATGGGGTCACAAAGAGTCGGACAAGACTGAGACACTGAACTGAACTGAATCGAATACCCTCTACACCACCATGTCAAACATTGTTTCCACAGATCACATCTTTTTATAGTAAACAAAATAACTCTAATCCTGAATTAACTCAGAGAGAAGGTATCATCTGAAAGCAAAGGAGAAAATAACATTTAGGTATTGAGTTAAAAGGGTTCTGTACCACTCTCTGTGACACCTTTAAAATTTTGGCCCAAAGAAGATTTTTGTATTGTTGTTGTTGGAGCTGAATTCCAGAATGCCAACTTGTTTTCAATGAGGGAACACTTCCATCTCTACAAGACTTTGATCATAATTCAGAGCAAATCCTGATAGTAACATTAAGGTTAGCCACTAAAATGCACTTTCAAAACAGGAAAGGAAATAGGCAGCTCAGCTCATGTTTACAAAAAAATAAATTTCAACAATTTCCCGTGATTATTAGCTTGAATACACAAGTAAACCATTCCCATGTCAAAAATAAAAACGCATACTTTAAAATTAAAAAAGCTTATTTGTAGTTATTTATAATAAACACATAGTGGCTGTTAGATTTTAAACATTCCAGAGGTCTTATGTTCCAACCAGACATCACAAAGGTTATTGCCTCTCTATAATCAATACAGCAGATTGAATTAAAGTGTATGACCTCTACTATGAAAAATGATTCCACAAGCAAATGGAAATGAAGAGACAATAGAAAGACATCAGAACCAAAGTAGCAAATTATCTTGTCAGGGAATTATCTTGCAATCTCAGCAACCAGATGCATTAGCATCACTCTGCACATGTCTGCTACTCCAAAAATATCTTGCGTAGCTTTAGCATCCACTCAAAATGTGGTCACTGCAGTACTCTTGCCTGGAAAATCCCATGGATGGAGGAGCCTGGTAGGATGCAGTCTATGGGGTCGCTAAGAGTCGGACACAACTGAGCAATTTCACTTTCACTTTTCCCTTTCATGCACTGGAGAAGGAAATGGCAACCCACTCCAGTATTCTTGCCTGGAGAATCCTAGGGACAGCAGAGCTTGGTGGGCTGCCATCTATGGGGTCTCAAAGAGTCGGACACAACTGAAGCGACTTAGCAGCAGCAACAGCAGGAGCTTGTTAGAAGCACAACCTCAGACACATTCCGGCCCTACTGAAGCAGAATCTGCATTTTAACAAGAGCTCTAGGTGATTTGGATGCATGATAAAACTTGAGAACCACCATTTCAGAAATTTTGAAACCCTATTTTTTTCTTAATTCAGGGCAATGATGTATCACAGTGATTAACTCATACAAGCCATCTTTTCAAGGAGACAGGGAATAGAGAAATCCTAGGGAGGCACAAAGAATTTTCTTCAAGGTACGGGGTAAAGAATCATGTCTGTATCAGTTCAGTTCAATTCAGTCACTCAGTCATGTCTGATTCTTTGCGACCCCATGAACCGCAGCATGCCAGGCCTCCCTGTCCATCACCAACTCCCAAAGTCCAAATCCATGCTCAATGGGTTGGTGATGCTATCCAACCATCTCATCCTCTGTCGTCCCCTTCTCCTCCTGCCCCCAATCCTTTCCAGCATCAGGGTCTTTTCAAATGAGTCAGCTCTTCGATCAGGTGGCCTAAGTATTGGAGTTTCAGCTTCAACATCAGTCCTTCCAAGGAACACCCAGGACTGATCTCCTTTACGATGGACTGGTTGGATCTCCTTGCAGTCCAAGGGACTCTCAAGAGTGTCTCCAACACCACAGTTCAAAAACATCAATTCTTCAGCCCTCAGCTTTCTTCACAGTCCAACTCTCACATCCATACATGACTACTGGAAAAACCATAGCCTTGACTAGATGGATATTTGTTGGCAAGGTAATGTCTCTGCTTTCTAATATGCTGTCTAGGTTGGTCATAACTTTCCTTCCAAGGAGTAAGTGGCTTTTAATTTCATGGCTGCAATCACCATCTGAAGTGGTTTTGGAGCCCAAAAAATAAAGTCTGACACTGTTTCCACTGTTTCCCCATCTATTTCCCATGAAGTGATGGGATCAGATGCCATGATCTTAGTTTTCTGAATGTTGAACTTTAAGCCAACTGTTTCACTCTCCTCTTTCACTTTCATCAGGAAGCTCTTTAGTTCCTCTTCACTTTCTTCCATAAGGGTGGTGTCATCTGCATATCTGAGGTTATTGATATTTCTCCTGGCAATCTTGATTCCAGCTTGTGTTTCTTCCAGCCCAGCATTTCTCATGATGTACTCTGCATATAAGTTAAATAAGCCGGGTGACAATATACTGCCTTGACGTACTCCTTTTCCTTTTGGAACCAGTCTGTTGTTCCATGTCCAGTTCTAACTGCTTCCTGACCTGCACATAGGTTTCTCAAGAGGCAGGTCAGGTGGTCCAGTATTCCCATCTCTTTCAGAATTTTCCACAGTTTATTGTGATCCACACAGTCAAAGCCTTTGGCATAGTCAATAAAGCAGAAATAGATGTTTTTATGGAACTCTGTTGCTTTGTTGTTGATCCAACGGATGTTGGCAATTTGATCTCTGGTTCCTCTGCCTTTTCTAAAACCAACTTGAACATCTGGAATTTCACGGTTCACGTATTGCTGAAGCCTGGCTTTGAGAATTTTGAGCATTAATTTACTAGCATGTGAGATGAGTGCAATTGTGCGGTAGTTCGAGCATCTGTGGCATTTCATTTTTTAGGGACTGAGATGAAAACTGAACTTTTCCAGTCCTGTGGCCACTGCTGAGTTTTCCGTATTTGCTGACATATTGAGTGCCACACTTTCACAGTATCATCTTTCAGGATTTGAAATAGCTCAGCTGAAATTTCATCACCTCCACTAGCTTTTTTCATAGTGATGCTTCCTAAGGCTCACTTGACTTCACATTCCAGGATATCTGGCTCTAGGTGAGTAATCACACCATCGTTATTATCTGGGTCGTGAAGATCTTTTTTGTACAGTTCTTCTGTGTATTCTTGCCACCTCTTCTTAATATCTTCTGCTTCTGTTAGGTCCATACCATTTCTGTCCTTTATCGAGCCCATCTTTGCATGAAATGTTCCCTTGATATCTCTAATTTTCTTGAAGAGATCTCTAATCATTCCCATTCTGTTGTTTTCCTCTATTTCTTTGCATTGATCACTGAGGAAGGCTTTCTTATCTCTCTTTACTATTCTTTGGAACTCTGCATTCAAATGGGTTGAGAAAACATCCAATATCCATACAAAGAATGAGGAAGTAGATAGATGGGGACACTTGGAATATTCTTCTGCCCCAAAATACCAGCAACTATTTTCACCACTGGGGCTTCCCAGGTGGCTCAGTGGTTTAAAAAAAAAAAAAAAATCTGCCTGCCTAGCAGGAGATGTGGGTTCAATCTATGGGACGGGGATACCCCCTCAAGAAGGAAATGGTAACCCACTGTAGTATTATTGCCTGGGAAATCCCATGACAAAGGATCCTAGTGGGCTACAGTCCCTGGGGTCACAAAGAGTCAGACACAGCTGAATGACTAAACAGCAATAATCTTGTCACTTCTAGAAATTGTATTTTTTATCGCTGAATTGTATCCTCAAGTATCCTCAAGAAAGGGAAACCGGTATCAGTAATTTTAGTCAGACATTATATTGAAGAAAAATTCTATCTGCAAATCTGAATAGCAGTTGAGGAGAGCCCCAGCTGTTCTTGACCTATCCCAGGTATTTTCATTTGTTGTTCTGAATTTGCATTTTTCTAATTTTGGCAAAGGATATAGTTAAGTAAAAGGACTTGAAATGCATGTCAGCTATTCATTCATTCCTTTATTCAAACTCTTCTGGGACTATCTGGGACAGTCCCCAGATTGTGTATAGGTGCTAAGTGCTAGAAATACAATGAAAAAGACATAGCTTCTGCTCCCTAAAATCACAGCCAGGCGAGATGGCATACAAAACAGTAATTACACTGAGATGTTTTTAGTGCACAGAAGAAAATAGAAGTTGCTCAAATATAAATAATAGGACCTTCTTGAAAGCATTCAGAGAAAGAAACAGGTGGTCTGTGACTTTGACTTCACCACTGTATGTATGTCATTAAATTCCATTAGCCTCTGTATGTCATAATTACTTAAATGTAGCTTACAACTGCCTCAAGGCATGTTTTTAAAAGCATCCCATTATTGAGGGGGCTAAAAAGCAGCCACACATATTACTATCAATTACCACTGGGAACACCTAGAGCAGAATGTTTTGTAAACAGACCGAAACATACAACTCCAAATAAAAGCCATCCTTGCAAAACATGTCACCTTCAGAGGTTTACAGTTATTTGATCTGTGAGTTCTGAAGTACTGACTGATTTTTAAATTTATAACAACAAGTTTAACAGCAATTGGCTATTATTTACAAATAAAATATCATAAATGTAACTATTTTTATGGCAAAGCCAACATTTGATAATGACAACTCTATAGCAAAAGATAATTAAATTATTTGCAATGACTCGGGAAAAAACTGAAAGAAATAATGTATGTATAACCTTTTAAAAGCTGGTTTTATTAGGTTGGTGCAAAAGTAATTGCAGTTTTACACTGCTGAATTTTGCTGTTTGATATTGGGATCAGTTCAGTTCAGTCACTCAGTTGTGTCTGACTCTTTGTGACCCTATGGACCACAGCAGGCAAGGCTTCCCTGTCCATCACCAGCTTCTGGAGCTCGCTCAAACTCATGTCCATAGAGTCAGTGATGCCATCCAACTATCTCATCCTCTGTCGTCCCCGTCTCCTCCTGCTTTCAGTCTTATACATTCTTAAATACATGTGGTTATGTTGTACAGCATTCTAATGTGAGTTTCTCACTGTATTAGTTTTTGCTAATGACTTACTACTTGCTGTTTATTTTATATTTATTTTACACTAAAAAAATGATGTTAGACAAAAAGCAAATTTGAGCAATTTTCTTATTTGAGTTCAAATTGGGTTGTAAATCAGCAGAGACAATTTGCAACATCAACAACACATTTGGCCCAGGAACTGCTAATGAAAGTACAGTGCAGCAGTGGTTCAAGAAGTTATGCAAAGTCAACAAGAGCCTTGAAGATGAAGAGCACAGTGGTCAGCTATCAGAAGTTGACAACAACCAATTGAGAGTGATCATCAAAGCTGATCATCTTACAACTACATGAGAAGTTGGTGATGAACTCAACATCAAGCATTCTATGGTCATTTGGCATTTACATCAAATTGCAAAGGTGAAAAAGCTCGATAAATGGGTTCCTCATGAGCTGACCACAAATCAAAAAAAAAAAATCATTTCTTTGAAGTGTTGTCTTCTCTTATTTTACACAACGATGAATCATTTCTCAATCAGACTGTGGGACATGTGACACAAAGAGGACTGTATACCACAACCATCAATGAACAACTCAGTTGGACCGAGAGGAAGCTCCAAAGCACTTCCCAAAGCCAAGTGAAAGTGAAAGTCACTCAGTCGTGTCCAACTCTTTGTGACGCCATGGACTATATGGTCCACGGAATTCTCAAGGCCAGAATATTGGAGTGGGTAGCCTTTCCTTCTCCAGGGGATCTTCCCAACCAAGGGATCAAATCCATGTCTCCTGCGTTGCAAGCAGATTCTTTACCAGCTGAGCCACAAGGGAAGCCAAATTTGCACCTAAAAATGTCATGGTCACTGTTTGGTGGTCCGCTGCTCATCTGATTCACTATAGCTTTCTGAATCTGGCAAAACCATTATGGGAAGTAGGCTCAGCAAATCAGTGAGATGCACCAAAAACTGCAATGCCTGCAGCTGGCAGGCATATCTTCAGTTCTTCTCCATGACAATGCCTGACTGCATGTTGCACAACCAATACTTTCAAAGTTGAATGAATTGGGCTATGAAGTTTTGCCTCATCCTCCATATTCACCTGACCTCTTGCCAATTGACTACCACTTCTTCAAGTGTCTCGACAACTTTTTACAGGGAAAATGCTTCCACAACCAGCAGGATGCAGAAAATGCTTTCCAAGAGTTCGTCGAATCCCAAAGCATGGATTTTTACTCTACAGGAATAAACAAACTTATTTCTCATTGGCAAAAATGTATTGATTGTAATAGTTCCTATTTTGATTAATAAAGATGTGTTTGAGCCTACTTATAATGATTTAAAATTCATGGTCCAAAACCACAGTTACATCTGCACCAACCTTATACATTAAATGTGGAATGAATGAACCTTATGATCACTAGGCTAAGACAGTTCTCAGCTCCCAATCTCTTCTGAGGTCAAAAATAATTTTATATCAATTGACAAAATGGATCAAAACCTTCCCAAGTTAAAACATACTCCAGCAGAGTCACATGTGGGCTTTATATAACAGATTATATTTAGGTAGACAAATAAGTAGAGACTAGAGTATGCTCCTTGGTCTTTCTAAAATAATTGTGAAACTGAAAATTCCTTTGTAATGATATTCCTTTTAAAGTACCCCTGAGGGTACCTCTAGCTTTAGGATGTTCAGATTTGGCCATTCTGTTGGGTTTCAAATGATGGTAGACTGCTATTTCAGAAAATGTGAGAGCAACATGTATGCATGTGTGCATATAGGTATTGGAGACTTTTCTCTTAGATTGAATTTTTAGAAATGGTATTGAGGTATGTCACATTGCCTAAAATATTTTGGAAGATTCTTTTCTGAGTTACCTCTTAATCACTTTGAATGAAGCAAATCCTTTCTCCGTCTCTGGGTAAATCTCATTTTTAAAACAGCTAAGAGTCATTCAGATCCAAATCTAATGAATTACATAAATCATGAGACTGTTTTTCTAAACACAGGCCATGGGGAAAAAAGCATGATTACAAAGATACTGATTTTCTTACAACGCTTATGAATCAATTACATAAACTACTCTTAATTTCAAAAAATATAGTAATATTGGAGTAAACATAGGATACAAAGCTCACTAATAATTTTGTTCTAAAAAAAAAACTGATGAGTTAAATGTGTCTAAACCTAGACACAGTTTATCTGGGCTTCCCTGGTGGCTCAGATGGTAAAGAATTCACCTGCAATGCAGAAGACCTGGGTTGGATCCCTAGGTCTGGAAGATCCCCTGGAGAAGAGTATGGCTACCCACTCCAGATTTCTTGCCTTTAGAATCCCATGAATAAAGGAGCCTGGAGGGCTACAGTTCATGGGGTCGCAAAGAGTAGGACATGACTGAGCGACTAACCACACACACAAACATGGTTTATCTCTACCTTATTTTATGTAAATATGGTGATAGCAATGTAGGAAATGACTTATATGATGATATATTTCTCTAGATCGAGTTTTTTAATTGTGGGCATTACGACTTCAATGTTTATTTCCAGTTCCTATGAAAGTTCTTCACACAGAACTGGCACTCAGTGTGGAATAAGTAAGCAAATGAGAGTCATTGAGTACTTTGGCAGAATTCATACAATACTGTGAACTATATCATGCATGAATATAACCATACTTCTATACTAGTCTAACTTAAAGAAATTCTAGTCAGCCCCAAAACACCTGAGGAGGCAATGAATAATAAGAACTTCTTATCTAGAAATCATCCAAGCAAAATATTTTTAAAAAGATGAAAATTTTAGAATAACACATTCAAATACTTATCAGCTTCCTCACATAGATAAACTATGACTTCAAACTAAGAATTCATACTCTGGCTAGAGTCCTCAATCTTTATACAATTTTAAGAACAAATACACTTCACTCTCACCATTCACTCCCACCAAACACCCACCAGCCCATTCTGGGTTCTTGACAATGTTGTTTTTCACAGAGTATACTTGAGTCTTCAAGGATTTCAGCTAATAAGTTTTCAAAAATTAACTATTAATTTAAATTTGTCTATAACTTTGTAGGATTATAGTGGAAATGTCATTCATATACAGAAATATGTATTAAATAATATGTATATAATTCATATGCTTAGAGCAGATGTGTGTGTATGGTATAAACGAGGCTTTCCTTGTGGCTCAGATGAATCCACCTGCAATGCAGGAGACCCAGTTTCAGTCTCCAGGTCAGGAAGAGCCCCTGGAGGAGGACATGGCAATCCACTCCAATATTCTTGCCTGGAGAATCCCATGGGTAGAGAAGTCTGGTGCCTACAGTACATAGGGTCGCATAGAGTTGGACACAACTGAGCGACTAACACATACATGGTATAAGCAAGCAAATTATGTGAAGACAGTTAAGGAAATAAAGATAAATGGAAAGAAAATGTCCCCAAAACAAACTTAAATTTAAATTCCTAAGAATGAATTACCCAGAAAACTCAGTAGATTTTGATCCTACTGCATTGAGAAAAAAATGCATCATAGATCTTATAAAAATTTTAAGTATGCAAAAACTTAGGGCATATATAAAACCAATGTCAATAAAAGTCTCATCCCAAAGGAAAAAAATCAAATTTGATTCATTTCACCCTGACTACTTCTAGCAAACAAAGGCATAAAATCAATCTATTTTATATGTAGTATAATAGACTTTATAAGAAATAATGATTCATGAAATATGAATACCATTTGATCATTTATTTTTGAAATGCTCTAACAGCAGCAATAAAAGAAAATCTGCTCCAAGAGTTTCTGTTCACCCAAAGCAAAAGGCCTAGCAGAAATAATAAATATAAATATTAAAGGAAATTAAGCAATGGTAATAATTCATGATTCCAAAGTCCAAAGACTTCTTTTAAAATATTACAAGGCTCTTCAGAATCCTGAAGCAAGAGAATAGACTCATGGACACATTGAAACTTGATACTCCTTCAAAGGAAGTGTCACATAAGGGCAGTGGAAAAGATCTAAGAAATCAGTTACACCAAGATAAGTAAGACTTTCACCTTCTAGAGATATCTTTCTTCCAAGACTGCAAATTCCACAGGGAGGTATAAGATCAACAGAAATCAGGAGAAAGGAATTGCTCTAATCTTTCTCAGAGGCTTCTATGAGAAGTAGCTCAGACTTACAAGCACTCAACCTGAAAAAATTGGTTGAAGACCTGACTTCAAATCATTTAAACAGCCATCTATCCGTAGTAAGCCAAAAAGTGAAGGGGATAGAGAACTATCTTGTGTGTACGTCATCTCCAGTTTATTGTGGTAGGGTTTGAGTGTTTAAAATATATATATACACCACACAGGCTCAGCACCAAACTGTAATTTAAAAACAATTCCAATTACAATGGAGACAATCCTAAAGATATTAGGAAAATGCTCACAATTTTCACTTGAAGTCCGGGCAAACCATTGCAGACACTTGCTATCTTCCCTCAAACACAATCAGATGTTCAGTGGCATAAAAAATTAATAATTTGGGGAAGTCTACTAAGGGTAAAAGCACAGCATGAGATTCTATCCTTTTAAGTAATCTTCATAATATACTATGGGCTGCTAGCATAATATGTTCCTAATGAGAACCCAAGGAATCCATTCACTAGCAATACTTTCAAGGTTAAAGAAAAAACACTTTTTATCTTTTTGTCTTAAAAAATTTGAGGCCCAGAGAAGGAGCATGGGATTAATAGATAAAAACCACTGTACATAAAAAGAGATAAGCAACAAGGATTTAAAGTATAGCACAGGAAACCATATTAAATACCCTGTAATAACTCATATTTTCCACTCATAGTGGAAAATAATCTGAAATATATATTATCTATATATATATTAAGCCTACAACTTAATCAATTTGCTATACACCTGAAACTAACAAAATACTATAATTATACTTCAATAAAATATATTTTTATGCATACATAGAATTCAGACTTAAGTTGAAGAAAGTATGGAAAACCACTAGGCCATTCAAGTATGACCTAAATCAAATTCCTTACAATTATACAGTGGAAGTGATAAATAGAGTCAAGAGATTAGATCTGATAGAAAGAGTGCCTGAAGAACTACAGATGAAGATTCGTGACATTGTACAGGAGGCAGTGACCAAGACCATCCCCAAGAAAAAGAAAGGCAAAATGGTTGCCTGAGGAGGCCTTACAAATAACTGTGAAAAGAAGAGAAGAGAAAGGCAAAAGAGAAAAGGAAAGATATACCCATTTGAATGCAGAGTTCCAAAGAATACCAAGGAGAGATAAGAAAGACTTCCTCGGTGATCAATGCAAAGAAATAGAGGAAAACAATAGAATGGGAAAGACTAGAGATCTCTCCAAGAAAATTAGAGATACCAAGGGAACATTTCATGCAAAGATGGGCTCAATAAAGGACAGAAATGATATGGACCTAACAGAAACAGAAGGTATTACAAAGAGGTGGCAACAATACACAGAAGAACTATACAAAAAAGGTCTTCATGATCCAGACAATCACGATGGTGTGATCACTCACCTAGGACCAGACATCCTGGAATGTGAAGTCAAGTGGGCCTTAGGAAGCATCACTATGAACAAAGCTAGTGGAGATGATGGAATTCCAGTTGAGCTATTTCAAATCCTAAAAGATGATGCTGTGAAAGTGCTGCACTCAGTACAAGAGCAAATTTGGAAAACTCAGCAGTGGCCTCAGGACTGGAAAAGGTCAGTTTTCATTCCAATCCCTAAAAAACGCAATGCCAGAGAATGCTCAAACTACCACACAATTGCACTCATCTCACATGCTAGCAAAGTAATGCTCAAAATTCTCCAAGCCAGGCTTCAACAGTATGTGAACAGTGAACTCCCAGATGTTCAAGCTGGATTTAGAAAAGGCAGAGGAACCAGAGATCAAATTGCCAACATCCATTGGATCATCAAAAAAGCAAGAGAGTTCCAGAAAAGCATCTACTTCTGCTTTATTGACTATGCCAAAGCCTTTGACTGTGTGGCTCACAATAAACTGTGGAAAATTTTTCAAGAGATGAGAATACCAGACCACCTTACCTTCCTCCTAAGAAATATGATGCAGGTCAAGAAGCAACAGTTAGAACTGGACATGGAACAACAGACTGGTTCCAAATCGGGAAAGGAGTATGTCAAGTCTGTATACTGTCATCCTGCTTATTTAACTTATATGAAGAGTACATCATGAGGAATGATGGACTGGATGAAGCACAAGCTAGAGCCAAGATTGACAGGGGAAATATCAATAACCTCAGATATGCAAATGGCACCACCCTTATGGCAGAAAGTGAAGAAGAACTAAAGAGCCTTTTGATGAAAGTGCAAGAGGAGAGTGAAAAAGTTGGCTTAAAACTCAAAATTCACAAAACTAAGATCATGGCATCTGGTCCCATCACTTAATGACAAATATATGGGAAACAGTAGAAACAGTGGCTGACTTTATTTTGGGGGGGTTTCAAAATCACTGCAGATGGTGACTGCAGCCATGAAATTAAAAGATGCTTGCTGCTTCAAAGAAAAGCTATGACAAACCTAGACAGCAAATTAAAAAGCAGAGACGTTACTTTTCCAATAAAGGTCTGTCTAGTCAAAGGTATGGTTTTTCCAGTAGTCATGTATGGATGTGAGATTTGAACCATAAAGAAAGCTGAATGCCAACAAATTGATGCTTTTGAACTGTGGTGTTGGAGAAGACTCCTGAGAGTCCATTGGACTGCAAGGAGTTCAAACCAGTCAATACTAAAGGAAATCGGTCCTGAATATTCATTGGAAGGACTGATGCTGAAGATGAAACTCCAATACTTTGGCCACCTAATGCGAAGACTGACTCATTTGAAAAATATCTGATGCTGGGAAAGATTGAAGGCAGGAGGAGAAGAGGACAACAGAGGATGAGATGATTGGATGGGCATCACCGACTCAATGGACATGAGTTTGAATAAACTCTAGGAGTTGGTGATGGACAGGAGGCCTGGCATGCTGCAATCCATTTGGTCTCAAAGAGTCTGACATGACTCAGCCACTGAACTGAAGTGAGAATTCTACTGTGTTCTCAAATCTGGCTCAAGTTACCTTCATCTCTTAGCAGTATTCTTGAAATAGACTAGTGGTCTTCAAAAGAAGAAGTAGGCAACAGAGAATGACATGGTTGGATGGCATCACTGACTCAATTGACATGGACTTGAGCAAACTCCCGGTGATACTGGAGGACAGAGGAGCCTGGGGTGCTGCAGTCTTTGGGGTCGCAAATAGCTGGACACAACTTGGGCATTGAACAAAAACAGTAAAGTAGTCTTCAAACACGTTTGCTTACATACCTCTCTAAACATTTCTAAGTCAACAACTGAAAATTTCATTATGCATTTAAATTGCTGTAAAGGATGATTTTTTTTATTTTACATATACCTCATGGAATCTAAAAGTCATATCAATTTAACTCCATCTGTCAATTATGGAGCAATATGTGGCTACTAAGTACTTGACATACAGCTAGTCCAGAATAAGAAGTGCTGTAAGGTAAAATGCACACCACTGATTTTCAAAAAATCAATATGAAAACTGAGTATAAATTCTCTCAATAATTTTTCTATTGATTACATAATGTTGAAATAATGTTTTGATATATTGGACTAAAAAAAGAAATTTAAATGAACACACCTATTTTAAAATTTTAAGTTACATTTAAAAATACATGGTTCACATATGTAATTGTTAGAATTACATTTTTGCTTGTGGTGCTGGTTTAGAATGTTCTATTGATCACCTAACAATTTTCTGTAATAAAAATATAACTTGAACTTCTTTTCATTTCCTGGGCCTATAACATCCTCAATTTTTTTTTCTCAATTCTTTTAAAAGAGATTTTTAATTATGTTATCTTTCCAGTTATCAGCGGAATACAGTTTTCGGAGGCAATAAGCTTTAAAATAGTTCATAATTAAGTAAACATAAAATTTTACTGGAATTGTACATCTTAATGAGATAGATGGGGCTTTTTTCCCCCAAATTAGTTGGTATATACATAGATGAAAATTTATTGTATAACAATGTTTAACAGCAATTCACTTGATGTTTTACACTTTCATACTGAAACACTCTAGTCATACAAATGGGTAGGGATAGAAATTTAGGGTTTTTTTCAATGTTACTAAACTATTTGAACTTCATCCAAGTTTCATTACAAAAATCCATAGTGGTCTAGCAATAAAATTTTAATAATCAACTGATAATTTAAATATTTAATTTTGATGAATACAAGAAACTCAAACTCCAACCTGTTTTTTGTTTGTTTGTTTTGTCTAATCATTGGAGTCATTAGGTTTCTAATTTATGGTGAGTATACTGCAAAAAAAAAGAATTATCAATTATTTTACACTATACTGCAAAAAAAAAAAGAATTACCAAAAAGCTACTCTGTTCATCTATTACTCTTTCAGTTAAAGGCTCTTTATTCTACCAGATACAATTAAAAACAGTAAAGACAAAATCAAAATTATATTCCTAATGATTTTGGAGAATTAATTTTTAGATAAAATATTTCTTATCACAGGTTTTAAATATATATGTGTCAAAACCATAGAGCTACAGATTTAGTTAATTCATTTTTTTTAATAAATTTATTTATTTTAGTTGGGGGCTAATTACTTTACAATATTGTAGTGGTTTTTGCCATACATTGACATGAATCAGCCATGGGTTTACATGTGTTCCCCATCCTGAACCCCCCTCCCACCTCCCTCTCCATCCCATCCATCTGGGTCATCCCATTGCCCCAGCCCTGAGCACAGTTAGTTCATTTTAAAGAAAATATGGAGTTAGGAAATCAATTCTCATTATCAAACTAGTTTGCCCACAATTAAATTTTTTTCCGTCAGAAAAGTCTGATTTGATTTTTCAATTTAAATAATTGTTTTAATAAAGATCCATGTGGAAACAATCTTCTGAATATAAATTCAGATAATTTGGGCTTCTATGATAATCTAAATTTCTATGATATAGAGATAAATAGATGAATGGCTAAAGCAGAAGACAGAAATCTGTGACACGATAAAATCAGGTATTTTTCTCAATCTCATTTTGTTTTTGCTCTCAAAGTGATCTCCCACAGGGGTGGTTGTTTTTCTGGCAATAGAAGGGGCATGGAAGAGGTGAAGATGTCAAGTCCAAGTATTTGAGATTGTCCCTTCATTTTTCACTCTAGAAGTTTTTACACCCTGGGGAAATACACCATGGTAAAATCTGGAACGAATGAGAAAAAAAGTCTTTCTTTTGAAAGTGAAAGGAGATGTCAGATGGGAGATGAGAAGGATGAGCAAGCACAATGCCTTGACCTCAGATTCACTACCAGGGAGCTAAGTTTCAGGCAGTGAGCTGATCTGGAAATTCACTCCTTTAAAGACTATGTCCCTATAAAATTTTCAGGCAGCCTTGATGCTGCTGCTGTTAAGTCGCTTCAGTCGTGTCCAACTCTGTGTGACCCCATAGATGGCAGCCCACCAGTCTCCGCCGTCCCTGGGATTCTCCAGGCAAGAACACTGGAGTGGGTTGCCATTTCCTTCTCCAATGCATGAAAGTGAAAAGTGAAAGTGAAGTCGCTCAGTCATGTCTGACTCTTAGCGATCCCATGGACTGTAGCCTACCAGGCTCCTCCGTCTATGGGATTTTCCAGGCAAGAGTACTGGAATGGGGTGCCATTGCCTTCTCTGTCAGGCAGCCTTGGAGGTTGTATATCTAGTTTAAACACTACTCCATTATCCAATTCACTGTAGCCCTGCTTCCATCTCTGGCTGCTACAGTCTGAGGAGCACAGTGCCCAGAATGATTCTTTCAGTTCCAAAATAGAAAATCACTCCTCTGCTCAAAACCTTCCAGCAGTTTTCCAATCTCACACTCAGCAAAAGCCAACTATCTTGACAGCAGCCTACAGCGCTCTTAACACTTTCCCTTAAACCCCATCACTCCTCTGGCACAATGTCCTACTAAATTCCCTTGGCTCAGTTTTGCCATTCCACACTGGGGTCTTTGATGGCCTTCAAATTCTCAAAAGGCTATCATTTCCTCCTCTAAAATGCTCTTCTCCTTGACCCCCATGATTTACAACTTCATTTTCACTAGATTGTTACTCAGATACCTTCCCAGTGAGGTTTTCCCTGGCCACCCTGTTACTTATCGCTCCTATTCCCCTTTTCCAAAGTACCTATTACCATTTGACTCTATATTTTCCTGTTTACGATTTGCTTTTTAATCCTCTATAGAATGTAAGCTCATAAAAGCAAGATTTTTTTAATTCTATATTCCACTAAAATAGGGGACTTTCTAGGTGGTTCAGTGGTAAAGAATCTGCCTGTAATGCAAGAGACCCAGATTCAATTCCTGGGTCAGGAAGATTCCTTGGAGAAAGAAATGGCAACCCACTCCAGTATTCTTGCCTGGAAAATCCCACGGACAGAGGAGTGTGGCAGGCTACAGTCCAGGAGTTTACAAAGAATCAGACACAACTTAGCAATTAAACAGCAGCAGCAGCATCCGACAAATATTTCACAAGTGAAAAAACATGTGACCCCTTTAATAAATGAGGCAAATTTCTATGTACACTGGAGAAGAGTCTTATTTGTTTAAGCTTGGTTTTTTTGTATATTGTGAAATTTGAGGAGTCATTAAGGCTTGAAAGAAAGTTCTAATATATAGCATCAGGTGGATCTCTGGAATGGACATCAACATTTATGCTGAATTCACCTGATTCTGTACATGTGATCCACATGTATGTATATTCCTTGGAAAGCAACATACTGTTTGTATATATTCATCCACTATTTAGCCCAATAACATACACATTATTTTCAAATGGTTTCCTCCTTTTTTAATAAAATTGGTATATTCTTTGACTCCAAAGAAGGTCCCTTAGATTTATAAGCTATGATTAATGAAAATATTAACTTTACCAATGGCAACATATCAATTGATCCTGTTTTCATATATTTTAATCAAATGTCTGGAAAAAAGCTATATGGGTGCTGCCACTAAAATTACATAACTTCTCTACATCAAAATGTCCAAAAAGAATGTAGCTAGAGTGTTAATCAATAGTAAATATATACAGTTGACAGCACATTGGAATTGGGTACCCTGAACTGTAGCCAGTCGTGGATGTTATCAATTTTGTCCCTAAAAGCATTTAAGGCAAGCTTGCCAGCTGTCACCATCAGACTATAACTTTCCCTCTTGTCTTTTCAGTCATTTAAAAATCCCACTGGATTTCATTTTATTAACAGGTTAATAGATCTATTACGTTTCACTGGAGTACTATTGACTATGCTTGAAAAATTATCCATTTTGCCTTATGTCACTTGTGTAGTACTTCTTTTCCAGATATCAAAGTATCAGAACAAGAAATGCTATCAGTCTTGAAGATTGTTTAATATAATTTGACGGACATTGAACATACTTCACAAAAACCATGAGCCATATATATATATATATATATATACACACACATATATATATAATATATATAGAATCAGAAATATATATTCATTCAACAATATTTATAAAGAATTCACTATATGCTAGTTGCTGTGAAGAGATACATACACAACACACACTTGATGATCAAAGATCTAAGCTAAAAGAACACCAATACCACAGAAAATGTACGACTTACGTCAGGTGACCCAGACGGAACTCACGGAGGCGTCAGGTGACCCAGACGGAACTCACGGAGGCGTCAGGTGACCCAAACGGAACTCACGGAGGGGATTTAAAGAAGTCAAATCAAAAGCAAAAGAATATTAACCATCTCAAGGACACTTTTCCGATGCGCAAATAGTGATATAGTCTTAGTTTTAAAATCATTCCAATCGACACCTTTAGAAAAAAATCATAAAATACTTAAATTATTCCTGTGTTCATGCTCTAGAGATACTATCCAGAGGTCCACAGGGAACCACCTCAACAAAGGTAAGGCAAATAACGGCCCTTAAAATTCCTTTTTCCACAGAGAATGTTCCAGCTAACAGAAGATTTATAGGTTTCAAAGAAATGTTAAGTCCTGATGCTGGGAAAGATTGAGGGCAGAAGGAGAACAGGCTATCAGAAGATGAGATGGCTAGATGGCATCATCAGTGCAAAGGACATGAACTTGGGCAAACTTCAGGAGACAGTGAGGGACAGGGAAGCCTGGCATGCTGCAGTCCGTGGGGTCCCAAATAGTCAGACATGACTGAGTGATTGAACAACAACAACAAGCCTGATAAGTGATTTATTAAAATAAATATTATTTAAGTATATTTTAAAAGTACCAAACAAAGACCAGTATTCTCTTTCAAGAAAAATAGTGATAGTAGCCCCTTTTATCTTAGAAACTAAAAAGTCTTTTCACAAATATTCCCATAAGGGGACAATTCGCTCTTAATAAAGAATTTTCAGTGGATATACAAATGAACTATGATTTAGAATTAAAGTTCTAATGAGGTCCTTATGAAATAGTAGAATAATAATATGATTTATTTTCTGGCCATCACCTGGACTTAAACTATGAAAGACATTCAATAAAAATTGCTGAATTTTTTATTCCTCACAAAAGGTAGCATAAAGAATAAATATACTTTCTAAATACTGCCACCTTTTAAAACTCAGATTTCAAAAATATAGTTAATGCCCCTAAAGAGTATCCTTTGTAGTCTGAAAATTCTGAGCACTTTTTCAAATAAAGATTTTATGATTTTTATTTTGAAGAAGCCTCTGAAGTTTTAGCTTTCTTTGAAGCAATGTTTCATAGCATGCCACATTACATATCAATTTGTACTTAGATATTTTAGAGCATTAGCTCTCCACAGTACAATTTAGTAGTGTTTCACAGTAGAAATGAAATATAGTATGTGCATATTTTATATAAAGAGAATATTCTCTGAAATAATTTGAGATATTTATCCACTGTTTTTTATAGTAAAAGTATGCATTTTGGAAGATATCACAAGTATTTTCCTCTGATTATAATATTCGAAGAAGAATAATCAATTTACACTTAATATAGACATAATACATAGATAAGGCATATAAAATAGTAAGAAAAATTATATTCTAAATGTGGTTGAATTAACCTGAGTTTTGTAAGGTTTGAAACAAAATATTAAATCGTGTACAATTACACTCATTTTGCAAGATAAGTGCTGTTACTTTAACTTTTAGATAATAGATCTTTAATTATAACTTTGAGTGAAATATATAATAAAATTCATATTATGTAAGCATCAATTTGCAGAATGTATATTCAGCAAAAGTAGGGAAAACTGAAGATAATATAAAACACCATAGCTTTATTCACAAAGTAAGTAAGTTTTAGGCAAGTAATAAATGTTGGATTTTAAAATGCCCCATTTTTGCCATTGCAAAGATAGCTGGCCCTGGATTATGATTATGTGTTCATAATGTCAAGTATGCTGATGGGACTAAGCATGTTAATTACCATTTTACCTGCAGGATAGCAAACATTCAATTATTTGCAAACTTCTCAATGATTAGTTGAATTGTATACAGCTTATCTGCAGTGTTCAGTGGCTCTAGAATAGAGAGATAGCTGTAATTAAAAACAGTCAACTTTTCTTGGCAGTCACCTCAATGAGATAAACAGGAAAGTCTCTTAATCAGTGCTTTCTTCTCATCTATCTCTCCCAGTAACTCTTCAACAAGCAACTATAATCAGTGTTAGTCAATTCCCCAAATATGACTGATCTGCAAGGCATGACAACAAATAGTAGACTGCACTTTGAACAATTCTACTTGCCACTCTACCCTCTTTGCGCCATCTGGGAAGTAGATACACAAAAGCAAACTTGTTTGGTAGATGTCTCAAGTCAAACATATTTACTTAGGGCTGAAAGGAAACTTGGACAGCTTAGACATTACAGCCACCTTTTGAACATGACTGAATAAATGTATTTTCTGAAGCTAAAAATATACCCAGAATGTAAAAGTTTTATCAAACAATCCAAGTATCAGATAAAATAATCTATTGAATACAAAATTCAGAGAACCAGAAAAGGAAAGCAGACTCAAGGATCTGTTTTCCTTCTCTAGAAGACTGCTTTACATGAAACTTCTCACCTACTGCAGAGAACAAACAGCAGCATAGTGGGGACAGAATCAGCCACCAAAGGACAGCTGGTTTCTTAGCCAAGTATATTCGCTAACCTTGATGAGTAGAGGAATAAATGGATATGACTTTGCTGGAACATTTTAGGAAGGAAGTATATTCTACAACATAAAAAGTTATTTTGTTAAAGCTCTTCAAATGCTCTGCAGAAGAAAAAAAATGCTCTATAGAATTTCTGTTTATTCCCTGTGGTCATTCTTTGCTTTACAGAGCTTGTTCTCCTATAGGAAAACCCTTTTCATGGATAATATCCTAACACATAGTCCTTTTAAAGCTACAGCATCAAAACACTTTTCTTCAACATTAAATCATACCTTACTGCTGAATTCTAGCATCCGAAAGGCACAGATGGAGCAATACGGCATAACTGAGCAGAGGTACTGCTGGTCACAGCATGAGAAACAACCTTAAATCAGAGCTCCTTTAACAGAGTTTGATGGCCAGACACCTTATATGTATTTATAATCTTAATTCAAATTAAGTTGATTGATTCCAAGGTACCTTTTTTTTTTTTTCTTTTTACTCTAAGAGTTAAAAAAGCACTTTCATTACTTGGAGTAGTACTGCTACTGAAGGGAAGTTGCTCATTTTCTATTTTCAATTGTAATTCTGTCAATTAATTCTGTAATTTTGCAGACATGGGTTTATCCAGATAATGGGTTTATCCTCTATTGGAAAGAAAGTGTGTTTATTTCATTCTTTCACTAGGTATCCTCACACGTAGAATATTTGAGATTTTCACACACATAACTTTACTGAAAGAGAAATACAGATTGCAGTGTCTTTACTCTGCATTCTCAACTGGTGACCCTGGTTAATTTCACTTCACCTAAACACCCAAAACTTCCACTTCACCTCAGTTTCTCTGTATCTTCAGTGCAGAGTACAAGTCTCTGATGAAACATCCTTTTATCAATGAAGCCTTTCCTGCACACCCTGTATAACAAAACCCATAGCCTTCCCCAGACACCTCTTCTGCTCTCCATTCTTACATGGACTTTTGCTGTCTTCAAAGCATTTAGATCTGCCTGACCTACTATACTGGAGAAGGCAATGGCACCCCACTCCAGTACCCTTGCCTGGAAAATCCCATGGACGGAGGAGCCTGGTGGGCTACAGTCCATGGGGTCGCTAAGAGTCGGACACGACTGAGCGACTTCACTTTCATTTTTCACTTTCATGCATTGGAGAAGGAAATGGCAACCCACTCCAGTGTTCTTGCCTGGAGAACCCCAGGATGGCGTAGGCTGGTGGGCTGCCGTCTGTGGGGTTGCACAGAGTCGGACACGACTGAAGCGACTTAGCAGCAGCAGCAGCAGCAGACTTACTATATATTCATCAATATATTAGTGCCTTGTTCTAAAAAATGGTTTGCTGTTCCCTTCCATATATCCAAATCTTGAAGAGATTACTTGATACATAGTACATATTCATTAAATAATTTCCTGAGAGGATGAATCAACAGTTTAAATTCCATTTTGAAAATGAGTTCCATTCATTAGTTTATTTAAATGTGTCCTTAAATATTTAAACATCATTCGTTAATATGCATTTTCACTTTTTCTATTCAATATTTAAACACAAAAGATATTTTTTACATAACACACATACAAAGAGCTGAGTTCTTTTAAATATCTTTTAAAACTTCCAAATCAGCATCAGTTGTTTAAAAGCAACTGAAAATCTCAAATTGAAAAATTAAGGGTTTACCCCCTCAATTGTTCCTGTGAGAGTGAAATTTACTCCTAAATTTAGTGTCAAAGCAGGAATAGCAGAGACTTGATTTACTTTTTAAAATTTTATCTAAAAACTCTGGATTTGAAAGACCTTTAACTAAGGAAAGAAACTTATTCCAGGTGAAACAAGGTTCAAGTCATCAAGGATACTGAATGAGAAATTTGCCCACAATACCCAGTGTTATGGGCCAGAGATTCATAACCACGAAGGTACTTTGAAGCTCTGTGTGCAGTGTATATCTTCATGTGCAGTGTCACATGAGCATATGAGTCCTTCAGAGTCTCTGAGAATAAGAATCTGCCTGCCAATGCAGGGGTTCGATCCTGGTCCGGGAAGGTTCCACGTCATGGAGCAACTAGGCCTGTGAGCCATAACTGCTGAGCCCACATGCTAGAAAATGCCAGCCGCAACTACTGAGCCTGCATGCCCAGAGTCCATGCTCTGGGAGAAGCCACAACACTGAGAAGCCCACACACCACAAGGAAGAGTAGCCCCTACTCTCAGCAACAAGAGAAAGCCAGTGCAATACAACAAAGACTCAGCACAGCCAAAAAGATGAAAAAAAAAAAAAAGAAAAGAAAATCACAGATTATACCTTAAACTGCTTTCACCAAGTCAATTTGTGGTTTTAATTATGTAATTAAAGATAAAAAATATGTGCTTTGCGCATGCATGCCAAGTTGCTTCAACAGCAACTCAAAGACAGTGCCATTCAGATGGGGATGATATTGCCATTTAAAACCTCTAATTCCATTCAAACTCTAAAGAATAGCAGCTTTTTCTGGTATTTTTGTGACCTACTTCCTTCAGTTTCTTCACAACCTGAGTGTGTTCAACCCATCTGTTAACCAACTGAATTTGATCATTAGCCAGAGCTTTAAGGTCATTATAAAGGCAGAATTCATTTTCCTTGTAGATATCTCCAGATACCACTCCTTTCATTTTTAATCTTATTTTAAATAACTGAGGCATTCTTATGTAAGAGGTTCATAGATAAATTCAAGTATTTAAAACTCGAGCTGAACCCGCAGCTCCTAATTCTCTTCTTTCTACCCTCACCATTCATCCCAATTTCCCAGCTCTTCTCAGGGCTATGATGTAAATTTCTCACTACTGCAACTATACAAAGCCAGTAAGGGAAGATTGCTTGCTTTATTAGTCTAAAAGAAAGTGAAGTCGCTCAGTCATATCTCACTCTTTGCAATCCCATTGACTGTAGCCTGCCAGACTCCTGCATCTATGGGATTTTCCAGGCAAGAATACTGGAGTGAGTTGCCATTTCCTTCTCCAGGGGATCTTCCTGACCCAGGAATCAAACCCAGGTCTCCCACATTGCAGGCAGACTCTTTACCATCTGAGCAACCAGGGAAGCTTATTAGTATAAGGAGGAGAAATATTCTTTTTTCTCTTGGTTCCATGAAGTAAATTATAGTTTTACTAGGAAGAATTAACATTTACTTAGTGCCTATTATGTGTTATTCATTTTATATGTGATATTCCATTAATATTCACAGTGAAGTGAGTTATACTTTACAGATAAGAAACTGAATTAGAGAAGGAAATTTCTCAAACACACACTGGCAGAGCCCCAACACAAACTTGAGTATGTGCAACTCTTCCTTCAAATATAGGGTGAGGCTACACATGTAAAATCCTAGAAATGTCCCCAAAATTAGGTTTACAGAGCACAGAGGGGCTTCCCCAGGTGGCACTAGTGGTAAAGAACCCACCTTCCAATGTAGGAGATGTAAGCGACATGGGTTCAGTCCCTGGGTTGGAAAGATTACCTGAAGGAGGCAATGGCAGTCCACTCCAGTAATTGTGCCTGGAGAATCTCATGGACAGAGGAGCCTGGGCAGGCTACAGTCCATAGGGTCACACAGAGTTGGACATGACCGAAGTGACTTAGCGTGCACGCACAAAGACATATTTCTTATTTTTAATTACTTAATTAAAACCACAAACTGACTTGGTGAGAGCAGTTTAAGGTATAATCTGTGATTTCCTTTTTTTTAATCTTTTTGGCTGCACTGAGTCTTTGTTTTATTGCACTGGCTTTCTCTAGTTGCTGAGAGTAGGGGCTACTCTTCCTTGTGGTGTGTGGGCTTCTCAGTGTTGTGGCTTCTCCCAGAGCATGGACTCTGGGCATGCAGCCTCAGTAGTTGCAACTGGCAGTTTCTAGTGTGAGGGCTCAGCAGCTATGGCTCACAGTCCTAGTTGCTCCATGGCATGTGGAATCTTCCCAGACCAGGATCAAACCCCTGCATTGGCAGGCAGATTCTTATTCTCAGACTCTTATTCACTGTGCCCCCAGGCAAGTCCCTGTGCTGGTTTATTTTCATGGGTAATTCTTACTCCATGGATCCTGTCAAATGGGAGACTGGTCAAAACCACTCAAGTTTCTCATCCAAGAAAAATTTTGGCCAAATCTGAAAAGGTCTCAATATTTCAGCGCTTTCACCGAATGCAGACTTCAAGACTTCCCCTCTGCATCTGCTGCCCTGAGGACTGGCCTAGGGAGTCAGACTCACTCACAGCTCACATGGCCTTGACAACAAGGTCAATAAGGGCCATCTTTCCCAAAAGAGTCATAGCCATTTATCAGCTATAACTGACAAAAATCATCATCAACAAGGTTTGGATATTTATGTTAAAGAACTATAGTCACAGAACTAGGAGCTGTCATCTGAGAAAGTCCCTCTACTAGGGATAGAGGAAAGTCAGGAAGTTAATGACTAAGAAAACTGACCTCAGGCCAATCATCTAAAACTCAAGGAAAGCAGGCTGATTTAGGGCAGTCTGACAGCAGGTGGCATGGAGCAATCACCAGAATGAATAGAGGAGATGTATTAAGGTTTTAAGAAAGATCAACATGAGCAAGGAAGAAACAGCAGGCTCAGGAGTAGGGGCAGGCAGAGGGATGACAGCAGGTACCCTGATAAGGTCTCCAGCCCACTGTAATAAAACAAGAATCCCAGGTACACAAACTGCAGTCAAAAGATAGAGACTGGGTCACAAAAACCAAGGCAGGGTGGAGCCCTTCTACTACAATCATGGTAGAAGATGTGTAAAACAACAGCAAGGTTAATTTCTTGCTGAGTTATAGCTCTTTAAATTCTTCCTGACAAAGACAAGAACCAACTTCAGCACCTGGGGAATTCTAAATAAGCAGATTAAGGCAAAGCAAAGCCCTAACCTCCTAGACTATTTCAAAAACTGTGTATTCCTTTAACTAGGCATCAACAAACTTTGTCCATGAAGTATCAAATAGTAAACATTTTAGAGTTTGAGGACCATACAATTCATTCCTTGTGGCACAACTACTCATCTCTGCCACTGTACTGCAAATCAGCCACAGATAATGTATAAAGAAATGACCATCACCGTGATTCAGTAAAAATTTCTTTTGGATGTTGAAATTTGAATTTCATATAATTTTCATGAGTCATGGAATATCATTCTTTCATGAGTTTATTTTTTCCCTTGAATCACTTAAAAAGATAAAATCCATCCTAGTTTACAGGCCATGTCAAAATAGGTTACAGTTCATATTTGACCTGCAGCCCATAGGTCACCGACCTCTACCTTAGATGACATAATGTCTGATAGCTTCCTACGCGAAGGGACTCTCTAGTTCTCCCATCATTTGCGAAACAGGGAGCAGTGACAATTCCTCAGCTAAACGAATCACCACACCCTTGACACTTAAAGTGCTCCCAAATGTACATATTTCTCTCATTATTAATGGGAGGTGCAGTATAAGTAATGTCCACACCACTTTTGCCTGGTTCTTTGACCTTCATTCAAAATGCTGTACAGTAATGTACAGTATCAAGAATGGCAATATCGACATTTGGCAAACACATAGGTACACAGTCAATTCCAGGTTACCAGTACTTTCAAAACTCTCGTTTTTTATGATTTATTAAGTTATCCCTTCCTTCTTCTTCTCCCTTAGAATGATCTTTGATAATGCTAGCACAATATAAATCTACACTATCTCAAGCACAGTCATATTTTCCAGGAAATAAAGAATACTTTTCCCTTTACACATGCTCATTTGTTGGTCTTTTCATAAAACAAGTCCAGTGTTTGAAGAAAACCACTTCAGTCTGAAATCAGATGATGAGTTGATCAAACCCAGCGATCAAACCATTGGGGTGGAGGTGGGGGGACACAGCTTAGCAACTGAAACTTTGAAATTGTCCCTGTGTTTTTCTATAAATGAAAAATTTTAAGTTTTCTTTTCATGTTTTTTTTTTTTCCATTTTAAAACCTTGCTTCCTTAGTATCAAAGTAACACTTGCTTATTTGTGTGTATAGTAATTTCAAGCCTCTCCCCTCCATTCTCATACCCTTTTGGATTCTTCCAAAATAATGCCTTTAAAAAGATTTGGGATTCTGCTTCATGTAGTTATTCTTTGCTACTGTCACATCTCTCACTGAAATAAAGTATGAAAAGGTTAGAGCACTCATTTCATCAACCCTACCTAGAAATATACTTTTTCCGACCCAAGAAAATTAAAATCTAAATTTGGAAAGTGAGGGGTAGGAGAAAAAATAAAAGTAACTCTCTGCAAAAGAGATGTAAAATAAAGGAAGTAGGTTTGAAATAAGAAATTCCCCAAGATAAAAGAATTTTCTTGTTTGAAAATTTTGTATGGTTCATGCTTAATTATTTATACTAATGAAGGACAAGATGTACAAAAGTGAATAAACCAAAACCATTTATTATTCTATTGAAGGTCCAATAGGAGTTTTTTTCAAAGTCTGAGGTTTTCATCTTCTTTGAAATAATTTAACCATCTTATAACAACAAAACGCATGCCTATACATTCAATCTATTTGTAAAGGATTGGCAAAAAAAAATCTTCCCTAAAACACTAAAGATACCACTTGACTGCATTCCAAGCACAACAGTAGCTAAAACAAAACTAGAAATTAAATGAACATTATGCACAGATTATACACAATGAATGACAATAGCTACTATTTGTTGGTACTAAACATATGTCATGCACTACACTATGTGATTTAAAGATTATCTTCATTTAGTCCACTCAAAACCCTATCAAGGAAGTAATATTTTGATTTCTAATTTACAGATGGTAACATGCTTAAATTGCAATGGTCCTTAAGCATGTTGAAGTCCTACTCTATACTTTTATACAAAGGGAGAAATTGGATTTCAGAAGGCTGTCACGCACCATGGGTCATCATCAACAAAGCTGTGGTTAGCAGAGCCTAGGCCTTTAGAGTCCACTTTATTCCTGGCACAATCTTGTCTCCCAAAGATTTGCAAAATAGACTTTGTACAGATCAACAGTTGGGATCTGCATTGTGGTCATTTGTTTAGACATCAGAGCCAAGTAAACTAAATATTCTTGCTTCATTCATAAAATATTTATTGTGCATATAACTGTGCTAAACATGGCTCTAAGAACCATGGAATGAGCAATGAACAAAATCTTGGCCTCCTTCTCATATGTTTCCTTGGTTTGTATTTTCCAGGTAGAACTTTTTATATACAAACTTCATGGAAGATATCTTATAATAAAATATGTAGGAAATTTTTTTTTTCTAAAACTCAAATATAAGTTTTTCACAAAATGTGCAGAAGACTTTCAAATTATATCTACAAAAGCAACTGCAAAACATCCAAGTCACATGTTGACATTTTGACAATAAATGTCAACCCAGGGGATATGTGTCCAAAAAAGTGAGGTGTTCCCACATATAAGGCAACTGATTGTTAAAAATTAGATTATCTGACTGGAACACAGAAAATGATTTTTTTCATGTGTTTTACATTCTTATATGTTAATTTTTTTTTTTTTACTTTTATATAAATGTTTTAGTTACACATTGGGAAATTGGTTATGGGTCTTGGGTTGACATATAGTGATCACTTGAAATAGTGGGAAATAGGTTTCCAGTTAACATTTTCACATGTGTTTTTCTGGAATGGATTATGAACATTAAAAGGGAGATGTCTAGCAGACAGAAATCTCTACTGCGGTGGAGTTTACATTCTAAAGGGAAGAAAAAGACAGTTAACATGATAAATGAGTATACTACAAGGTATGTTAGATTGTGATAAGTATTACAAAAGAATAATTAAACCAGGAGTGGGATGGGGGTATGCGTACGTGTGGCAGGGATGAATGTGATTTTGGTTAGGGGTTTTTAAGAAAGACCTCACTCAGAAAGTGACAGCTGAATAAAAAACCTGAGTGGGGTGTAAAAGCCCACGACAGATGTTGGTGAAGAACATTCCAGACAGAAACAAGCATAAAAAAATATACCTGGTGAATTTCAAGAATATCAAATTGGAACCTGGCTAGAAGAAATAACAAGGGACAGAGTGAAAGATAGTGACTTCAGAGAAGCAGCGGTGAGGGGTGAGGGGAGGGAGGAAGACATACAGAAATAATGACGGTGGTAACAATGGAAAGCAACAGTTCTTTTTCTGGTATTGAACCACTGTCAGTCCACCAAGGTATTTTCATTTTCTTTTTACTTTACCTAAGATAGCAGCCTTGCACATAAATAATCACCCATTTGCTTTCTTTGGAGCTGTGTGATAATAAAAACAGTTAATTATGGGAAAGGTCTGTTTCATGGTCACAGTTACTACAGAAACAAATCAAATTCCATGGTACACAGTCCCACTTGTGTGCCTTTTTATTCCTTATTTCCTAAATTTACATCTAGTACAAAATGGCACATGGAACGTGCCTTCCTTTGCTGAAGACCAACTTAACACAATACACTGAAGCATGTTGACAAGAAGCATTCTGAAAACTCCCTCCCCTGGAATTGTTTCAAAATGTACTCTCTCTCCAAGGACTGGAGTCCCACCCGAAAGACAGAAGGCAGGTGAACTTTGACGAGCCCTCTTAACACAGTGATTCCATTATCCATCTCTGAGGGTCATTTGTAGGGGTAAATTATTTAATGATTATAAAGAGATTTTATTTTCTTCACAGGGAAATAACGTGCTACATAAATCATATATGGATTTCTGTCAAGTTGAAATGTTGCTCAAAACTATATACCTCCTAACCAGGTGCTTTTTTTCTTTAAATACCAGAGGGCTGCTGTCATGAAATTTAATTTGATCATGAAATGCTTAACAAAGACCAAGACATGAGGGAAGCAGAGGTCAGACCCAGACACATGGGCTGGGAAAAAGAATGATGATACAGATTCTGGTGACAGCTCTGTGCTGACACAGAAGCAGATGAGGAGAAAGACACAAACTTTGAAGGTGAAAAGGAGGCTAAATCAAAGAGGGTAGGCTGAAAAAATGAAAAGCTTTTAAAATAGCATTTCTCAAGCAAGTGGTAGGTTGAATCATCTTTTGTGATGATATCAGGATGTTTCTTTCTACATAAGAGCACCTTGGGGTTAAAGAAAGATCACCATTCAAAGAGTTTAAACAAGGAGGGGCAGGAAAAGCAGAAAGCCAATTGAACACTCAACTCGGAACAGAATTAAACACCGTTGACTGTCTGATGACTTAGTAAAACAATAAAACAGCAGTGATAATGGTGCCATTGGGAAAATAAATTTCATTGTACCTTATCATTATACATATTTTATTCTTGAAGAGTCAAGATTCTTTAAACACTACAAGTTAAATACAGCAAGTTATATAATCTCATCTTTTTTTTTTCAAGAGGAAAAATGGAAAACTTCAATATATGAAAAGGATGTAGTTCTAATGCATAAAGAAAAAATTTTAAACAGAAACATGTTTTTCAAGTGTGAATGGCGCAAGATGGGAAACAAAATTTTGGGGTGGGGAGGGGAGGGGCGTCAGTTCCAATTTGAAACTATGCCAAGATTACTAATCACCACCCATTGCTTGGCTGATTCTAGAGTCTGAGCAGTTTTCAATTGGTTCTGATGCTAAGGAAGTCGTGGCTTAGTCTGGAATGCATCTTGTAGTTACAGTCACTTTTTCTCTGGTGACTGGGAGTAAAAAGAAGAAAATTTCATTTATCAGGTTGCTCTCTATCAGGAGCTGTCCTTAAAAATAACTCAAGGATATTATTCATATGTTTCAGAGCTTTGTAGAGCTAGCAACTGTTTAAGTTAGAACATCCAGAGAGTTCTTAATCATGAGGCCACATAACGCAGAAACAGATAAAAAATTATACTTTCCATAGGGGAAATTCTTCTCTTATTGACAAAAAGATTTGAATAAGAAACTGTACTTTGTAAAAATAAAGCAATGCCCCAGAGTTGAACAGACAAGCCAAAAGGCATCACTTCACTGCTCTGGTGAAGGGGTCTAAGAAATGGAGAAGGAATGAAAGGCAGAAATTTAGATCTAGAAGATGCTTACTCAGGCCAGGTGGCACTTGTGCCTTTTTCTCCAGCAAATAATACCATAATGTTTGCTCCAAGAAATAGACAGTTTTGTTACAAAGGAAAATACAGTAATTCTGACTACATCCAGTCCAGTGTCCCCTTCCTAAGCTGTGACAGCTTTAGCCACTGAGCCCTAAGGCTGCCCACATATGTCTTAGCGCTGGGACTAGCCTTCAGCTCAAGAGACTGGCATAGCGGGGAATTCTTTGGGCTCAGTCTTATAAAAGAGGTGACGTTCTATTAAAATATATGAATACAAGAAGAAAACATATTAATATAGGCCAAAGTATGATGTAGATGTTCATAGAATCAAGAACTCTTACTTCTGAAAACTATTTCAGAGGTGGTGGTAGTGGTTTACTTGCCAAATCATGTCCAACTCTTGCAATCCCATGGACTGTAGCCTACCAGGCTCCTCTGTCCATGAGACTTCCCAGGCAAGGATACTGGAGTGGCTGCATTGAAGGTGGATTCTTTATTGACCGAGCCACCAGGGAAGAGGTAATGATTTCAGAAGTAATAACTTCAGAGATAATGAAATTTAATCCTTTTATTTTCCTCTAAATTCATAAAAAGAGAAACTGAAGCCATGAAAAATTCAAGCACATTGCAGAATAAATAAAGAAATATTTGCATACATTTTGGTTAGTTCATGTTACGGTTCGAATATACAATCAAGATCTCCTTTGACTATGTTTTCTATCACATACCACACCTATGCCCTTCCCCCCAAATCCAAAGTGTCATGAATATGATTCCATTTTCAGGTGTACCATTAATTGAAACTATAATTTAGACAAGGACAATTTTCCCCCTATTTCAGGAGTATGTGTTAAACACCTCTTAAAATTAGGAAGTGCATCCCCTAGTTTAAAGCACCATCTTTCTGTTATTACAGCTAACTGGCAGCCAATACTAAACCATGAGTAATGAGTGTATATCAGTGTTGCTTAAAAATAGTTAATTTGCAACAGATTATTTTATCTTATAAATCCAAAAATTGCCATATGATAGATCAGAATCCATTCTTTGAAGCTTCTGAGGAAAAGTAAGTTACTGTTCTTTACTGTTTTCTGAAATAGATGCAGGAAAATTGGGCCTATGTGATGTGCACTTAGTCCACCAGAAAGCAATTGCAGTTACTCCTTACATGGCCCAGCAGAGGAGCAGCCTCTGGATAACTCATGGGGCAGGCCCACAACTGGTTTCACAACTAAAACTCTTCTATGCCAATTAGTATAGAAAATTTACCTCTGGGTATACCTCTGGGGTTTCCCTCTCACCTCAAAGGAAAGTAGGCTGACTAAGAAACAAGGTAATTTTTATATCAATGACTTATTGATACTATCATCACAATCTTAGCAATCTATAAGCCATTAAAATTAAATTGTTGGAAATTAAATACACGTATGTGCTCCTTAGGGGTTTCCCAGGTAGCTTGGTGGGTAAAGAATCCACGTGCAATGCAGGAGATGCAGGAAATACAGGTTTGACCCCTGGGTTGGAAAGATCTCCTGGAGGAGGGCATGGCAACCCACTCCAGTATTCTTACCTAGAGAATCCCATGGAAAGAGGAGGCTGGTAGGCTACAGTCCATAGGGTCGCCAAGAGTGGGACATGACTGAAGAAACTGAGCGTGTACACATACTTGTGCTTCACCACACTGAACTTTAAGGTAAATAACAGAGAGTCTAATATTTGTATTAAGCTTCAGTTGATTCTGAAGCCACATATAATTTTTAAAATAAGGACTACTTATTTTAAATAAATAACATCCTTTACTTTTCTCCTTGATAAAAACATTGTTGTCTCCCTTTTCATTGTATATTTTTGTCTCTATTATCCTTAGGTTTGATGGCTTTTCCTTCTAGATTAAAGCATTAATTTTGTGTGTGTGTTATATTTTCATGAAGTATTATGGAAAATCAGTTTTTCCAATGTTTAATCTAAATTAACCATGACATTCATATTGACTTTTCTCTTTAAATTCATAAGACAGCAGACAAAACCATTGCTATATATAACTACATATATATTATTAAAACTTGAAGTAAACTAAGTCACTTTAAAGAAACTTTTTGCACTCATATTTGAATGTATCTAATGTGCTGGCTCATTTTCCTCTAATTAGAAACACTGGGAAAATCCTTAGGGGGGAATTACTATGGACTACAAGAAGTGATTTTGCTTTCGTTATCCAGGCCTTGTCCTCTCAATTAATTATAATCATGCTGGGGAAAGAATGACTCCTGAAGTGATTAACATACTCTTTGGACAAGAAGAGTCAAGAAATATGCAAAATTATGAGAACTGGGTGACCTAACACAGAGAGGAACTACTTATTAGTCATTGTTCTGAAAACAAAATGTAGTATGTTAAGAGGAAATAACCCTGATTTCTAGAGAGTTACAGAATAAATCGCTATACCAATGAAAAAGGTTTTATACATTTTATCAGAAAAATAATTTTTAATAAGAGAAGAATGTTGAGGAAGGGACAATAGGGGTTTACAGATTGTGTCTATACCCAAAGGAAGACATAATTCCTGCCTCTTAGATCACTTGCAATGCAAGTAAGGTCAAAAGTTTGAGCATTCGAGGTCCTAATCCTGACTCCATCACTCACTAGCTATGTATCTTTGAGAAAATCATTTAATCATCATTTCTCAGTTTCCTCACCTGTAAGATGAGAACAATATTAATTCTTGCCTTTAAGGGTTGTTGTGAGAATTAAATGAAATAACCTGTGTAAAGCATTTGTAACAATGTCTGGCCTACAGTCACTGCTATAGAAAAGTATTCACTACATTGACTGATTACAATTTCTGCAAAGTTTTTCCATAATTCAACTCATGTCTTGCTCCTTCCTCCCCCTCACCTACTGTTTCATTCACCTAGGTCTCCTCTCTGATCCTAGATGTACTTTACTCTAAAAGTATGAAGTCCCCAGGCTGTCAAATCAGTAAGGTATGTTTATGTTTGAACCCTCGGGGAAGCATGGAGGAGCACAGAGATGGGTTGCCAGCACTTACACTCATGCATCTCTGATCTGGAACCACCATATATTCCTAATAAAAAGGCAAAATTGACATTTTTTCACATAGAATTAAAACTCAAGGGGGTATCTCTATGAATTACCAAACCTGTTTCTCCAGAAAAGCCCGGTCTTTGATGTGACTGCCCAGTGCCATTAAAGGAAATCATGATTTTTAGGTCACTAAATATGTATATCAAATACTAGATTTATGAGTTTTATTGTTTGAAGTCTTTTCTCTATTTTTCAATGGTTAATGTGCTCAAATATTTTTTAACTACTTGTTTGAATAAACAATCTTCTAACAACTTACTTCCATATAGTTTAATAGTCATCAAAAAGCTGTCATTTAAAAATATTTCCTCTCGTGTACAAACAACTGGCCTACCCACTTAGCATCTGAAATAAGTAGTAATTATCTAGGCTGTTTTAGTATAATATTGGGTGACAACTTAAAACCTCAGACTCTATTCCCAAACCTGGTTACTGAGCAGAATTTACTCTCTGGGAATGCAGGAGTTTAATTTAGTCCAGGATCCTCTCACCTCCCAAAATTCATAATTAAGTGCTTGGCACTGCTTAGCCATATATCAAGTCAAATTAGAAAAACCAAAAATGGTTCTGGGTATTGGACATGGGAAAAGCAAGAACATGTTGTGATTTAGATTCTGAGACTGTGACATACTAAAATTAAAAACTGTTTTAAAATGTGTCCATGAGGTGAGGAGAACACTAAGGCTTTACTGAATATACTTTCATGAAGAATTTGTGCAGGTTCCCCAATGAGGCCATGTTTGGCATCACTTCCATTATCTCTTTGGGATGGAATCACATTGGAATAACACTGAGACACCACAGGCAAGCATTAATCTACTAAGTTCCACAAACGAGATGTGTCTGTTTATGTCAAAGACTGGCTGTTTACCAAACCTTTTTCCTCTTCCTCTGGGCCCCACAGAATGTCTGCATTTCTCAGCCTCCCGGTTGGGGAAAGATAAACCATGTCCCAGCCAAAAACATATCGCCTATTGCCGGGAGCCAGCTCACGAGATCCCACCCATGACAGAGTCATGAGGAGAAGACCTGACGAGCAGAGCAACTCAGGCCTCAGGGATTCTCGAGAGGCTGCCTCAGCACTCACCTTAAAGATGATATCTGTCTTTCTGATGTTTGCTACAATAAACCTCTTCTTATTTTCTATGACTTAGGCAAAAGGCTTTTCCTGATTCCCTTCTAAAATAGATCATTCTGAAACCTCAAATCAACAAGGCCCCTGAACGGTAGCACCCTAAATAAAATTATCTGAGATATAGAGTATGCTAATCTAAATTCTTCTTGCTAGCATATTGGTTTGTTTAATAAATGTACCTGTGCCTTTGGAGCTAATGTGCTTGACTGCCCCTTAACAACAGAACAGCATTGAGAGCCTCCACACAGAAAGCCCCTATGGGCACAAAACCCTTCGCAGGAAAAAAGGCTTGTTAGGAAATACAAAAAATAGTGCTTTGTGGAACTGTTACTTAATCTATATTTACTCACTATGTTTTTACTCTTAACGTATTTAGCCTATATAATGAAAGCATAATAGTTAGGGATTTATATAAATAAAAGTTTAGTTTTAATACAAATGATAAGACAATTGTTAATTCAGCTGGTGATTTTGCTAAGAACTGACCTTTGTGCTACATTGTTTCAGCTTGCTGTACTATGACTTTATGGAACCACATTCTTTTCTGTTAAGCTCAAGGCATAGAGTAAATTACCGAAAACAGGTTTTACCTTGAAACTTTCTATTAATGAATTCTTTCCTGCTGTGCCTGATACAAAAGTGTCCTGGCTGATCAACCCTTATCAATAAAAGAGTCATAAGATGTTAGCAGGCTTCTGGGCCAGAAGATGATGTAAACAATTTTAAACCTTTTATAACTTAGAAACACAAACAGTGTTCTGGTCCCGATATGGATCAAATACTGCTGATCCATCTAGCTGATCTGGCATGACTCTATACTTTACATTTGTTTCTATGTACCACTAAAAATATAAAAGCTGTCTTAAAAACAATAAAGTCAGAAGACACTAGGAAACACCACGACTTGCTGTGTCTTCTCATTCGTATCGCCGACGCCATCCATCCTGAGGGAACCCTGACCTGCTGGGGCTGGACTCCGGCAGCCTACGATGAAACAGCCCGTGTGCCATGATTCATAGTCTTTCCCCTCTGCTGTTTTGATGCAGGTATGCAGTCACCTCAGAAGCCCATGGTAAAGAAAGTGAAAGTGAAAATCACTTAGTTCTGTCAGACTCTTTGTGATCCCATGGACTGTAGCCCACCAGGCTCCTCTGTCCATGGAATTCTCCAGGCAAGAATACTGGAGTGGGTTGCTATTTCCTTCTCCAGGAAATCTTCTCAACCCAGGGATCGAACCCAGGTCTTCCACATTGCAGGCAGACCCTTTACTGACTGAGCCACCAGGGAAGCCACTGGTCAGGAGGGCAGAGCCAAATGACACAGACACATCCTAGATTTCCAAATTACTGCTTGGAGCAGAGCTTTCAGATGACATGAACACTCATTTTAGATGTCTTATGGAAGTTTTATAGGAATAAATTACTGTCCCAACTTACTGAGGTTAAGAGGTTTACCTGATGTAGCAGCTACGACTATCTTAACTAATACATCATCTCTCTCGTAATCTCTTACTAATGAACCAAAGAGAAAAGGGCAATTTACAAAGGGGAGCAAAACACAGCAGAGAATTTATGTATTCCTTTTCTTCAACAAACACAAAGTTGTCTCTGTGTATTATTATTTTAGGAACTAGAGATGAAGTAATGAACAAAACAGACAACATATACATCTACACAGAGCTTCCCTTCTAATGGAGGGAGACAGTGAGATACAGAAGTAAAATATCTACTATCTCAGAGTATGTGCGTGCAACGAAAAATATCAGAAAAGAGACAGAATAAGCCTGATGGGATAGAGCAGTGGATAGGAATGTGACTAACTCTGATGAAGCCACACCTAGTCTAGAGTCCACGTGACATGTAGGGCACTGCCTTACACATGGGAAAAAGCACAGTGAAGATGACCTTCATGGTGGAGGGCAGGCAGGGGTGGTTGTGAGACCAGGCATGCCACGGGTGGACTGCAAGGTTAGCAGTGTGGCCAGACCAACTGGAGCGTCCAGGATCTATCTTTCCACTGGTCTCCCCTGAGAATACAGTACTCTACAAGGATGTTTATATCTTTAATAACAAGTGGGGGGGGGGGGGGTGGGAGGCGGGGGGGAGTACATACTTATACGGAGCACATATTTGCAAGCAGGAGAAGTGAAAAGAAGCTGAGAGAATTAAGTCTCCCTGAAATGTTTACCCACTTCTTTTGCCCATCCACATGAAAGAGAGCTAAAAACTATATAGAACTGGAGGGTAAAATTTTTCAAAGGAAAATATAATTAGAATTCAGAACTACATTAAAAATAATAATACAGTTACAGTGACACATTTGTCACAGTTTCTACTGATTATAAGAGAAGAATTAAAGTCAGAAGCAAAAGGAGGAAATGATATTTAATATTTGTGTACACCTTGCTTTAGGAAAACCAGATACATAAAAACCCAATCCAACAGATAACTTAGGGATTGATTTTAATGTCAAAACTAAAAGGACTTATTGCTCTAGAAGAGTTACTTTATGATTGCTTTAAATACAGAATAAATTTTCAGTGGGTATCTATCCCAAATATATCAAAACTTCCCAAGTCAAGAACCTTTCTTAAAAAAATGGAATCCTTCTTAGTAAGAGATATTTAACATACGCATTTGAACAGAAACATGTTCCAGAACCATCCACATACATTTGTCTCACATAAGGAAATAATACATAGAAATATATTTTCTCAATTTTGCAGGTCGTGGATACTGTAAATATTCACAGAATATGGTGAGGGCTTTCCAGGTGGCACAGTGGTAAAGAATCCACCTGTCAATTCAGAAGATGCAGAAGTGGGTCAATCCCTGGGTTGGGGAGATTTCCTGGAGGAAGAAATGGCAACCCACTCCAGCACTCTTGCCTGGAGAGTCCCACGGACAGAGGAGCCTGGCTGGCTAGGGTCTCAAAGAGTCAGACACAACTGAGCCGCAGAGCATGCACGCACACAAGCACGTGGTGAAGTGAATCTACTCAAAACATTTTCATAAATATGTACGACTTAAAATATGCATAACATTTCTCAACCATAAGAACAGTTACTGGAAACTACACCCTTGGGAAAAGCTATTATCATCCAATGTTCCAACCAATAGGAACAAAGTCAAGTTAACTGAAGAATTGAGTGATGCTATGATTATAAATCAATGTGACACATTACAGAATAGAAATTTGTACCAGCTGTGAAGCCTACAGCTATGAATTGTAGTCAAAGATGAGGTAGATATAGAAATAAACTAAAAATTAAATTGTCTGTAGTTAATGACTAAAAATAAAAAACTAAAACAATATCCATTGAAAATTACACAAAGAGAATCACACAACTTCTGGAGTTTTGCTTGGGGTCTGCCATAATGCAAAAAGGACGGAGGGGAGAGGAGAGACCAGGCAGACCCTGGCTCATGGCTGAACCCTTACAACTAGAGAATCTATATTAAGCCTATCATTGAAATTAGAACTCTGAATAAGCTTGAAAAATGGGTTTTTTGCTAAATTTGTTTTATGAATGCTTTTTAAAATTGTATAAAATTGTTATAATTTTATAATAAGTATGATTTGACTTTATTCATGCTCAGTTCAGTTACTCAGTCATGTCTGACTCTTTGAGACCCCATGAACCACAGCATGCCAGGCCTCCCTGTCTATCACCAACTCCCGGAGTTTACCCAAACTCATGCCATTGATTCAGTGATACCATCAAACCATCTCATCCTCTGTGGGCCCCTTCTCCTCCTGCCTTCAATCTTTCCCAATATCAGGGTCTTTTCAAATGAATCAGCTTTTCTCATCAGGTGGCCAAAATATTGGAGTTTCATCATCAACATCAGTCTTTCCAATAAACACCCAGGACTGATCTCCTTTAGGATGGACTGGTTGGATCTCCTTGCAGTCCAAGGGATTCTCAAGAGTCTTCTCCAACACCACAGTTCAAAAGCATCAATTCTTTAGCACTCAGCTTTCCTTACAGTCCAACTCTCACATCCATACATGACTACCGGAAAAACCACAGCCTTGACTAGATGGACTTTTGTTGACAAAGTAATGTCTCTGCTTTCTAACATGCTGTCTAGGTTGGTCATAAGTTTCCTTCCAAGGAGTAAGCATCTTTTAATTTCATGGCTGCAATCACCATCTGCAGTGATTTTAGAGCCCCCAAAAATAGTCTCCCACTGTTTCCACTGTTTCCCCATCTGTTTGCCATGAAGTGATGGGAGGGACCAGATGTCATGATCTTAGTTTTCTGAATGTTGAGCTTTAAGCCAACTTTTTCACTCTCCTCTTTCACTTTCATCTAGAGGCTCTTTAGTTCTTCTTCACTTTCTGCCATAAGGGTGGTGTCATCTGCATATCTGAGGTTATTGCTATTTCTCCCGGCAATCTTGATTCCAGCTTGTGCTTCATCCAGCTTGGCATTTCACATGATGTACTCTGCATATAAGTTAAATAAGCAGGGTGACAATATACAGCCTTGACGTACTCCTTTACAAGAGGGAAAAATAATCCTAGAAAAATAAAATGATTGTTCCAGGATTTCCCAGCTAATTAATGCTAACCCAAGTCTCCAGATTGCTAAATCTGCTCCACTTGCAATTGATAGTGGTGCTCTCAGTAATAAGTATTTTAGAATCCATAGCATATATTATGAAACGATTACAAAGAATTACTATCACAGGAAAAAAATGCAAAATCATAGGATGCTTCTTGGCATTTACAAAAAGAAATGAAAACTTATGTCCACATATAAACTTGTACACAGAGGTTAATGGCAAGTTTATTCACAGTTTTCAAAATGTGGAAGCAACCCAAAATATCCTTCAGTAGGTGAATGAATAAATAAACTATGGTACATCTATACAATGAAATATTACTCAGGATTTAAAAAATGAGCTATTGAGCCATGAAAAATATGAAGGAAACTTAAATGCATATTACTCAGTGAAATAAACCAATCTGATAAGGCCAGATACTGAATGATTCTAACTAAGTGATCTGTAAAAAGGCAAAATATGGAAACAGTAAAAAGATTCAGTGGTTGCCAGAGTTGTTGGAGTGTATGAGGGAGAAATGGACAGGTAGAGCAGAGAGGATTTACAGGACAGTGAAACTATTCTGCATGATACATTAATGATGGGTATATGACATTATACATTTGTCCAAACCCACAGAATGTGCAAAACCAAGAGTGAACCATAATGTAAGCTAAGGATTTTAGTGATTATGATGTGTAAATACAGATTCATCAGTTGTAACAGATGTTTTACTCTGGTGAATGATATTGATAGTGGAGAAGGCTACAAATTTGTGGAGGCAGGGAATATGTGGAAATCTCTATGCCTTTCCCCTTGATTTTTCTGTGAACTTAAAACTGCTCTAAAAAATAAAATCTTGCTTTAAAGACTTCTCTCTCTAGATAACTGCATATATATATATATATATATACACACACATATATATGCATGTGTGTGTATAAACACATATACATATCTATAGAGAGAGCTACATGTATAACTGTATTATCTTTTTACTACATTCCAGACACAATTCCAAACATTGTACAATTATTATCTCATTTAACATTGGAAATAGGCACTATTAGTAGCCTGTTTCTATATATTGGAAAATAAAACTCAGAAATATTAACTTGCTTTCCCAAGGTCACACAGAGGAGCTGACATATCTTAAATACAATGATTAACACCCCAGGCTCATAACCATCCCAAAATGATACATCATGTAAAGATAACAACAGGGGCAAACAAAATTGAAGTTTAGAAAGAACACCAATACAACTGTAATAAGACTGAAGCAAAAGTTCAGAAAGATCAAATACTGAAAATATCAAGGTTTTCAAGGACAGGTTTGTGTTTAATATTTGTTCATTTATTCCACAAATATTTATTCAATATTTACCATATGTCAGTACCATTCTAGTCAATGAGGAGTCAGAGGTAAGGGTCATATCTCTGCTTCCCATAGAGCTTATATTTTAATGAGAAGAGATGTGCAATAAACAAAAAATGTATACGTGCAAAAGAAAAACATCTGAGTTAGTAATTTAGATAATTCAAGTCTGGTGATATGACAGTGAGTGACTAAGTAGCCAACTTAAACAGGAGATACAGATTAATGAGAACCTGGAGGGAGCTCTCTGAACTGATGACATTTGATCTGGTATCTGAAGGACAAGAAGTGTTAGCTACAAGAAGGTCAGTGGGAAATGTATCCCAGTCAGAGCAAACCAGTCAGTCCAGAGCCAGGAGAAGACTGCAGCTGCAGTCATCATGATCAACTCCACAGAGAATGGCTTGAGATGACGTTAAACAGAGGAGAGTGAAATCCTGAGCTGGAAATTCCCAAGTGCAGTGAGAAGACATTGGTTTTACACAGGAGAAGAACATGACCTAGCCTTAACGTGAAAAGCATCACACAGCAGGGTGCTTATGTGCAGAAGTGTTTCTAGGTGGTAGGATGGATGCAGGAAGAACAAACAGGAAGTGATTACAGCATGAAGGCCAGTTCAAAGATGACAGTGGTTTCCACAAAAGTGTTGGAGATGGAGGCAGAGAAGAGCAAACCTGGGAGAGATGTTTGAGAGGTAGACACAGCCGAGTTTGCTGACGTGGGGAGTGATAAAGAAGAATTTCAGATAAGCCCTTGACATTGCACAGAGTTCAGATAAAATGAGAGATGAGAAAGCATTCTTGGGGGGAGAAATTCATATCTGAAGCATCCCCAAATTATACAGAAAAAGAAATACTCACGGGAAAGACATATGTGGCTGTATTTCAAAGAAAACATAATAACAGTCTTTAAAAAGCCATTATATGACTGCCACATTTGTCATTCAAATGGCGTCTGGAGCCTGATCAGGGAATTCAGATGAAAATGTTACAGGCAACATGAGAGATCCTTGATAAGTTAGAGATGCAGAAGTTAGATAAAGGCAGATTCACCTCAGTCAAACCATATTTAAGCCTGGTATACTCATTTTTATAAGGGTCTTTGAGTAAGACCTGAGAGTTTTCTTTCAGGAAATCCATCAGACACTATCCCCTTAAATGAGTATTGGCCCTTTCAAAATAACCCCCTGGAAGAACATGAACTTATTCTACTACTGCTAAGTCACCTCAGTCGTGTCCGAGTCTGTTCAACCCCATAGACAGCAGCCCAGCAGGCTCTGCCGTCCCTGGGATTCTCCAGGCAAGAACACTGGAGTGGGTTGCCATTTCCTTGTCCAATGCATGAAAGTGAAAAGTGAAAGTGAAGTCGCTCAGTCGTGTCCGACTCTTAGCGACCCCATGGACTGCAGCTTACCAGGCTCCTCCGTCCATGGATTTTCCAGGCAAGAGTACTGGAGTGGGGTGCCATAATACTTAAATTACTCAATAAATTTTTAGAACCCCATGATGAGGTTTACTTTCAGGGCCAGCCATTCATTCTCAGCTACAAGTCTATGCCCTTTGAGGGTGGGCTTATTCAGAGAGCAGAGCAGCTGATGGAGTTGAGCTCTGTCATTGTTGTTCTACAGTGTCTTCAGAAAAGACACAGAAGTGAGCCTAAGCTCCGTGTATGTACGGTCGTCACATGCACAGAAGCACTTAGACACAACAGAATTTCTGTGTGATGTCTGAGGAACAGTTTAACCTTGTGAGTTGAATTTTTCATGAGCAAAGCCATGGATTGTCAAAGAAACAAACCCACCTTGTGTCCACAGGCAATATTTTGGTGTAGTCTTTTTTCACAGGTAGGGGCTGGTGGTGTGTTCTGCACCAATTTTGACACCAATTTTGAGCTTCTCTTACATGAAACTAGATATGACATATTTTAGCACTGATTTCTAGGTTTTAATACATTATGTTCCCACCTCTTGGCTGAGGGCAGGGGAATACAGGAGGGTCAAGCCTACTGCCTAATGTGTGGGCTGCTTTGTGCAAGTATATGAACTTTTCTGAACTTGCCTCATTTCTGAGTATTTTGTTAAGAATACTTACATATCTTTTTCTAAAATATGTTCTTTAGCTACCCTTCTATCAGTAAGTTGTTTATTAGAATGCACCAAACATCTGACCTTTTCAGAGTCTGTGGATTGCAACGTAAATGGATGAGTGATCCCAATATTTTCAGGCACATTTTTCCCCTCTCAGAATGGAAAAACCGATTGAAATTTTTGTTGTTGTTTATAAATTCTTTTTGACATGTCTGATATCTCACTTGCATATTTGCTAAACCACACGTGGAAAAGAAGAATATCTGAATCATTTGCTCTCAAAAATTGCCACTAGTTTATATGTTGTCACAAAGCAACATGTAATTTTGTGCACTGCCTTTGCTGACACAAGAATGACTGGTCAGATGTGAAAGTATTGCTACTGTAGGTGGGATAGGAATTTTTATTACTGTTCCAACAGGACAGTCTCTGTATGTGTCTATTACCACAGTGGCTCAAATTCTAGGGATAAGTAAACTTAGAGACACAAACAATGCACACTTGCTATAGATGCATGCAGGTTTTCACTACTGTGAAGAAAAATTTCCAAAAAATAAAATAGCTTGATATTTCAGATTATGTCATAGCAAAACAGTTATCCATGTGGATGATACAAATAATAATATTGATTTCAGCTCAGATCTATATCCTTCTAGGTTGGAAGTCAACCAATACAGCTTTAGCAAATCACATAAAGACTAAACTTTGCAGGGTTGTAAGTCCATTCCTAGAGAATAATAATCACTTACTCAGATCCATGCCCCTCCTCCTGAATCACTAATTCCCTACCCTACATAACAGAACTTTTTTAAGAGAAGTGACCATTTGCAGATTTTTTCTTTGTGGTGTGTTTTGTTCTACTGTTCCTTTTCATTACATCCCGATTGTTTAACATCTTTCTAACTCTCTGATTCCAGTTCACAATCATTTTATCATTTATTTGTGCTGTTTTTTGATTGCTATCCTTCAGCTATTCCTAACTTTCTTTTTCTATTGACTACTAGAAGATGCTGAGTAAAATGATTTAGTCCAGTTTACCTAGTTTTTTAAATGAGATTTTGTTCTTTCTCAATTGTCTCTCTTTTCTTCCACTCCTATTTCCTGGAGATACTTCTCTCAAAGTAGCTACCTGTGCACAAGACCTTATTTCAGCCTCTACTTTCAAAAGAACTCAAATTAAGGCAGTTGGTCCTTGGAATGACCTGGGAGAACAGACCCACAGGATGGAATTCTAGATCTAAATCATCCCCCAGACAAATAAGAAAATATAATAATTACTAGTGGTAATAACCAGGTGTGGGCTGTAGCATCTCAGTAATTAAGACTCTGATCACAGTGGAGGAAGAAGCATTTGGTAGGATAGTAGTGATATAACTGAATGGTATGGGGCAACTGTATATTCTTAAGGATTGTAGAGTAGGCTGGCTTTTATTTCCTTGGAAGTCTTAAAGAAAGAGACCTATAAGAATGCAAAGACTTAAAATATCCATTCTCTCTTTCTTCTATTCACATGAATGATACAGAAAAGTAAAAACAGATTAGAGTGAATGTAAAAACTAGGAGCTGATTTCAGACTTTTTGGCACTTATAATATGGCCATTTATCTACTTCATGGACTTCCTTGTGACTCATTGTGACTCACTGTGAGTCTAGAGAGGATGCACCAACCAAAGTAAAGGACAGATAACCAACCATTCCAAAGTGATCAAGGACCGTCTGGAAATGCAAGGAAGACTGTGTAGGAAGTGAGAGTATCTCAACCAATGGGTGTGGAAATCCCCAGGCTCTCATTTTTTCACATAAACATCTTTTGCAGGTGTTCACTGCTTCACCAAGGTTCTGGTGAAATAGAAGTCGACCTTGCCTAAAGCAGTGATATCCAGTTCCAGTTCAGCCACTCAGTCATGTCCGACTCTTTGCGACCCCATGGACTGCAGCACATCAGGCTCCCAGAGCTTGCTCAAACTCATATCCATTGAGTCAGTGATGCCATCCAACTATCTCTTCCTCTGTTGTCCCCTTCTCCTTCTGTCTTCACTCTTTCAATGCACCAATTTTTCTTGTCATGCTCTACCCACTCTCTCCTTGCTACTTGTTGTCATCTCCCCCCAAAAAGTCCATGTAACCAAGTCCTGGTTCAGGCTTTGACTTCAAAGAAAACAAAACCAAGATAGAGTGGACCAGTGCCAGGTTCTGGTATTGTGAAAGCCTAGTTGATCAGACAACCCTGGGGATACCCAAGCCTAAGAAACTGTGCCCAGAGAACATCAGAGAAGGCCAGAGTTCTCTGCCAATACCTGATTTACTACACATGATGTTGACAGATAATGCCCAGCACAGAAAATGCTTTTGGATTTGGGTTGTATGTCTGCCATCCTTCCTCAGCTCTAATGCTTTCACATGATTCTAGGTTTCTGAATCTCAAGTTTAGCTACATAACCTAATTAGTGGTTGATAAACTACTGTGAGCGCAAAGTAAAAACAGTGCTCAATTGCTGAAAAGAAAAAAACAAAAAAATAGGCTGATTGACTTAGAGATCTAAGCAAAGGGAACCATTATAGGGCTCCAAGTATTAGAACAGATACTAGACACAAATGTGGACAAGGGAGCAGTCTGGAAACTTTATTATTAGAATTAGACCTCAACTTAAGAAGCACGTTTACAGTAGTGTCATTTTGAGGCCTCATCCATGACAGTATCCATTCCAAATCCTGAAATGTGGTTGAACCCAGCCACAAAAGCACTGGGGAGGGGGTACAGAATTGATATGGTCCTGTCAGCACCTGAGCTAACTTCACAACTTCAGAGCTGTTGTGACATTCCTTAGAAGATTCTGCTCTCTAAGTGAGAATGAACCAGAGTATAACAACCCCTCACTATTTATAGAGAGGTTAAAAACTGTTCTATGAATTGTTTCAGAAATGTCTCTTCTCTTCTCTCATTTGTAGGTTAGTGAATCACTCATTATCTAGAACTGATTTCTCTTTATATGCTATCAAAAGATTTTTAAGAATAGAATAAATATCTATATTATAGATATTTATGACAATATTTATACCCATTGTTTTATCAATGTACTCTTCCATGTCTTGATCAAAGTATTAGCCTAATTTTTTAAATGAGAAAAACTGTCTACTAAATCAAAATATCTACAAGCAATAAATGCTGGAAAGGGTGTGAAGGAAAGGGAACCCTCCTACACTATTGTTGGGAATGTAACTTGGTACAACAACTATGGAGAATATTATGGAGTTTCCTTAAAAAATTTAAAAAGGGCTACCATATGATGTTAGAATCCCACTCCTGAGCATATGTCCTGAGAAAACCGTAATTTGAAAGGGAAAGTCATCACTTCTGACCTACTTTCTCTTTAGCATACCCAAAGTTTCTTTCATAAACTTCATCTGAACATCAGTATGCTAAATATTATTTCTGCTTTTATAATTTTAATTACACCATGTTGAAACCTGGTTTTAAACACCTTTTCATATGCATTGATTTTTCATTTATATTCTTAAAAAAACTTACTAGTACTGCCTCACCCACATCTGGTTTCACTGCTCAGATTATAGCCCTACTACTCTTGTTCATTCAGTCACAACTTAATATCCTATGTCATACTCTCACTCACATTCTAATCATATGTCAAAACAATGGCATCAATGCTATGAGCCCTTTCCTGGCAGATAAATTTGTGGGTTCAATCACCTTTGAAATGTACCCATAAAAATAACTTCAAATATTAAAAAATGTATATTCAAAAATGCACATAAATTATCCTTTGGTGATCCTGACACCTGTATACAATGATTTAATGTTACATCTATGGGAAACTGTCTCAATTATTCAGACACTGACCTGGCTATAATAATGCTAATGTTAATGCTGTCCTTGTAAACAATTCCAATATAGACAAGTCACTTACAGAGATGGAGATAGAGCTTCACAGTAGTCATGATCATCTTCATTCAAACACATTTATAATGCTACTCTCTAATACTGTGTTGGAAACCAGATGAAGCAAGTTTTAGACTTGCTAATACACCTGGAACAGGCTATATTAGGAAATAATCATCTTTTGGAGCCAGGGAATAATAGATGAAGTTGAGAAAAAGATAGAAGCAAGGCTAAAGGAGGCTTATTCTAGAAAATGACAGATAAAGTCTAAAGTTAGGTATTAAAGCCAAATGTGAGTTAATAAGAGTCAAGAGTCATGGAAACAATCATTATTATAGGGCCCTACAGAGGAGCCCATGTCATTAATAAAATGCAAGATGCACAAACTCATAAAGCTGGCAAATTGGTTTTTAAGAGGATGGCAAACATTTAAAAATAAGACAATTCAGGGACTGGAAGTAGAGTTAATAGAGGAACTAGCAGAATAGCCATGTAAGAGAAAAACACAGATCCCCACCCACTGAGGGTGACTGAAGCAGCTGAAAGAAAACACATTCATACACAGTTAACTGGATTTTAAAACTAGGAGTAATATTCTCCAACTTTTTCATTTTAAAATCTTGCCGATTATACTTTAACTAACATTTGGCTTCTTAAAATTCCTGGGTCACACACTCCCTCTCCCCCAACATTCTGCAGACAATTTATCTTCAATGTTCAGTTTTTCAGCAGGAAGTCTGAGGCCAGATGGATATATTTCCCTTATTAGGCAACTTGCTCTTTTGACCACATATGACTATGGCTACTGTACTGGTCAGTACAAGTCTTCATAATCATCAGCTACTATCCTTCTTTATAACTTTCAGTTGATTTTTATTGCTATGCCATATTATAGTTTAGTTCATATGCATCTTTCCTTCATTCAACTAGTATCACTTTTTAAAAACAAATTTCTCATTTATATTTGTAAGTTTAGAATAACTAACCAGTTCTGCATGTTTAATTTTAATCTCTTAAAGATGTTCTACAATTATGTTTAAACAGGAGTTTGTTCCATTATCTTAGTTCTCTTGTTAGAGTTATCATTGTGGGTTATATTCACTCCTTTGGCCTAAAATCCACATCCAAAATTCTCTCTAGCACTTGCTCTTCTTAATAGTATCCTCCACGAAAATCAATGTGTTTTTAGCAGTGACTTTTCTTCACTGTTATAATTTTAATTTCTGTAATTTATTTTTCTTTCATTTGTTTCCTAAAAGCTCCATATTCCATCTTCGTTTGTTCACCATGTCTTCCCTGAGCTCTTATTTCTTCATATTTTACATTGAAAACTGTTTCAAAATTATTCCTTAAAATTCATCACACTATGTTTGCTCAGAATTATCAACAATCATCATTTATAAATAGATAGATAAGTCACTCAATCATGTCCAACTGTTTGTGACCTCATGGACTGTAGCCCTCCAGGCTCCTCTTGTCCATGGAATTCTCCAGGCAAGAATACTTGAGTGGGTAGCCATTCCCTCCTCTAGGGGATCTTCTCAACCCAGGAATCAAACCCAGGTGTCCTTACATTGCAGGCAGATTCTTTGCCATCTGAGCCACCAGGGATGCTTGTCATCATTTAGTTTATAGCAACAATATTATTATGATGTTTTGCTATTTGTGTTTTCCCATTACTTTGCTCCTTTGTTTTATGGCATCATTATTTGGACATAGTATCAATTTCCCTTGATCTTTGGGTATTATTCATATTTTAAAGCAATTTTTTTCTGGACTGGATTGTTTCAGGTGTATTTACTTAGGAAGGAGCTTCTGGTCTCTCTAGACTCTTGCTGTAAAGAGATGATGATTTTGTACTTGAGGCAGACCCCTTAGGGCTCTGAGCTCTGCAGAGCAGGCCTCCTCTCTCTGGGTCTTCCCTCTAACTCATTTATACCCCAACTTTAAGCCACTCTTCTTCCAAGTTTAGGTTTAAGTCCCATCTATTTCTTGTTCTCAGGAGAAGGAGATTACATGGTCATTTCTGGTTTTTGTACAGTACCTTTGGGTGATTCCCAAAATGAACAGAAACACTGTCCTCACACTCCCAATTTAAATCAGAAATGTCCTTTTTGCTACTTTTGTTGGGAAGGTTAAAGGACCTTTCTCTACCAGTATCACAACTGGCTCTCATCTTAGTCTTGCTCCATTAACTATTTTCATGGCCTCCTGTGTTCTATTTTGTATCATCTTCATTCTCAAGAAACTTGAGATGTTCACTTTGCTTTGAATCAAAGCAAAATCTAAGTGTTACTGTGACTTCTGGAAAGAATTTTTCATCAAACAGGATTTTCCTACACCTGAGTTGAAAGACACTCTCATTTCTCTGAAATGTCAACCTTAGCAGGTTCTCTAAGAGGTTGGGAACAGCCTTCAGCTCCTTCTAAGGAGGAATTCATTTGCTGTTGCTCGGATACCCAAATGCTTGTTCCCTTTTCCCTGTATTCTCTTAAACTGCACTTTGAGGAAACTTTTTTCCTGTGTTCCATTTAATTTATATAAAGTGATATTCCAGCAGAAAGTGACAAGAATATCCTTCCAAGAAGAAATAAGCTATTTGAAGTTTCCTGGCAATAACATCTTACAGGGACCCTCCATCTGGTGTCAATGGTTACTGTTGATCAATAATATGTGTTGTGTCTGTCGAGTGCAGCTGACATTTATTGTCTTCTATCCTTGTTTACTATATTAGCAGACAGCTGGGCTAAAAAATAAGTTCAACAAGAGGAGATTCTCTCTGACATACCTGCAACTCCTCCCTCCAGGAGATGTCATCTTTTCACCATTTTCAGGTAAAAATAAAGGCAAGCAGACACAAATAAAAGTTATCATATTTGGATTTCAAAACCTGCTATCCAAGGTTTTGAACAAGCTAATTAACAAACTTTGTGCCAATATCTTTTCCCAATATTTTCTTATATGTCCAATGATCTAGTCAATCTGTATCATTTACTGAATTCCCATATTCAACAGATTTTCTTTTCCACATAGTTTTTCATGCAGCTCCTTCTATCTAGAATGTTTACTGTCTTTCAATTCTTGCCTTTATTTTTTGTTAATTTTCATCTAAACCATCTTTCATGGTTCCATTCAAATGACACAACATCCATGAAGCCTTCTGATTGCAATAAAATAGGTATGACTCTTTTCCTCTACTAAACTACAGTAACATATTTTGCCCTATAGTTCTTGCCATTGAATCTATTTATTTAGTTATCCACGAGTTTATTTCAAACCAATCCTTGAAGGAAACATTCACAGCTTCCTATTTTTTAGACCCAGAGACCCTTGAAGATTACAAGTATACTACACACTTAATAGGTTAAATTAAAAGCTACAAGAAGAATGTTATAATGACTATTAGTTTAATTCTTGTCTCTTAAGTAACATGCATTTCCAAGATGAAGGAAATTATTGGAAAGAAAAGGCTTATTATTTCTAGGTGATTGCAGCCATGAAATTAAAAGACGCTTACTCCTTGGAAGGAAGGTTATGGCCAACTTAGATAGCATATTTAAAAGCAGAGACATTACTTTGCCAACAAAAGTCCATCTAGTCAAGGCTATGGTTTTTCCAGTGGTCATGTATGGATGTGAGAGTTGGACGGTGAAGAAAGCTGAGTGCTGCAGAATTGATGCTTTTGAACTGTGGTGTTGGAGAAGACTCTTGAGAGTCCCTTGGACTGCAAGGAGATCCAATCAATCTATCCTAAAGGAGATCAATCCTGGGTGTTCACTGGAAGGACTGATGTTGAAGCTGAAACTCCAATACTTTGGCCACCTCATGTGAAGAGTTGACTCATTGGAAAAGACCCTAATGCTGGGTAGGATTGGGGGCAGGAGAAGAGGACAACAGAGGATGAGATGGTTGGATGCCATCACTGACTCGATGGACATGGGTTTGGGTAGACTCCAGTTGATGATGGACAGAGAGGCCTGGTGTGCTGCAATTCATGGGGTCGCAAAGAGTCGGACAGAACTGAGCAACTGAACTGAACTGAACTGAGTCACTATCCTAAGTGTAGAACTGGGGCAGAAATATCTCCCGGCATATAGTCACATCAGATCACAAAGGGTCAGTGACAATCTTTTTAATTTTACTTTACCCTGTATCTTAGCCATAGCTGATTGGCCAGAGGTAACACAGAGCTAAGTCGGACTAATTGTATCATGTCATGGGAACAAAAGTTGGGACACAGATGTCCCCCCATTCTGAACACAAAGAATCAGAAAAGACCTGTCTGTAGTGAAGAAACATATACTTAAACCTCACTGGGCATCCCACCATCCACCTGTCCCTGCTCATTTATGGTTCTGCCATTTTTTTCAGTGCTCCCTGCCCCTACCTTCTTCCCTTTAATTCTTCTCACCAGCGACTAGAGGATTATTGACTTATTATGCTCAACAGTTTATCATCTCTTATTTCCCTGACTCCTTCCAAATTTTCCCTTGATTTTCCCTGTTAGGCAGAAATATAAGTATATAATATACCTTCTTTGGTTTGTCTGAACAACCAAAAAGTTATTTTAAATAGATTTTTCTCACCTTTGAATAAAGTCCAGCCAGTAAAACAATACAGACTCATGACATTCAGCTACAAGATTCACAGAACCACAGCTTCCCTGGTCTTATCTGTGTACTTATTAGCTTCAGAGGGATGGCAGTGGATCTTAAAGACATGTCCAAAACCTTGAGAGTCAAAGCAATGTGCTTCCTTTGACCAAAGCTACCAGGGTCTTCTAGGAATAAAGGTGCACAGACTAAGGCCCTGGGTCTTAAAACACTAAAGTAAACTTAGTTTTATGACAGCAGGTGAATTGATCGGAACTAATGTAGAAATAGGAAGAACTGTTTTCTTGTTTTATTATAGCAACTGTGCGTGTGTGCGTGCTAAGTCTCTTCAGCAAGCTTAGCACACACGCAGGAGGGCTTTCTACCACCAGCACCACCTGGGAAGCCCATGGCTACCGTATGTTGTGGAAATATTTCTACATATATTATCTTGAGCATATCCTAGATGGTATTTATATGTTATTCTAAACCCTGTACATAAATTCTCACTCACTTAAAATGACTGTAAATTAGATATTATTCTTCCCAGAAACATCTGAAAGAAGGAAACAAATAAAACATGGGTACTGCTTTTTTTTAGCTGTGCTGTGGACTACATGTTTCAGGGCAGAGAAATGTCCCACAAAGAAACATTTCTAGCATAAGGATTTCAGTAGCAATTCTTAGTGAGTGATTACATGGATTGAAAACAAAATTAAAATTAGGTTAACCAAGTAAGAAGGGATGTGTTATAAAGGACGTTCCAATTCAATGCTAACATTTTGCTATTTGGGAGTTACTTTGTATGTTTAAGCAATTTAGGGTGGGGAGAGAAAATAGGTTTCATCATTAACCCAGATTTATTTTGCAGAAAAAGTGTTATTTGATTGCAGGCCTCTGTGTTCCTAGATTTTTTGTTACTGATCTTCAATATAGCTAAATCTACATGTTATTATTGTTACTATTATTTAAACTGCAAACAGCAGTAATATTAAATCATTCCAATCTGAACAACTTAAGAGACTTAATAGTCCTCACAAGGGGGTGGTTTCATGCTGGGAAAGTGTTAACAGATAAAAACTGTGCAATTTTGCAGAAATTGGTATGATATCTTTATTATACCTTCTGAGCTCATTGGGCCAAATTTGACACTCTAAATTGCTATAATTTGGAGCTCTCTGGTTTTATTATTAAACAGAAGCCTAAATTTTTATATATTTGCAAAGATAAGTTTCCTAGTATTTTTAGTAATTAGTCATACTTACATATGGCACTGTAGTATCATTACATTCTTTGGAGACTAAGATACAGGTCGAATTTTCAGAACTAGACCAAGCCGAAGGCACAGACAGATAGGGTAATAATAGCTGAGAAATGGAGAGGTCAGAGTGTGCTCAGAGGAGTGGCAAAAATCACTTTACAGGAAGAACTTAAGACATGGGAGAAGCCAGACATAAAACTGGAAAGACACGTTGGGTTCAAGTTGTGGACTTGGATGACAGGCTAAAGAAATAATATTTTATTCTGTAATTGATGAAGAGATATTAAAAAGATTAAACCAGATAGTTATCAAACTCTGGAGATAATTTGAGAAATCAGGAAGATAGAGGGACTAAAGGTTGGAAAATCATTTAGGAAGTAATTACATACCAATAAATGTTATATAAATAGGATGCTCTGCAAATAAAGACCTATAACCTTCATGGTGTTCTGAGGACCCTGGTCACCCATGATTTAGGATATGGCACAATGCTGCTAAAGCTCCACTCAAAATACTCACGGGAACTAAAATATGTTTATCAGGCACCACTCTCCCCACTGCCACCTCCTTACAGATGGAATCTAAGTGTATGGAATTATTTAACCAAAACATAAACTTGAAGTCAGCTACTTGACAAAGATAGGTGCTTTTATTTATGTATTGTCTACAGTTGTCTTCACACACAAAACATGATAAAGCAGAATAGTTACAATAGAGGCTATAAGGCTAAAAAGCCTAAAATTTTCACAATATGGCCCTCTACAGAAGTAGCCTGCTAACCCTGTGCTAGGTTACTATCTGCTCCTGGTCCATGCCTTCTTTGTTAACCTCTGAACAATCACTCCAGAAATGCCTCACAGTTTCTTCTGCTTCTGTCCTGACCCTTTATGTTGTTGCTGCCTTATTTCATTTCTCTATTTCCAGGGCAGTAGCTGAAAATAGACTGTTCCAGAGAAGACCTGCCATCGTGTCAGCCAGGATTGGCCAATAGATACTACATCTTCCATGATTACTTTGGTTACCTGGGAACATAAATCAAAATGCATAGATATGTCCGTCTAAGTGGAACAATGGCACATGCAGGACAACGTGAAGGAATTAGAAATTAGATTGTCTCTGCCCTATTTCCACACAGCTCTCTTCCACTGCCCACTTCACACTGCTCCATAAGAACCTTACTGCATAAAAAAATACAATGGTATAAAGTCTTTGATGAAATTCCTAGAGGTGAATAGCACTGGAAAATCATAATAATTAATCTTTCCAAATTTCTCATCTAATTGCAAAAGAAGAGCAGAGATGTAGTCAAATGACTTGCAGTATTATTATTGGTAGTTAATAAATATCTTGATGAAATCAACATTTTACTATGGAGCCCTAGAAGCTATAGCTGCTCTTCTTCCCAGCAGAATGAAGAAACAAGCAGAGTGTGCTTATCAAGGCTAAACCGACAGGCAGGCTGTTCTTTAGTGCCATAAAATAGGCAGGTTTTTTTGACAGCACACATTGATGAACTCTTCATCTATTTCATAATTTTGTGCTAAAAAGGTCACCTTTATTCATTTCTCTGCCCAATCAAAAAAGAAAGTTGTATGCAATGAGAATTCAACAATGTCAGAAGCTAGAATGGAAAATATCTCTTCTAATGTCTACACACCATTAGTGTGGCACACTTCAGTTTGAAACTATAAACTGAATGAACAGAAATATACATAACATGGAGCAAACAGAATGACAGCTAAAATGTGGCAAAAATGCAACACCACATTTTCAAAATGCTCAGAATGCAGTGAAAATATGGAAAAGATTTGAATGACTATTTTAGTATGTCTTTGAAAGTTCTTAGTGTCTTTTTTGTGATACAACAAAAGCAAAAGTTAAGCCAGTGTATTTCACTGAACTCTTAAAGCAAACAGCCAACAGCTAGATTACCTTGATTTGCAGGGAACTGTCACCTCTCACTTTTTATTGTGTACTTCACTCTTTGTTCACAGTGCTATGCATCTGTGTGCGGGCTCAAGAGCAAATTGACTCCAGCTCCCACCAGGGTCTATAGCTAAAGATCCAAAAGAAAGGCTGCATAGCCAATGACAATGATATGAACATATGATTATTAAAAAATAAAATGCTTTCACTCAAAGGAAACAGCTCAGAAGGTTGTTGATTATGTCAGCTGTTTAGAGAGAACAATTAATCTGTTGGTTTTCTCTGGCATGTAACAGCCTTAATTCAAAGAAGGATGACAACAACTCCTACTCTGCTTCAGAATTTGTATAGCACGTAACACTAATTTTTCCCCAAACACACTTTGATGAATCATCTTTTCACATCCAAAGGCATTCAAGTAGAAGGAAGGAACATGAGCATTGAAGGCAAGCCAACAGGTTGCAATTCTAGATGTTCCATACCCACTATTATTCCACATATGACCTTGGGGAAGTCGTGTGGCCTTTCTCAGCCTGAATTCTCTCATCTGAAATTACCACTAACTTACAGAATCAATTTAAAACTTTTAATAGCATATTTAAATCAAGCAGATGACTAATATTAAACTATTCAACTATTGTCTGGCTTTCTGAACAACTCAGTGAGGTGGGAGGGCAGGTATTCTCATTCTTTTCTTTCTTTCCTTCTGGGCGTGTCATGTATTGGTTCAGCCAGTCACATATCAGAGCCAGAAAACCAACACAAGTCTTCCCCTGGCTTGCTCTAGATGCTCCCTATTTTGACATTATGACAGTCATTAGAATGGTTGCCAAATGGATTGTATGTTAAGGATTATCAATAGGCAAGTTTTTCCTGAGTGACTTACAGGGTCACAAAGTGGTACTTTGGTGGTACAAAACTTATGATCCATATATAAGCTGGAAAGCTTTCAGCCAAATATGAACACCATCACTGAGAATACTAAAGGTGAAAGAAGACTACAGTTAGAGACCAGAAAGCCCAGAGTCAGGTCACCAAGGTCTCGGGTGGCTAAAATAAATATAGGGGCAGTGTCAGTGGAACACACGAGTAGGAAGTGGTATTTCAGAAAAGGTAAGTGAAAGCAACATAGTCCAAGTGCATTTCAAGAAGAGGGCAGCAAGGGTTGATAAAGATGCAATAAGATGGGGAGGAAGGTGGAAGGGGGGTTCTGGAAGGGGAAAACATGTACACCCATGGTGGATTCATGTCAATGTATGGCAAAACAAATACAATATTGTAAAGTTAAAAAATAGAAAATAAACTAATTTTTTTAAAAAAAGGAAAGATAAGGAAGATTACTTTAAAAGTATGAAAATAAAATTTCTCAAATGCTCTGACAAACGTAAAAACTCCTCAGAAAGTTCATTGTTTCAGAATGAAAGAAAGGCAAAGTGCTTTTAAAAAAGCATTTGATTCTACCAGTCACTACTCCAGGCATTTCAACAGAGGACATTACCGAGTAATGAGTTAAGAAGTCAAACAGGGGATGGAGAGGCAACCCAAAGAAGAGCAATAGCAAAAAGATTATCATCCCCTCCAGCTGGAGACACAACAGGGGAGGTGGCAACACCAGATTGTACAGAGAAAACCACCTGGTAAGGACGGGAGCCATACTGCATTTCACGTAGAAGCTGAGACCACAGAAGGGGCTGACGTGTAGCAGCTGGAGTCCAGAAGAGATCTAGCTGCTGCTAGAGACACCATCTAAGGTACAGTGTGCGGGAAGAAATAACACCAGAATTCTCCCACACCCCTTCCCCTGCCATTTCTGCCTGGTGTCTCTCATTGTCCAAAGTCAACCAGAAACCCAAAGACCCAGGAGACCAAGAAACACAGCCTGCCCAAGTCCTCCTACTGGGTCAATATCTGTTAAGGAGTTAAGTATTCCCTAATCTATGCCTCTAAAATAACATTCTGTTGAAGTCCATTATCCCATTACATTAATTATTTGACTTGCTTCCTTGGTAATGTGTGTGTATGTTCAGTCTTTGGGTTGCATTCAATTCTTTGTGGCCCCATGGACTGTAGCATGCCAGTCTCCTGTGTCCATGGAATTTTCCAGGCAAGAATACTGGAGTGTGTTGCCGTTTCATGCTAGGGGATCTTCTCAACTTAGGGATCAAACCCACATGTCTTGTGTCTCCTTCATTGGCAGGCAGATTCTTTACCTCTAGTACCACCTGGGAAGCCCTTTCTTGGTGAATTCAACTTAAAAGAACTGGAAAAACTCATCTTTGTCTAACTTACCTTTGAACACAGTATTTAGCACAGTGCCTGTGATTTAGTATGTTTTATGAGTGAACTTAGAGAGGTAAACTACTGTGTGTATGTGTATGTGGGCTTAGTCATGTCGGACTCTTTTCAACACTTCGGACTATAGCCTGCCAGGCTCCTCTGTCCACGGGATTTTTCAGGCAAGAATACTAGAGTGGATTGCCATTTTCATCCTCCAGGGGATCTTCCCAATCGAGGGATTGAACACGTGCCTCCTGTGTCTCCTGCAATGCAGATGGATTCTTCATCTGCTGGGCCATCAGGGAAGCCCTACAATATTGTACCTTTTGTTAAAGTTCCTATGAGTAAATCCAACAAGTTTGCTCATAGTATGTCTAAGGATATTTAAAGTAGAAATTATGAATAAGATGATATCATTCAAAATTGAAAGATTCAGAAAAAATCTCAACATCCAAATAAAAATTCAAAGTATATTTTATAATAGAGACAGAAGGTGATAAGAACAAAACAAATTCATCTCTGGTCACACTAGACTCCTTATAGTTCCCCAGAAGTACCAAGCCATCTGAAACTTTGCTTCCACTCTGTCTTTTTTCTTAGCTATCTTTCCCTCTCATTTGTGCTTCTTCAAATATTTCAGCACTGAGGTAGGAATGGAGGTGGGGAGTGAGAAGGAAAAATGATTAACTCTGTTGGAAGGACTATGCATAGCCTTTTAGCACACAGGTCAGCCCTGAAGAGAACCACTCTCTATTAGTTCCTATTCTCCTCTGGGCAGTGTGGTCACCAGCCATCCTTCAAAAAGCCAAAAAGGAGAAGAATAGAGAGTGCCTGACAAACATTCCAGATCATACAACCTTCTCCAAGACGTGCCTCCTACAACTTTCTTGAGGTGTGTGTGGAAAGGAGTAGGAGGGTGTATAAAAAGTTTTTACAACACTGGAAAATTAGTTCAATGGGGTAATAGAGGCTTTTTCTTCTCTCTTCCAGGTTCCTGTGTGCCCAATTATAGTCTCTAGTCCATATTCATTCTATACATACTAGCTAGCTTTCTCTCTCAAATTTCTTATCACATGTGATATATTTTATATTCGTCTTCTCCTACAATAATTTCAACTCCCTAAGAACAAGGGCATGGTCTGTTTTGTTGACCTTGCAAAGATGTGCTCAGTAACTATTGTTAAATAAATACATTACAGAATACCATAGTAAGGCTTCTAGGATAAACTTTCCTTTTTGCAAAATTATCTATTCATTCTGATCTGTAAACTACATGCTTATCTAGTCTCAATTTCTTACCTAAGATCCAACAGCCTACATATTCTTACCCACTGCTCTTTTCTACAGTATTGCTTTGTCCATTCAGGGCCCTTATTGCTTTTTGTACAAAGTCGTTAATTTTTGTATGTGTAGATGGTTACATTTAAAGATAAGATAGAAATAAGTTGAGTTCTATGAACACATCAATATGCTTTGAAATATTCTGACTGCCTGCTTTCCAGGCTGACCATGAGCAGCTTATATCCCTGGCTAAATCCTACTGCACTCTTCATTGTTCAGAGTTCGCATTGTGCAAGTTTGTGCTTTCTGCTAAAGACACCATTTGCTGCCAGGTACTATCTCTTTGAAGGTGAAAGAGGAGAGTGAAAAAGTTGGCTTAAAGCTCAACGTTCAGAAAACTAAGATCATGGCATCTGGTCCCATCACTTCATGGGAAATAGATGGAGAAACAGTGGAAACAGTGTCAGACTTTATTTTTTGGGGCTCCAGAATCACTGCTGATGGTGATTGCAGCCATGAAATTAAGACTCTTGCTCCTTGGAAGGAAGGTTATGGCCAACCTAGATAGCATATTTAAAAGCAGAGACATTACTTTGCCAACAAAAGTTCGTCTAGTCAAGGCTATGGTTTTTCCAGTGGTCATGTATGGATGTGAGAGTTGGACGGTGAAGAAAGCTGAGCGCTGAAGAATTGATGCTTTTGAACTGTGGTGTTGGAGAAGACTCTTGAGAGTCCCTTGGACTGCAAGGAGATCCAATCAATCCATCCTAAAGGAGATCAATCCTGGGTGTTCATTGGAAGGTCTGATGTTGAAGCTGAAACTCCAATACTTTGGCCACCTCATGTGAAGGGTTGACTCATTGGAAAAGACCCTAATGCTGGGTAGGACTGGGGGCGGGAGGAGAAGGGGACGACGGAGGATGAGATGGTTGGATGGAATCACCGACTCGATGGACATGGGTTTGGGTAGACTCCGGGAGTTGGTGATGGACAGAGAGGCCTGGCGCGCTGCAATTCATGGGGTCGCAAAGAGTCGTACACGACTGAGCGACTGAACTGAACTGAACTATCTCTTTGAACTTCTTGGTAAAAGAGGATTATGTAGAGTTTCTCTATTAACCTTTTTTGCCCACCCCCAGACATGGCAAAACTTGGAGCTATGACATTTCCTTATAACAGAACTTCCCTCCAAATTCACTAACAAAGGCAGGAGTCTAGCTTGAATATTTCATACAATTTTACCAAATCTTTTATAGAATATCAAAGTATGCCATATAAAATTAGTTTTACTATTTTGATATAAACAAACCTATATAGAACTTACACTGATTTAATAGCAAAATTTGTGACTCTATAAAACAGGTCTTCATTGTGTTCAAAATTGTCCACAAACATTTACAAAATGGGGCATTTTTAAGCCATAAGTTTAATTTAACTCACTTCTGTAATACAAAAAAATGACTTTCAAAAAATTATGTATAAATATAAATGCAATTGAATCATTATATTATGTGAGGGATTGTCTCACACTACTGAATACTAAAAAAGTTTATCAGAGTCAAACACTAAAAACAGAAAAGAAAAAATTAAATGTGTTGAAAGAGTTAAATTGTTCAAGCAGTGTTAAATGAACATTCCATTGAGAACATACACCTCTAAAAGCTAATTCATTCTTGGCCCTTTAATTGCACCTCATTCACTCTATGCATGAATAACCTCTGTTTGTTGTTCAGTCGTTAAGTCATGTCTGACTCTGCAACCCCATGGACAGCAGCACACCAAGCTCCACTAATATCCTGTAGTTGGCTCAAATTCACATCCACTGAGTTGCTAATGCTATCTACATCTTATCTCCTGCCACCGTCTTCTCCTTTTGCCTTCAATCTAAACAACTAAGCACTTTTCCCCTGTGTCCTGTCTTTGTGAAAAAAAGTCCTCCCCTAAAGTCCTCCTCACACAGTCTAGGAAACATATGTCATCCAGCTAAAGTACTGGCTGCTGAAACGTACAAGTGACTTTTGCTATGAGTCCTGCCTTCTCTCACAACACTAGTCTTGAGGAAGAAATGTCTGTTCCTCTGGCAAAGGCCTGTGTAGGGATCATGCTGCCAAAGTGTCTGGGAGAAGACTGTGCAGTTGTGACCAGAGCAGAGGAGGCATTCACATGTGGTGTCACCCCTTGGCTTCTGTTAGGCATGGTCTTTGTCACCTCCAAGTTAACCAGTTTTATTTCAATTTGGGAGATGGCAGACAGGAAGCAGGACCCCTGTATGTTTCATTTTTGTTGAGGCTGATGGCAGAAGCATCTGGCTGTCAGGGGCATCAGAGAAAGTTCGGTTCAGTCACTAAGTCATGTCCTACTCTTTGGGACCCCATGGACTACAGCATGCCAGGCTTCCCAACACATCACTAACTCCTGGAGCTTGCCCAAACTCATGTCTATGGAATTGGTGATGCCATCCAACCATCTCATCCTCTGTTGTCCCCTTCTCTTCCTGCCTTCAATCTTTCCCAGCATCAGGGTCTTTTCTAAGGAGTCAGTTCTTCACATCAGGTGGCCAAAGTATTGGAGCTTCAGCTTTAGCATCAGTCCTTCTAATGAATATTCAGGACTGGTTTCCTTTATAATCAAAACCCCATACCCACCAGAGATGCTCAGAGGGCTCAAAAAAAACCTTGTGCACACTAGGACCCAGAGACCCCACAGAGACCGAGCCACACCTGACTTTGAGTGTTTGTGTGTCTCCTGTGGAGGCACGGGTCAACAGTGGCCTGCCACGGAGACAGGGGCTCCAGCAGACCTGGGAGGCACACCTTGTGACATAAGTCCTCCTGGAGGAGGTCACCATTAGCCCCACCATAGAGCCACCAAGCAGATGAGTCACAGACTGGAAAACATTTATACCAAAGAATTTCTCACATTGTTATGGAAGTTCTAGGACCCACAACAGATTTCCCAACCTGCCAGATCCCGCAAAGGGACTGAGAACCTCCAGGGAATTTGACTTTGGATGCCAGTGGGATTTGATTACAAACCTTCCACAGGACTGGGGAAACAGACTCTTGGAGGGCACAAACAAAACCTTGTGCACACCAGGACCCAGGAGAAAAAAGCAGTGACCCCACAACAGATGAACCAGACTTGCCTGTGAGTGTCCAGGAGTTTCTGGTAGAGGCATGAGTTGACAGTGGACTGCTGCGGGGTCAGGGGCACTGAATACAACAGTGCTGGCATAAGTCCTTTTGAAGGAGGTCACCATTACAGCTATTACCCCTACCATAGTTTGGCCTCAGGCCAAACAACAGGAAGGGAACATAGCCCCAACCATCGACAGAAAATTGGATTAAAGATTTACTGAGCATAGTCCCATTCATCAGAATGAGACCCAGATTTCCCCACAGCCAGTCCCTCCCATCAGGGATCTTCCACAAGCCTCTTGTCCTTATCCACCAGAGGGCAGACAGAATGAAAACTACAGGCACAGAAAACTAACCAAACTGATCACATGGCTCACAGCCTTGTCTAACTCAAGGAAACTATGAGCTATGCAATGTAGGGCCACCTAAGACAGGTGGGTCATGGTAGAGAGGTCTGACAAAATATGGTCCACTGAAGAAGGGAATGGCAAACCACTTCAGTATTCTTCCCTTGAGAACCCCATGAACAGTATGAAAAGGCAAAAAGAGATCAGAGAAAGTTAACTCTGTCCTTTCACACCTAGCTTGAGTGTGTGTGCCCAGGCCCTAAGACAGGAAGCATGGGGCTTCATTACTGAGCTCCTCATTGAGCCTGGAATATCTTTCCTTAGAGAGACAGTCTCCAAATCTGACTTTCTCCTAGGGATCCTGGGAGGTACTTAGTGTCCAGTAAGAAATTTCATCTCTTCCTGATCCAACAGGAATGGGCTCTATTGAAACAGAGGCTCCCTCGTGGTATACTCAGCTTCTCAACTTTCTTTTTCTTAGTATCCCCCTCATTCCCACTTCATAAGCTACTATCTTCCCATTCAATTAGTTTCAAAAGCATATAAATTTGCTATAACACTCTCTGTTCTACAAAAACAATAAAGGAAAAGAAATATTTCTCTTGACTTCAAGCCTATCCCAGCTAACATGCCTTCTGTTCCCTCCTCTGAGTATAATTCTTGGAAGAACCACCTTCATCACTTCTGAATGTATTTTCAGCCCACTCTCACCTGCCTGCCAACTCTGCACATCATTGGCACTGCTCTGTGCAAGGCTGCTTATGGCTTGGTGTTGAACTCAGTGAAAGGCCCTGACATTCAACTTCTCAAAACTGGATCCAGTTAGATCCTTTTTTTTTGTTCCTTGAAATTCTCTGCTCTCTGCGCTTCTGTGACCACATTCTCCTGATTTCATGCATCTTGTCTTCTCCTTGTCCCCTCGTCCTAAATGGCCTCCATCCATTAACGTGGCATTAAATCCCACTTTTACATCGACAATGCCCAGATTTCCATATTCAGATCTCAAATACAATAGCGTAGGCAAGGCAAAACTTGTATCTAAAATAGATACTTGACTTTTCTCAGGTTATGAGTTACCTATCAAAACATACTTATATCAAGTCATTCCTCTGCTTAAAATCACCCATTTCACACAGGGTAAAGTTCAAACTTCCTGTATGACCCAGCACGGCCTCTCTTTTGGGTTCACCTGTGCTCCTCCATATCAGCATCCCCCAACCACAGAAATTTCCTTTCAGCTTTCTGGGCATATCAGGATTTTTCATATTGAGGGTTGGTGAAAAAGTTCACTCAGGTTTTGCCATAACATACTATGAAAAATCCAAACCAACTTTCTGGCCAACCCAATACTTGCAACCTTTACACAGGCTGTGGGTGTGCCAAGATGTACCTTCCCTCCTGCTCTTTGAAGGACTTCTTCCTTCTTGGCCAAATGGAAACATCAACTCTTCAAAGAGGTTATCCCTGATCGCATACAATATTGTTTCACTGGAAGCACACCAAACAACTCACTTCCACTGCTTTGGTGAAAATGAAAAGTGAAAGTCACTCAGTTGTGTCCAACTGTTTGCAACCCCATAGACTATACAGTCCATGGAATTCTCCAGGCCAGAATACTGGAGTGGGTAGCCTTTCCCTTCTCCATGGGATCTTCCCAACCCAGGGATCAAACCCAGGTCTCCCACATTGCAGGAGGCTTCTTTACCAGCTGAGCTATCAGAGAAGCCCTACTGCTTTGGTACACAGCCTCTTTGGGAACTGGAGACTATTCCTTACTAAATATAGTCCCAAAGTTAATAAACACATTTTTTTTGTACCTGGCCAGTTCTTTCTCTCTCTTTCCTGGTCTTTCTCTCCCCTCTCTACCCAAACTGTCCTGCTTATCAAAATCTGTTCTCAGAGCAAACACATATACTCAGTGTTATGGTTTATCTCTTTCCTTAAAAAAAAATGTTTAGGGCTTTTTCTCCAATTGTGTTATCAAACATGCCCTCCCATATAAGAGGAGCAGTAGGGAGAAGTACTGTTTAACCCCCAGGCCCTTCCTAACATCAAGGAAAGCACACTGTTAGGATTTCTCTCACTTCCTTTTCCATTGTGCCACATAAAATGTCTAGATTTCTGTAAAGTAAGTCATATCATTTTCACCACGTTACCACAGTTTTCCTGAGCATTCAATGGAAATAATTCTCAAGCATACTTTCTAAATCCATCCATGAGGCAAGAAGTTAGTGAATGTGCAAAAACGTTATCTGCTCACAGATATGAGAACCAACCCTGCCCACACTCACCTCCAGGGTACAGTGTAACATGTGAGTGGCATCTCACATTAGAAGCAGAAAAGCAGTTCGCATAAACCAATCTAGGCACTAAGGCAAGAGCAATATATCACTGGTGACCCAGAGAGTTTTCATTGATCTGACATTATGAATTTTTTTCTTTCTATCAGACAAGGAACCATAAAAAAGTAGTAGGCAAAAATGAATGTAAAGTTTGATTACAATTTCATTAAATTCTAAAACCAATAATATTACTTTAAGTCTGAGTATCCAAGCAATAACCCAAGATCATAAATCAATTTGGAAAGGATTTAATTTATATAAACTGAAGCAACAGCCGACTTTTCCAACACATGAATACCAGCTGCCTGTTCTTAGCATAGTGATACCTGAATGATTCCATTGTCCTTAAAGTGTGAATTTTATACATTGCCAACAAAACAGCAAAAAATATTTATTCAAATCTATAAAAAGCCACTGTGAATGAATTCTTTCATACTACACGTTATTCCGGCCCCTGACAAGTGATTTGCACTACCAGTTAGCACAAAGCAACAATTCTCCTGAGACAGCAGTGCACTGGAATTGCATACTGCAATAGCTTTAATTAAGCCATCGGAATCTACTTCAGGGCTACTTATATGCTATTTCTTGAGACCATCTCTTCAGAGAGAATCCCATTTACTAGTAAAATGAGTCTTTTGCTTAAAGAATGATAAATTTTGTTTCAAAAGAGACACACTGGACAATCAGAGTCCAGTAATGGGCTTAGCCACTTGCCTACCCCATTGTTGTGAAGAAATTTCTTCCCTGCTCGCTCTCTGCTGCTGCTCCCCAACTCCCCCCACCCCACCTACCTCCTGAAGGAGCCCACGTAAGGCCAGCTTCCTACCCCGTGCAGCCACACAGCTATGATGGCAGCAGCCTGCCACAGGGGACTGCACACAGTAGGCACCAACTCTTATGGCTTCTGCTACCAAATTATAGTAAACACTAGGAGTCACACAGTGAGCAGCAGAGAGACAGTCTTAGAGATGTCATTCCAACCAGAGCCATGTCAAAGCTGTTGGATTCCAGGATGCTTGCAGCGAAATTGGTTGTCCTCTAACTGGTTTCTTCTAAAAACATAATTGCTTTGTTCTGGGTTCAGAAAGGCATGGGAGGGAGAACACGATTTCCATCCCCTACTGCTGCCACAGACTCCAGTACAAGGCCAGTAAAACAATAGAGTCATCGTCTTTTATCTCAGTGCCAGATAGATTTTCTCTCCTTGGCTTCCAGACAGAATTCACTTATTATAATTATCTTCTGAGCTGGCAGTGACCACAAATTGGCAACATATGATTTAATTACTGTAAATTACTAACTATATGAAATTCATGGAAACTTCAATATTTATATTGAGAACCCTCTCAACATCTATAGTAACATCTGTAACAATTTGTTGCTTCCAGTAACATTTTTCCCTCCTTCTGCCTAAATAGATTCATATTTCCTTCTTTCTTACTCTTTGATTAAAATATTGAAGTAGTATTTAATTGTATGCTCAGATGTATTGAAAACAATATTGTTTTGAACATAATTTTTATAACGATAATTTTGTAAGAAAAATAACATGGAAGAGACTTGAATTCACTTATATACACAATTTTTGTGTTCAGGACATTAAAATTGAGCAAGTTTCACATATTTCTTTCAAAATGTGGAGTTTCTCTGTGTATAAAGTGCCTTCAGGAACTATGGAAACCCAGACTTTAAATGGTTTTGTCTTCATTTAACTTTTACCCACACACATTGTTTTAAATTAAACAGGAAAATGTCCTGTAAGGTCATGCATACTCCTCACAAAGTGATAATTTTATTAAACTACATCGTTTAATTGGCAAAGGTCATGCAACTAGTAACTGGAGGATCCTGAACCCAAAGTATCTCTTAGCTATAATCAATAATGCTTCCTTTCCCCAAAGTGTCCTGAATTAGCACTGATTCATCATTTTTCATATACATTAAGGCAAACCTTAATTTAAATCTCTCCCCTGACACACACAGTTTCTGGATTTTCTAACTGATGAGCCAGTAGCTGAAATGGATGTCAAGATGTCTATGCTATGCAGCAAAGGATAAAGAAATGGAGGCAGCAGAGAAATCATCACAGAGGCGTGTGGAGGGAAGAACACTCTAGTCCTGAGGTGGTTATAAAGGCAGGACTTCAATACTTGTCACCTGCAACCCACTGCAACCCACCTGTGCCAGCCAGGAAGTAGCAGAAGAGCCACTGAAGGGGGTTGTGGTCAAACAGGGCAGCCAGTGCCCCACAGGAGTTATCCAAGGAGCCTGGAAGAGAATCTGGATCTCCTCTGCCAGTGAAAGATTGTGGAAGTTAGCTGAGAGAAAGAGGCTTACTAATAAGCAAGAAGACCCGATAGATCTTGTGGTTGCCACAAAGGGATGCCAAGGAAGCAGCAGCTACTGGTCCCTGTGAATAGGGAATGGGAGGGAACCCTGACTTTCCTGTGGATGCCAGCTATGGAGGATTAGCTATACTCCAGGCCCAAATATATCAATGTCCACATTAGAGATGCAACATGCACAAAATCCAGGGACCAGATAGCTTTGTAATATAAAGGTGGCATCAGGGAAGCTAATTTCAGGAAGGAGGACAGAGAAAATTCTGAACTGATAGAATATACCAGTAACATACTTTTTAATTTTCATGGCCATCAGGCAAAATAGAGAATAAAGTTACAATAGATGAATAAATTTGTAAGAAGTACCCTTCAGTACATGAAATTTTGTAACAGCTACACAAGGGGGAGAGCAGTTAATTTCCTTTAAAAAAAAATGAAAGAGGATTTTCTCCTTTGAATTTTAAGTTGGAAGCATTTCATCTTGAATGTGAAGGATGACAATGCTTATTCTTAAAGGAACCATAACTCAGAATTTTGTAAAACATACTGTTTCCACATGCCTTCACTTAAATCATAATTTTTCACTCTGAGGAAATAGCCAGGTTTCTAACTTTCTTCTATAGACCAGTTTTTAAGCAGTGCCTCATTTCACTGCTTAGACCTCTAAGTCATGTGAAAACTTTCTTGTTCATCAAGCTTCCCATGAAGATCAATGTTCTCCTGTTGGCATGTGAAAGCAGGAAGGAATATGCCACCCCAATACTGCAACATGCCTCCCTCAGCCTTCAGTTCAGTTCAGTCGCTCAGTCGTGTCCAACTCTTTGTGACCCTGTGGATTGTAGCACACCAGGCTTCCCTGTCCATCACCAACTCCCAGCTTGCTCAAACTCTTGTCCATCAAGTCAGTGATGCCATCCAATCATCTCATCCTCTGTCATCCCCTTCTCCTCCTGCCTTCATTCTTTCCCAGCTTCAGGGTCTTTTCCAATGAGTCAGTTGTTTGCATCAGGTAGCCAAGTATCAGCTTTACAAACTAATATTTAAAAATAAATATTTTTTTTAAAAAAGTGAAGATGGAAGTTTGAGGAAATAAAACTCATCCATAGATAATAAAGTACAAATATGATAGTGACACATAAGTCATGGTTCTTTACTTTTTCCTGCCAAAGTGTAAACTCTATAGACATTTTCACCAAGAGAAAACAAAAATTGGCATCAACCCATGATTGCCATCTTGTGGAGAGTTCCAGCACTACTAATGTGTTAGGATTTCTGTCCCTCAGGTATTTTAATAAAAATGCCTCTGAAGATTCCTCCTGCACTCCTTCCATTATTTAATAATCTTTGCTGCAAATAAGCTCTGCCTCCTAGCTGACCTAAATCCCCAGGGTTATCTCCTGTAGATGCACTGGAGAACTGCCGCTGTTGATTAAGCTGTAATGTTTTACATACTCAGTCAGGTTATTAAATCATGCCTGTGACTTGACTATTTCAGGTTAAAAAGTTTCACGTTAGTTGACATTTTCACCAAATTCCTACATTCCATCTCTTATTAGGTTTTCAAACTTCTGAAAACTTGGTGTGTGTTGTGGGTTTGGGTCACTTCTGTATTTCTTCACTCACTCTACATGCAGGTTTTAAAGCAGTTTAAAGCAGGGGCAGGACTGGGGCTCAGAGTTTACAGGTGTAATCGTTTCTGAAGGAACACTTGGAATCCCAGGAGAGCCATTAAACTCCAGAACCTCACATCATCTACCAGGAACCACATCACAACGCCAATGCTACAGAAGCATGTGCGTGCGCACAGCACACAAAATTCACGAAATCACTCCACTCTACATGCATCACAAAAATTGACAATTTCCCCATTCAGTTGAACTGATCAGTTCAGTTCAGTCGTGTCTGGCTCTTTGTGACCCCATGGACTGAAGCACGCCAGACTTCCCTATCTATCACCAACTCCTGGAGCTTACTGAAACTCATGTCCATTGAGTCAGTGATGCCATCCAACCATCTCAACCTCTGTCATCCCTGTCTCCTACTGCCTTCAATCTTTCCCAGCATCTGGGTCTTTCCCAACATGTCAGTTCTTCACATCAGGTGGCCAAAGTATTGTAGTTTAAGCTTCATCATCAGTCCTTCCAATGAATATACAGGATTAATCTCCTTTAGGATGGACTAGTTAGATCTCCTTGCAGTCCAAGGGACTCCCAAGAGTCTTCTCCAACACCACAGTTCAAAAGCATCAATTCTTTGGTGCTCAGCTTTCTTTATAGTCCAACTCTCACATTCATACATGACTACAGGAAAAACCATAGCTTTGATTAGATGGACCTTTGTCCAACACATTCTATAATCTTGAGTTTGTCTTATGACCAGAGTTGTTAAAGAGTTTATTACATTAAAGAGTTTATTACATCAGCAGTCCCCAACCTCCAGGCCTCAGACCTGTAGCTCCTGTCAGATCTGCAGTGGCATTAGATTAAAGTGCATAATAAATGAAATGAGTTTGAATCATCCCAGAATCACCCCCACCTCAGTCCATGGAAAAAATTGTCTTCCACAAAACTGGTCCCTGCTGCCAAAAAGGTTGGAGACCATGGTATTATTAACACATCCTCCACAGTCAGCCAGAGAAACCTATCAGCTGCACTTTAAAATTAAATATGACTATTTCTTACCAGTCCTTACTACTCAGAACTAAGTCCAAACCAACATCACCTCTTGCTCAGATGGTTACAGTAGCCTTCTAGCTGATACCCCTCGTTCTACCCCTACCTTCCTGCAGTGTGCACTCAACACAGAAGCTGGAGTGATTCTACTAACACACAGGTCAAATCACAGCACCCCGTCCCTTCCTCAAAATGCTCTCATGACTCCTGCCACTTAGAATAAATGCCGGAGTCTTTGCTACGACCAGCATGGCACTCAGAAAGCAGCCCCGACACTGTCTACCTCATCCCCTCCACTCTTTCCTGAATTCACTCTGGCCAAACTATACCAGCCTCCCTGCTACTCCTCAAACCTACTCCCAGCTCAGGGCTTTTCCTCTTACTGTTCCCTCTGCATGAAACACTCTTTGCCCCCAGTAGTAGCCGCATGGCTCACTCCCTCAAGACCAAGTCTTTTCTCAAAAAGTTACCTTCTCAGGAAGGCCTTCCCCTCCTTTTAATATTTTCCTTTCTTGTTCTGTTTTACTCCTTAGCATTTCATAATTTACTAGCAAATATTTTGCTTGTTTTTCTTGTTTATTGTCTGTGGTAGTTTTGAATTGCAAGCACAACAAATTACCACAAACTTAATAACTTAAAAACAACAGAAACTTACCTTACAGTTCTGTAGTCCAATGGGCCTCTTTGCTCCCGGTCTCATGAGGCTGAAATCAAAGTGTTAGCTGACTGGGCTCTTAGCAAGAGACTCTAGAATTTGCTTCCAAATTTGTTAAAGTTAGTTGCAGAATTCAGTTCAACGTGGTTGTGAGACTGAAGCCCCCATTTCTTTTTTGACTGTCAGCCTCAGCTTCCAAAAGCTGCCTGCGTTCTCAGTCCTCTTCCTCACACTGAAAGGCTCAGGCAGAAGATCTAGTCCTTATCCTGCTTTGAATCTCTTTACCCTTTGGCCTCATCCCTCCTTAGGTCTTCTTCTTTCAAGTCTCTTTTCACTCCAGCTGAAGGAAATTCTCTGATTCTCAAGGCTCGAGTGATTAGATAGGGTCCAACTGGGTAATCTGGGAAACTAATCGGGAAACTCTCCCTATTTTAAGGCCTTTACCCTTAATTAAGGGGCTTCCCTTAATTAGTGGTAAAGAATCCATCTGCCAATGCCGGAGAAGTGGGTTCAATCCTTGGGTTGGAAAGATCCCCTGGAGAAGGAAATGGCAACCCACTCCAATATTCTTACCTGGGAAATCCCATGGACAGAGGAGCCTGGTGGGCTATAATCCATTGGGTCGTGAAAGGGTCAGACACAACTGAGGAACTGAAACAACAACAATAGCCCTTTATTACAATGGCAGAGTCCCTCCACAGCAGTATCCAAATTAGAGTTTGATTGCATTAAGTGATGGGAATCTTGGGGGACCATCTTTAAAATTCTCCTACCACATAGTCAGACTACCCCCGTGTAATATAAATCACATGAGAGCAGGAATGTTTGAGTTTCGTGCAGTGCTGTAGCTCCAGCATTTCAAAACAGTGCCTGGGATAAAGGAGACCAACAATAAAAATAATAAATGTTGGACAAATGTATCTGGTCCCAGGGATCTTAAAATGAAGATGTGAATTCTACAAAGTGATGCATGCGAAACATGTGATGTTCATGCATGAGCACTTTTTTTTTTCCTGAGATGTGAGCCCAAACTTTTTATCAAATTCTCAAAATGGCTATACCTCCCAGTGTGGCTGGGATAATCCTCATTTATGCTGCCTCTTTGCTCAGAATAATTGTTCATTATTCTCTCAAAGTGTTCAAGTTTATATGATAAATTATATGATTATCCTAGATTCTCAAAGGTGTTCATGATCCAACCAAAGTTCAAACTCCACATCTCTTCAAGTTTTTATGCAATGTACTGTTTAAATTTACAAACATAAATCTTTTATTTTTTCTCACAAAATACACATTCGCTCCTTTGAAAACACATATGAACAAGGACTTTTACAATTAAGATTATCTCACCAAAAGACCATGCTGCCTCAGATTATAGATATGAGAAAAGGCAGTGGGTATGAAAACAAATAAGTGACACTGAGAATTTGGCTGCACCACCTTAGATGGGATACTGTGTTCCATCCATTCAGTGAGATAACAGAGCACTCTGTGCACCTAATGTTACTGAGAAATACTACACCAGAGAATTCTTGGTTTAGCAGAGATTTATACTATTAAGACTCCAATCATTTTAACTGTGTTTATGCCTTGGATATAATAATCTTGATAAAAGTGCAGAATATTTAGTAACTATAATTGAAAGCTGAATACATGGAAAATATTTCAGTTGTCTCAAAGCCTTTCCTATATTTCTAATACAGTTGTGTTTTGGGGAATATTAACTTCATTGGAAAATCTGTTGTGTATTTATTTTTTATTCATTTTTCTTCATTTTCCACTTTTATTAAAAATGTGGGGTTTTATTTACTTATTGTTGGAGAAAATTGATCATGGCCTTACTGCCTGATCAACAACTCCATCTGTAAATTTAAGGGCAAAAGATGGCTTCTGTTGAGAAAATTGGTAATCTGTTTAAACGATTAAGGAGTTAAGGGACTTTGAATGATTTTATAAATTTGCCTTCCCTCCACCACCACCAGCAACATCCATCTCCCTCACCCCCACCCCTGCCCAGGAATCCCAGGTGGCTCATCCACCTGCAATGCAGGAGACCCAGGTTTGATCCAGGGGTCAGGAAAATGCCCTGGAGAAGGGAATGGCTACCAGCCCTAGTGTTCTCACCTGGAGAATTCCATGGACAGAGGAGCCTGGCAGGCAATAGTCCATGGGGTTGCAAAGAATCAGACACAACTGAGCAATTAACACTTCCACTTCATCTCACTTTCAAGCTCATCACCTGAACCTGGCCTAACCCAATCTTCTCACCTTCTCTCTCACCTAAACTTACCTGTTTTTTAAAATTGTGGTAAAATACACGTAACACAGAAATCTACCATTGTAAACATCATTAAATGTACAGTTCTGTAGCATTATGTACATCCACACTGTTGAGTTACTATCACCAACACTCAGCCACAGAATTATTTTCATCTTGTAGAACTAAAGTTCTGTGCCCATTTAGCAATTGTTCCCCATTCCACCCCACCCACCCATACCTATCTTCTTAAATTTACTTATTTATTAAAAACCTCTGTTTCTAAAACTCAGAGAAGATTGGTGGATACTTCCAAGATGTAGATCTTTTCCTTCTGAAATGGCCTTTTAAAATAAGCTTAATCTACCACAATCTATTACCATTATCAATCAGGACTATTTTTGTTTCCCAATATTATAAGCTCAACTCAAATTTTTAGGAAGTAAGAATGAAAAAAAAAAACAGAAAAAAACCATGCCAACTGTTTAATGTAACAATGGAATACAGGAGGGCAGGAATATATCTGAGGCTTAAAAAAGAAAAATAATTCAAAGCTCTCCAGACAATGTCTGTAAGAAACTCTCTGCCATCCCCAGTCTCTGTTTCTCTCCTTTGTCTTCCTCTACTCTAATGATTGTCCTCGGAGGCACAGGGTCATGTTGTTCCGCTTGGGACATTAGGCATGTCTGGAGACACTTTTGGTTGTTAAAACTGTGGAATGCTACAGGAATCTAATGGGTAGATGTCAAGGAAGCTGTTAAATGTCCTACAATGTCCAGGATAGTCCCCACAAAAAATAATTTTCTGGCTCCAAGTATCAACAGCTCCACATTTGAGAAACCCTCAGCTACTCCATCCTACTCCTTCCATATATTCAGTAACAGAAAACCTTTTGTTTTCAAGTCACTTGTCTAGTGGTCTCACCATCAAAGAAAAAAAATTCTTCCTAGTCTCAATAGCTTTTTTAGCTCTCAAGGATGGATTCTAAATAGACTTATTTGAGTCAACTGCCAATCAACTGTAGCCAGGAAGGGAGAGGTTTCAGGGAGGGAGGGCCTGGGATGGCCTCTGGAGGCCCCCCTCCTTGTGTGGATGCCTTCTCAGAGTGGGAAAATGGCCATGAGCTGGGTAGACATTCCAAATAGTGTGCACCATAAAATAGAACTTTCTTAGAATAACTATACATTAAAAAAAAGTCTTAGTGTTTGCTCTTTCTTTAGCACATTCTCTAAGGCGAAAAAAAATCTATAACTCAAGTTGTTACCATCCTTAGGTGCTTTTTTGTAACCAGCTAAAGTATTTAATCATCTAGTTTTAAGCAGAAATCATTTGCCTAAAACATAAATTAATTCAAGTCATGAGATATGCAAAACAGAGGGGAGAAGCATAGATATTTATAAGGTTCACTTTTGAAATTGGAAAAAATAATGAATCTTTATGTCTGCAGTGATAAAGTTGGACTGCTCTCCTCTTAGTACCTCCATCTTCTGTTAGATTGCTTGCAGATCCGCTGAAATTAGATGTCAGTGTAAATTATGGTGCAGGCTGACTTACTAGCCAAGGCTATGAAGGGTAGACACATAAAAACAAGGTGCTATTGAATGTAATTGCTTCTGATCTTAACATTCTTAAGTGACAAAATTGATGCTGATGTGGTATTTGCATCAAGGAGTCCCTTTAATTGACACTGACTCACTTGGGGACATTTTTTTTTTTTTTCTGAGTAGTTTTATTTTCTTCTTTCTAAAATTCTAGAACAGGGAAGTCAGCCACTTATAACTTGGATAGACTAGAGAGGTGAACAATAGTATTCAATTGTAAGTAGAAGAAGTGGAGGGCTTCAAACTTCTTCCATGGCCTGCAGCCTTGTAAAGTCTGAACAGAGAAAATGAATCTGTTCAAAAAGCATTTGGAGGTAATACTTGGAAAGAAGTTAGCACTTTCTTGAACCTGGCTAAATTAGGAAGAAAGCCCCATTTGCAAACATTTCCTTTCTTGTCTATTTCAATAAGGAGAAAGATGAAAAAGCATGACCCACGGGGCTCTTGAAGGAAGGAGATGCATGGTTCTGTCTGCTCATTTAAATACTTAACAAGCCACAGGGAAAAAAGAAGACATCCCATTCCACTGCCCATAAGATATGTCAGTAAGTCATAAAAATAAATCATACTGTGGAAGGCTTGTGAACACTGCTCAGCCTCCTGTGAGATATCATCACTTGTTCTTGAGCCAAAAAAGCAAACAGTCCAACTGCCTGTCTAATATTTGTTCTTCCCCTGCCATGAGAAACTGTTTCCAGAAAACAGAGAGGATAATTGCTAATTCTTACATGGCCTTTATGGCAAAGTTATAATTGCCTCTCAAAATAACAATTTTGTTATCTTATAGAACTTCTTTAAGTGAAAGGGGAATATTTCAATATTATGTTTAGGTTTAGCAAAACTATAACTTCTGAAGGACAGGATAAGAAGCTACCTTTATGCTTTATATGAATCAAATTAAAAAGTTTTTCCTGGAGATGAAGGTCTGTAAGTGGTTTAATATTGAATATTAGGACATTCATTGGATGAAAAAATAGTGAATGAGAATTTCTTCAGTTCTATTATGCTTACATTTGATTAAAACATCAGAGCAATGTGTTTTAAAATATTTTGAAAAATATATCTAACTGGTTATTTGGGGAAATAGTTATTTAGTATGGAGTGTAGTTATCAAAGGCAGAAAATGAATTTTATGTAAGAAATTAGAAATTTCAAAGCACTTGTTTTACTCCTGGGTCTTTCTAATTCTGTAGCTAGTGATTTTGTACATGTTCCCACTCAAAATATAAGTATTGCCAGGTGATAAATATTTACATGATATGTTTCACTGGGTCTCTCCAGTCTGATGAAGGGTAGAGGTGAGAAAAGCAACAAAGAGGCAGGCAGGATAAAATCAAGTTACACTACAAAAAATACAATATTGTTTGACTCTAGGACTTATCCATTATTGCCTGATGCATATCACCCTAACTGCCAACCCACTTCACTCCTACTTCCAATTTTCCCAGCAAACCCAAGGAAAGATCCCACATGTTTAGAAACAAGCCCTCCAGACCATCAAGGGGCATCTGGATTTCCACCTCCCCTGTTCTCACACTCTTAAGAATATGTGTAAGTTCTATGTTAGCCCAGTCTGGTGCCTGACATTTCTGTCACAGAAGGCACTCCACAGCATCCTAGCTCCACAAGGTACTAAGCCAACAGCTAGATGGAATCTCCAGGGTGTTTCTTGGCCCAAGTCCTGTCTCAACTGCTGCTGCATCATAAACTTCTAATGACGATGAGGGCGCTGACTTCTGTGCAAAGGTGATGCTTCCCGGAGCTTCAAAACGTACCAGCGATATTCCTCACAGATGGTGGCACCTCCAGTGCTTGTTCTGCTGCACCCAGGTACTGGTCTTGTCAGACTAAATAACTATTTCCCCAAATAACCAGTTAGATATATTTTTGGAAATATTTGAAAACACATTGCTCTGCTGTTTATCTGAGGACTGAATCAGTTCTGGGAGCCTGGACCATCAGTGTGCCATAGCTGTGCTGTGTTCTCCAGAGCACCTGAACACACAGAACCACGCTGGGTTCTGCCCACCGATGGAGTGATGTCCCCATGACTCCTGTGTGGTGCTGTGTTATGTCTACACCAAAACAGAGATGTTTTGTGTTCCCAATATTCTACTTGCCAAAAAGTGGTAAGGAAAGGAATGTAGCAGACTGACATCTCTACCCCTCACCACGGAGCCCTGAGCATTAATATTAGAACAAATTTTGAAGCACTGACTCTCCACTGAGAAATGGGTTTTTCCCATGAAGATCCTTTGTCCCCAGCGCATGTTGACTTCTGGTGGTTTCTCTGCCAGAGCATCATGTTGAAACTCCATGGAGAATGTAGCTTAGGTTTCATCCACAAGACCTGAAGCAAATGCTCTCTGGGTCACCTTAAATTCCACATTTAAATTTTAAAAAATTATCCTCATTATTATAAGGGTGCAGAAAAACACTAACAAACAGTGAAGGGCTCATAAGAAATGAACTGAAAAGAAAAAAGAAAAAGAAAAACAACTAAACAGAAAGGCAGTCTGAAGAACTACATCTTAATACAGGATGAATGGAATTCTGCGGTTCTTGAAACCAATTGTGTTTAAACCAATCTCATAATCTATCTCTCTCTCTTTCACACACATGCACACACATACAAGCACACATGTAACACACACATACATTTGACTACACTTTTTCTGAGCATGCCTGGTATATACTTCCTTATTTTTATTTTTCTTTCAAATCATTTTTTTGTACCTCCAATGATAAGAAAAAAAAAAACCAGCTATGGTTTTTTCCTATTTCTATCCTTCCCCTTTTCCCATTCAAATTACACATTTCATTCATCTCTTTGTAAGGTACAGATACCCTATTAAGCTATTAGGAAATAAGATATAAAATTCAAAGTAACCTTCCAAGCCATAGAATAATCACAACAAGGAAATTGAAATGTTAAGCATCAAAAATTCCACATACTGAATCACTAAAATTAAGGGAAAGGGGCTGACATCTATTCTGAGAGGGGGGTACCAAACAATGTGAAAATTCTCCTGCTTCAAGAATAACTGAAGATAAGTAATTATGTTTTAAAGAGCACGATGTAAATAGAATGGTGTTTGTTTTTTCTGGGAAGCTATTTTTTTCCCATGATATAGACACAGGATTAGAGCCTGAAGAGCTTGTGCACAACTCCACATTCTTTCTCTAAAAACACCTGCCTCTTTTTAAGTTGCTTAAATCAAGCATTGATTTTGCTACAGAGGATAGTTCAAGCAGGACTGGAAGACTGAGCATTCAGTGACCTCAGATGGGTGCCCTCTTTCTACAAGGTATAATACAGTTTCTTCAAACTGATAATTGTCACCAGAAGGAATTCATATTAAAACCTTAATCTTGCTCCAAAATCCTCTCAGTAAAAGCCTATAATTTGTGCAACCTGATGTATCTGACAGTCAGGAACAGATATTTTAGCCTTGCCTGCTCCTGACACAGAGGACACTCGCCTATTCCACAGTTTTTGTCTCTTCCTTTAATGATTAGGACTGTTTCCATCATCTCCTTCCACTCTTGCCTCAGACATCCTACTGCTGTCGTTTATCTAAAAGCTGAATACTAACAAGGAAACGTGGTTCACGCTGAATTTGAGTCTCTTTGGGCATTTTCACCCACCACAAATGAATCTTTCTCCTTTCTCTCTTTCTCTTCTCCCATTTTTTTAATCTCACCACCTGAGTTACATTAAATTTTCCAACACAGCTTAGTGATTCAGTTATAAAAATGATACAGAAAGAAAAATAGACAGACAAAGCAATCCCAGGAACTCCCAATGGCAGCAGACACCCAAGCCTCAATGCCACTGAATTCCAATTGGAACAGTGGCCCCACTATGGAAATTTGAAACAAATCCATAGGATCAAATCCACTCCCGATTATCAATCGTTCACTAAACTATCATTTTTTTTTCCACAGAGCAATTTGCTGTCTGTCATGGACCTTTGCCAAAGGCCAGACTAAACAAGACTAAAAACAAAACGGAAAACATCCCCATTGGGCTTTATATTCAGGTTAGCCATAAGTAACAGGGTTATTCTGTGCTGTTACAGAGGAACCAAGGAATAAGGCTTCAAGACAGGGAGGAGGAAAGAAAGGAGAATGGCAGATAAAGAAAGAAAAATTGTTATTTACCAAACACATGGCCACTGCCTGAAGAAAGTCAGACAGCTCTTTATTAAAAAGAAAGAAAAATTAAAGAAAAAATAGAAAAGATCCCCTGAGACAAGATTGAAAATGAAATTAAACCATAAAAATTAAATCAATACTTAAAAAGAATCAACCTGAGATACTTAATTTTTCTAAAAACACTTCATTCACTATAAAAACTACAATTCCATTTCCATGAACATGTTCTAATATATATATATTTTGTTTACAGCTGTAAAAATTTTAAATCACTTTATCACTAATTATCACATTCAATTCTTTCATAATCCTAGGAAGCAAGAAAGATTAATTTCTAATATAAGTGACAATCAAAACATAGAAAAATATATTTGTTAATTATCAGTCACAAAGCAGAACACAAAGGTAGCTCAAAAAACACATTATTACATTGAAGTTTCCTGAAAAACTTTCTATATTTAAGATTTAAAACAGCACTGAAGACTGTGCTCTTTCAGGCAGCAAGTATAACTGGAGATATTTGGATGGAACCAGACGTGGAGAGGACTGACTCCCCTCCTTGAAGAGATTAATTCTCTTCACATGGAAATAACTATAGTACCTAAATGTCACTCAATGGTATATAAACTTCACTGGCCCATAAAAATATCACTTTCCTGTGAATGAAAAACAGGATTAAGATCAAAGAATAAAGGCTTTATTTATAGAAGTTAGAGATAAATTATTTAAAAATATGTGAGTTGAATAAGCTGAATCCAAAAGAATTCATCTATTATATGCTTAGAATATGCATGTTTTATTATGTGCTCTATTTTTGCCATTACATTTAAAAATATTCATTTCTTTATTTTTAGCTATTTTGAATTTACTGAGGATTAGATACTTTTGATGTAATCTAATTTTTTGCTGATTCTCTGGGCTAGTTACCATATTTCTAGTAAATAAGAGTGGGACTTTAATAAATAGTCAAGGGGCTTCTGGTAAATGAATGAAATAAGAAGATTTAATTATAAAACATTTATTGATAATGTTATCATAAATCACGAAAAAGAGAGCAACAGCTGATGAAGGCAAAACTTTTGAAGTCAGCCCTGCTTTGAGTTCCCTGTACACCTCACTCACTAACTGCATGGCATGACCTAGTCAGGTCTCCTTCCTGAGACCAGTTTTCCTCATCTGTAAACCTGAAATAATAACTCCTACTTTGCAGGATGTTTTAAGGATCAGGGACAATGTGTTAAGTGAACAGTACTGGCACTGAGATAGATTCTTGTATGTGTGATTGTGTGTTAGTCACTCAGTCATGTCCAACTCTTTGCAACCCCATGGACTCTACCTCTCCAGGCTCTTCTGTCCATGGAATTCTTCAGGGAAGAATACTGTACTGGGTTGCCATTCCCTTCTGCAGGGTATCTTCCCAATCTAGGGATCGAGTCCAGGTCTCCTGCATTGCAGGCAGATTCTTTACTGTCTGAACCACCAGGGACCCTAGGTAGATTCTTAAAGGATAATAAATAGTTCTCCTAAGATTAGGAGTATGTTCTACAAAAATAAAGTCAAATTCTGGTTGCTTAACTGAATTGTTTAAATGCAAAATTAGAAAGATGTTGCCCTCATTAACTCTAAGAAGAATAAAGTAAGATTCAGAACGTTTTCATCACCAGATGATCAATTAGAACCATTAAAAATCAGCACTATCAGCACTTCAGACACAGAGATGCCACTCATTCAAATCTGTTCAATACAGAAAGCCTCAAATAAATCATAAGATTAGTAAATCTCAAGGGGTTCACCAGTTTCCCCTGATCATTTAGGAGTTAAAACATTTAATTAAATCATTCATTTGGTGTAGACATATACATAGTAATGGGCTTCCCTGGTAGATAACATGTTAAAAGAATCCACCTAAAGTGGGAGACCTGGGTTCGATAACTGGGTTGGCAAGATCCCCGGAGGAGGACATGGGAACCCACTCCAGTATTCCTATCTGGAGAATAGCCATGGATAGAGGACGCTGGCTGGCTACAGTCCATGGGGTCACAATGATTCGGACATGACTGAGAGACTAACAACAGCATAGAACAAGTATAGTAATTCTAAAGAATATCTATAATAATTCAGTTAAATTTTTGCTGTTATTGAGTCATTAATCCCTGTCCAACTCTTTGGGACACCATGAACTGCAGCATGCCAGGCTTCCCTGTCCTTCACAGTCTCCCAGAGTTTGCTTAAACTCATGTCCATCAAGTCGGTGACACCACTCAACCATCTCATCCTCTGTCATACCCTTCTCCTCATTCCCTGAATCTTTCCCAGAATCAGGGTCTTTTCTAATGAGTCAATTTTTTGCATCAGGTGACCAAAGTATTGGAGCTTCAGCTTCAGCATCAGTCCTTCCAAAAAATATTTAGGGTTGATTTCCTTTGGGATTGACTCGTTTGATCCCCTTGCTGTCCAAGGGACTGTCAAGAGCCTTCTACAGCACCATAGTTCAAAAAGCATCAATTCTTCAGTACTCAGCTTTCTTTATGGTTTAATTCTCACATCCACACATGACTACTGAAAAAATCATAGCTTTGACTATTTGGACCTTTGTTGGCAAAGTGATATCTCTGCTTTTTAATATGCTGTCTAGGTTCATCATATTAGCTTTTCTTCCAAGGAGCAAGAATCTTTTAATTTCATGGCTACAGCCACTATCCAGAGTGATGTTCAAGCCCAAGAAAATAAAATCTGTCACTGTTTCCACTTTTTCCCCATCTATTTGCCATGGGGCTGGATGCTATGATCACAGTTTTTTTAATGTTGAGTTTTAAGCCAGTTTTTCACTCTCTTTCACCTTCATCAAGAGGCTCTTAAGTTCCTCTTTTGCTTCTGCTATTAAAGTGGTATCATCTGCATATCTGAGATTGTTGATCTTTCTCCCAGCAATCTTGATTACAACTTTGGAGTCTGGCATTTCACATGAATCTACCTTGAGTATAAGATAAATAAGCAGGATGATGATATACAGCCTTGACATACTCTTTCCCCAATTTTGAAACAGTGTGTTGTTAAATGTCCAGTTCTAATTGTTACTTCTTTTCCATTATACAGGCTTCTCAGGAGGCAGGTAAGGTGGTCTGGTATTCCCACCTCTTAAAGAATTTTCCACAGTTTGTTGTGATCCACACAGTCAAAGGATTTAGCATAGACAATAAAGCAGAAGTAGATGTTTTTATGGAATCCCCTCTGTTTTCCATGATACAGCAAATATTGGCAATTTGATCTCTGATTCCTTTAGTTCCTCTTCACTTTCAGCCGTAAGGCTGGTGTCATCTGTATATTGACATTATTGATATTTCTCCCTGCAATCTGGATTCCAGCCAATGCTTCATCTAGTCCAGCATTTCACATGATGTAATCTGCGTATAAGTTAAATAAGCAGGATGACAACCTTGATGTAGTCCTTACTTAATTTGGAACCAGTCCCTTGTTTCATGTCAAGTCCTAACTCCTGCTTCCGGACCTGCATACAGATTTCTCAGGAGGCAGATAAGGTGGTCTGGTATTCCCATCTCATGTAGAATTTTCCACAGTTAGTTGTGATCCACACAAAGGCTTTAGCATAGTCAAAAACAAGCAGAAGCAGATGTTTTTTCTGGAACTCTTGCTTCTTTGATGATCCAGCAGATGTTGACAATTTGATCTCTGGTTCCTCTGCCTTTTCTAAATTCAGCTTGAACATCTGGAAGTTCACAGTTCACATACTGTTGAAACCTAGCTTGGAGAATTTTGAGAATTACTTTGCTAGCGTGTGAGATGAGTGCAATTGTGCAGTAGTTTGAACATTCTTTGACATTGCCTTTCTTGGGGATTGAAATGAAAATTGACATTTTCAAGTCCTGTGGCCACTGCTGAGTTTTCCAAATTAGCTGACATATTGAGTGTGGCACTTGAACAGCATCATCTTTTAGGATTTGAAAGAGCTCAACTGTAATTCCACCACCTCCACTAGCTTTGCAGTGATGCTTCCTAAGGTCCACTTGTCTTCGCATTCCAGGATGTCTGGCTCTAAGTGAGTGATCACACCGTCTCAGTAATCTGGATCATGAAGATTTTTTTTTGTATAGTTCTTCTGCGTATTGTTGTCACCTCTTCTTAATATCTTCTGCTTCTGTTAGGTCCATACCATTTCTGTCCTTTATTGTGACCGTCTTTGCATGGAATGTTCCTTTGGTATCTCTAATTTTCTTGAAGAGATCTCTAGTCTTTCCCATTCTATTGTTTTCCTCTATTTCTTTGCATCGATCACTGAAGAAGGCTTTCTTATCTCTCGTTGGTATTCTTTGGAACTCTGCATTCAAATGGGTATATCTTTCCTTTTCTCCTTTGCCTTTTGCTTCTCTTCTTTTCACAGCTAATTTTAAGGCTTCCTCAGACAACCATTTCACCTTTTTGCATTTCTTCTTCTTGGGGATGGTTTTGATCACTGCCTCATGTACAGTGTTACAAACATCCATCCATAGTTCTTCAGTCACTATATCTATCAGATCTAATCCCTTGAATCTATTTGTCACTTCCACTGTATAATTTTAAGGGATTTGATTTAGGTCATACCCGAATGGCCTAGTGATTTTCCCTACTTCTTTCAATTTAAGTCTGAATTTGGCAATAAGGAGTTTATGATCTGAACCACAGTGAGCTCCTAGTCTTGTTTTTGCTGATTGTATCAATCTTCTCCATCTTTGGCCGCAAAGAATTATAATCAACCTGATTTCGGTATTGACTATCTGGTGATGTCCATGTGTAGAGCTCTCTTGTGTTGCTGGAAAAGGGAATTTGCTAGGACCAGTGCATTCTCTTGGCAAAACTCTGTTAGCATTTGCCCTGTCCTGGAGTCCAGAGGCTCTGTAGTAGAGTGATTGATGACCTCCAAGAGAACTCGCACCAAGGACCACTTCCCAGGACTGCTGCTGTCAGTGTCCTTTTTCCCACAGCTAGCCACTGCTGACCCATGCCTCCACAGGAGACCCTCTAACACTAGCAGGTTGTGACTATTTAATGGACAGCTTTGGTGACCAACACAAAAGGACCTAGAGCAGATTTCTCTCCCCTACCTGAACTCTACAAGAAACCAGAGCCATAGTACCAGCAGAGGCCCCTTGTGCCCTTCTGCTTCCTGGGCAGTTTGGGCTGGAGTTGAGCCAGTTCACAAAATGGCAGGTAGAAGGACATGCATTCATCTTGTCCTGTGAAAACTCCAAATTTGCAACTAGCCGCTGAATAACCATCAACAGGAGACTGTTGGATATGATCAAAACTAGATACCCCAAGTCCAAGGGCAAAGGAGAGACCGCAACTAGGTGGCAGCAGGAGCAAAATCACATTTAGAATCAAACCCCACACATGCCAGAGATGCTCAGAGGGCTCAAACAAAACCCTGTGCACACCAGGACCCAGGGACCCCACAAGAGAGCTAGACCTGTCATTGGTTTTGAAGGCCAGTGGGATTTGATTGCAGAACTTTCACATGACTGGGAAATAGACTCTTAGAGAACACAAACAAAACCTTGTTCACACCAGGGCCCAGGAGAAGGGAGCAGTGACCCCACAGGAGACTGAGCAAGACTTGCCTAGGAGTGTCCAGGAGTTTCTGGCAGAGGCGTGGATTGACACTGGCCTGCCATGGGGTAAAGGGCACTGAATACAACAGTCCTAGCATAAGCCCTTTTGAAGGAGTTCACTATTACAGCCATTAGACCTACCATAGTTCGACCTCAGGCCAAATTATAGGGAGGGAACACAGCCCCACTCATCAGCATAAAATTAGACTAAAGATTTACTGAGCATGGCCCTTATAGAACTTCAACTTCAGCTTTGAATGGCTCTATGAAGACCTAAAAGACCTTCTAGAACTAACACGCAAAAAAGATATCTTTTTCATTATAGGGGACTGGAATGAAAAGTAGGAAGTCAAGAGACACCTGGAGTAACCTGCAAATTTGGTCTTGGAGCACAAAATGAAGTAAGGTAAAGGCTAATAGAGTTTTTCCAAGAGAAGGCACTGGTCATAGCACACACACTCTTCCAATAACACAAGAGAAGACTATACACATGGACATCATCAGATGGTCAATACCAAAATCAGATTGATTATATTCCTTGCAGCCAAAGATGGAGAAGCTCTAAACAGTCAGCAAAAACAAGACTGGGAGCTGACTGTGGCTCAGATCATAAACTCCTTATTGCCAAATTCAGACTTAAATTGAAGAAAGTAGGGAAAACCACTAGACCATTCAGGTATGACCTAAATCAAATCCCTTATGATTATACAGTGGAAGGGAGAAATAGACTCAAGGATTAGATCTGACAGATATAGTGACTGAAGAACTATGGATGGATGTTTGTAACACTGTACAGGAGGCAGTGATCAAGACCATCGCCAAGAAAAGAAAATGCAAAAAGGCAAAATGGTTGTCTGAGGAGGTCTTACAAATAGCTGTGAAAAAAAAGAGAAGCAAAAGCCAAAGGAGAAAAAGATATACCCATTTGAATGCAGAGTTCCAAAGAATACCAAGAAGAGATAAGAAAGCCTTCCTCCATGATCAATGCAAAGAAATAGAGGAAAACAATAGAATGGGAAAGACTAGAGATCTCTTCAAGAAAATTAGAGATACCAAGGGAACATTCCATGCAAAGGTGGTCACAATAGAGGACAGAAATTGTATGGACTTAACAGAAGTAGAAGACATTAAGAAGAGGTGGCAACAATACACAAAAGAACTGTACACAAAAGATCTTCATAACCCAGATAACCATGATGGTGTAGTCACCAACCTAGAGCCAGACATTCTGGAATGGGAAGGCAAGTCAGCCTTAGGAAGAATCACAACGAGCAAAGCTAGTGGAGGTGATGGAATTTTAGTAGAGCTACTTCAAATCCTAAAAGATGATGCTGTGAAAGTTCTTCACTCAGTATGAGAGCAAATTTGGAAAACTCAGCAGTGGCCACAGGAGTGGAAAATGTCAGTTTTCATTCCAATCCTCAAGAAAGGCAATGCCAAAGGATGTTTAAACTACTGCACTATTGCATTCATTTCACATGCTAGCAAAGTAATGCTCAAAATTCTCTAAGCCAAGCTTCAATAGTACATGAACCAAGAACTTCCAGATGTTCAAGTTGGATTTAGAAAATGCAGAGGAACCAGAGGTCAAATTGCCAACATCTGTTGGATCATCAAGAAAGCAAGAGAAATCCAGAGAAACATCTACATCTGCTTTATTGACTATGTCAACGCCTTTGACTGTGATGATGGAGAAGCCTCATGACAGTCCCAGTCAAACCTAAAGCCTTTGACTGTGTAGTTCACAACAAACTGTGGAAAATTCTTCATGAGATGGGAATACCAGACCACTTTACCTGCCTCCTGAGAAATATGTATACAGATCAGAAGCAACATTGAAAACCGGACATGAAACAATGGACTGGTTCAGAATTGGGAAACAAATCCATCAAGGCTGTATATTGTTACCCTGCTTATTTAACTTATATGCAGGGTACATCATATGAAATGCCAAGCTGGATGAAGCACAAGCTGGAATCAAGATTGCCGGGAGAAATATCAATAACTTCAGATATGCAGATGACACCACCCTTATGGCAGAAAGCAAAGAGGAACCAAAGAGCCTCTTGGTGAAAGTGAAAGAGAAGAATGGAAAAAGCTGGCTTAAAACTCAACATTCAAAAAACTAAGATCATGGCATCTGGTCCCATCACTTCATGGCAAATAGATGAGGAAACAATGGAAACAGTGACAGACTTAATTTTCTTGGGCTCCAAAATCACTGCAGATGGTAACTGCAGCCATGGAATTAAAAGACACTTGGTTCTTGGAAGAAAACCTATGACAAACCTAGATAGCATATTAAAAAGCAGAGACATTATTTTGCCAACAAAGGTCCATTAGTCAAAGCTATGGTTTTTCCACTAGTCATGTATGGATGTGAGAGTTGGACCATAAAGAAAGCTGAGCGCTGAAGAATGGATGCTTTTGAACTGTGAGGTTGGAGAAGACTCTTGAGAGTCCCTTGGGCAGCAAGGAGATCAAACCAGTCAATCATAAGGGATATCAGTCCTGAATATTCATTGGAAGGACTGATGCTGAAGCTGAAACCCCAATACTTTGGCCACCTATGTGAAGAGGCAGCCCATTAGAAAAGACCCTGATGCTGGGAAAGATTGAAGTCAGGAGGAGAAGGGAATGACAGAGGACAAGATGGTTGGATGGCATCACTGACTCAATGTACATGAGTTTAACAAGCTCTGGGATTTGGTTATGGACAGGGAAGCCCGGCATGCTGCAGTCCATGGGGTCACAAAAAGTCAGACACATCTGAGTGACTGAACTGACTGAGCATGGCCCTGCCCATTAGAACAAGACCCAGATTCCTCCACAGCCAATCCATCCCATCACAAAGTTTCCAAAAGTGTCTTATCCTTATCCATCAGAGGGCAGAAAGAATGGAAACCACAGTCACAGAAAACTAACCAAACTGATCACTTGGATCACACATTTGTCTAACTCAGTGAAACTATGAGCCATGCCCTGTAGGGCCACCCAAGACGGATGGGTTATGGTGAAAAGTTCTGACAAAACATGGTCCACTGGAGAAGGGAAGGGCAAATCACTTCAGTATTTATGCCTTGAGAACCCCATGAACAGTATGAAAAGGTAAAGAGATATGAAACTGAAAGATGAACTCCCCAGGCTCGTAGGTGTCCAATATACTACTGACGAAGAGTGAAGAAATAGCTCCAGAAAGATTCAAGAGGCTGAGCCAAAGTGAAAGCAACACCCAGTTGCGGATGTGACTGGTGACAGAATTAAAGAACAATGTTGTAAAGAACAATACTGCATAGGAACCTTGAATGTTAGGTCAAAATCAAGGCAAATTGGAAGTGTTCAAACAGGAGATGGCAAGAGTGAACACTGACATTTTAGGTATTAGTGAAGTAAAATCTTTAACTTAAAAAAAAAAAAGATTCACCAGTTAGTATTGGCATATGCCTGGCAATAAGTTGACTTCATTAAATCAAGGGGTTATAAATTTTTTGTTATTTCCTTAGACTTTTGTACAACTTGTCACATAGTACGTGCTCAGTAACTGTTTACTGCTGAATTAACCATGAGAGGAAATTGAAAACTATACAATATCAGAAACATATACATCACTAGCAATACCTTCATATTTACTCATGATTTCATTTTTAGTACTTCATGGATTCAGCAATCAACAAATATACTTAATAAATGCTTACCAATGTGTGAGACACTGTGCCAGACCAAGATGATGGGAGTGAGTAGGACAGGTTTTAAATGAGATAGTTCAGGCAAACAGTGCAGTTCCTAATACGTGGAAGCTCCCAGAAAATTAATGAGCAGTAGAAGACACAAAACAGACATGGATAGGTCCATGCCAGCCAATCTCTCTCTATATATACATATATAAATGAAGGAAATACATATACATATATACATATACAAATATACATATACATATCTAGGAAGGAACAGTTAGAACCAGATATGGAACAACAGACTGGTTCCAAATTGGGAAAGAAGTATGACAAGGCTGTATATTGTCACCCTGCTTATTTAACACATATTCAGAGTACAATATGCGAAATGCCAAGCTGGATGAAGCACAAACTGGAATCAAGATTGCCAGGAGAAATATCAATAACCTCAGATATGAAGATGACACCACCCTTATGGCAGAAAGTGAAGAAGAACTAAAGAGCCTCTTGATGAAAGTGAAAGAGGAGAGTGAAAAGGCTGGCTTAAGACTCAACTTTCAAAAAACTAAGATCATGGCATCTGGTCCCATCACTTCATGGCAAATAGATGGGGAAACAATGGAAACAGTGACAGACTTTATTTTCTTGGGCTCCAAAATCACTGCAGATGGTAACTGCAGCTATGGAATTAAAAGACACTTGGTCCTTGGAAGAAAACCTATGACAAACCTAGACAGCATATTAAAAAGCAGTGACATTACTTTGCCAACAAAGGTCCATCTAGTCAAAGCTATGGTTTTTCCACTAGTCATGTATGGATGTGAGATTTGTACCATAAAGAAAGCTGAGCACCAAAGAGTGGATGCTTTTGAACTGTAGGGTTGAATAAGACTCTTGAGAGTCCCTTGGACAGCAAGGAGATCAAACCAGTCAATCCTAAAGGAAATCAGCCCTGAATATTCATTAGAAGGACTGATGTTAAAGCTGAAACTCCGAAACTTTGGCCACCTGATGCAAACAACTGACTCATTTGAAAAGACCCTGATGCTGGGAAAGATTGAAGGCAGGAGGAGAAGGGGACAACAGAGGATGATATTGTTGGATGGCATCACCGACTCAATGGACATGAGTTTAAGCAAGCTCTGGGATTTGGTGGTAGACAGGGAGGCCTGACATGCTGCAGTCCATGGGGTCGCAAAGAGTTGAACATGACTGAGTGACTCAACTGAACTGATATTTTTTTTTCGTTTATTTATTTATTTATTTATCTCATATATGTATGAACTTGTGGCTCAGTGGCTCAGTTGCTAAAGAATCTGCCTGCAACGCAGGAGACTTGGGTTTGATTTCTGGGTCAGGAAGATCACCTGGAGAGGAAATGGCAACCCACTCAAACATTCTTGCCTGAAGAATCCCATGGACAGAGAAGCCTGGGAGGTTACAGTCCATGGGGTCGCAAGAGTCGGACACGACTTAGCGAGCAAGTCACTACTACATATATATATATAATGGCACACATACACACACCTAAAAACACACCTAAATATCTTTAACATCTGACTCTACTACCCAGAAATCCACACAAAAAAACAAACTTTTGTCAAGTATTTTTCACTTCATTTTATTTTTTCTTCAAGCTGTGGGCTACTCATAAAAGAGCCTTTCAAATTAATGAAAAAATAGTTGTTGCCATCAAAGACCCTCCAACAGTAGTCAAACATCCTGTAAATTGGCAGCATTCTGCTCAAGCTGTTTAGTTCCCACAGAAGCAAGTCTTTGAAGTTGACAAGGTGTTCATAGACAAAGCAGTAGTTTGCTAAAAATCCATTGCTTTTGTTTTCCTCGAGACCTATTTAAGCCTGATTTGGAAAGAACAAAGCCTGAGTTTCCTAAACCACTGCTGGGCCACTGCAAAACAGACTCCTTCCTACTGAGTGAGGGCCAAAGACTCCCCGTGCAGCTGCTGAAGTCTGTCGATGCACGTTGTACATCTCTGCCTCTCATTGTCCTGTGTTATGTGATTGAGTATAAGACAAAGCTACTCTATTAAATGATCACCAGCCAATCACAATGAAAACACACTCCCCTCCCATGAGGAAGCCTTGGAAAGCAATACAGGGTTAAGTGTGTGAGTTCAGAGGGCAGGGAAACCTGACTCCAAGACTGAACATCAGCTTCTATATTGATAACAATATTAATAGCCACCTTTTATTGTGTGCTTCCAAGTACCAGACACTCTACTAAGTGCTTTGTATTAATTATCTTACTGACATATGCTGTTTTAGCCCAATGGGTGGAAGATCTGCTTCATCACAGAGCAGTTGGAGAAGACATTTGCTCTGCATTCTTGTTCTCTCCTTCCACCTGGAGGGATCTTTGTCCTCTGGATCTCATTATTGCCTTAGTTAACCCTGGGAAGGGATGGCTACCTGTTTGGAAAAGTGAGTTGGTAGAAGTGAGACGTCAAGGCTGAATACCTGCATTTTTTTTTCTCTTTCCAGAATGGACCCACCAGCGGAGAGCACAGCTTCTCTGCTCCATCATGCTCCACGTCTTACAGAACACCACCCCATTTTTGAGAGGCCTGCCTAGGTTAGCAGGGCTTTGCCTCAGCTTTGCTCTTAGCAAGTTAGTTGTCTACAGAATTAAGCCACATTATAATGTCAGTCATAAATGTGGTATTTTGATTTTCCGCTAGCTGACATTTTGGCTTCTTTTTCAACAGGTTCGTCTTCCCTGGTGGCTCAGAGGTTAAAGTGTCTGCCTCCAATGTGGGAGACCCGGGATCGATCCCTGGGTCAGGAAGATCCCCTGGAGAAGGAAATGGCAATCCACTCCAGTATTCTTGCCTGGAGAATCCCATGAACGGAGGAGCCTGGTAGGCTACACTCCATGGGGCCGCAAAGAGTCGGACACACCTGAGTGACTTCACTTTTTTTTCAACAGGTTCAGAATTTGGGGGAAAAGTGCTGATACTTTAAAAGACAAAGTCTTATAATTTTCCAGAGTGTTAATTTTATTTTCTGTAAAATGAGAACAGTAGCACCTATCTCATAGACTAATTGTGACCATAAATGGGATAATACCCGTAGAGTAAGTGAAAGGTATATAATAAGCACATAATAACCATTAGCAATTACAGTGACTGATCTTGTTGTCATCATTATTTTTATCATTTGACTAAATGGCCTGCCAGATCTAGTTCCCTCTTAATAGTCTACAGACATCTGTATTATTAAAGTTACTTTAGCTTTGAGCAAGTCACTTTTTAAGATTCAAAGGATATGATAATAATAATAGTATCTAGATCACAGGGTTTACCTGAGAATTATATTTGGAAAAAATACACATTTAGTGTTTAGCACAGTATATGACATATTAGTGCTTAATAAATGATTACTATTATTTTATATTTATTATGAATCATCCCATTCTTCTCACTCTAATCTCAGCCATGTCTACTGTTTACCAGTATTTAATTTAATCTGGTTCCAAGTGACACATGTATTTTTTATTATACTCCTGGAATTTTATCTTTATCTATATCCCCTAAATCTACTCTCCATTTGTCTAATTTTAATAAAGTATGCTGCTGGTGCTAAGTCGCTTTAGTCGTGTCCGACTCTGTGCGACCCCGCAGATGGCAGCTCACCAGGCTCCTCTGTCCCTGGGATTCTCCAGGCAAGAATACTGGAGTGGGTTGCCGTTTCCTTCTCCAATGCATGCATGCATGCTAAGTTGTTTCAGTCATGTCTGACTCTGAGTGACCCCATGGACAGCAGCCCACCAGGCTCCTCTGTCCACAGGATTGTCCAGGCAAGAATACTGGAGTGGGTGGCCATTTCCTTCTCCAATAAAGTATAGCATTGCCCTTTTTTCCAATAAAGAAATATAGAATGTTTGCTTCAAAAATATAAAGATATTAATTATATACACATTAGTTTTAGAAACTTTAGCAGTGCTGGTCACATACCAACCACACGCATTTTACTGGATTATGGTCACCAACACCCAAAAAATAATGAACAAAGAAAGAAAAATACATGTGAACATCAGGTAGGAAAAAAAAATGTAACAAGAAAGCTGTTTTCTCTCATTTCAGCAGAACAACTTCTCTGAGGTAATGACATTTTAAGCATTTCCTAGAATGAATTTTAACCCAGTGCTAAAGGCAGCCCAGCTTTGTATTTCCTGGTGATAAGTAAAAAGATGATGAAGTTTCGGTATGGTCATTATGAGTTATGGAACATACACAAACACAGCGAGAAGGAAGCATGTTCTCCCTGAATTGAATTGAACTAAAAGACATGTATTTTTAGCAGCTCTGTAGAAAGTACTCTAAATATTCAAAACACAGATAGGGTAATAAATATCCTATTAAACCTGACTCAGAAAAAGTTTTGAATTTAACCTGAAGGTTTTATTAAGATTTCAACATTCTAGAATCTCATGTTGGTCTTCAATGATACATGTTCAAAAAGAGATGACAATCATCAAAGTTGACTTCTTCACTTAAAAGTACAAAAATTTTAAGTAAATTGGAAAAGCTTGATGTTCACCATGTAAACACATTCCCATGGCGACAATCACATTTTTTTATCATTATGAATATTTTATGAGGGTTTGCTTCAAAGACTTGTTTTGAATATATACCTATTAACATATTTGATAAACTAAATCTCTGTGACCATATATATTTCAGGAATTCTCTCACCACTGCCTGGTAAATTGTGCCAAACTCTAATCACATAAGTTCATTCTATTCTAATGATAAGAAAGTCTTTTGCTATAAAGTGAAAAATAACATGATACACAGCTTAATACAACCATGGGGAGATATTTTGAAATAGACTGGTAAATCACCTTCATTTATTTACTCTTTCCCAGTCCTTTCTGTACTCTCAAAGAAAAGAGTAAACATATCTCTAACAGTCTATATAGAAATAACTTTGTGAAAGAGACCCTCTCTAAACTAGAGGAAGTAAGACCCTAGTTTAGAGACCCCCTCTAAACTCTAGAAGTAAGACAGGAATATTTTCTTTTTCCTCAAATTAATTCTGTCCATGAAAAGATATAACAAGAACAGTTTCCTCATGTTAGTTTAAACATGAAACAATATTATCTAAATGTCTGGGTTGAATTCTTTAATGCTATAAAATAATTCTAAACCTAGAGGATGGCAGAAAGTGAAGAGGAACTAAAGAACCTCTTGATGAGGGTGAAAGAGAAGAGTGAAAAAACTAGCGCAAAACTCAACATTAAACATTCAAAAAACAAAGTTCATGGCATCCGATACCATCATTTCATGGCAAAAAGGGGAAAAAGTGGAAGCAGTGATAGATTTTATTTTCTTGGGCTCCAAAATCACTGCAGCTGCTGACTGCAGTCATGAAATTAAAAGACGCTTGCTCCTTGGAAGGAAAGTTATGACAAATCTAGATGGCATATTAAAAAACAGACACCATTTTGCCAACAAGGTCCATATTGTCAAAACTATGGTTTTTACAGTAGTCATGTACAGATATGAGAGCTGGACCATAAAGAAGGCTGAGCACCTAAGAGTTAATGCTTTTGAGTTGTGGTGCTGGAGAAGACACAAGAAGATTGTCTTGGCAGGCAAGGAGATTAAATCAGTCAATCCTAAAGGAAATCAATGCTGAATATTTATTGGAAGGACTGATGCTTAAGCTGATGCTCCAATACTTTGGCCACCTGACATCAACAGCCAACATTGGGAAAGACCCTAATGCTGGGAAAGATGGAAGGCAATAGGATGAGGAGATGGTTAAATAGCATCAATGACTCAATGGACATGAATTTGAGCAAACTCTGGGAGATAGTGGAGAACAGAGGAGCCTGGTGTGCTGCAGTCCATTGTGTCCCAAAAAGTCGGACATGATTAGTGACTGAACAACAACAAAATATTACTGAGATTTTACATGTTGAGTAATAATAGCACACTTAGATTAACAGACAATAAATCTCTTATAAAGCAACAATAAATAAAACCACTAGATATCAGAGAATTGAAAGAAACACGTGTATCCCAATGTTCATTGCAACACTGTTTATAATAGCCAGGACATGGAAGCAACCTAGATGCCCATCAGCAGATGAATGGATAAGGAAGCTGTGGTACATATACACGATGGAATATTACTCAGCCATTAAAAAGAATACATTTGAATCAGTTCTATTGAGATGGATGAAACTGGAGCCTATTATACAGAGTGAAATAAGCCAGAAAGAAAAACACCAATACAGTATACTAATGCATATATATGGAATTTGAAAGATGGTAACGATAACCCTATATGTGAGACAGAAAAAGAGACACAGATGCATAGGACAGTCTTATGGACTCTGTGGGAGAAGGTGAGGGTGGGACGATCTGAGAGAATAGCATTGAAACATGTATACTATCATATGTTAAACAGAATGCCAGTCCAGGTTCGATGCATGAGACAAGTGCTCAGGGCTGGGGCAATGGGATGACCCAGAGGCATGGGATGGGGAGAGAGGAGGGAGGGGGGTTCAGGATGGGGAACACATGTAAACCCATGGCTGATTCATGTCAATGTATGGCAAAAACCACTACAATATTGTAAAGTAATTAGCCTCCAACTAAAATAAATTAATTAAAAAATAAAAATAAAATCTATACCTAAAGCAGAAAAAAAAAATAAACTGAATCAGCCGATGATGTAATTTACTACATCAATGGCAGAAAAGAAGCATTTTTTGATTTTACATCTCAAACTTGGTAAATGATGAATGAGTTTCACATACTGAACCCAAAGGCCATGAGAAGAGTGTTTCTAACATGCTGGAATCAAATTATATGACAGAAGCAGGAAATAGTTTAAAAAACACATCAAAAATTATATTCCAATTACAGCATTCTTAGGAATGAATGCTACAGGTCAGATTACATATTATATGTTACACATTCCTATTTACAACCCCCTGTTTAGACTCATTGAAAGTTTATAGAAACGATTTCCATTTTAACTGAATCATTTCTTATACCTGATTTCAGTTGACTAATAAAACTTTTTGATAAAGAAGAAAAAAAAAAGGAATTGAGATAATACAGCACATTATATGTCTTCAGAACAAAATATATAAAAAGTTAAATACACAAGTTAAACAACAAATATCAGTAAGTATATTGACAGATTTTGTTCCAATAAATTAAGGAAGAAACGTTTAGATTTTTACCTCACAACAGTGACAAAAAAACATTGCACTTGACTTAACATTTTAAACATATAAAATAGGGCCAGAAGAAAATTAATGTAAAATTTTCTAACCAAACTGCCTCCTGGCTATGCTGGAGTTATCAGTCTCAGACACACCTTGCTCCCATAAATAGCTTATAACTTAGCAAAGTATATGAGGTAACTGTTTTTAGGCAATGGAAATAATAAATACAAACCTATGATTCTGGAATGAAGGTAACATATGGTCTGAGCCTCACACTGGACTCAGCTTTCTGCCTGGGGGCAAATCATGGAGGCTGGGCCAAGGCAGACAATTTGAGATAAAGAAGCAGAGATGAGAGTGTGGATTCTGAAGAAGCTATAATTTGCAGGGCACATTGCCAGAGGAACAGGAGCTAAGCTAAGCTAGAATTTCTCAAGAATCCTGTGCAGGTTCTTTAGAGATCCTTAACTAAAGCTGGACCATGGCCCAGGGAGGGATTCTGAAAAGTCTAGAGATTGTGTGGGGCTGAGAGCTTAGTGGATATACCAGGATTATACAGTCCTGGTAGTTATGGGAGGTCTAACCCACCCAGATTAGAGGGATCTTATTGAGACATCACTAATTCCTTGAGACCCCAGAAAGATGATTGCTTAGTAATAAGAATCAGTTTTAGAGAAAAGAAAATTCCATAGGATTGAGGACAAAACCAAATAGCCAACTCTAACAAAAACTAAACCCTCACAGGATAGAAGGTATTCAACAATGCTTTCACTCCAAGCCAGGAAAAAAAAAATGGGTACTCTTTAAAGGAGGATGGCATAATGCCACTTTTCTACATTTCAGTTCAGTTGCTCAATCGTGTCCAAATCTTTGTGACCCTATGGACTGCAGTTCGCCAGGCTTCCCTGTCTATCACCAATTCTCAGCTTGTTCAAACTCATGTCCATCAAGTTGGTGATGCCATACAACCATGTCATCCTCTGTCGTCCCCTTCTCCTCCTGCCTTCAATCTTTCCCAGCGTCAGGGTCTTTTCAAATGAGTCAGTTCTTCGCATCAGCTGGCCACAGTATTGGAGTTTCAGCTTCAGCATCAGTCCTTCCAATGAATATTCAGGACTGATTTGTATCCTAATTTATATACCCAATTCTGAAAGGTATATGGTGATATTCATGGTTTCATTTGCAATTTTCTAATGGCTAATGATGTTGAAACCTTTTCATGTGCTTATTTGTCATCTATGTTCATCTTTCATCAAATGTCTCATTATGTCTTTCACATATTTTCTAATTAGACAGTTTGGTGCTTTATGTTGACTATTGAGAGTTCTTGATATATTCCAGATACTTTGTCAGATATGTGATTTGCAAACACTTTCTCTTTGTATGCAGTTTGTCTTTTATACTCTTACCAGAATACTTTGCAGAACAAAATATTTTTCATTGTGACAAAGTCCAATTTATCATTTATTTCCTTTTACAAACCATACTTGCAGTGTCAATTCTAAGAAAACTTTGCTTCTCCCTAAATTCTGAAGATTTTCTACTCTATAAAGTTTCACATCTTGACATTTTACATTTCAGTCCACAACCCATTGAAGTTAATATTTGTACAGACATACCTCATTTTATTGTGATACATTGCAGTGTGCTTTACGATCCTACATTTTAGAAACAGAAGGTTTGTGGCAACTCTGCCATTTTTCCAGGAGAATCTTCTGCCAAGCTATGAATCGTGTGTGAGGGTAGAAAAAAAGAATATTTTCAATCACATAGATCTCTGGGTTGGGAAGATCCCCTGGAGAAGGAAATGGCAACCCACTCTAGTATTCTTGCCTGGAGAACCCCACGGACAGAGGAGCCTGGTGGGCTACAGTCCACAGGGTCACAAAGAGTCAGACACAACTGAGTGACGAAACAAAAACAATAACAACAAAACATATTCAAAAACTTTACCTCCAATGTATCCTTTTTTGGAGAAAAATTACTTCTGGAAGATATGTTCCACCAAAAAGATGAACAAGGAATAAGAAGATAGTGGACCCAGAAAATGGAAGATCCAAAGGAGGAGGGGTGTGAAAAGAATCTTCAGTATCACAGTAAAGATGATACTAACATAATAGCTGAGACAGTTGTACGTGTGGTCCAGTTGGGGATGAATTAAGGACATATACTGAGAAAGCAAATAAAGAAACCAACTGAATATGAAAAACAAAAAGGTGTATAAGAATAACAATATAATCAGAGAATGAATAATAAATGATAACCATAATAATGTAAATACCAAACATTGATCCAGAAATATTTTTTACTTAGGATGATGGAAATTATATGTGTGTTTGTTGGGATGGTGGTAAAAGAAGGCTAGGCTTTATCACTACAGATAGTGACAAAAAAATAGAAATCAATAAGTAGCATTATAATCATATTATTTAGAGTATGAGAAGTAAAAACTAAAAGAAATAGCTATAATAATTGAAATTTGTTCTCTCTGGGAAAAATGAAGGGACAGGGAGGCACAAATGATTGTGCTTAACCCTGTAATCTGAAGTCAATGTAAACTTTTATTTTCAAAGACTAAAAAATAAATTATAAATTATATTAAAAACAAGTAAATAAAACATAAAGCCAACAAATGAACAAAATAAGGCAAAAACAAACTCATACACACAGGGAACTAGTCAGTAGTTACCAGAGGGGAAAAGTGTTGGGGATTAGGTGAAATGGGTCAGTCAGATCAACTGTATGGTGAGGGATGGTGGCGGTGATCAATCTGTAGTGTATACAGATGTTAAACTACAATGCTGCACAGCTGAAAATTATATATTAAAAGTTTTTAATAAAGAATGATGGGGATGTTAACAACCGCAAATGAACATAAAAATGTTACTTCTATTCCTTGAGTTCCTATTAGAGAAGCAAGTATGAGGCCTGAGGACTGACTCTTCCCCTTCTCATGCTCAGATTGGATATCATTGACCAATCACCAATCCCTTTCCAGAAGACCATGGACATTTCATCAGAAACCTTCCTAACAGTGCATGCCAATAATCACCATTAATCAGAATCAACATGCCTTAATTTCCAATATCAAATGAAACTTTTGCATACTTAACCTTTATAAAATCTTGCAATATAAATTGTGTTCATTTGCAAATGATGAAACTGATGTTTAGTGTAGTAAGTATAGAAGCAAGACATAATCTCAGTTCTCTCAGACTGCATAGTTTACAGATACATACCCCTCCCCTCAAAATCCACTTTGCACAGTCTCATACCTATTCTTGAAATGAAGCAGATGGCAGACTACACCACAAAGCCTTCTAAATACCTAGGAAGCTCTGAGACACATCATAAAGATTTCTAGCAGGCAATTTGACACATAGGTCTGTGGTTCAGGAACACTACAGGAGCTCCAAAAGTGGACTTGGGAGTCATGAGCATGCAGATTGGGGCTGAAGTTAAGCATAGATGAGATCACCAAGGGATAGCTATAGAGTGAGAAGAGAGGGCAGGAGAGCAGAAGAGAGCAGAGTGAGAAGCAGGACGCGCACATGACATTTAAGCAGAGGAACTCAAAATCTTACCTGGGAGCTGCTGGGAAAAGATGTTCTCTTTCATTGAGCTATTACCAGGTGGAGTCTGGCACAAGCCGAATCCCCTGTAAAGCACACCCAAAATGTGAAGAGATCAGTGCTGCAATCAGGCCTACCCCTGGATTTTGTAAGTATGTGAGATAACTTGTATTGTTTTAATCTAAGTAAAAGGGTATTGGGGTTTCAGATTTCTAATACTTACACCTGAAGATGCTGACCTTTTCTTACCAAGATGTTGAAAGTATCAGAAGGCAAAACTTATGAAATAGAAGCTATACAAATTTCTGTCATATACATTTTCCATCATCATTAAATAACTCTTCTTCACTGACCATTCAGTTGTGATTTCCAGACTTTCCACCCACTGTAACACTATCTTAAACCAGCTATGCACGTGCTGCTTGGGGATCATTTGTCTTCCTTGTACAGATCATGTCCCATCTACTTGGATGATGCTTAAGATTACCCTCTTATCAGCCCTTGAACAGTCTGAAGAAAGAGCCCACCATTTAAGCATTTTATTCACATTATTACTGAGTCTGTTACTACAGTATCCACTACATCATTGAAGCACCATATATGCTCGTAGAGTGAATAATATAACATTAGAAGTTGTTCCTTATGTGCTGCTGCTGCTGCTAAGTCGCTTCAGTCGTGTCTGACTGTGTGCGACCCCATAGACAGCAGCCCACCAGGCTTCCCAGTCCCTGGGATTCTCCAGGCAAGAACACTGGAGTGGGTTGCCATTTCCATTTAAGATGAGATTTCTAGGCTGCAAAGAAAAGTCCTCTACTTTTGCAGACAAACTTCCTGTGCTTCACATGGATGTAACTGATGCCATTTCATACATTATACTTAGGTTGTTTGACATAACTGCATAAATAAGTCATTATAGAAGCTATGACTGAAGATTTGAAATACCCCTCAGATCTCAGTGTCTAAGATAAAACAGTGATGTATCTTGCCAGACCTGGTGATTTCCTTTTGCTCTTTTATATTGCTGCCAGTATGTGTGCTAAAGTCTTTTATGATATACAGCTTGCCAGGTGTAGCTGAATTAATTTTGCTCAAATCTCACAACTAACAATTGTGCTTTTCTCTCACTGGCACTCACTCTAACGAAGTCCTACACTCTGTGTTAATTTTCAGTCCCCCAGGTAGATGTTTTCACAGTTATGAGGTGAACCTAACTCCATGGTTGGCCATTAAACACCTGTGCTTAAATCATGGGCTTCTTGCCTCTTCCCTTTGAAATAATTTCTGGATTAGCATACATTCTGAAAATTCTGAATTTTATGTAATATCTAACCTCATGATCTCAACCTTTACTAACCAAACAGGCAGACCTTGGCATTAAGATTGAACAAAGCTGATAAGTAACAATGTCAACAGGTTTTATTCTTTCTGGCGACACAAAACTAAATTCATCCATGCTCTCTAAGACACATTGTTTGATCGGGAAGAAAGCAAAATCATTCTAATCTTTCACCACAGTGCCCTCCAGAAACATCAGCGTATGTGTGTACATATGCTGTTATCTTTTGAAACTAATAAAAATCAGTCACTGAGGAAATGTAGTAACACCCATTAGAGGCAGAGCTGTTGGCAGTCTCTGGAGCTCACCACGAGTGAAGGTGTAGAGTGAGGAAAAACTTGCCAAGCAGAACCCATGGGCTATATAATCTTCTTCATGAAAGCTGGAACAGCCAGTTTTTGTGCAGTGTGACATTTCACAGGACACATTCAGGTTAGTACTCTCATGAGGGGAAAAGCCCATAAACCAAAACTTTCAAGCAGAGCATGATTTTGGAAAGGACAGAGAATAGTAAACTATATTCTATTGGATGCAGTAATGTTTCTACCAACAAGAAATTATAGGCCATTTTACTGAATGAACAATAATTCAAGTGAGATAAACCTGATTTGACTAAGACAATGGAAATGATTTTGTATCTTTCTCAATAAAATATGAATTATTCAAAATTCCATGAAGTTATTCATGTCTCATCTGAATGTCAAATGCTAAGAAAATCAGTGGCAATATTTTAAAAATAAATTTTACTTTTATTGAAATTTCACTTGGTGCAAATCAAATTCAGGTCTGTATCTTGCTTGTGTTTCCTATACCGATGACCACACGATATGCTTCAGGTAAAACATGGCACATTTAAACAGATGTAATGATAACTGACCAATTAAAAGATGAAGTTCGGATGTAACCTCTGCCATGCAGTCCTCCCTCGCTCCACTTTCCTCACTTTAAAGATTCTATTCTATGCTTCTCCCGCTGATGATTTTCTAGAACTGTGTCTTGGACAAAGACTCTACCTTCAACCTCTTTGCATTACCACAATATTTTACACACCATAGGTGCAGACTCAGTACATGTAGACAGAATGAAACTATTGAAAAAATAACCATAACTCTCATCTGGTTTTTTTTGAATGTCAACTTTCACTTTTCCATGAGTTGGTACCCCAGTGCTTCTGAAAGATATCTCTGGAAAGGGGAAACAACTTCAAGAGAAAAACAGTCTAAAGAGAACACTAGAGCAAGAATCCACCACAAGAATCATCATAACCTGCTACTCAGCAACTTTATTTTACAGATAAACTGAAGACCTGATAAATTAAGCAGCTTGTTTCAAGCAGCTCAATGGCAGAATTGGAACCCAGTGCTCTGACTGTGCTGTTGGGGCACTTTTGACCCTACTCTGCTGATGCTGAAACATGTACATCTTATTAGGACTTGGAGTGTGTATTTTCGTTCATTTATTTCGTATCATTTGCATGCCATAAACACTTTATTCCTTGTATGGGCTCAATGTGTTTTTTTCCCCAAACTCCCCACATAGAACAATACAGAAACAGAAAATGATAATAATAATGAACAGATGAGTGAAATGGAAACAGATGCTATTCTATAAGTAAGCTTTTGGCATTCCCTTAAAATGTTCTTTTATTTTTAAGCTTTCCATAAAATGTGCATGCCCTGAAACAGGGAACTCAAAGCCAGCGCACTGGGACAACCCTGAGGGATGAGATGGGGAGGGAGGTGCAGGCGGTTTCAGAATAGGAGACACATATACACCCATTGCTGATTCATGTCAATGTATGCCAAAAAACCACTACAATATTGTAAAGTAATTAGCCTCCAATTAAAATAAATTAATTAATTGTTTTTAAAAATGTGCATGCCCTGTTTCTCCAGTTACTTGAAGACAATGGTAATGTCATAGACCTGTTCACACATTAATGAATTCTTAGAGTACCAATATGGCACCCCAGGTGGCATGGTTATCCATAAATAATCACTACCCAGAGGATGCCTCCCCGTCTCAGAGGTGATGATCGCCCAACCGTCATGCCTTCCTACTTATGTACATGTTGATGGCAGCAACCAGAAACATTTGTAAGACCTGAGCTGCATACAAATTGATACCTTTTGCCCATTTGTTAATTATAAGAGCCACTGACACTACTGGCAAGGCTGTGCATACTTTTACATGGTCATCGTAATTACCAAGATTTAGTATATGTTTTTGTGCTATGACATCAATCAAAGTTCAGTTTCTGACATGTGTAGCAGAAGCAATATGTTCCACATAGGTTATTTCTGGAATTGCATGACTTACTGTAATAGAGTTCTGTCATGTAGCTCTATTGCACCAACTTTACCTGCCCTGCTGTGGCTGTCTGAGCTGTGTTACATTTATGCCCTCTCCAGCATGCACAAAATAAGGTGATGGCATGGAGAAAAGAAAATTTTTTTAGGAATTTGTTTTATTGACCAATATGAACAAATCTAAAATTCTTTTCTGGAGATAGTTTAAATACTAATACTATGGTCTTCTAAACCTCTTGGTGTATTTCAAATATATACCTTACATAACTAGCCTTAGAAAACCAAAACACTTTGCATATTTCCTTTCATAATTTACTTAATAACTGAAATAAATGGAAAATATCAAAATGTTTACTTGTTAAGAGAGAAGATTGTCCAGGTCCTATTACTCACTGCTCTATAAAACATGCTTTTGGCAGGAGATCCTAATGCAAGGAGAAAATTTTTTCTTAAAAAATAAAGGACAGAACATTGAAATAGTTTCTTTCCTACACTTAATTCCACATTGAATTTGCACAAGTATTTCAAGGACAGATTTGGGATTGAAAACAGAAAGAGACAAAATGATATCAGAATTTGACAGAAAAATTAGAGTACCCTTGAAAATGAGAGTGAAAGTCACTCAGTTGTGTTCGACTCTTTGTGACCCCATGGACTATGTCCATGGAATTCTCTAGGCCAGAATACTGGAGTGGATAGCCAATCCCTTCTCCAGTGGATCTCCCCAACCCAGGGATCAAACCCAGGTCTTCCATGTTGCAGGCAGATTCTTTACCATCTGAGCCACCAAGGAAGCCCAAGTGATGCTAAAAGAAAGCAATGCACAGGAGAACCTTCTTTAATTGCTAGGAGAAAAAATTCCAATTATAGACAAATTTAATTTCATTCCCAGAATTTAACTAACAGCCTAAGATTTGACATGCTACATCAGTGTATTATGAAAATCAGTCACAACTCCTGACAAATGTACAATGTTCTGTTCTAAAAAACTTTTGAATTAGATCTATCTCAAAAAATAGCAAGGAAACTGACCTAGCACATGTTTACATCACGGGACATACTGTTTGAAATAAATCTTTTTATTCTTAATACTTGGTGTGTGAAAACGAATGTGTAAATTCATTCATTTTTTTTAATCAGCTTTAACATAAATTGAAATCCCCAAATTAGCAGAAAAGGGCAAGGACAAGTGGAATAACTAATATATGCACTTTTAACTTTTATAAGATGGTTGAAATTATAATAATTCAGGGCAAAGGCTAGTAGAGTTTTGCCAAGAGAATGCACTGCTCATAGAAAACGCCCTCTTCCAACAACACAAGAGAACACTCTACACATGGACATCATCAGATGGTCAATACCAAAATCAGATTGATTATATTCTTTGCATCCAAAGATGAAGAAGCTCTATACAGTCAGCAAAAACAAGACTGGGAGCTGACTGTGGCTCAGATTATAAACTCCTTATTGCCAAATTCAGACTTAAATTGAAGAAAGTAGGGAAAACCATTAGACCATTCAGGTATGACCTAAATCAAATCCCTTATGACTATACAGTGGAAGTGAGAAATAGCTTTAAGGGACTAGATCTGACAGACAGAGTGCCTGAAGAACTATGGACAGAAGTTTGTGACATTGTACAGGAGGCATGGATCAAGACCATTCCCAAGAAAAGGAAATGCAAAAAAGCAAAATGGTTTTCTGAGGAGGACTTACAAATAGCTGTGAAAAGAAGAGAAGGAAAAGGCAAAAGTGAGAAGGAAAGATGTACCCATTTGAATGCAGAGTTCCAAAGAATAAGAAGGAGAGATAAGAAAGCCTTCCTCAGTGATCAATGCAAATAGAGGAAAACAATAGAATGGGAAAGACTAGAGATCTCTTTAATAATATTAGAGATATCAAGGGAAAATTTCATGCAAAGATGGACACAATAAAGGACAGAAATGGTATGGACCTAAAAGAAACAGAATATATTAAGAAGAGGTGGTAACAATACACAGAAGAACTACACAAAAAAGGTCTTCATCATCCAGATAATCATGATGGTGTGATCACTCGTCTAGAACCAGACATCCTGGAATGTGAAGTCAAGTGGGCCTGAGGAAGCATCACTATGAACAAAGCTAGAGAAGGTGATGTTATTCCAGTTGAGCTATCTCAAATCCTAAAAGATGATGCTGTGAAAGTGCTACACTCAATATGCCAGCAAATTTGAAAAACTCAGCAGTGGCCACAGGACTGGAAAAGGTTAGTTTTCATTCCAATCCCAAGAAAGGCAATGCTAACAATTGCCCAAACTACCGCACATTTGCACTCATCTCACATGCTAGTAAAGTAATGCTCAAAATTCTCCATACCAGGCTTCAACAGTATGTGAACCGTGAACTTTCAGATGTTCAAGTTGGATTTATAAAAGGCAGAGAAACCACAGATCAAATTGCCAACATCCACTGGATCATTGAAAAAGCAAGAGCTCCAAACATCTATTTCTGCTTTATTGACTATGCCAAAGCCTTTGACTATGTGGATCACAACAAACTGGAAAATTCTTCAAAAGATGGGAATACCAGACCACCTGACCTGCCTCCTGAGAAATCTGTATGCAGGTCAAGAAGCAACAGTTAGAACTGGACATGGAACAACAGACTGGTTCCAAATGAGGATAGGAGTACGTCAAGGCTGTATGTTGTCACCCTGCTTATTTAACACATATGCAGAGTACATCATGATAAATGCTGGTCTGTATGAAGCACAAGCTGGAGTCAAGACTGCAGGGAGAAATATCAATAACCTTGGATATGCAGATGACACCACCCTTATGGCAGAAAGTGAAGAACTAAAGAGCTTCTTGATGAAAGTGAAAGAGGAGAATGAAAAAGCTGGCTTAAAATTCAACATTCAGAAAACTAAGATCATGGCATCTGGTCCCATCACTTCATGGCAAATAGATGGGGAAACAGTGGAAACAGTGACAGACTTTATTCCAGGGGGCTCTAAAATCACTGCAGATGGTGACTGCAGCCATGAAATTAAAAGACATTTGGTCCTTGGAAGAAAAGTTATGACCTACCTAGGCAGCATATTAAAAGGCAAAGACATTACTTTGCCAACAAAGGTCCATCTAGTCAAAGCTATGGTTTTTCCAGTAGTCATGTAAGGATGTGAGAGTTGGACTACAAAGAAAGCTGAGCACCAAACAATCAATGTTTTTGAACTGTGATATTGGAGAAGACTCTTGCGAGTCCCTTGGACTGCAAGGAGATCCAACCAGTTCATCCTAAAGGGAATCAGTCTCGAATATTCATTGGATGGACTGATGTTGAAGCTGAAACTCCAATACTTTGTCCACCTGATGCGAGGAACTGACTCATTTGAAAAGACTTGGATTCTGGGAATGATTGAAGGTGGGAGGAGAAGAGAACAACAGAGGATAAGATGGTTAGATGGCCTCACCGACTCAGTGGACATGAGTTTTAGTAAGCTCTGGGAGTTCACGATGGACAGCCTGGCATACTGCAGCCGATGGGTTTGCAAAGAGTCAGACATGACTGAGCAACTGAACTGAACTGAACTGAAGTGATATGCAATGAATATTGTTTTTATAAGCATGTTCAATAGTAACTGTAACATAAGAAATTGGTATCTATGTATACATATTCAAAATTTTCTATAATATGTAGCATAGACAGATATATAGATAGAACATAGATAATTGATATAGCTATTGATAGATGCATAGGTAGATAGATGATATTTCAATGGATATAGAAAAGCAGATTATGTTTCTCAAGGCAAAAATGCCTGAAACTTAATTACAAATAATGAAATGTAGATCAGGTCAGCAGGTCAAATATTTATGTAGATGCATAAACTGTAGATAAGTTTACACAGCATCTTTTTCTAAAATACAATCAACGTCGTCAATGACTTACGTTCTTTTCCTAAAGTCTAACTGAAACTATGTGATTTTATTACATATATTCCCTGTTATCCCAAATTTTCTGTCTTTAATTAAAAGTTTCTAAAGTATTTGTTACTTCCTTGGGGAATGAGCCAGAGGTCCATTTTCTAACTAGAATGTTTCATCTGCCAGGAAGAGAAATGTGGAAAGATCTAATCACTAAAAACATTATAACTAGAAATTAGAACACCTGTTATTCAAATTAATAGAATCACCAGCTCATAGATGACTTTCAAGTCCATTATCATAGCATCTGAAGAGTTCACGATTCCAGGGAGGAAGGCAAATCTTGGAAATATACCTCCTGAAGAGTGCTTGACAATAAAACCTTTGTGAAATAATAGAAGAAAGAATTATAATTTTTTTTCAGAATATCATGGTTCAAAAGAAAGATGTGATAATGGGATAGATTGCTCCTGAGACTTGGAAGGTGACATTCACTCTCACATACTATCAGTTCATCAGAGAGCAAAAGGTATTCCTATCTGAAATTAGCTGCAGAGACCTTTGTGCAATGAATTATTGGCTTTAGCCCATTCAGTGGTTTCCATCACATCATAAAATTTTACACTAATTAAAACATTCATTTTTGACTCATCTGTGGACCTAAGGAATAAACACACATACACACATACACACACACACACTGAACTACTTACCTGCTATAGACACACTCTGAGCAAAGTGTTTACTACTTAAACATGTCTGCTCTTGTGTTGTCTTACATTCTATTTAAGTCAGTATGTTTATGTTACTTAATGTGGTCTAGAGGACCAGGATCCTTTCTACATAGGCCTCTATAAAACATCAACAAAGCATCACAAATGTTAGCTATTTAGCATATGAATTTTGATAGCAATAGTGGCTCTTGTAAGAAAATCTTCCCTAACCCATTTGATTTGGTTAAGATGCTCCTTCTCTGTACTCCCACAATGGCTAGAGAATATATTAGTCACTCCTCTTAGAAAAGTCTTGTATGTTGAGATGCTTGCTTTTTTTTCTGGATCCTAACTAATTTGAAAACTCAAATTATATCTTATTCATTTCTAGCTTACCAACATCTAGTGTACAGGCCTTCATTTGTGCTTAATACTTGTTGGTTTAATTAGCTATTTATTCCATCTGCCCCGCTTACAATGTTGCCTCCCCTAAAACCTATCTACCTTCAACCTTTACAAAGAGAAGTTAAAATGAATTCACATAGACACTTGAATTTTGTGGATCATCCTTTCTATTAGAAATAAACTTCAAATATGGTTCTCTTGCAAGGTCAGGAGCAGTTGAAAGCAGCAACGGAAGGAGAAAGTCTTTGGATCACCATCAAGGCAGTAACTGTGGAGCTGTAACCAAGAAGCTAGCGTGTGATTCCAAAAAAAGCCACACTTCCCATATAAACTCAGTAGCCAGCCACTAATGACACCCACAGAGTTACAGAAGGTCAGGCACCCTACTCTTCTGCCTTTTTTTTTTCCTTATCTTGAATTTTGGTTGGTATTCTGATCCTTCTACATTGATGGGCTAGTGGAATTGATGGCTACATCTGTTCTTCAAAATCATTACCGTTTTCTCCAGAGTTCAGAGATGAGGACTGCTGGTAAAGGGAAAAGGAACATCCACATATAAGTCTGATATAGTCACTGACAATATTGTTGCTTCTTTTCATTAAGCATCCTAGGAGAAAGAATTGTGAAGTGGATATGAGCTTTATTTATAATAAGGTAAGCAACTCTACCCTACATATAGGACTGAGGTCCTTCATTCTCTACCTCATTAGAATATAAAAATTATAGCCTCAGAAAGTAAGAATGATTGGGGGGGCAGTCTTTGTAATTTTCCCTATCCCTAATATAGTATCCTACATGTCATGTACCCTGAGTCCAATAAATTCTTTCCAGATGTATTTATTATTACCTCACATTCCATCGGGGCAGACACAGAAGTATTTTTTATAGTTTGGAAACCTCGCCACAGAAATGTGAAGGGACCCTCGCAGCTTGAGTGACCCCCATCCTTATTCTGCTGCCTAACTGCAGACCATGAAACACATGAATGAATGGAATTGAAAGTTTCTTAACCTGAGCTGGCTTCAGGGGATCCAGGAATGCAACGAGTCATACAAAAACTTGCTCCTGTGTGTAGTTCTCTATTTTCTGGCAAAAATTCTCAGTATTATCAGATTCTAAAAAGTCATTACGCCCAAAACACTAAGTCCTAAGAAAATGGATACATTATAAAAGATTCTTCATTCAGTCCTACAGTCAAATATTTTCTAACATTTCCTCCCATAAAAATATCTCCTTTATGCCAAGAGGAATACATGGTGAATGTGACAGCTACAACTTCCCCAGAGGTTTACAGCCTCGTAGGAAAAAATAGAACACATAAAAATGACCAGAAACAAAGCAATAATAGGTTTTATGTGAGTGGCACAAATGTCCCATGAAATTTCAGAAAAGGGACATCCCTTTTGTTTGGTGCTTAGTGTGCAAAATGGCATTCAAGTCCAGCTCTTGCAGCCTATAAGATTTCTATAGACAAAGACAGGAGTGAGGGAAAGGGAGATGACTGGCATTCACATTCAGAGAATCAAATAACCAAAGTCAGGAGGTTGGAAAGAAATAACTTTGAAAATTCAAAAGATATTGGAAGAAATTAGTTTGATGACAGCTTTTGTGCAAAAGGCAGTAAAAAATAAGTGTGGAAATACAGGTGGTGAATATGAAGGGGAAAATTTGGACTGCAACATGTAAAACAAAAGAAGTTATGAAAAGTCTTGGGGCCAGAAAGTGGCACTATCAAAGCAATATTTTAGGAATAATAATCCTTGGCAAGTATGCAGAAGGCACTGTTGAGGAGAAGAAGGTCAAGAGGATAAAAGACCAGTGCAAAATTGGAGCTGTATTAGTATAAACTATTGCTGCTAATACCATTGACAGAAAGGTGGATAAGGGAGAATTTGTGACCAAAGTAACAGGAAAGTATGATTGACTGGGTCCCTGTCCATAAAGTGAGGAATAACAATGAGTAGCTACTTCAAATTTAAATGAGATAAAGCATGCAAAACTTAGAGCACTATCTGATACATAGTAATAGTATTGTGATTGATGTCATTCATTTTAAGAAAAGTAGGGAGAAATAAAATCCTACTGAAATTGAATCCTAGTTATATGATGTAAGAGTATTTAAAATATGGGGTGGGGGTCAAAAGGAGAAGGTTTAGGGCAAATAGGAGAGAAGTACATGTGGAGATGAAAGACTGGTTACAGAAATACAGGGTTGAGGTGGAAAAACTAGTCAGAGGACAAATAAAAGCAAGGCACTGTATAACAGGTCCTGGGTGAAAGTCCAGATTTTAGAATTATCCACCTAACAAAATTAACAAACTATGGAAGTGGATGAGATTTCTAAAGATATGATGTGGAGAGATAAGTGGAAAGATACAATGAAAGATTTCAGAACATTCAGAGTGTCCAAGTTTAGGGAACAAAGGAAGGAGGGAACTTAGAGAGGACGAGAAAGAACCAGATTAATGCTGTTTTCAGAAAGCCACAGAAGAGGAACTCATTAACTGATGGTTACAGAGATACTTCCAAGACTTAGAAAAAGAAGTATATGCATGTGATCATACATAGGTAATTTAATATAATCATTCTTCAGAATGCTGGCAGAGAGGGTGTCCCCAACAGGAAGTAGAGGTCAGACTGTATCTGGAGGAAGTAGGGTGGTTTAGAGATTAGGAAATGTGAAGCTAAGTTTGGCATGAGACAGGGCTCAGGTGCAAAACAGAAAGTCACGAAGAAAGACCAGCCAAGGTAGCTAGCCCAACAGGTTAGTCTAAGGCAGAATCCACAGAGATAATACAGAGAAAAACTGAAGCAGAATGGAAACAGTACAGTTTAGTGGCTTGATTACTCTTAACTCCAGAGTCAGACTGACTGCCTTATATTTGAGCTTTGCAACCTCAGGGAAGTTCCATCCTTCTGGGTATCTTACTCTCATCACAAGGAAAATAAAACCTGCTGCACGGTGTTGGCATGATATGAGTTAAATGAGCTAAAAGAGATAAAAGAACTGATGCATATAAGGCATTCAGTGCAATGACTGGCACTTAGAAATGTTAGCACTAACTATTAATGATGGGGACACTCCAGTTGCTTTTTAGTAGAAACCCAAAGGTAAGACAAGGAGAGTCTACCTGGGGGATTAGATTCACCAGCCTATTTGAGAAAGACCTTGCATAGCAATGTGCCACATAGCCATTGTTCTTTAGGAAATGGAGGGTCATTTAAACTGTTTTTACAAAATAGTGACACAAAATACATTTAAGAGTTAATGTTGAAGTAGTATTCAGAATGGTTTCAACAAAAGAATGTCTTGTTAAATTCATTTCCCATTGCTTTTTTTTTAACATTTTCCCATTGTTTCAGTCCTCTCAGCATTTGGTCCTGAGTGTTCACTCCCCATAGACTATCCCTCTCCTGTAATGTGTATTGAGATCCCTTCCACTGGGTATATATTTAAGGGTTTTCTCCTATTATAATGATTTCCAGCCTGAATGTGGAACAGGAAAGTATACTCTTCAATGCAACTGTGATAAGTATTTAAAATAGCTAAGTTTTCGAATCATTGAAAAATGATGGAATGTTTGTAGAATTTTCAATCATCACAGACAAGTCCACTTAACTTCATCATATTTAAAACTGGTTTATTGTGCATAAACGGTTGGAACAAAACACATGTAAAACAATATTGCTTTCCAGAAATGACAAGAATATTCTACAAGTGAAAACCAGCCTGTGACCCCCTCCCCGCACTTTCCCTTTCCTGTGTGTGTTCTAGAGGCTTGCTGCATGCCAGCAATGCTGCAAACCAGTCTCACATTTGCTAAAAATAATTGCTTTTCTTCTGTGTCTGCTCAGGCATGATGCTCCGAAATAAAGTACAAAGCACAGCAGCTTCAATTAACAAATACAACTACAATATTTTTCAATTCTATGTAGATTCATTTTACCCCAAGGATATTAGAACACATCAGAAAGTTGAATATTATTCCTCTAACATCTGTCATCAAAACCAAAATCATACAGTGAAATTCACACAAATCACAGCAAACATGCCATCCCACAGCAAGAGTCAAACATCCACCCTATGCTACAGCCTTCAAAATATTGAGATAATTGATGGATAGTCTTCTTTTCTTGTCTCATCACCAAGGTTTCGCTTCAAAACAATACCACATGATGAGTCCACTTTTTTTGATGCTAACATGTGAATACTGCTGTCATAATTTAGTATGCAGCGCGCTGGTCTGAATCGACATGTTTGTAAGGGATTCCATCATGTCAAACGGAGGAGAAGGGAAAATCTGACAGCAGGCATTTGTTGGATATGGCCAAATCTCTGCTGGATCCTGCTTTCACTGCACAGTCTCTGAAGCACAGAAAACTTATCCCACTTTTATAAAGCCACGCATGCATGAAACTGAGGGTAGAATTTCAAGCAGGAATTGATGCCTTAGTAAAAATGTGTGTAATTTCCCCATATAAAAGAGAAATGGAAGGCACACCAAGAAAACATTGTTCCTGAGTAAGGTGATTAAAAATTCAAGAGCCCCTTTTGAAGTCAAAACCTCATAAAGCTCATCAGATCTGTTTAAAGACAGACACCTGCAATAAAGAAAATTGCACAGGAGAATTAAGGAGCAGTATTTTGGAGGTGCTGTTTTGCTCTATTTATCTGCATTTAATACAAAAAAACTTCTAAAAAGCCAAGTAGAAACAGTAGATTTACTTGGCAGATTAGCAAATGCATGGGTTTTCAAAGAAGGGCAATAGTTTGTACCATTTTTATGGAAATGCTGTCTTTAAAGAAAAGTTCCAAGTTTATTTTATATCTAAAATTCAATGATTGGATAGCTAGAACTTCTTTTTTGTTGTTGTTGAAGTCCTATTTCTGAATAAGCTATTACTGGACCCTATAAAAATACTGACATGTTTAAAATTGAAGCTAAGGCAGAAAATTTTCAAACAAAAGAAATAAGATGAAGTTACAATAGGATGACCCGGAGGAGGGCATGGCAATCCACTCCAGTATTCTTGCCTGGAGAATCCCATGGACAGAGGAGCCTGGTGGGCTATAGTCCATGGCTATGGTCACAAAGATCAGACATGACTGAAGCGACTTAGCACGCAAGCACGATGGGATAAAGAAATTCTTCAAAGATATCAGGAAGCAGCTCAATTAAAATATGACTTTAGCTATTTCAATAATTGGATAGCTTTTCAGATCACACAATTTACATATTTAGGAACAGTGTACAAGGGTTTCCTTTTCTCCATACCCTTACAAGCATTTCGTATCTCTTTTTTGCCTTGTTCATAATAGCTATTCTAACAAGTATAAGGTGATACCATATTTCAGCTTTGATTTGCATTTCCTTGGTGATTAGTGATGTTGAGTATCTTTTTATGTTGATGTCTGTATGTCTACTTTAGAAAAATGTGTATTCAAATCTTCTGCCCAGTTTTAAATCATATTGTTCTTTTTTTGTTGTTTTGGGGTTGTTGTTGTTGTTTTGTTTTTTTTTTGGTAGAGAGTTGTATGAAGTCTTTATATCTATTTTCTTTTAAAAAACAGATGGTTGAAAAATTCAATAATTTGATGATCACTTGATCGTCTCAACTTTTCTTCATAGTATAAGTTTCTATCAAGGCTATTAAAAACATTTAATAAAGATGACCATAGACTGAGGGACTTTCGAGAGTAAAGGGAGGAGTCATTAGTAATTACTCCAATGCAACAGACATAAACCCAAACTGCGAGGCATTTGAGGCATAGGGTCACTTATACCAATGGCTAAGGTCATGTACACGCTGCTATATTTAAAATGGATAACCAACAATAATCTACTGTAGAGCACATGGAAATCTGCTCAATGTTATGTGCCAACCTGGATGGGAGGGGCGTTTGGGGTAGAATGGATACATGTACATGAATGGCTGAGTCCTTTCACTGTTCACCTGAAACTATCATAATATTGTTAATCAGCTATACCCCAATACAAAATGTCTTTGGTGTTAAAAAAAAAATTAAATTAAAAACAATGTAAAAATTAAAAAAAAAAAAAATTGAGGAGTACAAGTAGGAGAAGGATGGTAATAAAGAGTCCAGAAAAATGAGACGTGAAACTCCAGGATAAATTTAGCTTCTTCACAATTTGTTTACCACCAATTCTATGAGTAATTGTATCTCACAGCAATAATTTTTAGCAAGTTAATATCTCTTGTGAGTTAAAATATTTCACTGGTATGTGAAAATTAAGTTTCTTAATTAGCCATATTCTATAACTTATTTAAGCAAAAAAATAGGTTGAACCAGTTCAGACAAAAGAAACAGACTCCAATTATTCTCAGAAAATTCTAAAATGGAAAGAGACTATTTCTCTTGCTTTAAGAAAGGAAGTCGTGCAACACTAGAGGCTGCTGTGGCAGGAATTCATGGAAATGTTACCATCAGGTGACTATGTTTCCACCATTTCTATCCTTCCTTGCCTTTCTCCAGCTCAGTTCCTGTATGAAGGAGACTCTGACTATCTCAGTTTGAGTCAGGCTTCTCCTGCTGTGGTCAAGGAAGGGGAGTCACTCACTGAAAGTTTACCAGAGCAATTGTTTAACAAATAAACCCATGAGATTCACTGCATATGATTTAAATGATCCTTATTAAATAAGTAAATCCTGTAAATGGAATGCTGATTTTCACTTCCATCCTACAACCACTGAACAATACTGTCTCTGATTCAACGTCTGGTCTACACTTGAGTCAGGATCTCTTTAATAGATAAGAACTGCATCAAAATATGACTAATATATTTGGAAATTTCTGACCTTAGCCACCATAGACACCAGGATCAGATAGGTGCTCTGGAAACATATCTCCAAATGATCTTTCAGACTGATATACTCTTCTTTGGAAAAAAAAAAAAAAGATCCAATTCTTTCAATCTTAATTTTTAAAAAAATTACAACTGCTAGATAAGCACAACAAAGAAACACTGATGGGGGGAACCAATGAGAAGACTTAATTCACCAAACATGAGTTAAACTCATCAGCTATTCATTGTTACACTTGATCCATAAATACTTACTCTATTCCTGCAGTTAGCTGTAGATAACAATCAAACACACCTTTTTTGTAGTGACAGAGAACGACTGAAGCTGTTTCTATTTTATAAGGATTTCCATAAATCTATTTTTACTCCAAAATGACGATGATTTGCCAGTAATTAAAAGCAAAAAACTTCAAAATATGAAACTGCACCTCCACTTTAGTTATTAAATACATTTGAAATTCAATTATCCATAGCATCCATTTGTAATCAGCCATTTGATTTTTAACAAATTAAGATAAGGTCTTCACATCATTTATTTCAGTGTATGTGCACACACCAAATTCCTATTGACTTATTGCTCGTTTCTTGTACTATAGTTTCTTTACACAAAAAAAGTACTTCATACTCACAACATAAGTCAGTTGGAGACCTGTTCAGGAAAGTGAAATAGTTTTAAAATGTACAATGCCCAGAAGCAAGGTTAAATAAGATTGGGCTGTGTGCTGGGAGATGTTAGTGTTATGACCTGAGGATTTCAGACTCCAGAGAAATACCCAGGTCCAATTTCTAGCTGGCTAAAGAGCAACATTAGCATTGATTGTAGCACTGGCCGCAAGCCTTCTGCCCTGCCTTGTGGCTAGAAATTGGGTCCTTGGTGGCAACACTAACTATAAAGAAAAAGATATGCAGAAATAATACAGAATGTTGACTTTTCAACAACTAAAAATACATCAAAGGCTTGAATATTTGTTTAGATGTGAAGCTTGAATAATTGTTAGAGCCTGCAAAATCTATCCTAAAAACAGTCTCATAAAAATAGGACTTCTTATGTAATTTCTGGTATTCAATTTATTTTTGTTCTAAAATACCACCAGAGAAGCTGTCTTCAAGTAACAGGTTATTTGTTCTATCCAAAACAGTAAGAAGCTTGAGAAAACCAAATGGGAAACAAATGGTAAGGAAATTTTAGAACTCTGACAAGTTTTTGTACACAGGACAATTTTGTGTCTGATATTCAAATTGAACACATGCATCCCTTAATATCCAAAAAAAAAAAAATTGTCTTTTATACACGGTCCTTTTTTCTCTCATCTCTTCTTTCTTCTCCCGTCATCCTTCAAATGAAAACATCACTATAAAACTATTCTCAGTTTCCCTCTGCTCTTAAACTCTAAGGCAATACAGGATTTTTCTCTGAAATTTTCTCTCTGGATAACTTGGGAATATATGAAGCAAAATGATGCTTTTCAAACATTGTAAATAAAGTGCATAGAGCCAAAGAGAGATGCTTGCTAGACACTAATAAAGACCCAGAAGAACTAGTTTCAAATTCCCAATTTGTTACTTCCACTTGTATGACCTTGGAGAAGTCAATTTTCCTATTTCTCAGTACTTTCATTTGTAGAAATGTAATCATAATAATCTCATTAATTTTCTTTATTTGAGGGAAGTTGAATTTTAAAATGTATCTCTACATATTACATAAAATTTAAGTGCTATGAAAATAGCAACTATGACTTAATCATATTAATTATGATCAAAACCAGGGAAGCACTATAGTGGGGCAAAGCCAAAGTGAGGCAAGTCAGAGGTGAACTGATGCTCTCTCATGCTCATTATCATCAAATATGCTAAATGACAGTGCACATAGGAAAAGATGCTATTCTCAAGACATCTCGTTCAGTTCTTCCTGCAATCACCGTTCATGTGCCAGACAGCCTTCTAAATACTAAATCAGCAAAAGATATGAACATAGCCCAGTCCACAAGCATCTTACAATCCAATGGAAGAGTTCAACAGGTAATCTGATACCTACTGTGAAATTCAGTGATGGTATTATGAGCGTCCAGAGAGGCACAACAAGAGCACCAAAGAACAGACTGAAACACAGTCCAGGGGAGAAAACGCTCCTTGAAAGCAATAGCTCCTAGCTTACAAGAAGGAGAAGTAGACAGAGCAGTCAAGCAACTTCCAAGAAGGGGTGAGAGTTCAAGGCATAACCAGACACCTGCAGGTTTCAACACAGCTGGAAAGGAGAAAGGGTGGGAAAAGTAGCAGGAGCCAAATCAGAAAGAGTATTTTGTGTCATATTAAGACTTTGATATTTTATTTCTGGAAGCAATAGGGAGCTATTAAAGAATTCTAAGAAGGATCAAGACATAATAAGTTTTGGTTTTTAGAAAGACATGCAACACTGTGGAACACATGAAGAACATATCCTAGATGGAGACTTAATGCAGTCATGAAAGAAAGAGACATGAGAAACTAATGCAGGGAATGTGGCATTTAGGAAAGAAAAAAGAAAGAAAAACTGAGGGGAGATTTATGAACAAAGAGCATCCATATTTGACAATGGTTCAAAATGGGAGAAAAGCAAGAGAAAAGATTCAAGGGTGATTCCCCCAAAGCTGCTTTACCAATTTAATCATTGCTTTGTTGACTTAATCATGCTTCCAGCCATGGTCCAAAAGATACAGGAAGAAGAATGAGATTGTTAGAGGGAGGGGATGTTGGGGTCGAGAACCTGGTAAAAGAGGCAGGAGATGATAAGGTTCAGTTTGAAACATCTTCAGTTTGTATTGGACATCTGAGCACAAATTCCTAAATGTAAGTCTAGAGCTCAAAAGGAAAATGTGGATTTAAGATACAGATCCAGAAGTTATCACAATAAAGATGGCAGAATAAATTATGGTAATAGATATAATACTATATATTAGCACATATAGTGAGAAGAGGAAAGGGCTAGGGACATTAAGACATAGTAAATCAAAAAAAAAAAGAAGGAAAAATGATGGGTATTTCAGCAAGACAAAGTTTGAGACAATCTAAACATCATATGTATATTTATTGTATATTTCACTCTCAGCTCAATAAAAATTATATGAATAGATTTTAACTGAAGTATAGAGACCTCAATAAAATTACACTATCAGCAGCCAAAGCTCAGCATGATATATAAAAAGAACAATAGAGTGAGGGTCTCAGGTACTGAGAAATTAATAGAACTGTTTCTGACTCTAGCTCTTTAATGTAGAACCAGTTTCCTCAACTTCTTGAGTTTTAAGTTCTCAATATTCAGTATAAGGAAATTCAATTGGATCATTCAATCCCCTTTCAACTGCAAAAATCGGTGATTCTACAATGCCACGCTCTGCCTTCTCAGTAATGTTCAGTCCCTTGATACATCAACTGTACAATCATTCAACACTTTCTTCACTCATTCCCTCCTTAAACAAATATTTATTGAGCATCTATCAGGCACTAGGCACTTTTCAAAGGACACAGAACAAAGCAGTGAACAAAACAGCCAAAGTTCTTGCTTTTAAGAACTAGTGGGGAGGAGAGATAATAAAGAAAAATAATATATGCAGGTGAGGAAAGGTGCTTTGAAGAAAAATAAAGCATGGGAAATAAAATGGACCAGATTTTATAGAGAGCTAACAGGAAGAGTTTTCTGATAATAACATATTTGAAGTAAAGGAAAAAGTAAGCCATGCTTTTGTGGAAGAAGACAATTCTAGTCAAAGAAAAGAAAGTCCCTACTGATGAGGCTGCTTGCCCTCCTCAAAGAGTCACAAGAGGTCTGATGTGGCTTGGGCAAGTGGAGAACATAGGAGTTTAAGGATACATAATATGAGGCCAGGAACACACTTGGAGATGTCAAATAGGCAGTTAAATATATGATTACGGACTAACTATACACACACACACACACATATATACATGTGTATGTGTGTGTGTGTGTGTGTGTGTTACGGATTGAATGTTTGTGTACCACCAAAGTTCACATATTAAAGGCCAAACTCCCAGTGTGAAGATATTAGAAGTCAAGGACTTTGGAGAGAATTAAGTTTAGATGAGGTCATAAAGGTGAAGTCACCAAGATAATATTAGTGTCTTTGCAAGACAAGGAAGACAGACCTGCTTCTCATCCCTGTGGTGGTGGTGGTAGTTTAGTCGCTCAATCATGTTCAGCTCTTGTGACCTCGTGGACTGTAGCCCTCCAGTCTCCTCTGTCTGTGGGACTTTTCAGGAAAGAACACTGGAGTAGGTTTCCATTTCCTTCTCCACTGATGCGTGTGAGAGCCAGGAAGAGGGCTCCCACCAGAAACCAAATCTCTGGCACCTTGATCTTGGACTTCCCAGCCTCTAGAACTGTGAGACATAAATGCATATTGTTTAAGCCACTCAGTCTCAGGTATTTTGTTACAGCACTCCAAGCTGATTCAGACAGGAGCCATGACTCTGAATAAGGCATTTTGGGGGGTGAATGTTGCCAGCAAAGACAAGCGGACACATGACGCAGCCTGAAGTGCGCTCACTAACTATGCTGGGGAGAGAATAACCCATAAGAGGGCTAGTCACAGAAACAGAAAGTGAGAAAGAGCAAAGACCCAGAAACCTAGTGCTAAGGATGCCTTAAGAAAGGAAGGATGATCGATTATGGAAAGTGTAACTGGTAGATCACACATGATGAGGACTCTGTTTAGCAGTTAGGGGTCACCTTGACAAGAGCTCTCTCAGTGGTGTGATATTGACAGAAAGTTGATCTAAATGTGAAAGAAAAGAAATGAAGGCAGTGAGAAGAGACAATATTTTCTATGAGGAAAGGCGTTGCTATCATGGGAACAGAAAAATGATGCAGTGGCTTGAAAAGAATGTGGAGAAAAAGAAGGTTTTTCCTCATGGAAGATAAAACATATTTGTATGCTAATGATACAGGTTCAGTGCAGAGGGGAATACTGATGATATAGAGAAATAAATCACTTTCAGACCAAAACCATTGACAGGAGAGGGTGAGATCCAGTGTTCAAGTTAGTATGGAGCCTCAGATAGCCCATCGATTGTGAAATAAGGGAATGCATAGTAAATGGATACAGGTAATTTGGCATATCGTGAAAGGGCATATGCGGAAGTTCTCTTCTATGACTTCTATTTCCTCAGGGAAATAACAAGCAAGGTTACAGTAGTATTCTTGAGCAGCAGTAAAAGCCCCCCTGTGGTCTGTGGTCATAAAGTGGAGCCAATCATTATGGTTTTGTGATTTTCTCCAGCTTCATTCAGCTGCTTGAATGCAGCCATGGAGTGTGGTGAGATTAGTCCACATGTTGAGTACCCACTCTCTTAAAAATTTGGGATTAGGGATAAAAAATGATTAGAGCCTCATGATATTCACTATCTTCTGGAAATTAAGGAGAAATTATGTAAGCAAAAAAAAATCAACACAAAACACAGAATAATAACTACTCAGAGAATGTACAGAGCAAGAAGATAACTGCATTCATGGCTGGGCAGGATCAAAGAGGGCTGCCTGGACAAGACTGCAAATAACCTCCCTCTGGCTCATGTGCCAGGTGATTCACACCTTCTTGGGCCTCATAAGTAACTGAGAAGATGGTTTGGTCATGGTAGTGACTTGTCACAGTGGCTATGATCCCAATTCAATCTACAAAGATTGCTGACTGAATGAATTCCTCCTTCAACGATATCCGAAAAGAAAAGGAAGTGAAGCAGGACAAATCTGTAAATGTCTGTTCATGTACACTGTCAGCCAGAGGAGAGGAAGAAACATGAGGTCTGCCATTTCCCAGATGTGGTAGATCCTGTTCAGGTAGCTAGGTAGCTAGGTATGCAGGTGTTCAGATAGTTAATTAGGTATGAATAAATACATACATAAACACATACATAGCATTTTCTTTGTTCCCTCCTTTAACTCTACTCAGGTTTCCTCTAAGATTGCCACCTGCTGTATCCACAGTGGGTAGATACATCCACCTTTGTGGATTGCCACATCATTATAGTATGAGGAGATTTTTGGTGTCCTGTATGACCTAATTTTGAGTCTTTGAATTCCTCTGACCAAAAATCTTGATGCTACTTGTTTCTCTCCATGTAAGTGCAAATACTATGTTTTGGTGACCTAGATTCTTCAAGGAACCAGAGTATTTGCTTCCCATTATATCTTATTGGCACTATTTGATGTTCAAAGACTTGCTTTTCCAATGCTCTCATATTCTCAAATTTGCTTTTACTGCAAGCATGTTTTTTCTTCAGATAGTAAAGATAATTTCTAAAATACCATTTATATCTCAGTGTACCAACTTATGTGGTTATATTCTTCATCATTATAATTCCTTCAAAAGTAACATGCAACATGTATTTTTAAAGAAGAATATTTTCCTGGCAGATAATTGAGAATGGAATTTCCAAGTGAAAGATCAGCATGTACAGATGCAGTAGAGTAAGAGAGGAAGTAATCCCATATGAAAAGACAAAATGTTCCTCAAGATACATGTAGCAAGAAAGAGGGGCTGTAGCCCCAGCTCCAGAGGGGAGGGCTGCTTTCTGACTAGTCCAGTCCATTGGTGATAAGTCCATTTTCCTCGCCGCTAATGAATTAGGCATAAATATGTGAAGCGATGACACACAGGAAGTCTGGAAAGAGACGCAGTGGTGTTGGTTCTCTTTCATATACAAAGAAGCACACTGAAATAGCTCTCCTCCGTCTTCTGCTGGACATTGTCATGTTTTCATATTTCCATGAAACTGTCACAGTTATCTTGTAAAACAGAAGGGATGCCAGCCCAAAACAAGTCAATATGTTCAGGAATGAAGAGTAAAACCTTGACAAGAATTCAAGTTCCCAATGCTGTCATCACTGAGTGGCTGAATCAACCAACCCAGAAGCTGCTCTCTCTTGGGACTTTTTTTCCTATGATTTATGAAATCTAATGTTTAGAAAGGAAGGAAAGAAAAGAGAGGGAAAGGGAAAGGCAGGGGATGAGATAGGGAAAGAAGGATGGGAAATACATAAAATAACTACAGAAATTCAAAACTTTTAAAAACATTTTTAAGTGGCAGTTTGGGGACCAACTGGCACAATTTCTCATTAGCGAAGTTTTCTTCGTCAGATTATAGACATAAGACTGCCATGAAAAACACAGTTTTAAACCTCTTAACTGATAGATAAGAAAGCAGAGGTCCAGACATGGCAAGTGCTCACCCAGATTCATAGTGCTTCTTGTAACAGATTCAAGACTCCCAACTTGAAGCTCTCAATTTCGAGCCCAATATTTAAAGGTGCTAATTTCACTGTGTGTTGTTGTTGTTCAGTCACTCAGTTGTGTCCAACTCTTTGCAACCCCATGAACTAGAAGGTCTTGTAGGTCTTCATAGAACCATTCAACTTCAGCTTCTTGGCATTAGTGGTTGGAGCATAGACTTGGGTTACTGTGATATTGAATGGTTTGACTTGGAAATGAACCAAGATCATTCTGCTGTTTTGAGATTGCACCCAAGTACTGTATTTCAACTCTTTTGTTGACTATATGGGCTACTTCACTTTTTTCTAAGGGATTTTTGCCCACAGAAGTAGATATAATAGTCATCTGAATTAAATTTGCCCATTCCCATCCACTTTAGTTCACTGATTCTTAAAATGCTGAAGTTCACTCTTGCCATTGCCTATTTGACCATGTCCAATTTACCTTGATTCATAGGCCACACATTCCAATTTCAAGCCCAGTACTTCAAAGTGCCATTTTTACTGTTTGAAGATCTGTGAATACAAATAATGCCATTTACCCCAACTACCTCCAAGATTTGTTGCAAGAAGCCAATGATATTATATCTGTGACTCACTTTGAATTGTAAGCAATGTTATTTTGCTATAAATAAAAGATACTAATGCTAAAAAACACAGCACAATTCTTCAGATTCTAAAAATGTACCTTATATAGGAATAAATGACTCAATTTCTAATTTAGTTGTTAAAAACCACACAACCACATGAAAATTCATACTTTTTCTCTCTACACTATTCTTTAATAGAAACAACTAATATTGGGTTATGAGTAACATTGAGTTTCTTGAAATACATAATAATCTGTTTTTAACCAATTCCTATAGATAATAATGTCAATGTCTTCTTGATTTTTCCTATCTTCTAAGATCATGTCAATCATCCTTTTAAAAAGCAATGCCAGGCATATTTTTATAGACTTTGAATGTAATATTGATCAATATTTATCTGTTGAAAGAATCAATGAATAAATGGTCACACATTTAGAATCATTTTACTTAACTCCTATGCTGTTGTTGTTCAGCCAAAAGCCATGTCCAACTCTTTGACCCTGTGAACTGCACCACATTAGGCTTCCCTATCCTTCACTATCTCCCTGAGTTTGCTCAAACTCATGTCCACTGAGTCAGTGATGCCATTCAACCATCTCATCCTCTGTCACTTCCTTCTCCGCCCTCAATCTTTCCCAGCATCAGGATCTTTTCCAAAGAGTTCTCTCTTTGCATCAGATGGCCAAAGTATTGGAGCTTCAGCTTCAGCATCAGTCCATCCAATGAATATTCAGGGTTCATCTCCTTTAGGATTGACTGGTTTGATCTCCTTGCTGTCCAAGGGACTCTCAAAAGTCTTCTCAAACACCACAGTTCAAAAGCATCAATTCTTCGGCATTCAGCTTTTTTTATGGTCAAACTCTTACATCTGAACGCGACTACTGGAAAAGCCATAGCTTTGACTATACGGACCATTGATGGCAGAGTGATGTTCTGCTTTTTTAATATGCTGTCTAGGTTTGTCATAGCTTTGCTTCCAAGAAGCAAGCATCCTTTATTTCATGTCTGCAGTCACTGTCTACAGTGATTTTGGAGCCAAAGAAAAGAAAATCTGTCACTGTTTCCATTTTTTCCTCAATTATTTGCATAAAGTGATGGGACCAGATGCCATGATCTTCATTTTTTGAATGTTGAATTTTAAGCCAGGTTTTTCACTCTCCTCTTTCACCTTCATCAAGAAACTCTTTAGTTCCTCTTTATTTTCTACTGTTAGAATGTTATAGTCTGCATATCTTAGGTTATTGATATTTCTCCCGGCAATCTTGATTCCAGCTTGTGCTTCATCCAGCCTGGCATTTCGCATGATGTACTCTGCATGTAAGTTAAATAAGCTGGGTGACAATATACAGCCTTGATATACTCCTTTCCCATCTTTGAACCAGTCCATTGTTTCATGTCTGGTTCTAACTATTGCTTCACAACCTGCATACAGGTTTATCAGGAGACAGATAAGGTGGTCTGGTATTCCCATCTCTTTAAGAATTTCCCTCAGTTTGTTGTGATCCACACAGTCAAAGGTTTAGCATAATCAATGAAGCAGAAGTTTTTCTGGAATTCCCTTACTTTTTCTATGATCCAGTGGATTTTGGAAATTTGATCTCTGGTTCCTCTGCCCTTTCTGAATACAGCTTATACATTCAGAAGTTCTGTTCATGTACTACTGAAGCCTAGTTTGTAGGATTTTGAGCAAAATCTTGCTAGTATGTGAAACGAGTGCAACTGTACAGTAATTTGAACATTCTTTGGCATTTCCCTTCTTTGGGATTGGAATGAGAATGGACCTTTTCCAGTCCTGTGGCCATCACTGAGTTTTCCAAATTTGCTGGCATATTGGGTGCAGCACTTTAACAGCATCATCTTTTAGGATTTGAAATAGTTCAGCTGAACTTCCATCAGTTCTACTAGCTTTGTTTATAGTCATGCTTCCTAAGGGCCACTTGACCCACACTCCAGGATGTCTGGCTCTAGATGAGTGACCACTCCCTTGTGATTATCCAGGTCATTAAGACCTTTTTTCTATAATTATTCTGTGTATTCTTGCTACTTCTTCTTAATCTCTTCTGCTTCTCTGTCCTTTATTGTGCTCATACCTGTGCATGAAATGTTCCCTTGGTATCTCCAATTCTTGAAGAGATCTATAGTCTTTCCCATTCTATTGTTTTCCTCTATCACTTTGCACTGTTCACTTTCCTTGCCATTCTCTGGAACTCTGCATTTAGTTGTGCATATCTTTCCTTTTTCTCCTCTGCCTTTCAATTCTCTTCTTTTCTCAGCTATTTATAAGGCCTTCTCAGACAACTACATTGCCTTTTTGCATTTCTTTTTCTTGGGGAGGGTTTTGATCGCCACCTCCTGTACAATGTTACAAACCTCTGTCCATAGTTTTTTAAGCACTTTGTCTACCAGATCTAATCCCTTGAATTTATTGGTCACCTCCACTGCAAAATCATAAGGGAATTGATTTAGCTCATACATGAATGGCCTAGTTACTATGCCAAAGCCTTTGACTGTGTGGATCTCAATAAACTGTGGAAAATTCTGAAAGAGATAGGATTATCAGACTACCTGATCTGCCTCCTGAGAAATCTGTATGCAGGTCAGGAAGCAACAGTTAGAACTGGACATGAAACAACAGACTGGTTCCAAATAGAAAAAGGAGTACGTCAAGGCTGTATATTGGTCACCCTGCTTATTTAACTTACATGCAGAGTACATCATGAGAAATTGGGCTGGATGAAGCACAAGCTGGAATCAAAATTGCCAGGAGATATATCAATAACCTCAGATATGCAGATGACACACTTATGGCAGAAAGCGAAGAAGAACTAACGAGCCTCTTGATGAAAGTGAAAGAGGAGTGAAAAAGTTGGCTTAAAACTCAATATTCAGAAAACTAAGATCATGGCATCTGGTCCCATCACTTCATGGCAAATAGATGGGGAACCAGTGAAAACAGTGGCTGACTTTATTTTTGGGGGCTCCAAAATCACCGCATGACTGCAGCCATGAAATTAAAAGACGCTTACTCCTTGGAAGAAAAGTTATGACCAACCTAGACAGCATATTAAAAAGCAGAGACATTACTTTGCCAACAAAGGTCTTTCTAGTCAAGGCTATGGTTTTTCCAGTAGTCATGTATGGATGTGAGAGTTGGACTATAAAGAAAGCTGAGCACCAAAGAACTGATGCTTTTGAACTGTGGTGTTGGAGAAGACTCTTGAGAGTCCCTTGGACTATAAGGAGATCCAACCAGTCCATTCTAAAGGAGATCAGCCCTGAGTGTTCATTGGAAGGACTGATGTTGAAGCTGAAACTCCAGTACTTCGGCCACCTGATGCAAAGAGCTGACTCATTTGAAAAGACCCTGATGCTGGGAAAGATTGAAGGCAGGAGGAGAAGGGGATGACAGAGGATGAGATGGTTGGAAGGCATCACCTACTCAATGGACATAGGTTTGGGTAAACTCCAGGAGTTGGTGACAGACAGGGAGGCCTGGCATGCTGTGGTCCATAGGGTCTCAAAGAGTTGGACACGACTGAGCGACTGAACTGAACTGAACTGAATGGCCTAGTGGTTTGCCCTACTTTCTCCACTTTGAGCCTGAATTTTGCAATTAGGAGCTGATGTTCTGAGCCACAGTCAGCTCTATGTCATGTTTTTGCTGACTGTAAAGAGTTTCTCCATCCTTGGTTGCAAAGAATATAATCCATCTGAGTTCGATATTGACCATCTAGTGATATCCATGTGTAGAGTCATCTCTTGTGTTGTTGGAAGAGGGTGTTTGCTATGACCAGTGTGTTCTGTTGGCATAACTCTTGTTAATCTTTGCCTTGCTTCATTTTGTACTCCAAAGCCAAATCTGCCTGTTACTCCATGTATCTCTTAACTTCCTACTTTTGCATTCCAGTCCCCTATGATGAACACAACATCTTTTTAGGTGTTAATTCTAGAAAGTCTTGCAGATCTTCATAGAACCATTCTACTTTAGCTTCTTTGTCATTAGTGGTTGGGTCATAGACTTGGATTACTGTGATATTGAATGGTTTGCCTTGGAAACAAACCAAGATCATACTGTATTTTATCATAAATAAGAATATCTAACTTGCAGACTTCTTGCTCCAACCTTTTCCATCTTAGTCTGTTCTTAGATAAAAATTCAGTTAGGTAGTAGTGTATGACATACAGTAAGTGTATAATGCACCTGCATACACAGGTATACATGCAAATGCACATACAAAACAACCAGTCTCCAAATCAATCCCATCTTTCTCTTGGAGGGATATAAGCCAGCTGAATGCATTCTTTGAGCAAAAAGGAGAAAGAGAGACTGAGACGGTCACATTTAATCTTTGTTTGCATGTGTGCATGCATGCTCTGTCTCTTCAGTCATGTCTGATTCTTTGCGACCCTATGGACTATAGCCCACCAGGCTTCATGGTCCATGGGTTTCTCCAGGCAAGAATACTGGAGTGGGTTGTCATGCCCTCCTCAGAAGGATCTTTCTGACTCAGGGATCAAATCCATGACTACTGCGACATCTGCATTACAGGGGGATCCTTTACCACTGAGCCACCGGGGAAGCCCCCTGTTTGTATAAGTGTCCCTCGTCTGACAGCCAGGCCTTGCACCCAAAAGTGGAGAATACCTGTGGTCCAGCCACTGCACAAGCAAACTTCCTATCCTCTGCTGTGGCAGGGGAGGAATATGTGTGTCACTGCATCAGGCAAATTAGGTGACCTGTGGTTTTGCTTCTTAAATATTGACACTGAAACAATATTCCTGACTTCACAGGTCCTCCTAATTTATAGGAATTTTTTTTAAGGTTTTTCTTTTTGAATTGCCTGGCTCCTTGGATTTCCTGTTTGCAGGCTTAGAGGAATTTCTGCTTTTCCAAGTCGGCTGTCAGTAAACACTCATTCATTTGCTTTTGTGCTTCCAAAATTTCACTAACATCTCTTACCCCACGTTGTCTGTTCTCTCATTTACTTCCCGCTTTTTTTTTCCTTCTAGTGGCATTTTTGTGTAGGTTTTTGACAGGAGCAGAGATAAGTGTTTGGAACCAGTTCAATATTTACAGTTAAATGTCTTTAATGGGTTTTCAAATGTTGAACCATTCTTGCATCCCTCAATAAAGCCTATAATATCATAAAATATAATTTTTAGCATATTAATTTTGTTAGTGATTTTTATTTGTGGTCTTTTTTCTATTTCATAAACTTTTGCTTTCATCTCTTTAATTTCCTTTCTTCTAAATTATTTGGTTTTCTCAATCATTCCTCTTATCTTGACTTTGACAATGATTTTATATTTTCAACTATTTATATTGTCCCAATATAGAAATTTAGAATACAAATTGGTCCCTAAGATCCACTTTAACTACATCTTGATTTGATACACAGTGCTTTAATATTTATTCAGTTCTAAATGTTTTCTAATTTCTAAATAATTTTCTTATTAACATACAAATTGTTTGTTAAGTATATTCTCACCCTTAAATTATCATGCAGGACAGGCAGAAAGAAATTTTTTTTAGTTTTTCTGATTTCTAAAATATTATTACATGTAGTTGACAATGTTGCCCGTATGATGTTGACATTTTTGAAATTTTTTGAGATTTCCATTGCAGCCTTACTCAAGCAAAATTTTGTGTACTTTGAAACATGTTTGTTTTCTGTTGGACACTAGCCTTTATATATTTTTTAATCATGCTTTCAATGGGTTATTTAAATCTCCAATTCTTTGCCTCTTCAGTTCTGACTGTTTGTTCTGTTTCAGGGAGAAGTATATTAAACCTCTCTCCATGTTTGTAGGTTTGTCAGTTTCTCTTTGTTGATTTTCATTATGTCTTTCAATTCTCTGTAGTTAGAGACTTTGAACTGGAGAGATTAAAAAATGAATTAAGAGTTTATAGGCCAGTGGGAGAGACTGTTAGATACACTTCTAACAATAAAACCCAAGGCCTAACACAAGTGACACGTGAAAAAGAAACAAAGTGCTATTAAGTCTGACAAGAAACAAACCCATTTCTTTTTCTGAATTATCTCTAATTTGTAAGCACCTCTGACGGATGTAAATTCTCCTCTTTTACATCTGTAAACTATTTTCCGGGCAGTCTGGAGAGAGAGGCTCTTTGCCTCCCTTTATGTGCACTTTATTTCCTGCCCCCCTTCACTGGCCCTGTCTCTTCCTGATCAAAGCTTTCTGTTATCTATTACTCCCCTTCTTACCCACTTCTCTTTTTCTCTATTAGCCATTCTATCTTTTACCTTCAATATTTACATTTTTCTTTTCCTCTTTCTGTCTCCTAAGTGAGTCATTTAGTGAAACCCTAGGATTCTTATTTGTTTTGTTTATTGAATAATATATATGTTTATGCTATTAAAAATCATATTCATTCAATTTAAACATACATAACTGGGAAAAGGCCAGATTCTTCTCTTTTTTTTTTTTTTTTTTTTTTAGATTCTTCTCTTTAGCTTTTAAAATAATCATTACATTCTTTTTTTATGTTTCTATGTCAACAATTCCATGACCCCCAATTTGGTTCATCAAGTAATTTTTTAAATTCCTTTTTACAGCCCCATATTTCTATTCCACCAACTTTTAATAGGCAGGGGAATTAATAATAGCATTTTACTAAAAGACTGTGTGAAATAAATATGATTTATTTGAGCTTATGCTGTAATTACAGAATAGTTTAAGGAGAGCGTGTGTGGCTAAGTTTTTTCAAAGATTAAAAAAAGGATGCTTTTTTTCAATGCCACTGAAAGATTACATCTGGAAAGGCAACTAGTTTAATTGGTACAAGACCAGGCTGCTAAAATGCAATACTTAAATATCACAGAGCCAAGATATAAAAGAAGATTATCATGAAAATGCAAAATAGCATATTAAATTCAAATAGTATGAGCATCTCCCAGGTTGCCTTGTCTCTGTAGTAGCCTGGCTATGATGGATGCCTTATTAAAGCTATAAATAATTTTGCATTTATAGCTTTATCAAAGAGCAATTATGATATAAAGGAAAATGAATATACCTGCCTTTAGAATTTCCATATATTCTTACAATTTTCAAGTTATAATGTGCATACATGCACATTCACACACATACACACTATCATTTTTCTGTACCATCAAGAGACTACCTGAAAAGACTGTTGTTGGACATCATAGTAACCCCTGCAAGGCTGCTTGAGGGATAGTTTGTGTTGCATTTTGTGCAGTTTTCTGTCAAGGTAATTTCTGTGGTAACCCCTACTTGCATTCTTTCAAATGGTGGTGAAATCTGACATATCCCATTAAATATGATAGCAGTGCAGTGTTTCATCCACTCTTAAGCCCACTCGGGAATTCTTCATTTTATCTACTGACTGAGACCATTCTCCTCTGGTATCAAAGCATCAAACTTTTTACTGTTAAAATGTTAATTAGACTTTTATAACCATTTTAGTAGTTCTGCTCCTCATCTCAATTGCTCCAAACATAATTATTTACAATTGCATAATGTTCTCATTAATATGCTATGGAAATCTGCCATAGTGCATAGAACTTAGCTTAATAACAAGCTGCAGAAATATATCCTCAAAGACATCTGTGAAACATCTGTAGAATTTTAATGATGCAAAATAACTTTTCAGTAATGAGATAATAAGAAAACGATACTTAAGGTCAGTATTTTTTATAACTATAGCCTGTCTGCTAATATGACTATTGCATGCCACTATTTAATACACCAATAGCACAACCTACTAATGATTATTTGCTAAATCCCATGTCCTTTAAAAGTGATACACTAGAGCCCTGAATATCCTTATGTCTATATTAATGTCTAAAATAGTATTGATATGATACCATATACACAATCTTAGCACCTATATGTAAACATTTTCCCCCAACACATGTCAAGGAGTTCTACCCATATCTTACTCATCCACAGATTGTTCATTTAAATATTAATTTCTCATTTCACAGAAAAATAGATGTTCAAAGGATAAATGGCTTGCTTATATTCCTATAACAGATAGGAAATGACAACAGAATTTCAATTTATATCAGAAATGAATATCCAGTTAAATGTAATCTGATATTTTTCTAAGGTTTCTAGTGGGAATAGTCCTGAGTTTGTATTGATAAGGCTATTTGTGTTATCTTGGGCAAGTCACTTAATTTAACAGAATCTCAATAATTTTCATTTAGAAAGGGGAATAAAAGTAACCACCTCAAAGTATCCAAAAAGAATAATTACTATTTCATTCACTTAATTTCCCTAAAAACCTAGAAGAGATCATTGTAGGGAAGACTAAAATTCAGCTGGCTGAATAAATGACAGGTGGATGGATACATATGGTGTTTTGCAAACTCTAAAGTCCAATATATTAAGATCACTGCTTTATGTGAGTCCTCCTATTTGCAGAAAAACTCCCAGTATGGAAATAGGCATAATATATTAGTCTTCTATTGCTGATGTCAGCAAAGTACCCCAAACTTGGTGGGTACAACACACAATTATTATCATACAGTTCAGTAAGTTAGAAGCTGAACATGGGTCCCACTAGGCTGTGTCCTAGAGAAGAGCTCCGACTGTGGGAACAGTGGGCAGAAGTTACATTTCAGAGATGGGGGAGGGGGTAAGAAACCTCCAACTGCATGGGTCCTATTCTCAGATCAACCAGTGGTCATATCCTTTCAATATCCTCCTCCAACACCATCTCTATCATATCAGGGCTCCACACTCTTTATCTGTGCCATTTCCTCACGGATTTCTATCACTTCCTCACAAGTGATAAACATAGTCACAGTTACAGTTAAGGCTTCAACATATGAATCTGGAGGGGTGGGTCACACAGACGTCTATAGTCTATAACATCTAAAGTTTAGATTACTTTACATCTGTAACCTCTAAAGTCTGTAATGTCTAAAGTAATCAAAGCAGTGTGGTTCTGGCATAAAGATAGACATATAGACCAATGGAACAGAATAGAGAACTCAAAATAAACCCTCACGCATATAGTCAAATGATCTTCTACAAGAATGCCAAGGCTATACAATGGAGAAAGAACAGATTCTTCAGTGAATGTTGGAGAACTATATAACCACATGCAAACAATATGACACTGTACTCTTTCCTTACCCCATATGTAAAAATTAATTCAAGTATATTAAAGACATAAACATAAACATAAGACCTAAAATTTTAAAAATCCTAAAAGAAAACATAACAGAAAATCTTTATTACATAGGATTTAGCAATATTTTCTTGAATATGACCCCAAAGCATAGGCAACAAAAGCAAAAATCGACAAGCTGGACTATATAAGGCTTGAAAACATATGTTTAGCAAAAAATGCGGATTTCTGGGTTCACTTTCCCATGGTTTCTGATTTGGTTGGCATAGGATGGATATCAGGAAGTTATTTTTAGCAATAGTTCTAAGTAATTCTTATGGGCAAAGTCCATGGATCATTCTTTGCAAACAGTGGTTTGTAGAAATGGGGAAAAGAATGGCAAAGATTTTAAAGGCCAAAGCTCAGAAGTTGAATACCGTGGGCTCCTCTAGCTGTGGGCACCTTGCTTAAATTCACTTTTCTAACCTCTGCAATGGAAGGTGGGATAAGGGTTTTGTGTGTGTGTGTGTGTGTGTGTGGATTTAGTTCCTTAATCCATTTAAAATGCTAAGTATGGTGTGACAAATAGTAAGCTCTCAATTTGTGTTTGAAGTTATTAGTGCAGCATGGGTAACTAGTAATTAATTCAAATGTTGTATATGTAGATACCACAAAAAATGTAACAGACATGTGTTCTTCCTTGATCCAAAAAGAAAAGTAGATGTTCTGACTTTCATTTATTTCTAACATTCCTTAATTTTTCCCTCACTTTAAGGTAATTTCCCTCAAGTTTTCAACTTTAACTCTTAGGTTCCTGGCTTTCTCTCTCTATCTGAAAGAACAGTAATCTGTTTTTCTCCCTTCTGTATCTCCTGCTGAGTTAACCTGATTGTGTAACATTAAATTGGGTCACTTGGGGGAAAAAGGTGGGGGAGGGAAAAAATAAAAGGCTTTTACAGGAATCTGAGATTAAATTCTCCCGAACTGGTGGAAGTGTCATCCAGGTCTTTGTTCTCTGTGTCTTCCTTTGTGCTCTATTATATTCTATTAACAGAGACAAAACAAACAATAACCAATACAAAAACAAGTGGTGCCACATTTGAAAACTTAATTTTGAAAATACAAGGAAATTATCTGGTTTATTCCCCTTGATTCTCCCTGAAATATATTTCTTCCTCTGCCTTACCCCTCACAGCATGCAAGCCATAATATGCTAGTGTAGTCTCATTTCTCTTACAGTGACATTCCTTTATGCTACCTCATTTCTGCTACAGAACTTCTGGTGAGATCACGATTAAAGGTAGAGAAGAAACAGGATGGAAAGAAGAGACAGATAAGAATTCAAAAGAAATATTTGGGTAGCAAATTACTTCAATGTATACAATGAATATCGAGTTTAAAGAGTGTATTAAAGCAATGCTTATCTAAAATAAGCTTAGCTATAATAATATGGAAGGTAAGATTTGCCACAAAATACAGATAATCAGTAAGGAGATTGTGTGTAGTACTGATTGTCAAATAACTCTGAATCAGATCCTTTTCAGTACTAGAAAAGTCAGCCAGCCTGTCTGAGGTTGAATTTTGAAGGTTGTAAATGGGAAAAAGCAATGAAGATATCTAACTATTCAATGCTTGAAAAAATAATATTTACTGGATAAAGCTAGAAGATTGTTTTCCCCAAATAACATTTATCCTTAAAAAGAAAAGTCAAGCGTTGGCTCAAATTCAGCAGATTCACAAAGAACACACCTTGCCAGTTTTAAGAATCCTCAGATTGTCTAACAGTACTGCATAGCTCTTCAACAAAGTTGCTCATTTCACAATAATTAAAAGAAAACAGAAAAGTCTTGAGAGGACAGGAACTGAAGCAAAGAGCTTTGCTTCTGCATCTATTGAATGAATCACCACAGACAAGAATTTTGCACAGCCTGACTCAGATTTCTGCTTTCATCAGACTGATGTGTGGTCACTAAAATGTTAAATTCCACAAGAACAGGAATGTCTTCTATTTTATTTACTCGTATGCAGTTACCTTTGAGACCAATGGCTAGTGCAGAAAAGGAATTCAATAACGGTTAAATTCTTGTTAAATTGCTGAATTAATACCATAGGTCATGGATATTTGCAGTTGTCCTTAAAGTTGAAAACATGAACTCTTTAGGTGTCGGTATAGATAACATTTCCCCCCTTTAACAAACTTAATACCTGAAAGGTTGTAAGGGAAATTAGAAATTATTATGATCGGGTTTGATCCCTGGGCTGAGAAGATCCCCTGGAGAAGGGCATGGCAGTGCATTTCAGTATTCTTGCCTGGAGAATCCATGGACAGAAGAGCCTGGCAGGCTACAGTCCATAGGGTTGCACAGAGTCAGACACAACTGAAGTGACTTAGCACACACATGATTTAGTTCAGTCACTTTCTCCAGAAAAGACATACAAACGGCCAATAGTATATGAAAAACTAATGGACATCACTAATCATCAGGGGAGTAAAAACCAAAACCACAATGAGGTATCTCCTCACACCTGTTAGGAAGGTCACTATCAAAACAAAACAAGAGGAAAAATGACAAGCATTGGCAAGAATAAGGAGAAAAGGGAACACTGGCATAGAACTGTTGAAGGGAATGTAAGTTGAAACAGCCCTAAGAAGTTCCTCAAAAAATTAAACAGAACTACCATTTGACCCAGGAATCTCACTTCTAGGTATTTATACAAAAGAACTATAATGAGGACCTCATTATATTTTTCAGGGGGATATTTTCACTCCCATGTTCATTTCAGTATTTTTCGCAATAGCCAATATATGGGAAAAACCTAAATGTCCATCAATAGATGAATAGATGAAGAAAATATTGTACATATACATGATGGAATATTATTCAGCCTTAAGAAAGAAGGAAATTCTGCAATTTGTGACAACATGGACAGACCTGAAAGACAGTAGGTTAAGTGAAATATGTCAGACATAGAAAGACAAATATTGTATGAATTTTAAAATAGTCAAGCTCAAAGAAGCAAAGAATAGACTTGTGGTTGCAAGGAGCTGTTGGGAGGGGGAATTACAGAGGTGAAGGCCAAAGGATACAAAGTTTTAGTCATACAGGTAAATAAGTTCTTGAGATCTACTATACAACATGGTACCTATAGCTAACAATACTATATTGTATTCTTAAAATGTGCTAATAGTGTAGATATTAAGTGTTCTTAACATACACACACACACACACACACACACACACACACACACACACACACAGAATAATAACAAAAAAGGGGGCAGGAGGAAACTTTGGAAGATGATGAAAATGTCTATAACCTTGATGGTGGTGATGGTTTCATGGATGTGAACCCATTCCCAAACTCATTGAGTTATAACATTAAATATGTATAGCTTTTTGTGTCAGGTATACTTCAATATGGGCTTCCCCCATAATTCCACACTAAAGAATCCACCTACAATGCAGGAGATGCAAGAGACTTGGGTTCGATCCCTGGGTTGGGTAAATCCACAAGAGGAGGGCATGGCAATCCACTCTAGTATTCTTGCCTAGAGAATCCCACAGACAGAGAAGCCTGGCAGGCTACGGTCCACAGGGTTGCAAAAAGTCAGACACGACTGAGCAACTAACACTAATACACATCCAACTAATACAATCATCTATATGGTACTGTACAGTAATAAGTTTATAATACTTTTCACACAAATAATACATAAAAAGTAAATAAACACAAAAAAATAAAGAAGACATTTTTAATCTTACAGTATAATACAGTACCTTGAAAAGTATGGTAGTACCAGCTATATCACCACTGCTTTTAGGATTGCTTCCAGACATCCTAGGCTTGAAATAAAAATACTGTTCTACTGTACTCTACACAGTACTATAAAGTACATAAAAGACAACCACTTGTAGAGGATGCACCTACATGACAATGTACACTAGACACATGAGCTAGCTTAAATGATTAGACATGCGAACGCACATTCACATCTTTGAAAGTTCACAACCTGAAGGTTTGCATGTATGGGACATACTGTAGTTCAGTCACAAGTGAACATCTAAACCTGCAGTTCAATGTATGTAATTGAAATTTCTCCAATTAAAAAAAAAATGTGCATGGGGGTTTGGATAGTTTTGGACCTCAATGCCTTCGAGGATAATGAATTGCACTGATGATCTTGTTGGTCATGAGAAAACACCCTAAGTTTCCCGGTAAGCTATGTGACTGAAACAAAAAAGACATAACATGGTGACTAAGGACCCTATGGTTTTTTAATTTTTTTTCTAATTTTGCCTACTCTGACCTCTTCTCATCCCTTAGCTAATTTTTGGCCCATTCCGAAGAAGAAGGTAATTAAACAAGTAACTAAAGAAGCTTGTGGAATAATCCCCCTGCCATCAGAGGTCCCTAAGAAGAAGTTAGTGAGTCTCCCAATAAAATAACCTGAAATTGCAGGTACAGCTGGAAACCATTCTGCCACAGGACAGGATGAACCACTAACCTGAGCACTCCTGTTTCCCCATGTAGAAGCACCTTCCTCTCCATTTACTCAGTACTCCATTTAAGCATAATTATAAAACCAGACCTTACTGGACAGTCAGGAAGCCTCCAGTTTTCCAGTGGAACATTAAGGATCTCAGGGAATGCATCTTTAAGAAAGCACCATTGTTATTTGCCTAAAATGCATGACAATAAAGCACTTTGCATCTGTGCTGAAAATTTTCCTTTAAGGTTTATTTACTTGTGGACAGATAGAAGGGTTTTGTAGCATCCTTATTCAGAACAGCCTTGGAATACAAATGAGAGGAAGTGGGAGAAAGGGGAGTCAGCCTGAACTGTGCTTCCCTGGAGCTGCTAACTTCACCTCCTGCTGCTGAGCAAGGGCACTGGGCTAAACTAATCAAGCAAGGGCCAAGAGGTGTGGTTTGAAGCTAAACCTCATATTCTGATTTAATCCAAACCCTGTAATGCCAAAACAAAGCTGAAACTGCAGAACTAGGAGAGCATACAGTATACATGAGACTGAATGCTGCATTAGTCTTTTGAAAATTCCCTCCTGAAAAAGAACAAAGATGAAAGGGGGCTCAGGTATAGAACCGCAGCAGGTGCCTGGACACACCAAACAAAGCCCTCCTCCTTGAGCGTCAGTATCGAAATGACATTGTAGCTAAACTGACTCCTGGGTCTCCCATAGATATGCCTGATGGAAATGTGAATGTGAAGAGGATGCGATGTTTGTAATTTTTTTAAGAATGAAAAACCACAGCAATCTAGGCTTTGTCAAAAATCACAAGCTGTTTCTTCTGTTTGGCCATCAGAGCACCTCCTGCTCCAGGTTTATCGTGGTTGCTGAACAAATGCAGACTGCAGCTGAATGAAGAGGCATCTGAGCCTCAACCGCTTACAACTGGGCTAGAAAGCTTTGAGATAGGCCCCGGGCCAGAAGCTGTTATCTTTATTGTGCAGAATGACTGAGATTCGACTTCTGGATCACTGGGCTGGGGTAATACTTTTGCAGAGAAGCAAATGGTGCTGTCGGCAGCATGGAGGAAAAGAAGTCCCAGGAGCTTAAGTGTTGGATTTGAGACAATGGAGGAGCAGGGAAAGGGGATGCTTGTCAAGTGATGCAGATAATGGAGAAAGATAAGCCTTAGATCATAAATCAGCTCGCCGCTACCACCTATGGCTTTGAAAGGGTTCCTGTATTTCTTACTGTGTCACCAGCTCATTAATGAGTCCGCAGTCATTATAGGTGGTACAGAGAGAACATAATTTACATATTAAGTAGTTAAACAAGGATTCCTCAGCATTCTGATTTTGAAACGCATGCCTTTCAAGGGCACTATTCAGGCTCCTGTCAACACATTCAAGTTTTCTTCTGTCTATAAAAAGGGTGCTTGTTAAAAGTCATGATTTCTGTACAATTGCACAGGCTGTTTCGCAGGGTCAACCCAGTGACTCTTTGTCTGAAATGGAGGTGGGAAATTTTCCAACATGAATGATTATTTGCACAGACTTTCTGATGAAGTTAATGGACACAATTTACATGAAGGGCCATATTTAACAGCTCTCTGTAGGGGTGGATATGAATAATATTAACTTTTTAAATGCAAAACCATAAAAAATCAATTAATTTTATTATCACCATAAATAACATTTTATTATTAAAATCTTCTATTTCGAGCATTTTTATGACTATGAGGACAGCTGGATGACTTTTCAAGCTCCACATCTTTCTGCTGTGGGTTGTCATGAACAACAACTGTGGGCCTCCAGCAGAGTGCAAAGAAGCTAGGTGGTGGGGGAAGAGTTTATTAATAAACCCTCATTGGGCCTATGGTTGCACAGTTAAGGTAGTAGTTAGGTCTGGTCTGTGAAGAAATGCTTTCCTAAAACAGCAAGTTCTAATAACAAATTGGGCACACGGCAGAGCAGAATGGTGTAGAATAACTAGTGGTTCTCATGGGGAGGAACCAGTTCAACAAGTTCTCCCCTCTTTCAAAAGCAGATTTATGCCACCATCTGGGAGCTCAATGGACTTCCTAAGGAGTAGAAAAGTGAAAAAAACTATGCCATGAGAGTGACATTCAGGAGCCCTGTTTAGGACCATATTGGAGGATTTTTAAATACATTTACTTTTCCAATTATTAAAACAAGATATAATTTTAAAGTAGTACATTATTCAGATTGTGACAATAGAGGGCAAAATTGCATGTGATTCTAACTCACAACCACTGTTAGTCTCTTGGTGCAGGCATGCTATGCATGCTAAGTAGCTTCAGTCATCTCCAACTCTTTGAGACCCTGTGGACTGTAGCCCGCCAGGCTCCTCTGTCCATGGGATTCTCCAGGTAAGAATACTGGAGTAGGTTGCCATGCCCTCCTCCAGGGGATCATTCTGACACATGGATCAAACCCACGTCTTATGTCTCCTGCATTGGCAGGCAGGTTTTTTACCACTAGCGCCACCTGGGAAGCCCAGTTTCTTGGTGTTTACTTGCAAGTATTTTTTTCCTTCTTTACTTAGAATGATCTCTCATTATCATTTATTCTTCTAGGACCACTGAGGAAATGATAGACACTATTCTATTTTCAGTGGAAAGTATAGAGGGTATAATAATAGATTTGTTTAAATAAGATCAAAAGAACTGTTGGGTGCTTGGGGAATTTTCCACATATATAACCATTATGTGTTCATCATTATGATCATGAGATTAGTGAATACTAGACGATTGTTTAGAGGTCATTAACTGTAAGCTACGCATGAGGCAGAATCAGCAAATATTTTCAACTATTAGTTAGAATCTCACCAGAGTCTATTTTATTCCCTGAACACATGTGATTGGTTATTAGCCAACATTAAGCTCTCAGTTCCTATATCCATTTGCAGGGGGGGAAATGCCTTTGCCACTTCTGTGCTCTAATGTTGGTATTTCCTACCCACATTCTGCCTCCACATTCATTTGTTTAAACCACTGTATATTGAAAGCTCAGTCAAGCCCTGTCCTAGGCACCAAGTCTATCAACACAAATAAGAATCATCACCTCCTCCCCTTTCTCTGCATTTTAGAAAGACTATCAATTTGAATATGATTGAAGAAACAGGATCTTAGGCTGGTTTTAAGGACTGATGAATTTCTTCTTTTGATTTCAGTAAATTAACTATCTAAACTGTAACTGATGATACATTGCTATGGAGATATGAAAGCAAGTAAGCTCACATTATGGTCATTGCATCCTTAGTATCTGAAAGAGTAATTTGACCTCTGACATACTTGTGTGACCTGTGGTACATCCAGAAAGTAATTTGTCCTATTGAAGCTTTGTTGTGTCAGGAAGGTACCTACCTATTAGCTCTGATGGAGTCAAAGCTGGTGGTATTCTCATTTGGATCCACCTAGATCAAATACCTATGTCAGTACCTAAAGGAATTCTTCTATTTAGGATATCACAAAGCAAACAGAGGGACTGATTTAGATTAGTTGGATCCAAATGTAATGAAAGTTCTACCTGATTGACCATAAAATTAACTTCAGCGTTAAAATAAATACATGACTATAAAATCTAGCATCAGTTCTTAAGGGGGTCAAGTTCTTCCTAGCCGCTTGGATGCTTCTGATGAGAAAAGTGGTGGGTCAAGATTTACTTGTGTTCTTAGCTTGGCATAAGAATCAGCAAGAAATTTAAATCCATACCATGGGGCTTCTCATAGTCCCATGCCCAAATATAAACACTTTACCCAATAAAAACTCCTTGCCAGGACTTCCCTGAACTCCACCAGTTGAGACCCTGTACTCCCAATACAGGGTACCTGGTTCTTCCCTGGTCAGGGAACAAGGATCCTTCATGCTGAATGGTATGGGAAACGAAACAGAAAAACACCTCCTTGCCAGAACAGTTTTTCTAACAGAACATTCTAATTTTTTTTTTGTTTCAGAAATTAGCAAATTTCTAAGTGGTGAGAAATAGAATAATATTGTAATATTGGAAGAGAAATGCTCCTATAAAGTAGGAGCACTTGAGCAGCAAATGGCAGGAGAGAGGCCAAATAAAAAGCAAAAAGTTGAAGGAAAAGAATAAGAAGTGAAAAGTTTCTCAGGGTCAACAGAGCCACATGCCACACAAGGTCAAGTAAGGTCATAAAATCAGTCCACTACATCCAAAATTTAAGAGATCATTTGCAGGTTTAGCAACAATAGCTCTGGTAAAGTGATGGGGTCAGAAAATATTTAATAGAGGAAAGTAATCAAAGAGAAGGGGAAAAGTTAATAGAGTGAGTGCTTTTAAGAAAATTAGTTGTTCAGGGGAGAATAAATGTAGTATAAGAGAATTTAAGCAGAGTCTCAGGAATGTTATTAAGAAGGAAAACTGTCAAGATAGATGAAGGTATAGTGCAGTAATAAACAACCTCAAAACTCTGAAGTTATATATTTTCCTGTATATGACATGCCCAGTGCTTGTATGTTTATTACAGTCACTTGAGGGCCAAGAAAAGTGGAGGCTTTATCATCTTGGCCTTAGAAGCTTCAAGCCATCAGTGAAACTCATCACCTGTTATTAGCCAAAGCTAATCATATGGCCATACATAACTTCAAAGGGAACAAGGAAATGCAACCATATATAATGTGAACTAACAAGAATATCACTGTTTGTGAATACGTTTATTGACTACCATGGGCAAGAGTCACTTACTCGTGCCACAACAAGTCAATCACTAGAGAGGTAGAAGGGACAGTTGCAGACAGACCAGAGAAAGGAATTAATTGAAAGAATATAGTCTTAGAGAGAGGAGAATGTAGAGCATGAGCTGATGGAAGAGCTTTTGTGGAAAGACTACTTGTCCTTAGAGATGGGCAGGAAGGAAGTGAGGTTGGCTGTGGATGACACTGCTCAAAGATTGCAGAAATAATTTCTGGCTCACAGCATGAGTCAAGATGTTTTCAGTAGGAATGTTTAAATTTTCACTAATCTAAGTGACTGTCATATTTTCTCCAGCGGTGAGAGGGAAGGAGGGATCACCCAAGATGGGTGGATTGCTCAGCATTTGGAGTTTTGCAGGCCAGGTACAATAGTCGGTTGAGAGGATGACAGTGTTAAGGGCATTGGCAGGAAAGAGGCTGAAGTGGTAAACCAGGAAAGTAGCTCATCAACTGGGAGAAAATAAAGCACTGACCAAGTTCTTTCTCCTAATGAAAATTATGACTTCTTAGACTCCCTGATCAAGCAAGTCTCTTGGAAATACAATGACAGCTGTTTATAGGAGTCCAATTAAATCAAGTAAGATTTGCATGCTCTCTTTGGTAAACCTCCCAGAAGAGACTTCCAACAGATCTACTCTGTCACTGGAAGTTACTACTAGAGAGGTGGCTAATAAATCTAGCCCTTTTGATGAACACATCAATGTGTCATGGGAGCCTAATATATTTTATCCAGCAAGAAAAGATGGATTCTAGCAAACTTGGTTTGCAATTCAGAAGACATAAATCACTTCAAGAATGATCATTAGGACTAAGGACACCAACATAATAGTCTAGGAATTATTTAAGAGAAACCTTAAATTCTTGATTCAATTTTTTTTATTAGAACCAAGGAATAAATATAAATTTGGATTTTTTTTTTTAGAATTCTCTCTTTTGAGATAGATTTTGGATCAGAGAATACTACATGTATAAATACTTCCCTAGTTTAAAACTTTCAGATGGAGCTAGCTATTGAAAAGCTATCAAATCTAGCATACTGACATACAACCATTTTACATTTACATAGCCAAGAATGTAAGGATGATTTTTGTAGAGAAAGTTGGAGAGTTGAAAAGATTTTATGCTCTTACTCCACCATTTTTTTTCCTTCAGTCACAGATTATTTCCCTTGCCACTTCAATTCCAAATTCAACTTGAATTGGATACACTTTTTACTGTCTTGTATCTCTTAAATTAGAAGAAATATTATATCTGGTGATAAAAAATATATATATCAGAAAAAGCCCTGTATAAAAAGGACAACTTGGTCTGATGCTGAAAACTTCAACCAAAAATGTAATCTGTGCTTTAGTTATTGCCAATAAGGACTGGACCAAGTCCAGAAGGAGGTAGTTTCAATCAATTGTTTTTAGGAGGAGAGTCTATAACCTACTGGCTTGAAAATCTTCTAACAGTAAGTTTTGTAGAGATATAGCACACTTGCCAAAACTGCATTACCGCTTCAAACCATCACAAATTACACTGCACTTTAGGTTTTATTACCAAGAGAGACAGCACACAAATTCATTTCCATGTCTGTTGCCAATTTAAATGAATGGCTGGCTCCTGCCAGCTCAGGAAGACACCAGAGGAAATGTTGCACAGATCATTGGCGCATGGAATAAATGATAGCAGGCCCTTTGGTCATTTAATCTCAGAGCAAAATTTATATTTTAAGTAGGCTTTAAAAATGCAATGTGAATTATGCTGTATAAGGGTAATAATTCAAAACAGCAGCCATATTAAATGTTCAAAAAAGCCTACTATGTACTCAGAACCATTCTACATGCTATAGATAATATAGAATTAAATGATATATACTCCATTCTCAGAGCTTCCTCTACAATTGGTCAAAGTAAAGTACACACCAGAAAAAAGATACTATGTGATTAAATTACTTGGTATATCCAATGCTATAAGAATTCAAAGAAAAAGAAGATCAGTAAAAAGCTAGAATAGTCATGTGAGGCAATGTCCTAAAGCTCTGAAAGAGAGAAGAAAAATGAGTATTCCAAGCAAAGAAACAATATGAGAAACAGCAAGAATTCGGGATTTGGGATTCATAGGATTCATTTGACTAAAGGAAGTTTGATTTCTGGAGGACCACTGGAAATACTGAACATGGCCAAAGCATGGAAGAACTTAACAGCATAGCGGAGGTGTTGCATGTTGAGTGATGTGTTGTCTTTTATTATGTTGTTTCTTCCCCCATGTCTGATCTTGAACAGCTCTATTTTCAGGGAGAGGTCCTAATTCACTTGTGATGTACCTGGGCTAGGCGTACTATTGTACCAGGTTGAGCTGAGCTAGAAATAAAATCAGTTTGGAGACTAAAAAGCAGCTTAGAGGAGAATGAGTGGGAAACAGTCAAGAACATTGGAAAATGAAGACTCTCAAGTCCCTTGGGAAAGTGGGGAGAAAGGCCAAGACAGAGGCTAACATGAGGCGGAGAGAAAAGGAAAGAAGGAATTGATTTTTTTAAGAAAAAGAAAATTAAAGGTCAGAGGATAAAGACCAGAAGGATCAGGAAGCTTGAGAAATAAGATGTGAAGTATACAAACAGATAACAGCAAAAGATAAATAAATAAAACTCAGAGAAAGTGGTAAAGAAAAATAAAATAAAGTTTAGGGAGATGGCACAGGAATCAGGTATTGAAATAGTAAGAGAAGGAAAAACAGCAAGAGCCTAAGGAAAATATCATGATGTGACAGTGAGAAATAATACAAGGTGAAAGGGAGGAGGCTGTGAGGAACAGGGAAAGGATAAAAACTGGATAAATGAGCAGAGGGAGTATTAAGACATCATAGGTTAATATTTTCAAGAAGAGAAGGTGGGGGAGAAAAGTAAATTACTTCAGGGAAACAGAAAACATTCAACACTGCTTCTACTCCTTTATCCTTCCCTTGAATGATCATCATCAGTGTCACACCACAGGTGAACCCCACCAGGACATCATTCTCCTGCCCAGGTCCCACTCCCCAGAAGACCTATTAGGAGTGTTAGATAATTCTAAGGCTTTACAGTCAGACTCCAAAACTTCAGTTATAGCATGCGCCACTCAGCAATTTTCCCACTCATTTTCATTTAACTTCCTATTATCTTCCCCATAAGTTCAGTTCAGTTCAGATCAGTCGCTCAGTCATGTCCGACTATTTGCGACCCCATGAATCGCAGCACGCCAGGCCTCCCTGTCCATCACCAACTCCCAGAGTCCAACCAAACCCATGTCCATTGAGTCGGTGATGCCATCCAGCCATCTCATCCTCTGTTGTCCCCTTCTCCTCCTGCTCTCAATCTTTCCCAACATCAGGGTCTTTTCCAGTGAGTCAGCTCTTCGCATCAGGTGGCAAGGTACTGGAGTTTCAGCTTCAACATCAGTCCTTCCAATGAATATTCAGGACTGATTTCCTTTAGGATGGACTGCTTGTATCTCCTTGCAGTCCAAGGGACTCTCAAGAGTCTTACAAGTTTCTAAACTTTCTCTCCCCACAAGCCCTCAAAACCACTCTCCAAAACCATTCTGCAAATACCCATGCCTTTCCTATTACTGCATTTCCTCCACTTTTCTTTTTCATGACAGATTTCTCTTCATCTTCAACCAATTTCTTCTCTCACCCAGGATTCTTCTGAAAAAAAAAAGAAAGAAAGGGGGAAAGGGAGAGAGGGAGGGATGGAAAGACAGGGAGGGGAAGAGAAAAGAAAAGAAAGAAAAATTTCCCATTCTCTCTGATGTTACTCCTTGCAAGAATTTCCCCTTGGACCTCCCCGACAGTCCTTGTTGGATCTAATAGCCCTGCCTCCTTAAATGTTCAACCTTTCTTTAACGTCTTTCTTCCAGAAATTTCTGTCCTACTTGAACCTTCTTCATTTGCTCTTCAAGACTTGTCTGTCTGGCCTCTTCTTCCATAAGAGCATTAACACTTTTAACCATCATTTAAAGGACTGCACCTCCTTCCTGAAACTCTTACCTCTTTCCTTTACATCAGAATTCCTAGATGCAGAATTCCTAATTTGGAAGTTAACTGTTAAATAAGATAGAACAGGAGTTTATTAAAAAAGTTAGCGAGTGGCTGGCAGAATTGTTAGACAGGATGGAGAATCAGATTTCAGGCCAGAGCTTCCAGAAACAGACTCCAAATCAAACTTTAAGAACAGCCTCAGGCAAGCGTTGCTCTGGTCATGGCCTCTACTGAGGCTATGCACTACAGTTTGGATTCCAGTCAAAAATGTAATCTCATCAATTCTATTACAAGAACTACCTCCAGGATCAATGCCACTGCCAACCAGAGACTAAGTCTTCCAGCCACTAGTCTCTGCAAAACCCTAATGCCTTTGCTTCCCCCTTTGCCAGAAAAATGAATGCATACAAACTTTTTCTTCCACATTGTTTCCTTCAGAACTGATATCTCACACAAATACAGTTAATTAGTGAAGTCCAATAACTACTCGGTGCATATTTGTTGAATGAAAGAAGGAAAAATATAAATAATAGGAAACATAAATTAGAATCATAATCATTAACTCCTTATACACAGAGCAGTTTGTTATTTCTTGGCCTCCATTTGAATTGCAGTCACACACAGAACCCAACATGTCTATGCTTCCATTACTGCTGTGTACTTCCAAGATAAGTAAAGAAAATTCTACCAGCTACCAACTGGCACACATAGATTGGAATCTGTTTTTTAAACTGACGCCCAAGTCAGCTTCCTCCATGCTGCACCCATATGTTACCCCATATGCTGTGCTTGTTTCATTTTGAGGCTATTATGCCTGCCTCATCTTTGCTTCCAGAACATCTATACCTACACAGTAGTAATTCCTGCAGTCACAGATATTTGAAAACTCCTATAATAGTGAAATGATGGTTTTTAAAATTTGCATAAGTCATATCCCTTCATGGCTTATGTTTTCCTTAATATACATTCTATGTTAGCACCCAACCAATGCACTAAAAACTCATTAATTCAAGTCCCATTCATTTTAAACTCAATACCCACTAACGATTTCTTGTTTCTGCTTCTGTTTCTTTCCTCTCACCTAGAATTGCCTTTTCATTCAGCTGAAATTCATGTTTATCAACTCCCTCCAAACTGAATTGAAGATTACCTATTCCAAAAACCTTATTCAAATAAACCCATCTGATTCTGATCTCTTTAGGTTTCTGTACCCTATCAGAACTCATGGACTCTGTTCTTGGCATGTACAATTTTGAGTGTGATGCTTTTATTGGTTTTATGTCATTTCCTATATGTATGTATCCTCCCCAACTAGGGGACAGCTTTAAGAAGGGACTATACCTTCTGCTTATATATCCCCTACCCCAGAGCTTACCTCTGAACTATGTAAGGGTGATATAGGTGCCCAGAACATGCCTCCAGAGGGAAGGAATAAACTCAGGGTAAAGGAAGAAAATGCAAAATGTAATTCATTCTCTCGATAATCATTTCAAACCTGAATCTTACCACTGCTAGAAGTATGTTATGAGGAACTAACAATATCTTACAATGTCATCTTTAGAGATGACGAGAAATGATGAAGCCACATATGCAGCAGGCAACAGCTAAATTATTTAACAGAAAGAAACTATGTGGAAGGATCAGCACTGAATTCCTGTATGACAGGAAACTTACTACATATCTTGATGAACTGTCATACCCAAGTTACTAAGAGAATGAGATGCAGACTATTACATTTCATAAATACAAATAAATAATGTATTCACATTGAAAGACAAATATTTTAAAAGCTAATGTTTTTGTAAATTATCTATTTGGTAGTTTTTCTTTATATGTAATTGGTAACTTTTCTTTAAAACAAACCCTAAAAATGGCATATGCATGAGACAATATGAAATTTTAACTCTGAGAAGACATTTGATGATTTCAAGAATTTTTTTTATCAATTTGGGAGGCTTTGATAAGAGTACTAACATTTTATGTAGGCAAGAGTGCTTACCGTTGAGAAATACATACTGAAATATTCATGGACGAAATAATATCTGCGATTTACTTCAAAATCATTAAAAATTGTTTCACATACATTTGTTTATTATAAAGCTTATAAAGTAGCTGCTGTTTTGCTAATTTTACAGATGAGGAAATAGGTTTAGAAAGGTTAAGTTTCTTGCCTAAAGTCATACACTGACAAAGTCAAAATCCAAACAGAACTATTTGATAGCAAAGCCCATGTTTATAACCACTATACCGCACTGCCTGTTTTAATGCAACCCCCAAATAAAATATTCCTTTGTTGCAGAAGAAAACTTTTATTGTGGAATCCACAATTTGATACCATGACCTTTCTATTAAAAGATACTCATGGGAATGCACTTTATTTTAGAAGACAAAATATTCAACAAATATATGTCATCCATGACTGATATCACAAAGGAAAGAAGTTTATGTACATATATATATATGATGCATTACTATTCACACAATAACTTGAATAAAAATTATTCAAATATAAATAATTTGAATAGTTGTATATAAATACATAAAATCTTATTTGAAAGATCTCTGACTTGGGTCTATTTTTTCACTATTTCCCATATCCATTCAGTTAGTGAACCCATATTGCTTAGAAAATGATCAAAGAGTCAATTCATTTAAGCAAATATTTAGTAACTTTTTATATTTCAAGGCATATGTGTGAACCTAAAAGTCTACCATATGGGTTACATATTGCCTTTCCCTCCTCCTATACCTCCCAAAGACCTTAGAAGCTAGTTACTGAGAAAGGCTATAAAAATGACCATAAAACAAAGTGTATTAAATGCAGCGAGAAAAGAGCAAAGTGCTACTGGAGATCGAAAGACTACTTGAGTTAAAGTAATTATGAAAGCTTCATGGATGAGAAAACATTTGGGATTAGTAAGATTTTAACATTGTATTAGTGAAGGTGTAGACTGAGCTTCTCTAATATAAACATCTCAAAATATAGGGGCTTAAAATAAAACTGTTATTTCTCTCTCCTAAGAGTCCAAATAAGGGTCCAAGGTAAGCAGGAAAGTGAGGACCGTCTACTATGTCTGCTTTAGTCCTTGGACTTATTGAATGTGTTGCTACAGCTCCAACAAGAGTTGTAGCCACACCTTACAAATGCAATGTGTCTGACATGAAGTTACATAGTCATTGGTATTATTAGGACTTATTCCAGGAGAAAAAAAAAAAGAAGGAGCAGGAGGTTCTTGTGTAGGGATAAAAAATCATGAGGTCTGTGCCTTAGTAAAATAAAGATGACAGCTGGGAAGAGAATGGTTAGAAATATGCAGAGAGAAGTCAAAAAGACCTGAAATCAGATGACAGTAGGAAGAATGGAAAAGAAAAAGATGGATGCAAGGCTAAAAACATAACATGTAAAGCTTAAAAAACAAAACTCAACTCAATGCAGCAGGCAAAAAGAACGTAATTCCCATGGACAACAATAAGGATAAAGTACCATTAAGAAGTCTATTTTGGAAATTATAAGGTTGGTTGCTATTAAGCAACCAAAAAACAGATATCAAGAACAGAGCTTCAAATAAAATTCTAAAATCAATGACGTAGGTCAAAGTTATCAGTAGAGACTCAGAAGTCATACAAAAGGAGATATTTACTACCATAAAAGTGCATACAATTTCTGGGAAAAAAAAGGGAAATTGAAAGAAGCTCCTGAGAAACGCTTACAATTGAATTTTTAAAATAAATATTTTGCTATGTGCATAGAATGGTTTCACTCAGACATACAAAGGAAGGAACTACTGATACACATAGTAACCTGGATGAATCACAAAGTATGCTGATTGAAAGAATCCAGATCAAAAATGAATACATATGTATGGTACTATTTATATAAAATTATTGAAATGGAAAATCAATGTATAATGACAGAAGGTGGATCAGTGGTTTCCTGAGGTGTGGAAGAGGGGACTGCAAAGGACATGAGAGAACTTTTTGGAGTGATGGACAGGTTCTTTAACTTGGTTGAGTTCAGTTCAGTTCAGTTCAGTCACCCAGTCATGTCCAACTCTTTGTGACCCCATGGACTGCAGCATGCCAGGCTTCCCTGTCCATCACCAACTCCTGGAGCTTACTCAAACTCATGTCCATCAACTCAGTGATGCCATCCAACCATCTCATCCTCTGTCGTCCCCTTCTCCTACCACCTTCAATCTTTCCCAACATCAGGGGCTATTCCAATGAGTCAGTTCTTTGAATCAGATGGCCAAAGTAATGGAGTTTCAGCTTCAACATCAGTCCTTCCAATGAATATTTAGGACTGATTTCCTTTAGGATGGACTGATTGGATCTCCTTGCAGTCCAAGGGACTCTCAAGAGTCTTCTCCAACACCACAGTTCAAAAGCATCAATTATTCGGTACTCAGCTTTCATTATAGTCTAACTCTCACATCCATACATGACTACTGGAAAAACCATAGCTTTGACTAGACGGACCTTTGTTGGCAAAGTAATGTCTCTGCTTTTTAATATGCTGTCTAGGTTGGTCATAGTTTTTCTTCCAAGGAGCGTCTTTTAATTTCATGGCTATTTAGGGTTTACTAATTCACTTTTCTATACAGTAGAAACTAACACAACATTGTAAAGCAACTATACTCATAAAAATTATTATAAAAATTAAAATTAAAAGCAGGATGAGGGGAAATGAATGAGAAACATTTAGAAGAATATATCTTGCAATCAGAAAGAACTACATTTCTGTGTATAAGACCTTGACAACAAAATTTCAACTGAAAGCATTGTTATGACCTGGTTGAAAGATAGCTTATCATGAACTGATGAGATTGAGAAGTTTTTAAATGAGCTTACTTATTTCACCATGAAAAAGTATACAAAGTTCAGCAAAGCAGCCAGCATCTTTAGTAACTAAATTCTCGGTCACAAATAATAACTGTTTCCACTCAGCATAATTACAATGCCAGAAACAGAATTGAAAAAACGTATACCACCAGTATATGTATTGAGTTGACTTAACTTGGGTAATATATTCCTAGATTTCACCAAAAATAATGTATGCTTAGGTGAAAGGATATATATAGAAAAAGATCTAGAAATATTTCATGTCATCTTGAGGCAAATTTATATAGCTCCATTAAAAATCTCCAAGGTTAAAATCAGAATGCATAATGAAAATGCTGAAATGAAGAATGGCTTATTGGCAAGAGCATTATGACAGCATGTTCTGTAAGAAAGGTATATGTGGAGCAAATATTCAAAATAGAGTTTTCAAAATAATTAGTGATGACTCCCCAAAATCATTTTGCATCCCAAAATGGACTGAAAGCAATTGATAACAATTGATTTTTTCAATAAGTTAATGTTGAACTATTCTTCTAAATGTTATTAAAAGGATTCAGGGTAAAAATAATCTCTATAAAAAAGAGTATATGGAATAGTGTTACTTCTCTCTGAGATATATAGATTATTTTTACCCTGAATCCTTTTAATAATGTTTATGTATATATACATTATTATGTACATTAATATAATACATGTATATACACACACCACACACATACACACACATCTGTGTGTCTCTCTGTGTGTGTGTGTGTGTGTGTGTGTGTGTGTAGAAGGAACAAGATGGAAATGTCCACTGTGTGCTGGTAACTCCAATGTTTCACCTCTGTTCTCTCAAATAATTCCTATATTTCATTTCCATAATTTAAAGGTAGGAGTTATTATCCTCATTTGAATACATGGAAATTGGTGCTCAGAGAAGTGTCTTCCCAGGTCATGTGCAGCCAGTCTGTCGCATCCTTTCAAGGTACTTTCTGCTCTGCCACACAGTCTCCCTGTGTGGTTATAATTATTCTGTGTGTGGAGTGGGCAGGTGGGAGCCCATGGGGGCAGTTCCAGAAGGAAGGTTCTGTAAGCTTCAAGACAAATATCAGGTATTTCAGCAGACTCATAAAAGATTGGTTCACCTCATGGGCAACAGGGGAAAGGACTGAGGGAACAGGCTGGGTCTGTATTCTGGAACATGCACAGTTAAGATACTTCAGGAAAGATGGTCAGAAGACAATGTGTCTATTGTGAATACAAGTCCATTAACAACATCTACTATCTCTGAGCCTGAAGTGTTCCAGGTACCTCTAGCTCCCTGGATATGCTGACCATGAATTTTTTTCTCTGAGGGAATACGTTACATGCCAATATACATCATTCCAATGCTTCATTTTCAGAATTCACAGAAGGACTTAGCCCTGAGAACTCTGATTTCACAAGGCTTCTTGGTAGCTGGCATGTTATCGCATTCTGATAAACAGTGTCTGAGCCCAGTAACTTAGGAGAAATGGACCCTCTATCCCTCAGCTTTCAGGTTTCTGAATAATTAGAGGGAACTCACAACTGTAATAAAATATAAAATAAATTTTATAGCTTATAATATAAGAATTTAAGAGTCTTAGATATATCAAACTAAGAAGTACAATTAAATACCAAAGTTTGAGAAATGATAACTGATTTCAGAGTTTACTTTTAATTAGACTCCAAAGTACCTATTATATTTTGTTTCTAAAAAGAATATTTCTCTAAATTTTTTATGTCTATTGAAGCTGAATTGATTTATAGTATTGTGTTAGTTTCAGGTGCACATCAACGTGGCTCAGTTATTTTTTTCCTATATTACATTTTTTTTAAATATGGGAGGTATAAAATATTGTCTTCTTAACAATAATAAAATCAATTGTCTCTCCTAATTTAGACAAAACAATCCTGCTCTAATATGAAGTGCTTTAATTTTTAACAAGTTTAAACATACTTTACATTTGTTTTTCAATCACTGAACTCCCTCTTAGAGATTTCATTCCTGTCCTTTTCCTATTTCAATTTTGGAGTATTATACATATCTAATTTTTTTTATTACCTATTAGAACTTAAATTGCATAAGGTCCTCCTCATATTACCTGGGAATATTCTCAGGTCAGCTATTTCAAATCCTCAAAGATGATGCTGTGAAACTGTTGCACTCGATATGCCAGCAAATCTGGAAAACTCCGCAGTGGCCACAGGACTGGAAAAGGTCAGTTTTCATTCCAATCCCAAAGAAAGGCAATGCCAAAGAATGCTCAAACTACCGCACAATTACACTCATCTCACACGCTAGTAAAGTAATGCCCAAAATTCTCCAAGCCAGGCTTCAGCAATACGTGAACCGTGAACTTCCAGATGTTCAAGCTGGTTTTAGAAAAGGCAGAGGAATCAGAGATCAAATTGCCAACATCCGATGGATCATCAAAAAAGCAAAAGAGTTCTAGAAAAACATCTATTTCTGCTTTATTGACTATGCCAAAGCCTTTGACTGTGTGGATCACAATAAACTGTGGAAAATTCTGAAAGAGATGGGAATACCAGATCACCTGACCTGTCTCTTGAGAAACCTGTATGCAGGTCAGGAAGCAACAGTTAGAACTGGACATGGAACAACAGACTGGTTCCAAATAGGAAATGGAGTACGTCAAGGCTGTATATTGTCACCCTGCTTATTTAACATATATGCCGAGTACATCATGAGAAACGCTGGGCTGGAAGAAACACAAGCTGGAATCAAGATTGCTGGGAGAAATATCAATAACCTCAGATATGCAGATGACACCACCCTTATGGCAGAAAGTGAAGAAGAACTAAAGAGCCTCTTGATGAAAGTGGAAGAGGAGAGTGAAAACGTTGGCTTAAAGCTCAACATTCAGAAAACTAAGATCGTGACATCTGGTCCCATCACTTCATGCAAAATAGATGGGGAAACAGTGGAAACAGTGTCAGACTTTATTTTTCTGGGCTCCAAAATCACTGCTGATGGTGATTGCAGCCATGAAATTAAAAGACGCTTACTCCTTGGAAGGAAGGTTATGACCAACCTAGATAGCATGTTGAAAAGCAGAGACATTACTTTGCCAACAAAGGTCCGTCTAGTCAAGGCTATGGTTTTTCCAGTGGTCATGTATGGATGTGAGAGTTGGATGGTGAAGAAAGCTGAGCGCTGCAGAATTGATGCTTTTGAACTGTGGTGTTGGAGAAGACTCTTGAGAGTCCCTTGGACTGCAAGAAGATCCAACCAGTCCATCCTAAGGGAGATCAGTCCTGGGTGTTCATTGGAAGGACTGATGTTGAAGCTGAAACTCCAATACTTTGGCCACCTCATGCGAAGAGTTGACTCACTGGAAAAGACCCTGATGCTAGGAAGGATTGGGGGCAGGAGGAGAAGGGGACGACAGAGGATAAGCTGGTTGGATGGCATCACCAACTCGATGGACATGGGTTTGGGTAAACTCCGGGAGTTGGTGATGGACAGGGTGGCCTGGCATGCTGCGATTCATGGGGTCACAAAGAGTCGGACACGACTGAGCAACTGAACTGAACTGACGCCTTTTCATTTTGCTATCAAACTTTTTTGTAGGGTTGGGGGTTTCAGTGACAGAGAGAAACTAAGCAAGAACAGACAAAGCTGATTATTTGCCTACTTAAGGCCAACAATTTCACATCATTTTAAACGTTATATCTCTAGAGACATCTTTCTCCTCCTTTCCTTTGTGTTGGCTGAGGGATTTTATATATATGTATATATACACACACATATATAGATATGTGTATATATATAGATATACATATACATGTATGTATAGATATATGATATGATATATATATATATATATATATATATATATATACATATACAGTAAAGTATGCAAACATCAAGTACATTTTAGATAAGCTCACATTATGTAGCCACCACCTGGATCAAGACATAGAATATTTCTAGCACTCAGAAAGTTCACTTGTGCCTCTTCCCAGTCCATACTTTCCCCCAGAGGAAGGTACTATTCTGACATCATTACCATAGTTTAGTTTTGCCATTATAAGGAATACTTTAATAGTATCTCATTTCAAAGATTAATGAAAACTTTCATCATTCTAAAATTAATTGGAGTATATTAATAGATATAATAAAGTTGCTATAACAACCTAAAAAACATATATCCTGCTAACAAGTGGAAATTATGGAATGGGAAAGTTTTTATGTGATATATTGAGATGAATATTTCTAAATCCAAAACATGTAAAACACGTGTGAAAAATACACGATGTCGGAATCATGATGTACACACAAAACTAACCTTAAGATAATAATTTATATCTGTTATTCCTATGACTCTTTTTCTAATTGATTCAAATTTTCCTTTCCACATTACATTGTTCTGTTATAGATGAGATGTGATTTTTCTTTTATAGATAGAAAAAACCAATAAAGCAAATAACTGATTAAATCAAAGTTAACACCAGTTTTTTTCCCCAAATAAAATTACTATAACATATTCAAGAAAGCACTGGTTTCCAAACACAAATATATTACTTTCAGAAGACCAGAAGTGGGTAAGAACAAAGGTTTCCCTACAATTACATGGAATCTTGCATATATAGATAGCTAAATCACCATTTAGAAAATGTGCTTGTTGTTACTTTTTCTTACCACTATGAGGCCAGTTTCCACTGATAATGTATTTGGGGAAGAAGACACACATGTTGCAAGGAAGCATTAGGTCCTAATTTCAGTTTGTAGTTTTCCACTTTTAAAAATAGGACTTTATGCTATTTGTCTCTTTTTCTCTTTTTAGAATAACCTAGCAAGCAAGCAGCCCAGAAGGCCAAGTCCAATGCATAGAGACAGAGAAAGCAAAAGCAAGCAAATGAGCCAATGCATTAACTAGAGGCCAAAAACTGGCAAGAATTGACAGTCCTGGAAGAGTTCATACTTGCCTTATCCTAAGAACACAAACCAAATGCAGAATAAAGGTATCTGAGCATAAAAGGACACCTGAGCCCAAGGACTTCAGCTGTAAAATGTACCCATTGCTCTTTTATTGTACTGTTTATTTCTGAAGAGTTATTTCTCTAAACTCTTCAAAATGTTTAGAATATTAAGAACATTGCCTTTTTTAACAACATTAAAACATAAACAATCCTTGCACCATGAGATTTTCGATCAGAAAATTGAAGCCTGTAGCTGTGAAACTGCTTCCTAATCCAAGTCAGACTGGGCCAGGGGCATGTCACTCTTCCATGCAGTGGAAGCATGGGTAGACCCAGGGGGCGGAGAAGCCTCAGCCTGGGGATGTCGGCAATCCAATGACAGTCACTTGAGCAGAAAGACAATTGCTATAAGACACTAACACTCTTGAAGCTCTCCTTTAAGACATCTATCTACTGATTTTCACCATATTTAAGCTAGGGTGTCAAGTAAGCAGAGGACAGAATAAAAATAGTCTACAGATCTGAAAAACTTGTAAATGTTAGAGTTGGGTGGAAAATCATGAAAAAGAAACTGCCTTGGGCATAAGGAAACATTACATCCTCAATAAGGTAATGATTTCCTTTATGATAGCTATGGAGTCTTTGCCTTTTTATTGTCTTTGCAAATATTGTTTTCATACATTTGAAATTTTAGTCAACATACAGGAGCTTCATTTTTACTGTTGTTAACCTCTGGACACTCTAGACATTGTGGAAAATATCTATAAAGATCCACAAGCATTCTGGAAGACCTGATTTTTCTTCCTCCCCCAGCAGGAAGACAAAGTTCTTTCCTCGTACACTGCCTGGACCAGCATACAATACAGATGTGGGAGTTTGGAGGACGGCAATACAGATGCCGGGAGGAAGGGATTCTGAATTCTCCGAGAGCAGCTGTGGGAACTGAAGCTAACATAATATAATTTAAGTGGAGAGAATTCATTTTTGGAACAAGAAGAATAAATATACAAAATAATTTTTAATAGACAGTTTTACTGCTTCGTGAAATGAATGCATTCCAATAACTTTGACTCAAAAGAGGCTGCAGTACATAGTGGGAAATGCTTGGAATTTAGAGTTTCTTGTTTCTCCACTTCAGGGGTAAATAAATTAACCTGTTTGAGTCTTCACTGCTTCATTTCTTCACTTGCAGAATGGAGATTCCTATTTCTAACATAAAGGAATATTGTCAGAATAATGCAATGCAGCATTATCCTTAAAGGCAATGTATAAGTTGAAAAGCATTAAATAGCATTTATTATTATTTGTGGGCTTCCCCAGTGGCTCAGAGGTAAAGAATCCACCTGCAGTGCAAGAGACGCAGGAGACTCGGCTTCAGTTCCTAGGTTGAGAAGATCCCCTGGAGGAGGGTCTGGCAACCACTTCAGTATTCCTGCCTAGAGAATCCCATGGATAGAAGAGCCTGGTGAGCTACAGTCCATAAGGTCACAAAGAGCCAGACACTACTGAAGTGACTTAGTAGCAGCAACAGTATTATTACTTGTAAAAACCACACCCCTTCTATTTTTCCCACTGTGTTACAGGCATCTGAGCTGTTCACTTGTCTCCTGGAGCACTTGTCTGGCTCCTGGGTCTCCTCAGTCATGGCAAAATTTCACTTCTGCACTTTACCCGTGGAGCTCAGGAATTTATTCTGTTCATAGTTTTCCCCTGACTCCATAAGAGCAAAGCATATAACTCTGCTCCTGCTTCTTCTCCTGGGGTCTGAGATTTGTAATATCTACTAAAACTAGGTTGCATGTCACATTTCCCTAAAACAGCCAGCTATCTTAAATACTGAGTACTGACCAGTAATCCCCTTAAATCCCAGCCTGCAAAGCATACCTTATTTTATCATCTCTGTAAGTTCTTTCCTACTTTTGAATGTACTTAGAATGAAAACCCGGAGAAGGCAATGGCACCCCACTCCAGTACTCTTGCCTGGAAAATCCCACGGATGGAGGAGCCTGGTAGGCTACAGTCCATGGGGTCACTAAAAGTCGGACACGACTGAGCAACTTCACTTTCACTTTTCTCTTTCATGCACTAGAGAAGGAAATGGCAACCCACTCCAGTATTCTTGCCTGGAGAATCCCAGGTACGGCGGAGCCTGGTGGGCTGCTGTCTATGGGGTCGCACAGAGTCGGACACGACTGAAGCGACTTAGCAGCAGCAGCAGCAGCAGAATGAAAACCACTTGCAGCCTCTAAGAAGAGAAATTCATTTACTAGAATCTGAGAAAAGTTATTCACAAAGAAATAGAGGCAACGTGCCAAAATCATCATCATCATGATCATCCATATTCTGCAATGACACCTGACCAATTGGGAGATATAAACTGAAAGTGAAAATAAAAAACTCAGCTGTTAGAATCAGGGACATAGAGAATAGACTTGTGGTTGCCAAGGGGAAGGGGGCAGAAGCGGGTTGAATTAGGAGTCTGGAATTAGCAGATGCAAACTAGTACATATGCAATGGATAAACAACAAGGTCCTACTGTATAGCACAGGGAACTATATTCAATATCCTTTAATATTGGAAAAGAATATGAAAAAGAATGTGTGTATAACTGAGTTACTAATACTTTGCTGTTCAGCAGTAATGAACATATTATAATTCTACTATACTTCAATAAAAATAAAATTTTTAAAAAGACAAATGTAAACATACATATGTACAAACATACAAAAACTCAGCTGTTAGGTTAGATCTGGGAAGGAATTTAGAGATCATCTGCTCTACCTTCTTCAAATGGAAGAGAAGAGACCCAAGGCTGGCCAGGAAACTACTGACTGCCCTGAATTATACAATTTTAACTCCGTGCTGTGACCTTGCAGCCAACTTCCTATTTCCTTGAAACTTCTCCTAACTGCAAGTATCAAATGAGACCAAGCCAAATATTTAATTTATTAAGACACCATGCCTGTTCTTAACATGCAAGTGGATAAGAAATGTTTGGAAAGAAGAGAAAACTACCTGTGTGTGCTATCTTGCAATTTTACAAAACACATCACATCATGATCTGATTTGATCTTCACTCCTTCAAAGTAGAGAAAAGCAGAGCAGGTTTCATCTCCACTTTCAAATAGAGAAAATGGAACTGCAAGATTTTTCTCAGGGTCAAACAGGCAGTAAATGGAAGACTTGGACTCATATCCACATTTGGCTGTAATGTTCATGCCTTGCATCTTTAGATTGCATTAAACAATCATTTTAACTACTATCCAGAGCAGTTAGTAACAACACAGGTTTTAGAGGCCAACAATCAAAGTCTGAATACAGCCTCTAAGGTTAGCTGTGTGGCTTCAGGGCATTAGGCAAAGATTGCTTTACATCTTGGTTTGTGTGAGTGTAGTCATTAAGTCATGTCCAACTCTTTGCAACCTCATGGACTGTAGCCTACCAGGCTCCTCTGTCTATGGAGATTCTCCAGGCAAGAATACTGGAGTGGGTTGCCACTTCCTCTGCCAGGGGATCTTCCCATCCCAGGGATTGAACCTGCAGCTCCCACATTGGCAGGTGGATTCTTTACAACTGAGTCACCTTGATTTATCCATCTACAAATGTAAATGATAATTTAGATCGCTCATCCAGGATGTGAGAACTGAATAACATATGTAATATCTTTGGCACAATACCTAGCATGGACTAAGTCATGATTTGTAGGTGTTACCATTCATTTTGCCTTCCTTATATATAAATACTCAGTCTAATTCTTTCATAAAAAAAAATTAACCTAAAAGTTTCTTTTTATATAGGTATAGTATATGTAAACATGGGAAATGTTTTCTATATAAAGTCCTTAAAAGATTGTATTTTCAGGGATCAAATTTCAACAGTCTTGCTACTCAAAATACGGACCTAAGGACTGACACTATCAGCATCACCTGGAAACTTTCAGAAACACACAATCCTAAGCCCCACCCCAGGCTAGATGAATTGTATCTCCAGTCAAGCAAGATTCCCAGGTGACCTGAATGCACATAAAAATTTGAGCAGCCCTGGTCTCCAGCAAGGTGTTAGAGAGCTGAGTGTAGGTGTAGTGCACAGTCACTTATATCAGCTAACTTCAAAGCAAAAGGTATGCATTTCCATCAGCAACAGCCTCTGAAATCATTTGTTTTAATCATGGGAAGTCCTCCTTTGCTGGATACTCTTCATAGGGTTTGGTTTTATTAACTTATCATTGATTTACTATTCTCCCTCAACCCTAACATTCCATCCTCCACAAAGGAGAATATGTTTATGTATACTTAACAGATCAAATTATCTTGGAAGTTAATGCCAGTAAAAGTCAAAGAAAAGATAATCTCTAAAAGCTTTTTTAGCTAGCTTTCTTTTCTCCTTCCCTAACCCAACTCAACCCTAAAGGGCAGCAGTGGCTGAGGGTAAATATGGAAGCTTCTAAAATTAAATCAGAAAAAGTATATTTATTAATGAGGTTAGAAGTGAAGGTGACATTTCAAAGGTTAAATTAGGTAAATTAATTGCTCAAATAAAGGTAATGCCAAAGAATGTTCAAACTACCACCCAATTACACTCATCTCACACACTGGCAAAGTAATGTTCAAAATTCTCTAAGCCAGGCTTCAATAGTACGTGAACCATGAACTTCCAGATGTTCAAGCTGGATTTAGAAAAGGCAGAGGAACCAGAGATCAAATTGCCAACATATGTTGGATCATTGAAAAAGCAAGCGAGTTCCAGAAAAACATCTACTTCTGCTTTATTGACTATGCCAAAGCCTTTGACTGTGTGGATCACAACAAACTGTGGAAAATTCTTCAAGAGATGGGAATACCAGACCACCTGACCTGCCTCTTGAAAAATCTATATGCAGGTCAAGAAGCAACAGTTAGAACTGGACATGGAACAACAGACTGGTTCCAAATAGGAAAAGGAGTACGTCAAGGTTGTATATTGTCACCCTGCTTATTTAACTTATATGCAGAATACATCATGAGAAATGCTGGTCTGGATGAAGCACAAGCTGGAACACAGATTGCCAGGAGAAATATCAATAACCTCAGATATGCAGATGACACCACCCTTATGGCAGAAAGTGAAGAAGAACTAAAGAGCCTCTTGATGAAAGTGAAAGAGGAGAGTGAAAAAGTTGGCTTCAAACTCAACAATCAGAAAACTAAGATCATGGCCTCCGGTCCCATCACTTCATGGCAAATAGATGGGGAAACAGTGACAGACTTTATTTTCTTGGGCTCCAAAATCACTGCAGATGGCGACTGCAGCCATGAAAGTAAAAGACGTTTGCTCCTTGGTAGAAAAGCTGTGACCAACCTAGACATCATAGTAAAAAGCAGAGACATTAGTTTTCCAACAAAGGTCCATCTAGTCAAAGCTATGGTTTTTCCAGTAGTCATGTATGGATGTGAGAGTTGGACTATAAAGAAAGCTGAAAGGGAAAGGGAAAGTGAAAGTCGTTCAGTTGTGTCCAACTCTTTGCAATCCCATAGACTATACAGTCCATGGAATTCTCCAGACCAGAATACTGAAGTGGGTAGCCTTTCCCTTCTCCAGGGGATCTTCCCAACCCAGGGATCAAACCCAGGTCTCCTGCACTGCAGGCGGATTCTTTACCAGCTGAACCACAAGGGAAGCTGAGTGCCGAAGAATTTATGCTTTTGAACTGTGGTATTGTATAAGACTCTTGAGAGTCCCTTGGACTGCAAGGAGATCAAACCAGTCCTGAATATCCACTGGAAGGCCTGATACTGAAGCTGAAACTCCAATACTTTGGCCACCTGATGCAAAGAACTGACTCATTGGAAAAGACCTTGATGCTGGGAAAGATTGAAGGCAGGAAGAGAAGGGGACGACAGAGGATGAGATGGTTGGATGGCATCACCGACTCAATGGACATAAGTTTGAGCAAGCTTCAGGAGTTGGTGATGGACAGGGGAGCCTGGCGAGCTGCAGTCCATGGGGTCACAAAGAGTCGGACACGACTGAGTGACTGAACTGAACTAATAAGTCCTCCTCGCTGAGCATAAATGGGCACCAGTTTTTAGTTGTTTGATTTTGCCTGTCCCTTTGTAGCACTCTCTCTAAGGTAGAAGATCCCTCTGTGTCTGATTGTTGTAGCCATGCGTTCTGGGAAACAAACTCACTCAGGACGATGTAGATAGTGGAGTGCAGTTTATTACACTGGCAGGCCCAAGGCAGAGTCTCCTCTTAGTCAAGGACCCCGACCGACTTTTGTGAAAACCTTATGTACCTTAAGCTTATTGTTCAAGCCCATATCCCCTTAAACCTAGCCTGGAAAGTGTTAAAGGGAGATACAATCAGGTTACAGCCATGATTCATAATCAGAAGGGTCACCTGGTTATACATTGTAGCCTACACCAATGGGTGCCATAAAGATTACAAAGATGTTTAACTACATAGGGGATTATTACGTTCTTTTTGGCGATGGGAAATCTTGGTATGGAATCTGGTGTTTATCAATCCGGGAGTCCAGTTCAGCTGTGGGTATGTTATCCCCATGGCTACCAGGCACATAGTCCAAAGCTCACTGAAAATGCAAGATGGAGTTTCCTTCTTTTTCAAGATGGAGTCAGCTTGGCCATTCCTTTCCTCCCTTACAATGGAGACAGAGAGTTCATTATTTTTCTTTAATTCCTTCAGTGCCAAGGCTATATGGCTCCATGGCCTAGCACAGCTCTAATGGTTAGAACAGACCAGAAGAGGACAAAGAAGAGTTCACATTCACCCAGGCCAACCAGAACACTGCAGCCAAAGGACTTCAATCCTGGGGACTCTGGACTAAGCAACAAGCTCGCTAAAGCAAGAAACGGTCATTTCTCAGCAACAATGAAAATGTTGTTAAGAAAAAGGGACTTTAAGATTTACAGGTTTGAATTATTCTTGGCTTTCACTCCAGACTTCGAAAGCATAATTATTGTGTTTGATACCTGGCTCCATTGTTTTCCAGGTGTATGATTGTGAACAAGCCCTTCATTCTCTTAAGTTTCAGTTTCCTCTCCTATGGAAATGGGATACTCATACCCACCAGACTGATGTGATGCTAAATTGAATTAGGAAACATGTAAAACACAAAGTTCTGTGCTACAATCAACAGAACCTTAGTAACATAACTCTTCTTCACTATGTGACACTGGGTCTAGACACAAAGAATTATCACTAAACACATTATAAGAAAAGGTTTTGCCTGTGGATGCAGGCTTAGGGAAATTGATAAACCTGATTTATGCACAGTGTGATTCTAAACCATAGGTAGAATCCAGCAGTCAGTCCACAGAGCTTCCTTATTCTAACACCCTGTCAGGGAAAAAAGAACTCTACACCTCTGATCCCTTCACCTGACAGCCTAATCTGATCAATATGAAGAAAAAAAACCTTTTTTTCCTAGAAATTTTGCTAAACTAATCAACTATTCTAAAGTCACACAATCTACTAAAAGGTAATACAAAATAGAAAATTATGCTACTTCAATATAAAATTTCCTTCTGTTGCTTCCCCCCAGAAAGAGCCAGGGCATCAGAGACGTATGCCATTACACTATTTTAACAGAGGAATTTATGGCCCGTGTGTTTGAGCTGCTAAATTTCCATTGTGAGGTGGATAAAACATATAGGTTCTGTTTTTTAACTCCTGACCAAAAAGAATCAAATTCCATTTGGCTAATAGAAACAAGCATGTTCATCATTTATTCTCAAACACACACACATGCATGCAAGCCCACACACACAAACACATGCAATCCTGGAACAATTAGGTGCATAGCTATATATAAAAAATACATTTGAGTCTATATTTTTACATTTCATATGAAATATTAATTCAAAATATATCATAGATATAAATATAAGGTGTAAATCAATAAAGCATTTAGAAGAAAACAGGAGAAAATCTTTGTGACACTGAGTTAGGCAAAGATTTCTTAGATTTTACTCCAAAAGCAAGAAACAAAAGAGAAAATATTAGTAATGTAAACATTATGAAAATTTTAAGCATTTTGCTCTGCAAACACACTGTTAAGAAAGAAAAACCTTGAACGGGAAGAAAATATTTGCAAATTATTTGGATCTGGATACAAAAGGCTTGTATCCAGAACATGTTAAACTTTCAAAAGTCAAGAATGAGGACATAAATTTAAAAACTTAGAATACCAAGAGCTAACACAGGTGAAACATAACTGGAACTCTGGGGAGAATGTTTGACTGTTTCCTATACCTTCCTATAAAGGTAAACATACACTCACAGATATTCTTCTAAGAGAAACATAACTTCTATTCACATACAATGAGATCCCATTTGTGCAACATTCTTGAAAAGGAAAAATTTAGGTATAAATAATAGACCAGTGGTTTCCAGGGTTTGTGAAAAAGAGAAAAAATGATTACAGAACCATGGCACAGAGAAATTTAGGGAGCTGATGAAATTGTTCTTAATTTTGATTGTAGTGGTAGATAGGTGACTTCATGCATTAGCCAAAAGACACAGAACTGTGTACTGCAAAGAACAAATTTTATATGTAATTTAAAAATTGATTTTAAAAAACATGAGTACTGAATAGGAACAACAGCTATAAAATTGCTATTCTCACAAATTATATAATCATACACATAAAATACCCAAAAAGATCTCCCCAAAATTACTAGAAATAATAAGAGAATTTAACAAGTTAGATAAATAGAAGACCCATATAGAAAAATCAATTACACTTCTCTACACCAAGAGATGTTACTGTTAAATAATGTAAATTTTTTAAAGGCTTGTACAAAGACTTCCCTGGTGGTCCAGTGGTTAAAAATACACCTACTAACTCAGGGGATACAGCTTTGATCCCTGATTCAGGAAGATTCCATATGCCACAGAACAACAAAGCCTGTGTGCCATAAGCACTGAAGTCCATGCACCTAGAGCTCATGCTCTGAAACAAGAGAAGCCACCACTCATCACTACTAGAGAAAGCCTGTGCACAGCAGCCAAGACCCAGAACAGCCAAAAATAAACCAGTAAATAAGAAAATGCAATCATTAAAATAACAAGTACTTGAAAATTTAAAAACTACTTGAAAAGGTAAATTTAGTTTAGAAAAGGGCATTAGATATGGAAAAATAAATATAAATAAATGGAGAAATTCACCATGTTTGTGACAAGTGTGATGGTCAGTTTTATGTATCAAAATGACTAGTCTGCAATCCTCAGTTATTCAATCAAACACTAATCTAGATGCTGCTGTGAAGGAATTTTCCAAGGTCTGCAATTCATTAACTTTAAGTAAGGGAGATTAACCAAAATAATCTGGATGGGTCTGATTCCATCAATTGAAAGGACTTAGAACAAAGCTGAGAGTTCCCTGAAGAAGAAGAAATTCCCTCAATGGACAGAAGCTTTGGTGCATCCAAGAATCCCTGCCTGCCCTTCCTCACTGCCTGCCTTAGAGATTTGGACTTGCCCAGCCAGCCCTAGAATGGTGTAAGTCTATTCCTTGCACTAAATCTCTAAATAAATATTTCCTGTTTGTTCCATTTTTTTGATTGAATGATGACTGGTACAAAGAAGACTGAATTTTATAAAGCACCAATTTTTACCCAAGTTATTTTTGGAGTGATTACAGTTTTAATCAAGTTCCAACATTTTTCAAGTAACTTGAAAAACTGATTCTAAAAATTTTACAGATGAAAGCTCAAGAATTGCCAAGATACTCCTGAGAATGAAGCACAAAATGGGAACTTTCTCTTATTAGACATCAGTACTATTGTAAAGGACAATTACAACAATGTGGTATTGGTACAGGAAATTTCAAAAGAGAATTTGACCCAATGGAACAGATGAGACAGCCCAGAAACAGACTCCTAGATACATGCAGATATGATTTATGAAGTGGCATTACAAAGCACTTTGAAAGAGAATGAGCTATTTCACATTTCCATTTAGTGCATCTAGAAATAGGGCACAGTGAAATTGATAAGTCAAAGATAAATGCATATAGTGTTATACAATATTTACAAAATTCAGAACAAGAAAACTGAATAATATCTTATTTAGGGAAATATATATATGTAGAAAAACTTTTTTAAATAGGAAAGACATGATATACACACAGTTCAGGAGGGCAGTTACCTCTGAGAGGGAAGTAAGGAAGTCACATTAGTAACAAAAAGATATATTCAATGGCATTGATAATGTTCTTGTTCAAAAGTTGGGTAGTGATAAGGAAGATATCCAAAATGTTTACTAAATAGTAGGGTATAATCCCAAATCCTATCCCCAAGATATTATTTCATTTTCACTGGTGTCCTATATCTAAGATTCACTGAGATGGTTCTGTGAAGTAGCTAGTACTAAAATTTGAACTACCACATGATCCAGCAATTCCTCTACTGGGTATATATCTCAAGGAAATGAAAACAGGATCTTGAAGAGATGTTTGCACTGCCATGTTCACTGCAGCATTATTCACAATATCCAAGGTATAGAAATCACCTAAGTGTCCATCAATGGCTGAAAGAATGAAGAAAATGTGGTGTATAGATACATATATAATGAAATCTTTTTCAGCCATGAGAAAGAAGGAAACCCTGTCATTTGAGACAACATGGATAGACCTTGAGGGCATTATGTTACATGAAATAAGTCAGAGAGGAAAAAAATAAGTACTGTATAATATAAGTTGTATGTGGATTAAAGAGCTGAACTGTAGAAACAAAGTTGAATGGTAGTTGCTAGGGTTTGGAAGGGTGGGGCAAGGTAAAGGAAATGGGGAGATGTTGGCCAAAGAGTACAAACTTCCAGTTAGAAAATGAATATGTTCTGGGGATCTAATGCACAATATTGTGATTATAGTCAATAATATTGTATTATATACTTGAAAGTTGCTAAAAGAGTAGATCTTAAATGTTTTCACATAAAAAAGAAATGGTAATCATGTGACGATGGCAGTGTTAGCTAACCTTGCAGTGGTAATCATATTGCAATACATTTGTAACAAACTCACATGCTGTATATATTGAACTTCCACAGTTTCATATGTAAGCTAGTTCTCAATAAAGCTGGAAAAATTACAAATAGATAAGTGAATTATTAAAGTTTTTAGGGAAACAGCAGTCCTAAGATGGTGGAGGAATAGGATGGGGAGACCACTTTCTCCCCCACAAATTCATCAGAAGAACATTTGAATGCTGAGCAAATTCCACAAAACAACTTCTGAACACTGACAGAGGACACCAGGCACCCAGAAAGGTAGCCCATTGTCTTCGAAAGGAGGTAGGACAAAATATAGAAGACAAAAAGAGAGACGAAAGAGTTAGGGATGGAGATCCATCCTGGGGAGTGAGTCATAAAAGAGGAGAAGTTTCCAAACACCAGGAAACCTTTTCACCAGCCAGTCTATGGGGAGTTTTGGAATCTCAGAGGGCAACATAGCTGGGAGGAAAAATAAATAAATAAAACCCACAGATTACATGCCTAACAGCAATTCCCAGCAGAGAAGTAGCCCAGGAAAGGGGCAAACTCAGCCCCAGAGACGGCATCCTCCACCAAACTGTGAGCAGGCTCCCACTTGCAGCCTTCCTGGGAGACGGATGACAGCTGCAGCCTCAGGAAGAGACACACAGCACACCTGAGATGGCACACCCGGGGAAACCGAGCAGCTGGGACGGGGGCGGTGATAAGACTCACTGCACCTAAGGAGAGTGTGTTCGCCAAGCCCCTGGTCACCTGAGCTGCTCGGTCCTGGGAAGGGCACAAAACGCAGGCCCAACCGAGTCTGCGCCTTTGTGGAGTACCCGAGAACCTGACCCTGAGCAGCTTAGACCTGGGAAGTGCACGCAACCCAGGGCCCACTTTAGACAGTTCTCCTGTAGAGGAACCTGGAGCCTAAGCAGTGTAGACTGGGAAAACACACACGCCATGAGTGGGGGCAAACCCAGTGTGGCTGAGACACTGAGAGCACGCCACACACACACCAGTGATATTTGTTTGCAGTGTTCCTCCCTCCCCACAGCACGACTGAACAAGTGAGCCTAAATAAATGACCACCTTCACCCCCTTGTGTCAGGGTGAAAATTAGACACTGAAGAGACCAGCAAACAGAATAAGCCAAAATAAACAGAGGGAACCACTTTGGAAGTGACAGGTGCAACAGATTAAAACCCTGTAGTTAGCACCGACTACAATGGAAGGGGTGTAGAGATCTTAAGAAGTATAAGCTGCAACAAGAAACTATCTGAAACTGAACTGACCCCACACTTCCCACAACAGCTCCATAGAAATTCCTAGATATATTTTAACTATTATCAGTTTCTAAGTATTTTTATTTTTCATTTTTTATTTTTAAGTCCTCTATTACTCCTTTAATTTTCATTTTTATAACCTACTATTACCTTGCAAAAATAAAGACCCTATTTTTAAAGCAAACTTCACATATATATATATTTTTATAATATTTGTGATTTTGTTTTTTTTTTTTTAATATTGTATTTTTCAGAGCCTAAACTCTACTCTAGATTTTTAATCTTTGCTTTTTGGTATTTGTTATCAATTTTGTACCTTTAAGAATCCAATCTTCAGTACCCATTTTTACTTAGGAGTGTGATTACTGGCTTGATTGCCCTCTCCCCCTTTTGACTCTCTCTTTTCTCTCCTAGGTCTCCTCTATCTCCTCCCTTCCCCTTCTCTTCTCTACCCAACTCTATGAATCTCTTTGGGTATTCCGGGCTGTGGAGAACACTTAGGGAACTGATTACTGGCTAGATCTGTCTCTTTCCTTTTGACACCCCCTCTTCTCCTCCTGGTCACCTCTATCTCCTTCCTCCCTCTTCTCTTCTCTATGTAACTCTATGAACCTCTCTGGGTGTTCCAGGCTGTGGAGAGCACATAGGGATTTGATTACTGGCTAGACTGGGCTGCAGTCCATGGGGTCGCTAAGAGTCGGACATGACTGAGTGACTTCACTTTCAATTTTCACTTTCATGCATTGGAGAAGGTAATGGCAACCCACTCCAATGCTCTTGCCTGGAGAATCCCAGGGACAGGGGAGCCTGGTGGGCTGCTGTCTATGGGGTCGCACAGAGTCGGACATGACTGAAGCGACTTAGCAGCAGCAGCAGCAGACTGCGCTCGCCCCTTTTGATTCCCCCACTTCTCCTCCTGGTCACCTCTATTTCCCTCCTCCCTCTTCTCTTCTCCATGTAACTCAGCAAACATTTCTGTGTGTCCCTCATTGTGGAGAATCTTTTCTCCATTAACCTAGATGTTTTATCATCGGTGCTGTATGGATGGAGAAGTCTTGAGGCTACTGTAAGAATAGGACTGAAAACCAGAGGCAGGAGGCTTAAGTACAAAACCTGAGAACAACAGAGAACTCCTGATTCCAGGAAACATTAATTATTGCTAAGAGCTCATCCAAAAGCCTCCATACCTACACTGAAACCAAGCTCCACCCAAGATCCAACAAATTCCAGAGCAAGACATACCATGCAAATTCTCCAGTAACGCAGGACAATAGCCCTGAGCTTTAATATACAGGCTGTCCAAAGTCACACCAAACCCATAGACATCTCAAAACTTACTACCAGACACTTCATTGCACTACAGAGAGAAGAAATCCAGCTCCACCCATCAGAACACCAACACAAGCTTCCCTAACCAGGAAACCTTGACAAGCTACTCATCCAACCCCACCCACAGGGAGGAACCTCCACAATAAAGAGGAACCACAAACTTCCAGCATACAGAAAGGCCACCCCAAACACAGTAATTTAAACAAGACGAAAAGGCAGAGAAATACTCAGAAGGTAAAGGAACATGATAAGTGCCCACCAAACCAAACAAAAGAGGAGGAGATAGAGAGTCTACCTGAAAAAGAATTTGGAATAATGAGATAATAAAAATGATCCAAAATCTTGAAAACAAAATGGAGTTACAGATAAATAGCCTGGAGACAAGGATTGAGAAGATGCAAGAAATGTTTAACAAGGACCTAGAAGAAAAAAAAAAGAGTCAATCAATAATGAATAATGCAATAAATGAGATCAAAAACACTCTGGAGGGGACCAACAGTAGAATAACTGAGGCAGAAGATAGGATAAGTGAGGTAGAATATAGAATGGTGGAAATAAATGAAGCAAAGAGGAAAAAAGAAAAAAGAATTAAAAGAAATGAGGACAATCTCAGAGACCTCTGGAACAATGTCAAATGGCCCAACACTTGAATCATAGGTGTCCCAGAAGAAGACAAAAAGAAAGGCCATGAGAAAATACTTGAGGAGATAATAGTTGAAAATTTCCCTAAAATGGGAAAGGAAATAGTCACCCAAGTCCAAGAAACCCAGAGAGTCCCAAACAGGATAAACCCAAGGTGAAACACCCCAAGACACATATTAATCAAATTAACAAAGATCAAACACAAAGAAAAAAATATTAAAAGCAGCAAGGGAAAAACAACAAATAACACACAAGGGGATTCCCATAAGGATAACAACTGATCTTTCAATAGAAACTCTTCAGGCCAGAAGGGATTGGCAGGACATACTTAAACTGATGAAATAGAAAAACCTACAACCCAGATTACTGTACCCAGCAAGGATCTCATGCAAATACGAAGGATAAATCAAAAGCTTTACAGACAAGCAAAATCTGAGAGAACTTAGCACCACCAAACCAGCTCTTCAACAAATGCTAAAGGACCTTCTCTAGACAGGAAACATAGAAAGAGTGTATAAACTTGAACCCAAAACAATAAAGTAAATAGCAATGGGATCATATTTATCAATAATTACCTTAAATGTAAATGGGTTGAATGCCCCAACCAAAAGACAAAGATTGGCTGAATGGATACAAAAACAAGACCCCTATATATGTTGTCTACAAGAGACCCACCTCAAAACAAGGGACACATACAGACTGAAAGGGAAGGGCTGGAAAAAGATATATCATGCAAATGGAGACCAAAAGAAAGCAGGAGTAGCAATACTCATATCAGATAAAATAGACTTTGAAATAAAGGCTGTGAAAAGAGACAAAGAAAGACACTACATAATGATCAAAGGATCACTTCAAGAAGAAGATATAACAATTATAAACATATATGCACCCAACATAGGAGCACCACAATATGTAAGACAAATGCTAACAAGTATGAAAGGGGAAATTAACAATAACACAATAATAGTGGGAGACTTTAATACCCCACTCACACCTATGGATAGATGAACTAAACAAAAAATTAGCAAGGAAAAACAAACTTTAAATGATACAATAGATCAGTTAGATATAATTGATATCTATAGGACATTTCACCCCAAAACAATGAATTTCACCTTTTTCTCAAGTGCACATGGAACCTTCTTCAGGTTAGATCACATCCTGAGCCATAAATCTAGTCTTTGTAAATTCAAAAAACTTGAAATCATTCCAAGCAACTTTTCTGATCACAATGAAGTAAGATTAGATGTCAATTACAGGGGAAAAAAACTATTAAAAATTCCAATGTATGGAGGCTAAACAACACGGCTTCTGAATAACCAACAAATCACAGAAGAAATCAAAGAAGAAATCAAAATATGCATAGAAATGAATGAAAATGAAAACAGAACAACCCAAAACCTATAGGACACTGTAAAAGCAGTGCTAAGGGGAAGGTTCATAGCAATACAGGCTTACCTCAAGAAACAAGAAAAAAGTCAAATAAATAACCTAACTATACACCTAAAGCAATTAGAAAAGGAAGAATTGAAGAACCCCAGGACTAGTAGAAGGGAAGAAATCTTAAAAATTAGGGCAGAAATAAATGCAAAAGAAACAAAAGAGACCATAGCAAAAATCAACAAAACTAAAAGCTGGTTCTTTGAGAAGATAAATAAAATTGACACACCATAAACCAGACTCATCAAGAAAAAAGGGAGAAGAATCAAACTCTTCCAGAAAATTGCAGAGGAAGGTAAACTTCCAAACTCATTCTATGAGGCCACCATCACCCTAATACCAAAACCTGACAAAGATGCCACAAAAAAAGAAAACTCTAGGCCAATGTCACTGATGAACATAGAAGCAAAAATCCTTAACAAACTCCTAGCAAACAGAATCCAACAACATATTAAAAAGATCATACATCATAACCAAGTGGGCTTTATCCCAGGGATGCAAGGATTCTTCAATATCCACAAATCAATCAATGTAATACACCACATAAACAAATTGAAAGATAAAAACCATATGATTATCTCAATAGATGCAGAGAAAGCCTTTGACAAAATTCAACATCCATTTATGATTAAAAACTCTCCAGAAAGCAGGAATAGATGGAACATACCTCAACATAATAAAAGCTATATAAAACAAACCCACAGCAAACATTACCCCCAATGGTGAAAAATTGAAAGCATTTCCCCTAAAATCAGGAACAAGACAAGGGTGCCCACTTGCACCACTACTATTCAACATAGTTTTGGAAGTTTTAGCCACAGTAATCAGAGAAGAAAAAGAAATAAAAGAAAACTGGATTTGAAAACAAGTAATAAAACTCTCACTGTTTGCAGATGACATGATCCTCTACATAGAAAACCCTAAAGACTCCACCAGAAAATTACTAGAGCTAATCAATGAATATAGTAAAGTTGCAGGATATAAAATTAACACACAGAAATCCCTTGCATTCCTATACACTAACAATGAGAAAACAGAAAGAAAAATTAAGGAAACAATTCCATTCACCATTGCAACGAAAAGAATAAAATACTTAGGAATAAATCTACCTAAATAGAAAAAAGGCCTATATATAGAAAACTATAAAACACTGGTGAAACAAATCAAAGAGGACACAAATAGATGGAGAAATATACCATGTTCATGGATCGGAAGACTCAATATAGTGAAAATGAGTATACCACCTAAAGCAATCTATAGATTCAATGCAATTACTATCAAGCTCCCAGTGGTATTTTTCTCAGAACTAGAACAAATAATTTCACAATTTGTATGGAAATATGAAAATCCTCGAAAGCCAAAGCAATCTTGAGAAGGAAGAATGGACCTGGAGGAATCAATCTGCCTGACTTCAGGCTCTACTCCAAAGCTACAGTCATCAAGACAGTATGATACTGGCACAAAGACAGAAATATAGATCAATGGAACAAAATAGAAAGCCCAGAGATAAATCCACACACCTATGGACAGCTCATCTTCGACAAAGGAGGCAAGAATATACAATGGAGAAAAGACAATCTCTTTAACAAGTGGTGCTGGGAAAACTGGTCAACCACTTGTAAAAGAATGAAATTAGAACACTTTCTAACACCATACACGAAAATAAACTCAAAATGGATTAAAGATCTAAATGTAAGACCAGAAACTATGAAACTCCTAGAGGAAAACATAGGCAAAACACTCTCTGACATAAACCACAGCAGGATCCTCTATGACCCACATCCCAGAATATTGGAAATAAAACCAACAATAAACAAATGGGACCTAATTAAACTTAAAAGCTTTTGCCCCACGAAGGAAACTATAAGCAAGATGAAAAGACGGCTTTCAGAATGGGAGAAAATAATAGCAAATGAAGCAATGGACACAGAATTAATTTCAAAAATATACAAGCAAATCCTGCAGCTTAATTCCAGAAAAATAAATGACCCAATCAAAACATGGGCCAAAGAACTAAACAGACATTTCTCCAAAGAAGACATACAGATGGCTAACAAACGCATGAAAAGATGCTCAATATCACTCATTATTAGAGAAATGCAAATCAAAACCACAATGAGGTACCATCTCACACCAGTCAGAATGGCTGCTATCCAAAAGTCTACAAGCAATAAATGATGAAGAGGGTGTGGAGAAAAGGGAACCCTCTTACACTGTTGGTGGGAATGCAAACTAGTACAGCCACTATGGAGAATAGTGTGGAGATTCCTTAAAAAACTGGAAATAGAACTGCCATATGACCCAGCAATCCCACTGCTGGGCATACACACCGAGGAAACCAGAATGGAAAGAGACATATGTACCCCAATGTTCACCGCAGCACTGTTTATAATAGCCAGGATGTCCTAGATGTCCACATAGATGTCCATATAGATGTTCAATAGCTAGATGTCCATCGGCAGATGAATGGATAAGAAAACAGTGGTACATATACACAATGGGATATTACTCTGCCATTAAAAAGAATACATTTGAATCAGTTCTAATGAGGTGGATGAAACTGGAGCCTATTATACAGAGTGAAGTGAGTCAGAACAAAAAACACCAATACAGTATACTAACACACATATATGGAATTTAGAAAGATGGTAACGATGACCCTATATGCGAGACAGCAAAAGAGTCACAGATGTATAAAACAGTCTTTTGGACTCTGTGGGAGAAGGCAAGGGTGGGATGATTTGAGAGAATAGCACTGAAACATGTATATTATCATACGTGAAACAGATTGCCAGTCCAGGTTCGATGCATGACACAAGGTACTCAGGGCTGGTGCACTGGGATGACCCTGAGGGATGGGATGGGGAAGGAGGTGGGAGGGGGGTTCAGGATGGTGAACACATGTACACCCATAGCTGATTCATATCAATGTATGGCAAAACCCACTAAAATATTGTAAAGTAATTAGCCTCCAATTAAAAGAAATAAATTTTTTAAAAACCCAATATCAAAAAAAATAAATAAATAAAGTTTTTGAGGGAAACTAAAAATCATTAAAATGCAACCTTATAGTGGACTCTAAATGCATCAACAAATTCAAGCTATTCTCTTTATCCACTGCCCGAACGCTTTAGTCATCATTGTTTGTAAATTTTCCAGCAATGAAAAACAATTTCTTCTCTATAAACTAAATATAATAGAAATGATCTCATATGTGATTCCATATAATATACTAAAATTTTAAACTGTACTACATTTATTTTGAAGTTCCAGGAATCTGTGGTTGACAATGTAGCCAGACAAGAAAAAAGTAAATTTAACATAGAGTTATGAAAATTGTGAAATAAATCAAACATACTAAATGGGTGGTTCCATAGAATTTGTCACAGTTTTGGATAAAAATGACCCCCTGTAACAATTTAATCCTCATCATTTCCCTAGCCCTCATGACCTAAACCCAAAGGAGCAAGAATAAGGATAGTCCTGTCAGACCATGTCCCCCTTTTCAGTACTGTATTCCTTGAACAGTGATTTATTTATAGTAAATCCACAATAAATATTTTACGTTAATAAACAACTAGAAGAATGCATGAAAGAATGTCACTACAACAGCTCTTCACAAATAAAACTACTCAATTTAGTAGGACAGTCACAATGTTAGCAAAGAGCTGACATGAAAATCAATGTCTATTTAATTTCCTTTGTTGTTCCTTACTAACTCTCCTACATGAGTCAGACAGCACTCTCATCATGAATTCCACTACAAGTTAGATCAAAGATTAAGCCTCAATAGGGAGATAGTAAGAACTGAGTTTGTACCATACACAAAATCACTGTGACTACTATCTATGGGTTACAAAAAAACCAGAACCTCTAGAATTGCCTCTGATATCCAGACCTTCAAGTTCACTACAGTTCAGTCACTCAGTCATGCCCAGCCTTTGTGACTCCAAAGCACTGCAGCATGCTAGCCCTCCCTGTCCATCACCAACTCCCAGAGTTTACTCAAACTCATGTCCATTGAGTTGGTGATGTCATCCAACCATCTCATCCTCTGTTGTCCCCTTCTCCTCCTGCCTTCAATCTTTCCCAGCACCAGGTTCTTTTTCAATGAGTCAGCTCTTCGCATCAGGTGGCAAAGTATTGGAGTTTCAGCTTCAATATCAGTCCTTCCAAAGAAAATTCAGGACTGATTTCATTTATGATGGACTGGTTGAATCTACTTGCTAAAAATCCAAGGGACTCTTGAGAGTCTTCTCCAACACCACAGTTCAAAAGCATCAATTCTTTGGTGCTCAGCATTCCTTATAGTCCAACTCTCACATCCATATATGACTACTGGAAAAACCATAGGCTTTACGAGATGGACCTTTGTTGGCAAAGTAATGTCTTTGCTTTTTAATATGCTCTCTAGGATGGTCATAACTTTCCTTCCAAGAAGTAAGCGTCTTTTAATTTCATGGCTGCAGTCACCATCTGCAGTGATTTTGGAGCCCCTAAAAATAAAGTCTGTCACTGTTTCCTTTGTTTCTCCATCTATCAGCCATGAAGTGATGGGATCGGATGCCATGATCTTTGTTTTCTGCATGTTGAGCTTTAAGCCAACTTTTTCACTCTCCTCTTTCACTTTCATCGAGGCTCTTTAGTTCTTCACTTTCTGTCATAAGGGTGGTGTCATCCGCATATCTGAGGTTATTGATGTTTCTCCCAGCAATCCTGATTCCAGCTTGTGCTTCATCCAGTCTGGCATTTCGCATGATGTACTCTGCATATAAGTTAAATAAGCAGGGTGACATTATACAGCCTTGATGTACTCCTTTGCCTATTTGGAACCAGTCTGTTGTTCCATGTCCAGTTCTAACTGTTGCTTCCTGACCTGCATACAGGTTTCTCAAGAGACAGGTCAGGTGATCTGGTATTCCCATCTCTTTCAGAATTTTCCACAGTTTATTGTGATCCACACAGTCAAAGGCTTTGGCATAGTCAGTAAAGCAGAAATAGATGTTTTTCTGGAACTCTCTTGCTTTTTCGATGATCCAGTGGATGTTGGCAATTTGATCTCTGGTTCCTCTGTCTTTTCTAAAACCAGCTTGAACATCTGGAAGTTCACGGTTCACGTATTGCTGAAGCCTGGCTTGGAGAATTTTGAGCATTACTTTACTAGTGCGTGAGATAAGTGCAATTCTGCAGTAGTTTGAGCATTCTTTGGCATTGCCAGACCTTCCAGGATGTCCTAATTTCACAGCTTTACTAAAAATCAGTTCTATTCTTCGAGCTCTAAAATGTATTTTGTTAAACATATAATGTCTAATATAATTTTCGAGATGTTCAAATTCACCAAAACATACTCCCCTTCTCCAGCTGTACCCATCACTTTAGTGATATTCACAAATGAAGTCAAAATGCCTATTTAAAATGATATCTTAAAGACAAAATTTTAAATTAAACATGCCAACCTTACTCAAAGAGATTAAAATCATCCTTTAGGATACTGGTGGTAATACTTAGTTGGGTAAGAGGGTAAAGACTCCATAAGCAGTAGAACAATTCACAGAGAACAAACACTCATAGTTTTAAAAGGTAAAAATAATACCAAAGACAGGAAGAAAAGCAGATGAAAGGAAGAAGGAGGAACATATGGTCATTGCAAAGAAGAATTATTACAAGGTGGTCTTAAAACATCAGGGGAAAAGAATGATTAGAAAAATGTTCTGAAACTGAATCTAACTTATATACATATAATACCAATAAGTTAAATGTACACATTTTAAATTGCAAAAGCTTTTTCGTGTATGCTATTTTATCCTTTATCAGTAACTTTTACGTGACACCATCTCATCTATTTAACAGGTTTTTGCTTTCTACTTTAAATAATTATGGCTATTATCACACCTACTGAGAATATAAAGCAGACAAGTATTTAGTTAATTGAAATGAACTTTAAAAAATAGCAATTCTTACATTGTTCAGTATTAAAAAGATTTCAAACTACTTAATCTTATTAAAAAGGAAACAATATCTGGTAGACATTAAAAAATATGGCTACTCTGATCTCTTAAAAATTTTAAATGTTTTTAAAATTATTCCTGCATCCATTCACTCTGTGTCTTTTCACAATGATGACCTTTCATTTTCATCGCTTTTAGTACAACATATGTAATGCCCTGGGTAGCCTAAAGTATCAATTAATGTATGGTACATGCTGTGAGGAAAACCATTCTCTACCTATGTATATGAAGTTGAAGTTCTTCCTTAGTCACTTTAAATGAAAGAAGGCAGAAGGCTGCTTTACTCTTTTTTTTTTTTTTTAATTCAACCAAGGGAAAAAATTCTACAAGTGAAGAAGAAACAAGGAAGGTCATTCTGACATTATAACAGGTGGACAGGCTCAAGAGGGAATGAGTCCTAGTATAATGTTTGACATTATTAACACAAATAAAATCTGAATTATAAAAAATAACATTAAAATTAAAAGTGCAGACACTAATAAGTGACATGAAATTTTGCAATTTCTTTTATACTTGCAAGGTTTCCACAATCATGAGAACAACTCAGTCTACATTTTAGCTGGGGATAGGTGCCCATGGGGCTACTGGACCAGAGGAGGTCACTTGGCATTTCATCCCTGTGCATTTATGAATGATTTGGACCTCCTCCTTTTTTTCAGGGAGGGGTGGGGAAGCTTATTAATCACTTTCCGAAGCATTATGGGCAGACAAGCATATTGCCGGCTGGCAAAAAGTGGCAGTTGCAGCAGAATGTTACAGCCCCCTTGACAGAATTGTGGAACACAGCCAAGGCCGGGAGCCATACAGGAAAGAATGTACCTTTTGGTGGCTTTGTCAATCAGTAGGGTTAAAAGGTCAACGTGTATCAATGAAGAAAATCTAAAACTCATTTCTCTTTGCTCTGGTGACAGCTCTCAGACTGATTAAGATTATCACTAACCACACAGGAACCCATCAGCAATCTCAATGTATCAAATGCATGAACACGCATGATAAGCAATTGCTTGCATATTTCATCAGAAACTTTTTCCAGGGCTTGGAATCATAAAAACCTCACGTTTGTTCAAAAATTATCAAAGAAGCCTTAAATACAAGATCAAAGTTTTCTTTTCATTTTATACAAGAAAGCCCAGCAGGGTTTAGCAGAAAGAACACTAACCTAGATCAGGATATCAGGCTGTTAGTCCTCATCCTAGAACTAACAAGGTGGGTGATCATCACCATTGCCAACTAACAATTCTCTAAGATTAATATGTAAAATAAGAAGCTGACTCACGGTATGTAAGGTTATTTCCAATTCTGAAATACTAAAACCAGGATTTGCCTCCTTTAAATTTCGATATCGTTAACAGTTCTATTAACAGCACAATGTTTTGATTTCCAGTGAAACAAATATGAAGTGTTCAGACTTAAGAACTGTGTCTACATCAGGATGAAACCAACACAAACATTTTGCACTCCTGCCATCCCACTGCTCCTTTGCCTTTCTCATTCTCACCCTGCCAGTGTCTCTCAACAAATCATTCTTGCCTTGCTGCCCTTTCTAAATCTTGCTCATTTTGCAAACTCAAGCAAATCTTCATAATCCAAGAAGTCCCCTCCTGCAAATGACACTGATATCCCTTCTTAAATTCAACTGCCCTTATCATCAATAATGCACAGCTATATTTTGCCTTGTTAACTATCTATTCCTATTATATTGGTCTTCCATGAGGTAAAGTGTGAAAGTGAAAGTGTTAGTTGCTCAGTTGTATCTGACTCTTTGCTACCCCATGGACTGTAGCCTGCCAGGCTCCTCTGTCCATGGGATTCTCCAAGCAGGACTACTGGAATGGGTTGTCATCTCTTTTCCAGGGGATCTTCCCGACCCAGGGATTGAACCCAGGTTTCCAGCAATGCAGGCAGATTCTTTACCATCTGAGCCACCTGGGGAAACCCATGACTATATAGCAAATTCCTTCTACAGCAGGAACTGCTAAGACTTTTCTGGATCCTATACAATAGTTGGCAATGTACCAGTGTGTCAGGCTTCCATAAATGTGCTATTGACTAATGAGTAGTTCAGTGTATGAGTGTCAGAAACAATTACCATACATATACCTCATAAAAACTGTACATCACTTAACATTACAATTCACTTGACCCTTTTCTAACCTTAAACAATGGAATGCTTTTAAAAACTTAATCTTTGTATGAATTAACTTTTAAAGCACAGAAAATAAGATGTAGAATAATATCCCAATAACTGTCTGACTAATATTGAGAAAGATTTTTTTTCCATTCTATTCTTTTCACATCTATTCTTAACATAACCTAGGAATATGCTGGCAATTTTTTTCTGACAGTAGCTCCACAATAATGAGTATAATTTGTACTTCTATTCAGAAATCTATTTAATTGTTTTATTTAATAATCAGGTCAATCCAAAAGGAGTCAAACATATTTATACATCTGAAAATACTTTTCATCAACTCTGACACCCAATTTTTTTCTATAAAGCTCATTCCTATTCAGGTGACCTGGATTTTTATTTTATTTTTATTTCCTTGAGTCTATTACCTTCTACTTTTTACTAAGCAAATATCATTCAATTTTTGTATGGACATTTTTTCAATTCAACAGTGTTTGAAGTGTTATTTCTTTCTTTCTTAACAAATCTTAGCCTAAAGATAATCTATTAGCATATTATCATTCACTTCATAAATGATGACTGAAATTGTGGTTAATATCTCTGCAACTGGCATCAAGGAAATTTCCATATGAATATACCTAAATCTAAACTTTACTTGAGGAGAGTTTCAAGTTAAATTTCTTCTCCATGTAAGAATCTCACTCTCATCAATTTTTTATTTTGGAACATTCTTCTCCAAAAGGAGGTAAAACTTACTCTCTTTATGTTTGTGATATATTTTCAAAATATTGCCAAGTACTTTGTGTAATAACTTATCTGTATTCCCCATTTAAATAGAATTTATTGTCTGAACAATACAAAAATAACAGTTTAGTGAATTCAAAACTATCCCTCTAGGAGGGGACATATGTATACCTATGGCTGATTATGTTGATATGTGGAAGAAACCAACACAATATTGTAAAGTAATTATTCTCCAATTAAAAACAAATAACTTTAAATTAAAAAAAAAAAAAAACTATCCCTCTAACTAGGCTTCCCAGATGGCACTAGTGGTCAAGAACCCACCTTTCAGTGCAGGAGACATTAGAGACCCAGGTATGATCCTTTGTCCTGAAGATCCCCTGGAGGAGGGCATGGCAACACACTCAAGTATTCTTGCCTGGAGAACCCCAAGGACAGAGGAGCCTGGTGGGCTACAGTCCACTGGGTCATAAAGAGTCTGACATGACTGAAGTAACTAAGTAGGCATATACGCAACCCTCTAACTAGTAATTTATTTATCACACAATCTAGGCCAAGAAGAAGTATGTTTGTTTTGTGTTGACATAGATGGAGAAGGCAATGGCAACCCACTTCAGTACTCTTGCCCGGAAAATCCCATGGACGGAGGAGCCTGGTAGGCTACAGTCCATGGGGTCGCTAAGAGTCGGACACAACTGAGCGACTTCACTTTCACTTTTCACTTTCATGCATTGGAGAAGGAAATGGCAACCCACTCCAGTGTTCTTGCCTGGAGAATCCCAGGGATGGCGGAGCCTGGTGGGCTGCTGTCTGTGGGGTCGCACAGAGTCGGACACGACTGAAGCGACTTAGCAGCAGCAGCAGCAGCAGCAGATGGTCAAAGTCTAATCTGTCTTTTTCACCTTTCTTATTCTATTTTTCCATTTTAATAATCACGTAAGGAATAGAAGCTTATTTTTCTAAAAGGAATGGACTTAGTGAAATTACTTGCTTTACCACAATTAGGGCTCCCCATTTAAGACTGTGCCCACTTTTACAATGCTTGTACATTCATTTCTCCTCTTTATCCTCAGTCTTAGTTGCTATGATTTTATTTTCAAGCAAACGAAAGTAATGCAAGTAGTATTCATAGTTTACATTCAGAAGATTCCACTTATATATCCTATAATGTATATCCATTCATACTTTTCTTGTGAGAGAACTAGTTATCTACATACAATTCCTCTGCTTCCAGCTGAGGACATTTTTCCACCTAATTAAAATAGAAATTCATTTTACCACATTTCATTTTGAAATTCATTTCAAAAATCCTCTGAAATCAATGTATAAGACTGGACACAGGTATAATTATAGGAAAACAAATCATTTGCCAAGAAAACAGCTTACAAACAATCAGGGACATTTTTCCATTCAATAGTTGTTCATTTAACAGATATGCTATGAAATGTAAGCTATCTGATTATTCCAAAGACTTTTCCTAATATTTTGAAGGATTTAAAAATATTGTACATATTATTTAAATAATAGTTATCTTTCTGCTGTGCTGTGCTGTGCTTAGTCATTCAGTTGTGTCCGACTCTTTACAACCCCATGGACTGTAGCCCACCAGGCTCTTCTGTCCATGGGGATTCGACAGGCAAGAATACTGGAGTGGGTTGCCATGCCCTCCTTCAGGGGATTTTCCCAATCCAGGGATAAAACCTAGGTCCCCCACATTGCAGGCAGATTCTTTACAGTCTGAGCCACCAGAGAAGCTCCTAATTCCTCTATTTTATATTTTACAGAATGAGGTACTCACTATAAATTTCTTCGAGAGAGTAAATTAAATTATCATATTAAGTAAATTAATTCAGAGAGAGAAAGACAAATACCATATGACATCACTTATATATAGGTTTGTGCAAAAGTAATTGCGGTTTGCGTTGTTGAAATTTGCTGTTTGATATTGAATACACTCTTAAATAAATGTGGTTATGTTATACATCATTTTAATGTGCACCTCCCCCTTTACGTATTTTTGCTAATGACATTATTTGCTGTTATTTTATATTTATTTTAGACTAGATAAATGATGCTAGACAAAAAGCAAATTTAAGCAATTTTCTTATTCGAATTCAAAATGGGTCGTTAGGCAGCAGATATAACTCGCACTATCAACAACACTTTGGCTCAGGAACTGGTGATAAACATACAGTACAGTGGTGGTTCAAGAAGTTTTACAAAGGAGATGAGAGTCTTGAAGTGAGGAGTAAAGTGGCCGGCCATTGGAAGTTGACAACTAATTAAGAGGATCACTGAAGCTGATACTCTCAAAACTACAGGAGAAGTTTCCCAAGAACTTGAAGGTGATCATTCTATAGTGGTCATTTGGTATTTGAAGCAAATTGGAAAGGCGAAAAGGCTCAATAAGTGGGTGCCTCATGAGCTGACCACAAATCAAAAAAAAATCATCATTTTTCAGTATCATCTTCTTTTACTGTAGGCAACAACAATGAACTGTTTCTCAATTGGATTGTGATATATGATGAAGGGTGGATTTTATATGACAACTGCGACAGCTAGCTCAGTGACTGGACCAAGAAGCTCCAAAGCACTTCCTAAAGACAAACTTGCACCAAAAAAAGGTCATGGTCACTCTTTGGTGGTCTGCTCCCATTTGATCCACTACAGCTTTCTGAATCCCAATGAAACCATCACATCTGAGAAGTATGTTCAGCAAATCAACAAGATGCACCAAAAACTGCAACACCTGCAGCCGGCATTGGTCAACTGAAAGCTGGCCTGATTCTTTTCCACGACAACGTCTGATCCTACATTGCCCAGCCAATGCCTCAAAAGTTGAATGAACTGTACTATGAAATTTTGCCTCATCCATATTCACCTTACCTCTCGCCAACTACTAACACTTCTTCCAGCATCTTGACAACATTTTTTGCAGGGAAAATGCTTCCACAACCAGCAGGAGGCAGAAATGCTTTCCAAGAGTTCATCAAATCCAGAGGCATGGATTTTTACACTACAGGAAGAAACAAACTTATTTCTAGTTGGCAAAATGTGTTGATTGTAATGGTTCCTATTTTGATTAATAAAGATGTGTTTGAGTCTATTCATAAAGAATTAAAATTCATAGTCTGAAACAGCAATTACTTTTTCACCAGCCTAAATATATGGACTCTAAAATATGGCATAAATGAATCTATCTAGAAAACAGAAACAGACTCACAGACATAAGAGATCAGACTTGTGGTTGCCAAGGAGGGTGAGGAGGGAGAGGTGTGGACTGGGCATGTGGGGTTGGTAGACTATTATATATAGGATGGATAAACACCAAGGCCCTTCTGTATAGTACAAGGAATTATATCCAATCTCCTGGGATAAACCACAATGGAAAAGAATATTTAAAAAAGAATGCATGTATATGTAAAACCAAGTCACTTTGCTAAACAGAAGAGATTTTCACAACCTTGTAAATCAACTATACTTCAGTTTAATTTTTAAAAGAGGGTGAATTTAGTCAGTCTGCAGAAACAAGCATTTAGAAAATGCTTATAGTACAAGTTGCAACTTTCTGTCTAATGTTCTTATTATAGGCTTAGATATGAACCAAACTCAGCATTTACCTAAAAGAGACTACAAAAATACAAGTTACTGTATATACATTGCTTGAGTGACTGGCATAGGGCAGTCCTCATGTCTGTTTCTTCAGAATAATTGACAGTTTTCATGTATTCTACCTACATTAAAATTAGAATAATATCATATTTGACTAATTATGCAAAAATACATTTTAAAGAGGAAGAAATACACATATATGTATGTATATATATATATATATATAGGAAAAATTAGCAGAAACATAACTTCTTCCCCTGTGTGCCTTTTAAAGAACCTTGAACTAGACCATCTGTGTGTACTTCACAATGAAACGCTACAGGCAGCCACTGAGTCTTTTCTCCATAGGTATAAAATGAGAAACTCAGAGAGCTATTGAACATTTCATTTTCTCAGTGGAATGGCTCACATGCATTTACCACAAGGGGTTCTTCCACTGAGACACACTGAGGAAATTCAGAGTGCTCGATGGCTTCAACTTTGCACCCCATGGCACAGCGTTACGCAGGCTGCTGCACTCAGCTTGGTGTGTTCCATAAAACAGCAGAAAGCACTTTTTAAAACCAACATGATAATGATTGGAACTGAGCTGCTTTATTCTTGGACAGGCAAAAAGAAACCCCAAACTATCATTTTGAGATGCTTCTCTACATACTGTCTATTCTTTGCTCTGAGTCTCCAAAACTAGAGGGAGAAACACAGAGACTCTCCAAATAATGTTAGTGGTAAATAGGTTTGTCTTACAGTATTGAATATTTCTGAATGCAGTTATATCAAACATTCCCTTTATTCCAGGTTACCATTTATTTTATCTGTTTATTTTAGCAAGAACAAGTTCAGGTGTTAAACAACAGCATGTCCAGTGTTTTGGCTATACATTATTATTGCACAAACATGCAAACTTGCTGGTTTACAGCTTGACATTCTGAATACCAGTCACTGTGGCTCCTTATAGCTACCATATTTCTTACATGACCTTATATTTACACTAGTCTCATATTTTAAACACCAGGAGGGAAAAACCCAAGTAGCAGAAAAGAGAAAAACAATATAAGAAAGACAACTTGGAAGTTATCTGTTCCATCTTCACCATGGGGCTTAATGATAAAGAAACATTTTTCTAAAGAGTGCCATCAGTACATCTGTAACTACACCAAGGAATTACACAGCAGAGTATTTTGCAAGCATTGTTTAGAAATAACTGTTCAGCATAGCAGCCGTAATCACTAGCACATCATCTGACACTTACAAGAATGTATTGCTGCAACATTTCTCTAGGTAGCAAATGTTCTAAAAAAAATTTCACATGGAAACTCAGCTATTCCACTATCAAAAAAAAAAAGAAAATGATTCTAAATGAAAGAAAAAAGTCAAAAGTCACTGTAGCCTCAAGTTCAATCAATATATGTGGTTAATATATCTCTGCCTTATTTGGCACAACTCTGTATTCTGTGGTACCTGGACTTTTTGCTCTGATATTTCCATTGTCTCTTATTATATGGAGTGTGTTTATGTTTGTATGTATTACAATAGAGAAACTTGAAATTATATAATCCATATGATTTCTGTATCCATTTTCTAACACCATTTGAGTAACAGTCCAAATACAGAGAGCTATGTGTGCATGTTTGTGTTTCTGTAACTGAGGGTCTGCAAATATACAAACTGATCTCAGTAGCTGAAGACGTATATGTTCTATTAATGGTGTGTTAAAATGACAAAATAGTAAAAAAAAAAAAAAAAGTAAAAATTATGTTTGCTATAACATTGCATAATATGTTCTGTAGCACTAAAAACCAACCATAAATTAGTAAGATAACCATCATAGGAAACATTCAAGTCTTGGCCTAAATCACTGTTGTTAAGGCTCTTTTTGCTTAGGTAGTGAGTGAAACTAGGATACCACTATAGTGCTGTCACTTGCTTAGAGTCTAAAGTTCCAGTCATTTCATATTACATATATATATTTACATATTAATCAAATATTCATTTTAACAGAGCATCAGTGTGATCAAGAAAAGTATAATATGTGTTGTAAATTATTTACTGTACTTCAAGGATATTTGGGGGAATGAAAGAAAGAATATTTAAAAGGGCTAGAGAATAAATCATTTTTCATTTAGCTTTATTTAATTTTCAAAATCAGACTCATATACATTCCTGCTATCTCAGAGTTGTTCATTTCAATCTGTTTGGTCTCACATTTCTTTTTGTATCTTGGGAGTCAGAACTACAAGTTTCACAAGTCAGTTCAGATGGTTATCTGCAATTTCTCTTTGTAGCGCCCTTCGAGGTCAAATCCATTACAGCGTATGTTCAGACTGACTTTGCACACTTAACTCCACTGGGCTTTCAGTGACATACTCAGCACTTCACCTAAGAACCTGTTATCCATGGATTCAGGAGATGTTAAAAATGATACATACAAAAAAATAAAGAGTGAGGGGGAAAAAAATGTGGTTCATGCCTACACAGTACATTTATGGTCAGCTAATCTACAACTCCTATAATCATCTAAGATCAAGCCACATTTTGTAAAGATAATTTTTTTTTTTACCACTATACGATGCCATTCCATTCCCAAATCACCTGGGCTCCACTCAGAGAAGCATGAAGTGTTGCCTCCGTGAACTTCCTGGGAAGCACAGCAATATAATCTTGATATCACATAATTTGCCACTCAATAAGGGAATGTGCAGCAGATGATAAAAGTTAGGCAAACATTGGCAACTGATTTAGAAAGAGAAAACTAAGTGATTTTCTTCTCACATAAGGAATACAAAACACTGAGCATTGCGAGTATGCCTCACGAGTTCCAATGACTTGGCTTCTTCTTGGAGGATTTCTCTATTTGTTTCTTTTTTTATTTAATTTATTTATTTTTAATTGGCAGATAATTGCTTTACAATATTGTGTTGGTTTCTGCTATATATCAACATGAATCAGCAATAGGTATTAATATATATATGTCCCCTCTCTCTTGAACATCCCTTTCACCTCCCCTCTAGGATGTCACAGAGCATCAGATCTGAACTCCCTGCATCATACAGCAAATTTCCACTGGCTATCTAATTTTACATATGGTAATATATGTTTCAACGCTATGCTCTTATTTTAAAAATATAATCTGATAAGATTTTCTGAACTGACTCTTGATCAAGGCAGAGGGGCCCAGCATATGATGAATACAAATTGATGGGTTTTATACATATTTAAAAGCAGAGATATTACATAGCCAACAAAGGTCTGTCTAGTCAAGGCTATGGTTTTTCCAGTGGTCATGTATGGATGTGAGAGTTGGATGGTGAAGAAAGCTGAGTGCCGAACAATTGATGCTTTTGAACTGTGGTGTTGGAGACGACTCTTGAGAGTCCCTTGGACTGCAAGGAGATCCAACCAGTCCATCCTAAAGGAGATCAGGCCTGGGTATTCATTGGAAGGACTGATGTTGAAGCTGAAACTCCAATACTTTGGCCACCTCATGCGAAAAGTTGACTCACTGGAAAAGACCCTAATGCTGGGAAGGATTGGGGGCAGGAGGAGAGGGGGATGTCAGAGGATGAGATGGTTGGATGGCATCACCAATGCGATGGACATGGGTTTGGGTAAACTCCAGGAGTTGGTGATGGACAGGGAGGCCTGCATGCCGCGATTCATGGGGTCGCAAAGAGTCGGACACGACTGAGCGACTGAACTGAACTGATACACCATTCCTTTCATTTATCTTTCAATGCTTCTTAGGAAACCCAAAAATTATTATAAAGAAAACAAATGGAAAATATTTTAAATTGTGCCACTATAAGTGACATTTAAAATGTTAAAACAGGCTGGTTCAAATTGGGAAAGGAGTATGTCAAGGCTGTATATTGTCACCCTACTTATTTAACTTATATGCAGAGTACATCATGCTAAATGCCAGACTGGATGAAGCACAGCTGAAATCAAGACTACAGGGACAAATATCAATAACCTCAGATATGCAGTTGACAACACCCTTATGGCAGAGGGAAGAGGAACTAAAGATCCTCTTGATGGAGGTGAAAGAGGAGAGTGAAAAAGTTGGCTTCAAACTCAACAATCAAAAAACTAAGGTCATGGCACCCAGTCCCATCACTTCATGGCAAATAGATGGGGAAACAATGGAAATAGTGACAGACTTTATTTTCTTGGGCTCCAAAATCACTGCAGATGGTGACTGCAGCCACGAAATTAAAAGACACTTGCTCCTTGGAAGAAAAGTTATGACAAACCTAGACAGCATATTAAAAAGCAAGACATTACTTTCCTGACAAAGGTCCATATAGTCAAAACTGTAGTCTTTCCAGTAGTCATGTATGGACATGAGAGGTGGACCATAAAGAAGGCTGAACACAAAAGAATAGATGTTTTTGAACTAGGGGGTTGGAGAAGACTCTTGAGAGCCCCTTGGATTGCAAGGAGGTCAAACCAGCTAATCCTAAAGGAAATCAATCCTGAATATTCATTGGAAGGACTGATGCTGAGCTGAAGATTCAATATTTTGGCCACCTTATGTAAAGAGCCGGCCCATTAGAAAAGACCCTGATGCTGGGAAAGACTGAAGTCAGGAGGAGAAGGGAACGACAGAGAACAAGATGGTTGGATGGCATCACTGACTCAATGGACATGAGTTTGAGCAAGCTCCTGGAGAGGGTGAAGGACAGGGAAGCCTGGCATGCTGCAGACCAGGAAGTCGCATAGAGTCAGACAAGACTGAGCAACACAACAACAGCAACAAATAAGTAATATTGCAGGAGCAGTAGATGACCTTTTGTGCTTTTAATATTAAAAATAAAAGAAAAGAGAAAGAGTACAAAGCACTCACCCAGCATAACTTCAATGGCGGTTTGCAAAACAGCAGTGCTTATGAGCCAGGATTTCCTTTTCCTTCCTTTTCCTTTTTATTGAAGTATAATTGACTTACAATATTGTATTAGCTTTGGGCATACAACACAGTGATTCAATATTTTTTATACACTACAAAATGATCACTACAAGTCTAGTTATCCTGTTACTATACAAAGTTTTCACATTATTATTGACTATATTCTCTATGCCGTATATTCTATACTGGAAGATTCACATATATTGCCTTTGAACATATATAGCCCATCTCCCAAACCACCTTCAGCAATCACAGTTTGCTCTTTGTATCTATGAGTCTGTTTTGTTTCATTTGTTCATTTGTTTTTAGATTCCACATCTCAGTGAAATCATACAGTATTTGTCTTTCTCTCTCAATTATTTCACTTAGCACCATACCCTCTGGTGGTGGTGATAATTTAGTTGCTAAGTCATGTCCATCTATTGCAACGCAATGGACTGTAGCCTGCCAGGCTTCTCTGTCCATGGGATTTCCTAGGCAAGAATACTGGAGTGGGTTGCCATTTCCTTATCCAGGGGATCTTACTGACCCAAGGATAAAATCCGTGTCTCCTACTACTTACTACTGAGCCACCAGGGAAGACCTTAATACCCACTAGGTCTGTCCATTCAACATCAGAGTAATCCAAGCCCTAAACAGTAATGCTGAAGAAGCTGAAGTTGAATGGTTCTATGAAGAGCTACAACACCTTCTAGAACTAACACCCAAAAAAGATGTCCTTTTCATTATAGGGGACTGGAATGCAAAAATAGGAAGTCATGCGATACTGGGAGTGACGGGCAAATTTAGTCTTGGAGTACAGAATGAAGCACTGCAAAGGCTAACAGTTTTTCCAAGAGAATGCACTGGTCATAGCAAACACCCTCTTCCAACAACACAAGAGAAGACTCTACACGTGGACATCATCAGATGGTCAATACTGAAATCAGGCTGATTATATTCTTTGCAGCCAAAGATGGAGAAGCTCTATACAGTCAGCAAAAACAAGACCAGGAACTGATTGTGGCTCAGATCATGAACTCCTTATTGCCAAATTCAGACTTAAATTGAAGAAAGTAGGGAAAACCACTAGGCCATTCGGGTATGACCTAAATCAAATCCCCGATGATTATACAGTGGAAGTGAGAAATAGATTCAAGGGATTAGATCTGACAGAGTGCCTGAAGAACTATGGACTGAAGTTCATGACATCATACAAGAGGCAGGGATCAAGAAAAAGAAATGCAAAAAGGCAAAATGGTTGTCTAAGAAGGCCTTACAAATAGCTGTGAAAAGAAGAGAAGCAAAAGGCAAAGGAGAAAAGGAAAGATACACCCATTTGAATGCAGACTTCCAAAGAATAGCAAGGAGAGATAAGAAAGCCTTCCTCAGTGACCAATGCAAAGAAATAGAGGAAAACAATAGAATGGGAAAGACTAGAGATCTCTTCAAGAAAATTAGAGATACCAAGGGAACATTTCATGCAAAGATGGGCACAATAAAGGACAGAAATGGTATGGACCTAACAGAAGCAGAAGATGTTAAGAAGAGGTGGCAAGAATGCACAGAAGAACTACACAGAAAAAGTCTTCATGACCCAGATAATCACGATGGTGTGAGCACTCACCTAGAGCCAGACACCCTGGAATACGAAGTCAAGTGGGCCTTAGAAAGCATCACTATGAACAAAGCTAGTGGAGGTGATGGAATTCCAGTTGAGCTCTTTCAAACCATAAAAGATGATGCTGTGAAAGTGCTGCACTCAATATGACAGCAAATCTGGAAAACTCAGCAAAGGCCATAGGCCTGGAAAAGGTCAGTTTTCATTTCAATCCCAAAGAAAAGCAATGTCAAAGACTGTTCAAACTACCACACAATTGCACTCATCTCAAACACAAGCAAAGTAATTCTCAAAATTCTCCAAGCCAGGCTTCAACAGTATGTGAACCGTGAACTTCCAGATGTATGAGTTAGATTTAGAAAAGGCAGAGGAACCAGAGATCAAATTGCCAACATATGTTGGATCATCAAAAAAGCAAGAGAGTTCCATAAAACCATCTTCTTCTGCTTTATTGACTATGCAAAAGCCTTTGATGGTGTGGGTCACAACAAACTGTGGAAAATTCTTCAAGAGATGGGAATACCAGACCATCCGATTTACCTTCTGAGAAATCTGTATACAGGTCAAGAAGCAATAGTTAGAACTGGACATGGATCAACAGGCTGGTTCCAAATAGGGAAAGGAGTATGTCAAGGTTATATATTGTCTTCCTGCTTATTTAACTTATATGCAGAGTACATCATGTGAAATGCCAGACTGGATGAAGCACAAGCTGGAATCAAGACTACAGGGACAAATGTCAGTAACCTCAGATACGCAGATGACACTACCCTCATGGCAGAAAGCAAAGAAGAGCTAAAGAGCCTCTTATGAAAGTGAAAGAGGAGAGTGAAAAAGTTGGCTTCAAACTCAACATTCAGAAAACTAAGATCATGGCATCCAATCCCATCACTTCATGGCAAATAGATGGGGAAACAATGGAAACAGTGATAGACTTTATTTTCTTGGGCTCCAAAATCACTGCAGATGGTGACCGCAGCTGTGAAAGTAAAAGACGTTTGCTCCTTGGTAGAAAAGCTATGACCAATCTAGACTGCATTTAAAAAGCACAGACATTAGTTTGCCAACAAAGGCCCATCTAGTCAAAACTATCGTTTTTCCAGTAGTCATGTATGGATGTGAGGGTTAGACTATATAGAAAGCCTAGTGCCAAAGAATTGATGCTTTTGAACTTTGGTGTTCGAGAAGACTCTTGGGCTTCCCTTGGACTGCAAGGAGATCAAACTAGTCCTGAATATCCACTGGAAGGACTGATACTGAAGCTGAAAGTCCAATACTTTGGCCACCTGATGCGAAGAACTGACTCATTTGAAAAGACCCTGCTGCTGGGAAAGAGTGAAGGCAGGAGGAGAAGGGGCTGACAGAGGATGAGATGGTTGGATGGCTTCACCGACTCAATGTACATGAGTTTGAGAAACCTCCAAGAGTTGGTGATGGACAGGGAAACCTGGCGTGCTGCAGTCCATGGGGTCGCAAAGTGTTGGACACGACCTAGTGACTGAACTGAACTCAACTGAACTGAAGGTCTGTCCATATTGTCACAAATGGCAAGATTTCATTATTTTTATGGCTGAATAATATTCCAGTGTGTGTGTGTGTGTGTGTGTGTACCACCTCTTCATCTATTCACCTATTCATGGATATTTTGGTTGTTTCCATTTCTTGGCTATTTAAATCATGCTTCAGTGAACATGGGAGTGCATATATCTTTTCAAATCTCATTTTTTGGGGATAAATACCCAGAAGTGCAATTGTTGAATCCCACGGTAGTTTTTTTTAACTTTTGAAGAACCTCCATACTGTTTTCTATAGTGGTTGTACCAATTAAATTACAACCCCACCAAAAGTATACAAGGGTTTCCTTTTTGCTGCATCCTATCAATACATTTTACTTCTTTTTGATAGTAGCCATTCTGACAGGTGTGAGGTGATATCTCATTGTTATTTGGACTTGCATTTCCCTAATGATTAGTGATGCTGAACATCTCTGTTGGTCTTCTGTATGTCTCCTTCAAAAAAAACATCTATCCAGATCCTCTGCTCTTTTTTTAATTGGATTATTTCCCTTTCTTGAAATTGAGTTTGATGAGTTCTTTATATGTTTTGAATATTAACCCCTTCTTGGACACGTCATTAGCAAATATCTTATCTCTTTCAGTAGGTTGCTTGTTCATTTTGTTGATGGTTTTCTTCTCTGAGCAAAAGCTTCTTAGTTTAATGTACAGGCATATCTTATTTTATTGTGCTTCACTTTATTGCACTTCATAGATACTGTGTTCTTTACAAATTGAAGGCTTGTGGATTCCTTTCTCTTTTTTTCTGTATCTATTACAGGTTTTTGGTTTGAAGTTACCATAATGTTCACATATTTCAGCAGTTTATTTTAACCTGATAGTCACTCAAAATTGAACACATTATAAAAGCACTACATTTTACTCTCTTATCCCATTTTTGGTTTTTGTATACTTTATTCCTTTTATTTTGTGTATCCCTTAACTACTTATTGTATTTATAGTTGATTTTATGACTTTCACATTTTTACTTTCATACTAGCTTTCTAAATAGCTGATTCTTTGACATTACTATATGTTTGCCTTTACCAATGAGTTTTTCTTTCAGATATTCTCTTATTTATAGTTGTGGTCTTTTTTTTTACACTTAAAGAAGACCCTTTAAAATTTCTTGTAAGTCCAGTTTAATGGTGATATGCTCCTTTGTTTTTGCTTCTCTGGGAAAACGTATCTTTCCCTCATTTCTGAATGACAAATTTGTTAGATAGGTATTCTTGATTGTAAGTTTCTCCTTCAGCACTTTAAATTTATCTTGCTATTCCCTTCTGGCCTGCAAAGTTCCTGCTGAAAACTCATCTCATAGTTTTATAGAGGCTCCTTGGCACATGACTCTTTGTTTTTTTCTAGCCGCCTTTAAAATTCTCTTTAACCTTTGCCATTTTAACTATGATATGTGTCAACGTGGATCTCTTTAGGTTCATGTCGTTTGGGACTTTGTGCCTCCTAGACCCGGATATTTGTTTTCCTCACTCAAATTGGGGTGGGGGTGGGGGGTTTCAGCCATTATTTCTTCAAGTATGTTTTATGCCCCCTTCTCCCTCTCTCTCCTCCTTCTGGAACCCCTACAATGAAATAATTTGTATGACTGATGTTGTCCCAGAAATCCTTTAAACTATCCTATCTTTAAATTCTTTTTTCTTTTTGATGTTTTGATTGGGCAGTGATCTTCCAGATCACTGCTCAGTTCTTCTGTAACATCTAATCTGCTGCTGATTCCCTCTAGCATATTTTTTCATTTCAATTACATATTCTTCAGCTCTGCTTTGTTCTCTTACATTTCCTAACTCTTGAAGCTCTCACTGTGTTCCTCCATCTTCTCCCAAGTTCACTGAACATTTTTATGTCCATTACTTTGAACTCTAAATGAAGTAAATTACTTCTACTTCACAAAGGTTTTTTCTGGGATTTATTTTCTTATTTTTTCTTTGGGAACACATTCCTCTGTCTCCTTATTTTGTTCAATGGTGTTTGTTCCTATGAATTAGGTGAAACCATTGCATCTCCCAAGTCTTGAGTGTGGCCTTGTACTGAGGCATTCCCTTTGTAGACTGCTTATGCCAAGTGGTTATGGTAGGCTAGCTGGAGCTAGAGTGGGTGCTAGCAGGCAGGGGTTCCCAGACACACTGCTCTGGGGCCCCTCTGGCAAAATGACACCAAGCTTTTCCTTGGAAGAAAGACATAGCCTGCAGCCAGCCAGAGAATGTCTCAAATGGCCTCAAAAGTGGTGGGGCCACCACTCCAGCCAGTTGCTCCTCTTCCCCCACTACCTCACATACAAAAAGATGCCAAAAGTAAGCAGGTACCTCCCAGTTCCTCTCAATAGCTTGTGTGCATGCATGCTAAGTTGGTTCAGTCAAGTCCAATTCTTTGCAACCCTATGGTCCATAGACTGCCGGCTTCTCTGTCCATGGGATTTCCCAGGGAAAAATACTGGAGTGAGTTGCCATGCCCTCCTCCAGGGTATCTTCCCAACCCAGGGAGCAAACTGCATTTCTTACATATCCTGCATTGGTTGGGGGTTCTTTACCACTAGTACCACCTCAGCAGCTTAACCTAATCAAATTTTAGAGGAGGTGAGGAGAAGGGAGATCCAGTTGATATGTTTATCTTTGCTTCCTCTTCTAGATCTTATGCAGAGTTTTTAAATACCAGCTCTTAACTTCAGAGAAGTAAAACTCTGAAAGGAGAAAAGAAGCTGCTTCTGTTCCTCCAAGAATAAAGTTCCTCCTCTCTTTATTAATTCCGCATTATAAGTTCAGAATAACTCTTTTGATCTTTTAATATCTCTTTTGACCTTTTATATATTCAGACCACCCTTTGCAGCATACTCCCAAAATATTCTTTCCTAACCTTGTTTCTTTATTTCTAGCATCTATTTCTTCCTTTCAGAATACCCTAGCACAGGCCTTTTTCCCCTAATATTTGAATTTCAAAGCCCTCTAAGGTTGTTCCACTACTTACCAGATGTTTAGGTCCTTGCAAGCTAACAAGTTAGTCTGCCACAGTTTCATACATGTTGAAAGAAAACCCAAAACTTCTGGGTCAAAGACAAGTAAATTAAAAAATAATTTTTAAAAGTAATTAAAAATAAGTAAGTGTACTTAATTAAAAACAAATATATGACTCAGAGCATTTAGCACTAAGTAGCCAAGTGCTATTAACACTCCACTTCCCCAAGCCTCAGTTCCCACATGGCATTTTGAAGGGATCAAGTGCCTCCTACACACACACTCCAGGAGAGAAACTCTGAGCCTAGCGAACCCAAATCTTTTATCATGGGTAGTAAACCTGCTCAATCTTTGCCCCAGAGGAAGACATTTATTTTTATTGCACAAGACAATAAGTAAACCTGCCCTTTGCTCCAGGAGACCCTAGTTCTATCTTTCAAAGCTGTTAGCTATGAAAACATCCAGGAAAGGTGAATTCAGAACAGAGGCAGCCAGGGGCTCTGCAATATAAATGGATGTACAGAGGTTCGGGAGCCCTATGGAGAATTGTCTCCCAACACTTTGTGAAAGTGTGAAAGTGTTAGTCACTCAGTTGTGTCTGACTCTTTATGACCCCAAGGACTATAGCCACCGAGCTCCTTTGTCCATGGAATTCTCCAGGCCAGAATACTGGAGTGGGTTTCCATTTCCTTCTCCAGGGGATCTTCCCAACCCAGGGATTGAACCCAAGTTTCCCGCATTGCAGGCAGACTCTTTACTGACTGAGCCACCAGGGAAGCACCAAGCACAAGGAGCCGGGCATGCCGGGCCTTGGACAAGCTACTTATGCTCTCTACATTTACCCTGCTTCACCTGTAAAATGTGACCAGCACTACCTTCCTTATTGGTCTGTTGTGAAAATTAAAATTTTAAATGTACATTTAAAATGCTTTAGCTCATTGCCCGACTCGATATGTAGTTAAAACACACACACACACACACACACACACACACAAACCTTAATTATGCCTATATTATTCAAGGTCTGTTCCTTTCTACCCAGTCTGGGCTGAACAATATCAAAACTTACTTCTCATTTATTTCCATATAATACACGAGTGTTTGGTCACTTCCCACTAAAAAAAAAAAAAAGTGCTTTTCCCACTTTACAACTTTGCACATCCTCCCTGTCTGAAATCCCTCCCCATTTCTCACCATAATCCCAACCATCTTTCATGCCCAGCTGAATCTCTGCCAATTCTTCAGAATTCTCAAAGTCACTGCACACCCCAGAGAACTTCCCTTCTAGCAACTCACTACATTTACATATACTCCTCAATAAATGCCAAACTCCTTTCACCTTATTATATTTACACACAGATGGATTTAATTTCTCGCAGCTGGTCTCTCACTTGACTTCTTTTTAACATTTCTGCATGGGCTTTCTTGCTTCCCAAGTAAAAGTCAGTTACGTGTACAAAATAAATTATGTGATAATAAAGTACCATGATACAATTGTCATGAAGAACTGTATCTTCCCAAGTTGATTAAGGAAAGCTTTAATTTTTTTTTCAATTTACCAATCAAGTTTTATACAGTCCATTCTCTTAATACTCCTAAATTTTTTTAATCCTGAAAATAACCATTCCATGTAGAAAATAGATGTGTGCTCTGTAACTTCAACTCTCTAAGTGAAACCAGAGTTCAGTAGAAACTGGAAGTCAATACACTCTTTCTGGGAAAGTGGCCTAAGTTGAAGTGAATGGAGAGTACAGTGCAGGCGTCTGCCTGTCACTGGAAATACCCATCATCCCCAATGTTCTGTGCTACCAAACCTTGCTAAAGGAAACAGGGTGAATTAAGCCGATATTTGAAACGGCATGAGTCAGTCCAATAGGCAATCCCATGGAGAATACAGTTTGGATCCTAGCTAAGTCCCCAGGGAAACATGTACCGCAGATCCAGAGCAGTTTGCTTGTCCCTCTGGCCATTTCCAAGAGAACTGAGTATAATTCCAAGCCTAGGGGCAGGGAAGGCAGCCAGGCTGCAAGAGAGGGGGCAGCAGCTGCATGTCAGCACAGGGCTGTGTGCGAGCTCTCGATTGACATCTGAGGGGAACATAATCTTGACCTGAACCCATTTCCAAACTTTACATTAAAGAGAAACTACTTTTTATAATACAATATAACCTGTACTATCAACACATTAACTACAACAGTTAGGAGCCTGGTGCTTCTAGGAAGGCAAGGAGAACTTCCACAGAGTAGCACTGCCCAATAGAATGCTCTGTGATGATGGAAATGTTCCACACCAGTGCTTTCCAATATCACAGCCTCTAGCCACATGTGGCTATTGTGCACCTCAAAAACAAATCCTTTTATTTACTTTTAACTAGTAACCACATGTTACTAGTGGCTTGTGTACTGAATGGCATAGCTCTAGAACCTACCACACAGCTGCCCTTACTTTCATGAACATTGTTTCATTTAGCCCTCAAACTAACACTGTGAGACAGGTTCTATCATATCCATTTCTATAGATGAGGAAATAGAGACTGAACTATTTCCAATAATTAGCACAATACTATATAACTAATAAGTAGCTGAGCCAGAATTTAATCATATTTTTCTGACTACAAAGTTTATTTTTCTTTTTTCATTTGTACCACCTTGATTTTTCAGAATCAAGTGCAAATTCCCCGAAAGTGAAAGTGAAGTCGCTCAGTTGTGTCTGATTCTTTGCAAGCCCATGGACTATAGCCTACCAGGTTTCTCCGTCCACTGGATTCTCCAGGCAAGAATACTGGAGTGAGTTGTCATTTCCTTCTGCTGGGGATCTTCCCAACCCAGGGATTGAACCCCGGTCTCCCGCATTGTAGGCAGACGCTTCACGGTCTGAGCCACCAGGGAAGTAACTTTGCATAAGTACTTTGCAATCTGATACCAATCTATGCCTTCAGCCTCAACTTCACCACCACCATCCTTTCTACTCCTTCTATTTTAGGAATAATTTTGCTCTCCAAATCTTAATGCAGTCTCCCAACTCCTTGCCTTTCAATTCACAGCACCCGTAATCTGAAAGAGTCCCATCAACTCCTATCTCCCTCTGTGACTGACGAACTCCTGTATTATGTTCTTACTTTCTATTTATATATTCATCTCCTTTCTAGAATGTGAGTTGAAAGAAGGGTGCCATAGCCACCTTGTACTCCCATGACGTAGCATAGTACCTAGTAAATTCTCCAGAAGTATTTAGTGACACATAAATAAAAGGGAAAATTAAGATATAAATAAATTAAATTCTTCACACACTCATAAAGCCTGGTAACACATGGCCCTACTCTGGCAATGAGAATTGTCTGAACATTGAGTATATTAAGAAGACAAGATTTCATACCAAGTATGTTGAAAGGCTTACTTTAACATTTTGTGAGGAGGAAAATGTATACATGACCATGGTTGGCATGTTCACCACCAGGCCTCACACTGGGTTAAAAAGCAGGACCATCAGGCTGCTGAGGACCAGCTACCCCTGAGTGGCTGCCACTTGACACCCAAGCTCAAGGTGATTGGGCACTGCACAGATTCTTTAAGTTGAAGGCCACAGGCATGCTTTCCCAATTCTTAGATTAGTATCTGCTACAACACTGAGGAAGAATACTCAACTGTGGGCTTTCCTGGTGGCTCAGATGGTAAAGAATCTGCCTGCAATGCAGGAGACCCAGGTTTGACCCCGGGGTCAGGAAGATTCCCTGGAGTAGGGCATGGCAACCCACTCCAGTATTCATGCCTGGAGAATTCCACGGACAGAAGCCTGGCGGGCTACAGTCCATGGGGTCCCAAAGAATTGGGCACAAATGAAGCAACTTAGCACATGTGCACTCAACCAGTGGCAGATGCAAACTTGGGGTGCTAAGTAGTCAGTACCACTGCTTCCCAGGATGGAAGTTCACCTTGACAAGACCAGGCATATGTTCTTCTGAGAGAAGACCCAGGAATGAGCTCCAGATTTATCTTCTGTGAGTATCAATTGTGGGTTAACTTACAAACAGGTCCATTATCATAGAGAAAGGAAATCTTCTTCAAAGCCCTCCCCTCTCACCACCACACTTGCACCCATACAAACAGGCAGACCTAACAAGACCCCCTTGAGCTGCTACCCTGATGCAAAGCCATGCTGCTGCCAGGAATTGATGGGATTGAAAAATTGACCAAATTTATATTTAGGCATTACTTGTTTCATTGAACTTCACAGGCACTGTATTTTTTACAAATGGAAGGTCTGTGGCAACCTTGCATGGAGCAAGTCTATTGACATCATTTTCCAACAACGTGTGTTCATTTCACATCTCTGTATCATGTTTTGGTAATTCTTATAATATTTCAAACATTTTCATCATTATTATTATCTTTATTATGGTGATCTGTGATCAGTGACTTTTGATGTTACTACTGAAAAAGAACATGACTTGCTAAAGGCTCAGATGATAGCATTTTTAGCGATAAAGTATTTTTAATTAAAGTATGTAGTTTTTAAAAAACATAAACCATTGCACTCTTAATAGACTACTATATAGTATAAACATAACTTTTATATGCACTGGGAAACCAAAATAGTCATGTGACTTGACTAATTGTGATATTCAGTTTATTGCACTGTTCGGTAACCAAACCTACAATATCTCTGAGGGATTCCCTTTCTTGGAGCTCAAATGTTCATTGGGAATGTAGGCCACCTCTTAAGGTCTTGAAAGAGCTCCAGATCTGTGGCTCTCACCCTGACTGAACATTAGCATCATCTGGGAGCGTTTAAAATATACCCATGCCTGAGCCCCACCCTCAGAACTTCTGGTACAGCTGCTCTGTGAGGAAGTCAAGGCATGATAGTTTATAAAAGCTCCCCAAGGATTCCAGCATTCCCTAGCTCATGAAACCAGCAGCATACCCACCAGAGGTTCCCTAGGGAGGAGGATGGTGTCAGATTTAGCACCACAGCTGACTTTTGGGGAGCAAACATTAGAGGGTGGTGAGAAAACTGCACAGAAAGGAAAAAACAGTGGACTACAGCAGAAAAACACCAACCTAGAGCTCGAAGTGTATGATATATTCTTAAACCAACTCCTCTGCCCCAGAAACTGTGATCCAAGTTCCTTTTATAATATTAAGGAATTCCTGCTCCTATGATTTGTTTGTTGTCATAATTCAATTCAACAAACAATAATCAAGCATTTACCATGTGCATTCATTCTTCTGGTCCAGATACAGAGAAGAATGAGATTTTAAAATAGCATTTAGAACCTAAGAGTCTAGCAAGGAAGAAAATGCAAACAGTTTAATGTGAAGTGTTACTGGCTGAAATAGATACAAGTGTGAAACTCAAGTTCCAAGCATGAAGAAGGGAGTGTGTTAGATTAACTCTGTCGCTCAGGAGTAAAAGCTGAAGGCCTCACAGTGGCTATGAGCCCTGGATCAGGCGCTCTGTTTTCTCTTGATCTCACTTCCTACGATGCTTGTGTCATTTATCCCAATCCTGCCTCGGAGTGCTCCTCACAGGACCCCAGGGCACACTCCCAACCTAGGGTGTTGGCTCAGGCAGCTCCTAGGCTTTGACTGCTCCTCTTCTAGCAGCCACATTGTAACTCCTACACTAACTTCAAGGCTTTTCATTGCACTGAGGCCTTATTTAAAACTGAGACCCAGCCAGGCCTCATCCCCACCCTGAGCACTCCAATCTTGTTTACCCTGCCTGACTGTTTTCACGGCATGTATCACATTTTACAATAATACATGGTTTACTTACTGTGCTTATTAACTGTCTGACTTCCTGCACCAGAATACAGACTCCACAAGTGCACAGATTGTTTTGCTCACCAATAAATCGTAAGAGCCTAAAACAGAGCCTAGCATAGGCGAAGCACTCAACACTTTCTGTGGAATGAATAAATAAGGAGCTTAGCAAAACCTGCCCCTCACAGTAGAGCAAGTAGCGCCTCTTTCTTTTAATACAGTCTGATTTGCTCTTTGGTAGCCAGTCTGCTCCTGGGCTGGCGCAGTTAGTAACAGTCCCCTGGTCTACCATGGAGACGTCCCCCCTACTTCTGTGTGAGGACTATCAATCATCCATCACTCAGTTCATCCATCAACAAATATTCATTCAGCAACTATCGTATGCTTCCTGCCAAGGACTGAGAGCATTCAAAATACTGACTCAAAGGGCATAAGGCCCAGCAGAAGAGATGACATCAACACACAGATGAGTGCAATAGGAGGCAGGCTGTGCTGAGGCCAGAGAAGACCGCAGAGAGCAATGCAACTTTGGAGTCTTAAGAAGATACTTGAAGCATGACACCCAGGAAGGAAGCTCTAGCCCCTCTAGCTGTGGGCAGCTTGGACACGGATGACACTCATCAGCTCATTTACCAAAGACAAGGTTTCTAATTTTGGCCTCTAGTAACCTTTCCCCTCATAAGATGCCTGCCACAGGAGTGGAGAGATGTCATTCAGCTTTCTAAGCACACTTGAGCTGACTTTTCTGATAACCTTTACCTACCAAATCAGGCATGAAAACCACTGAACAATGGTTAAGACATTTATTATTTTCCCTCTTTTTCCCCCAAGTTTAAGGCATTTGGATATTCGTTCTAAGCCATATGCAGTACAGCATGTTTCAGGAGAGGCCTGTGAAGCCCACCCAGCAACCGTTTAGCAGTTGGCCCAGTCTTTTCAAACTCACACATGTCTTCACTGCAAATGTAAAATAGATTGGATCAAAATGCAACATGGGTTCCATACGGAGGTGAGTGAATGATTTGTTCTTAGGAATAGAAGCCCTCAGACAAACAGTGCTAATCGCTCTCACCACAGAGCAGTTGGTGACAATAACAGAGTTAATTTTAAAGAAGGGAAAATTAAATAGTGGTTGCAATAGTCCTAGCCACTCTTAATTATTGTGACGGCAAATTATGAACAATTTCCTGTCACTTTCCCTTCTAAAGCAATTACTGATGTTTGCCTTATGGCTGAACTGCACTAAAAACTCTCTAAGCAGGAGGCTGTCTGATTTGATGCTTTGTGGGCTCATATTCAGAAAGCCATTTGGCCTGCAAAGTCTCTGGATTATCTGTAAACACAGTGAAAGGAGACAGTGATTGCATAAAGCAGAGGGAATGCTCCTGAATGCCAATAAGGCAAATGTCATGACAGGAACACAAAGCCAGCATTCCCTGTGACCTTTTAGATAGAAACCAATTTACTTTGGTACCATCTCAAACAGAAAATTATGGTGTAATTCTTCATGTCAATACATAATTTATTTTGTAATAAATAACCACCCGCATATTTATGGAGCGCCTCTTCCCTCGTTTTTATGATGCTCTCAGGCAGTCTCTCCCAGCACATGCCACCACCGCAGAATCATTGAAAGCTTTCTGTTTTTAAGACTGTTCTCTTCACTAAGCTTGGTGATGACAGAGGAAAACATTATAGGATTAAAAGCCACTTTATATCCCTGCAAAGAAACCTAAGTTATTTATTTTCTTATTTTCAAATTACCTCACATCAGGTTGAAGGATTCATGAGACCAAGTTTAGAAAAAAAAAAAAAAAAAAAACCCAAGAGATGCAGCATCAAGCCCTAGTCTAAAGCACATTTCCTAATAGAGGAAAGCCTCTGCATTTAAAGCAGCATTAAAATCAGGCAGTAAATCAACAACGAAGGAGAATTCTCTATCTTGCCCCATGCTTTCATTCCTTTAAATGCATCTGCTTGTTTGCAGGAGGTCTGGTGGCAAGGGCTGCCTCCCAAAGTCACCTCATTCTCTATCTTTATAATGCAAATAGGACAAGTTCCGAGAAGCTGTGCCCTTTCCCCTCCAGGTCAGCCCTTTGAATCTCCTGCGGCTGGCAGTGACAGGAGACTCTCCCCAGCTGACAGTTGGTCACTAACCTAGCAGAAAGCAGTTGGTGGTCTTCCCTGAGCCTTGAGCCACAGGTCACGTCAGCGCCAGCCGAGCTATCACAGCACACAGTTAGCACACTTGGTACGTGGCCTCTGTCAAGGACAAGTGAGGCAGACGGAGTGGGGAACAGCCCCAGGGCAGTGCCAGCACACCCCCCCCCCCACACACACACACACACATACACACACCCACACCCCTCACTGCCACTCATTAGTCTGAACTGCATTCTTGGATAACTGAAGAGATTATGGAACCTTAGTGGCTAAGGCCCAGCATCCTTAACATATTTCAAAAAATATGGACAAAGAAGGCAACTCGCAAGACAGGAAAGAATGAGCAATCTACATGCTGCTTAGAAACAGACTGCTTTTGTACTGTAGCCTTCTAAATATCTGTTTTTACACCATTTTGGTAGTGATGATTATAAATCTTTGTTGACAATGTGGGTTCCACCCCTAACTAACTTCTGTAGCTTAAGAACCCCAAGAGGTGGAAAGTTAATATGAGACATTACAGTCATTCCTTTAGAAGTCAGCCACCATGCCACGTAATCCATACACACATACACCGAATCAAACCAAACAAACACATTTCTTTGGCTTCACAGGAGAGGCAATAGCCTATGATATGAAGAAAATAAGGGCTCTGATTCAAATACAACATATTGAGAAGCAGGCATCAATACCCAGAGAAGGTTTTATATAGCTCTCATATTATTTTTAATGAGTTGCTGTATAGAACTACCACAACTGAATGGAGTCCAGGGTTCTCTGAGGGCTAATTGGCTTCAGTCCTCCAGCATGCCAACAGAGTAGTTTCTGTTCTGTTTGGAAAACAGATGCTGGGACCTAGATCAATGAATCAATAAGAACATATTGGACATCTAACTGATACCCAGCAAAGACCTTTGCTACATATATCGAGGAAATATTTTCTGACTACATAATCATCCCTGTGTCAGATGTACCTTGTTCAAATAGGTATAGAAGACACATTTCTGATACGAAGTCTGGTGTTCTCAATTTACCCAGAGTAGTCAGAGTTTTTGTAATTGTTTTACCAAATAAGAACCAATCATGACATTTACTTCTTTGAAATTAAAGCATTACAAAACCCTTGCCAAATTATACATACAATATGCTTTTATGCATCTTTTCTCGCAGGACTTTGTAAAGAATAAGATTTAGGTGATAATAGCATAGAACTATTGTTTAAAGTGATAAGTAAAGTTAGCATTGGAAAGTAATAAGACAAAACCACATCCTTAAACATCAAAGGTTTTATTTTATTTTCACATGTTGGACTGGAAGGGAAGCAACAAGCTTCCTTACAGCCATAATATTTCATGGTTTATTTTTAGAAGAAAAATAGCTGAGTATTATTCATCACTACTGAAGACAGAATTAGAATCGACTTATGGTAATACATGAGGAATTCAGATACCTAACAGCAATCTGTATAATATGTGGCCTCAAAGGTCACTTGGTTCAGTTGTTGAAAATATACAAGTGAAGAAACCGATACCCAGAAAGGCTAGGACTAGTACAAAAGTATGCTACCTAAACAAACAACAGGCATTTCTTTATCTCATAGTTTTGGTGAATCAGGAAGAGGGTTGCAACTTGTCTGGGTACCTCTGGTTCTGGGTGTGTCATGAGGATGCAGGCTAGCTCAACTCCTGGCCAGGATTGCAATCTCATGTGAGGACTCAGATAGGCAAGGGGTGTGGGGGATGCAGAAGAGAGGTCCAATTCACTTCCAAAATTCACTCATGGCTGTTGGCTGGCCTTGATTCCTTGCTGCATGGGCTTCTGTAGCACACAATGGCTTGCCCCTGAGGAAGTGATCTGAGTGAGCAGAGTTCCCAAGATGAGAGCCAGTCTTTTCATAACCTTATATTGGAAGTGATATTCTTTCACTTTTGCTGGAAGTGATATTCTTCCACTTATGCTCTTCAGTAGAACAGAAGCAAGTCACTAGGTCAAGCCCACACTCAAGGAGAAACGATTACAAAAAAGGCATAAATATGAGGAAGTAGGGACCATCTAAGAGGCTGCCCACCACAGCTACAACCACAATACAAGCCTCATTTCAAACCCAGTGTTCTTTCTACTACCCTTGCTGGATTATAAAGGTTCCTGTTATAAAGGTTACGGAATATTGGATGAGGTACTTTAGAAGATGGTAGAATCTCCACCTCTGGATGTCTTTTACAGTAGCACATTCTCACCTATTTGAGAAGGTTTCATTTTAATTTCCCTGGTAAGTAGGTAAACCATATATGGTAGGGTATAGATTGGGGTTTGAGTAGCCACCAGTGAAGTAATTAAGTAGATAAAGCAACTAATTTTGTTTTCTAGATCTCATTTCCTTACCACCAAAAGTTGAAAATGATACTAAGTTTCTAAGTTCACTTCAAACTACAGCAAGTAATAGGTCTCCATTTCTGTTCCAGCTTTAAAACAATGACTCTCATATCTAGACTGACCCTACATATAAGTAAATTAAATGATTATCCTCAGAATTTGACATATAGGTAAATTAAATTATTATCCCCAGGATTTGACATAGAGGCAAAAAAATGTTCTATATCAAATTTGGCTTGAATTTCTACATTAGATACTCTTTCCTATTTGTTCTTAAAAGCTTCTGCTAAAATGCAAATGTGTTATCTAGAATAACAAATTAAACTATCATCCTCAATTAATATTTAACTGAATTTGTCTCTCTTGTTAACTAACATGTCAGCTAGTAAAAAACCAGAGAATGGGATAGAGAAACGAGTACATTTAAATGAAGATGGATTTTTTTTCCCAAAAAGTTTTTAGGGTTTGAAAAGACAGACTCTGATGAAGCTATGTATTAGGGAGTGAGACACGGTCAGCATCCTCAATAGCAAAATATACGGATGGACCCATGGAATAACAAAGACAAATCTAGAGAAAATGAAGCTACCAATATAAGCACACACTCAGATACTCACACTTACAGTTGCCCCCTGGATACTGTCTCTGGCTACAGACCATGAACTCCTTTACTGTGGTGCTTACTTTCTACCTATATGATCCCACCTGCATATACTTCCATCTTTCTTCTTGTTAGATCCTAAGATCGATTTGTAAATGTACTGTCTTGAAATATTTTGTACTCCCCGAGACTCTTCAGCATCACACTCACAAGCAAACAGAAAACAACTGAATGAATGCAGTTGTCTAACTTGTCCACACCTACACCTATGCAACTGAATGATGCTACAGAAGAACCAAAAACTGGATATGTTGTCTTCAATATAAATTCATGATGACCAAAAGGAACAATCCACCCTAACAAGCCAGCCGACTGCCAACATCTCTGAATACTCCAAACCACTTCTACTGTCAGGAATTTTGGATATGCAGGTCTCTCTGCCTAGAATTTTCCCAGCCACTTCTTTTTAACCTTCAAGTTTCAGTTTGAACTTCTCTTTCTGAAAGAGGGTTTCTCTAACCCTATGTATACATCACTTCCATATCCTCATTCAGTTAAAACATTTTACAGCATCTGTTTATTTTCCTCATCATACTTAAACACAATTAGTAAACACTTATTTGTTTGTCATCTACTTATCATTTGTCTTCCACTCTAGACTGTAACCCCCAGGGGACCTGAGACATGTTTCACTGACCATTTCTATCATGCACACCAGCTAGGACATAGTAGGTGTTCAGTAAATACTTGCTGAATGAAAGAACAAATTAATGGAGAGTCTTTCTTTTTTCAGGTAGGAGCAACCCTATCTACATATCTTCAGAATTCGTGAAGCTTCTCTCTTTCCATTTATTTCTTTACTTAATCAGTATTCTTTTAAACACAAGAGATTTCCAATGGAAACACTGGCACTGACTGCTTCAGCAGTATAAATGGCATCAGTAGCTGACATGGACCCTGTTGTTGCCACTGGCAACAATTAAGTTAGCTCTATAAAACCAACACAAGAGCTGCAGCATCCATTCAGTAAAATAATCATTCAGTCTTTCAGCAAACATAACAGTGACCTGTGTGACTCTGCTTTTAGTACATGAGCAAGTGCTAAGCATTGTCTGCCCAAGACAGGTGATTAACATAGCTTCTGACTCCTGTTTCCATTGTTGCTTAAAAGGCTTGCCTAATTAATTGATTTTATTGAATCTCTACCAAGACATATTTGTTCCTTAGGAAGCTACTGAAAAAAGCAGAGGAGCTACTTTTGTAAAATCCAAGAAAGAGGTCTTGTGACCTCCAAGAAAGGAAGTCCTATTTTATGCTATGCATCATTGTAAATAAAACTATAGTTGACATGCTTATGGAATGCTGAATGCCAAGAGGTAGACATGAGCACATTTGTAGATCTCTGTGCTCAGGGAAAGGCATTTTATGTGAACCAGCAGAATATTCTCAGCCCCTTACATCCATATATGCTATAGCTCTCTCCTGACCCCACCGGCAGCATTTTGTACAGAGTAAGAATGGTAATTGCACTTCTGGAAAGGTAGAAGACTTTAGGGAATGAAGCAATGAGCTTTGGCATAATCCTCCACAGCTAACAAGAGCTGCCTGGTACTTTGCCTCAGCCTATGCTTGCCAAAAATTTCCCATTACACATTATTAGGCCTATGTTGCTGATGAGGAAATTAAATCACAAAGAGTGATGACCCACTTGATTTTACACATTTGGAAACCTAAATCAACATTCTCTGAGGCCCACATGTGTGAAAGAAAGTGAAAGTGAAGTCGCTCAGTCGTGTCCAACTCTTTGCGACAGCATGGACTGTAGCCTACCAGGCTCCTCCATCCATGGGATTTTCCAGGCAAGAGGACTAGAGTGGGCTGCCATTTCACATGTGTAGTATAGTTAACTAACACAAGCAAGAAACTACACAAGCTTAAACAAAAGCAATAGACATAGAAATGGAAATAAAGATAAAAGGACAGATGAGATAAATTTACAGAACTGTAAGAATTGTGACTGATTTAAGATAGAGTAAAGCAGATTCACGTATTGTTGAAGCCTGGCTTGGAGAATTTTGAGCATTACTTTACTAGCATGTGAGGTTTGAACAATCTTTCACATTGCTTTTCTTTGGGATTGGAATGAAAATTGACCTTTTGCAGTCCTGCGGCTGATGCTGGGTTCTCCAAATTTGCTGGCATATTGAGTGTGGCACTTGAACAGCATCATCTTTTGGGATTTGAAATAGCTCAACTGGAATAACATCACGTCCACAAGCTTTGTTCGTAGTGATGCTTCCTAAGGCCCACTTAACTTTGCATTCCAGGATGTCTGGCTCTAGGTGAGTGATCACACCATCATTATTATCTGAGTCGTGAAGACCTTTTTTGTATAGTTCTTCTGTGTATTCTTGCCACCTCTTCTTAATATCTTCTGCTTCTGTTAGGTCCATACCATTTCTGTCCTTTATTGCGCCCATCTTTGCATGAAATGTTTCCTTGGTATCTCTAATTTTCTTGACGAGATCTCTAGTCATTCCCATTCTATTGTTTTCCTCTATTTCTTTGCGCTGATCATTGAGGAAGGCTTTTTTTTTTTTTATTACACATTTTAATTTAATTTATTTTAGTTGGGGGCTAATTACAATATTGTAGTGGTTTTTGCCATACATTGACATGAATCAGCCATGGGTTTATATGTGTTCCCCATCCTCAACCCCCCTCCCATCTCCCTCCCCATCCCATCCCTCTGGGTCATCCCATTGCCCCAGCCCTGAGCACTTGTCTCATGCATTGAACCTGGAATGGTCTTCTGTTTCACATATGATAATATACATGTTTCAATGCTATTCTCTCAAAATGTCCCACCCTCACCTTCTCCCTCAGAGTCCATAAAACTGTTCTATGCATCTGTGTCTCTTATTCTGTCTCACATATAGGGTTATCATTACCATCTTTCAAATTCCATATATATGCATTAGTATACTGTATTGGTGTTTTTCTTTCTGGCTTACTTCACTCTGTATAATGGGCTCCAGTTTCATCCATCTCAATAGAACTGATTCAAATGTATTCTTTTTAATGGATGAGTAATATTCCATTGTGTATATGTACCACAGCTTCCTTATCCATTCGTCTGCTGATGGACATCTAGGTTGCTTCCATGTCCTGGCTATTATAAACAGTGCTGCGATGAACATTGGGGTACACGTGTCTCTTTCAATTCTGGTTTCCTCAGAGTGTATGCCCAGCAGTGGGATTGCTGGGTCATATGGCAGTTCTATTTCCAGTTTTTTAAGGAATCTCCACACTGCTCTCCATAGTGGCTGTACTAGTTTGCATTCCCACCAACAGTGTAGGAGGGTTCCCGTTTCTCCACACCCTCTCCAGCATTTATTGTTTGTAGACTTTTGGATAGCAGCCATTCTGACTGGTGTGAAATGGTACCTCATTGTGGCTTTGATTTGCATTTCTCTAATAATGAGTGATGTTGAGCATCTTTTCATGCGTTTGTTAGCCATCTGTCTGTCTTCTTTGGAGAAATGTCTGTTTAGTTCTTTAGCTCATTTTTTGATTGGGTCGTTTATTTTTCTGGAATTCAGCTGCAGGAACTGCTTGTATATTTTTGAGATTAATTGTTTGTCTGTTGCTTCGTTTGCTATTATTTTCTCCCATTCTGAAGGCTGTCTTTTCACCTTGCTAATAGTTTCCTTTGTTGTGCAAAAGCTTTTAAGTTTAATTAGGTCCCATTTGTTTATTTTTGCTTTTATTTCCAATATTCTGGGAGGTGGGTCATGGAGGATCCTGCTGTGATTTATGTCGGAGAGTGTTTTGCCTATGTTTTCCTCTAGGAGTTTTATAGTTTCTGGTCTTACATTTAGATCTTTAATCCATTTTGAGTTTATTTTTGTGTATGGTGTTAGAAAGTGTTCTAGTTCCATTCTTTTACAAGTGGTTGACCAGTTTTCCCAGAACCACTTGTTAAAGAGATTGTCTTTTCTCCATTGTATATTCTTGCCTCCTTTGTCAAAGATTAGGTGTCCATAGGTGCATGGATTTATCTCTTGGCTTTCTATTTTGTTCCATTGATCTACATTTCTTTGTGCCAGTACCATACTGTCTTGATGACTGTGGCTTTGTAGTAGAGCCTGAAGTCAGGCAGGTTGATTCCTCCAGTTCCATTCTTCTTTCTCAAGATTGCTTTGGCTATTTGAGGTTTCTTATATTTCCATACAAATTGTGAAAATATTTGTTCTAGTTCTGTGAAAAATACCATTGGTAGCTTGAGAGGAATTGCATTGAATCTATAGATTGCTTTGGGTAGTATACTCATTTTCACTATATTAATTCTTCCAATCCATGAACACGGTATATTTCTCCCATCTGTTTGTGTCCTCTTTGATTCTTTCATCAGTGTTTTATAGTTTTCTATATATAAGCCTTTTGTTTCTCTAGGTAGATATATTCCTAAGTATTTTATTCTTTTTGTTGCAATGGTGAATGGTATCGTTTCCTTAATTTCTCTTTCTGTTTTCTCATTATTGGTGTATAGGAATGCAAGGGATTTCTGCGTGTTAATTTTATATCCTACAACTTTACTATATTCATTGATTAGCTCTAGCAATTTTCTGGGCGAATCTTTAGGGTTTTCTATGTAGAGGATCATTTCATCTGCAAACAGTGAGAGTTTTACTTCTTCTTTTCCTATCTGGATTCCTTTCATTTCTTTTTCAGCTCTGATTGCTGTGGCTAAAACTTCGAAAACTATGTTGAATAGTAGTGGTGCAAGTGGGCACCCTTGTCTTGTCCCTGACTTTAGGGGAAAGGCTTTCAATTTTTCACCATTGAGGCTAATGTTTGCCGTGGGTTTGTCATATATAGCTTTTATTATGTTGAGGTATGTTCCTTCTATTCCTGCTTTCTGGAGGGTTTTTATCATAAATGGATGTTGAATTTTGTCAAAGGCTTTTTCTGAATCTATTGAGATAATCATATGGTTTTTATCTTTCAATTTGTTAATGTGGTGTATTACATTGTTTGATTTGCAGATATTAAAGAAACCTTGCATTCCTGGGATAAAGCCCACTTGGTCATGATGTATGATCTTTTTAATATGTTGTTAGATTCTGTTTGCTAGAATTTTATTAAGGATTTTTGCATCTATGTTCATCAGTGATATTGGCCTGTAGTTTTCTTTTCTTGTGGCATCTTTGTCTGGTTTTGGAATTAGGGTGATGGTGGCCTCATAGAATGAGTTTGGAAGTTTACCTTCCTCTGCAATTTTCCGGAAGAGTTTGAGTAGGATAGGTGTTAGCTCTTCTCTAAATTTTTGGTAGAATTCAGCTGTGAAGCCATCTGGTCCTGGGCTTTTGTTTGCTGCAAGATTTCTGATTACAGTTTCAATTTCTGTGCTTGTGATGGGACTGTTAAGATCTTCTATTTCTTCCTGGTTCAGTTTTGGAAAGTTATACTTTTCTAAGAATTTGTCCATTTCTTCCAAGTTGTCCATTTTATTGGCATATAGCTTTTGGTAGTAGTCTCTTATGATCCTTTGTATTTCTGTGTAGTCTGTTGTGATCTCTCCATTTTCATTTCTAATTTTGTTGATTTGATTCTTCTCCCTTTTTTCTTGATGAGTCCGGCTAATGGTTTGTCAATTTTGTTTATCTTCTCGAAAAACCAGCTTTTAGTTTTGTTGATTTTTGCTATGGTCTCTTTTGTTTCTTTTGCATTTATTTTTGCCCTAATTTTTAAGATTTCTTTCTTTCTATTAACCCTGGGGTTCTTCATTTCTTCCTTCTCTAGTTGCTTTAGGTGTAGAGTTAGGTTATTTATTTGATTTTTTTCTTGTTTCTTGAGGTACGCCTGTATTGTTATGAACCTGAGGAAGACTTTCTTACCTCTCCTTGCTATTCTTTGGAAGTCTGCATTCAAATGGGTGTATCATTCCTTTTCTCCTTTGCTTTTTGCTTCTCCTTTTCACAGCTATCTGTAAGCCCTCCTCAGACAACCATTTTGCCTTTTTGCACTTCTTTTTCTTGGGGATGTTCTTGATCCCTGCTTCCTGTACGATGTCATAAACTTCCATCCATAGTTCTTCAGGCACTCTGTCTGTCAGACCTAACCCTTGAATCTATTTCTCACTTCCACTGTATAATCGTAAGGGATGTGATTTGTGTCATACCTGAATGATCTAGCGGTTTTCCCTATTTTCTTCAATTTAAGTCTGAATTTGGCAAAAAGGAGTTCATGATCTGAGCCACAGTCAGACTGTGTTTTTGCTGACTACAGAGCTTCTCCATCTTTAGCTGCAAAGAATATAATCAATCTGATTTTGGTATTTACCATCTGGATATATCCATGTGTAGAGTCTTCTCTTGTGTTGTTGGAAGAGAGTGTTTGCTATGACCAGTGCGTTCTCTTGGCAAAACTCTGTTAGCCTTTGCCCTGCTTCATTCTGTACTCCAGGGCCAATTTTGCCTGTTACTCTAGGTATCTCTTCACTTCCTACTTTTGCATTCCAGTCCCCTATAATGCAAAGAACATCTTTTTGAGTGTAAGTTCTAGAAGGTCTTGTAGCTCTTCATAGAACCGTTCAACTTCAGCTTCTTCAGCATTACTGGTCGGGGCATAGACTTGGATTACTGTTATATTAAATGGTTTGTCTTGGAAATGAACAGAGATCATTCTGTCGTTTTTGAGATTCCATTCAAGTACTGCATTTTGGACTCTTTTGTTGATCATGATGGCTGCTCCACTTCTTCTGAGGGATTCTTGCCCACAGTAGTAGATACAATGGGCATCTGAGTTAAATTCATCCATTCCAGTCCATTTTAGTTTTCTGATTCCTCAAATGTTGACGTTCACTCTTGCCATCTTCTGTTTGACCACTTCCAATTTGCCTTGATACATGGATCTAACATTCCAAGTTCCTATGCAATATTGCTCTTTAGAGCATCGGACCTTGCTTCTATCACCAGTCACATCCACAACTGGGTGTTGTTTTTGCTTTGACTCTGTCTCTTCAGTCTTTCTGGAGTTATTTCTCCACTGATCTCCAGTAGCATACTGGGGACCTACTGACCTGGGGAGTTCATCATTCAGTGTCCTATCTTTTTGCCTTTTCATACTGTTCATGGGGTTCTCAAGGCAAGAATACTGAAGTGGTTTGCCATTCCCTTCTCCATTGGACCACGTTTTGTCAGAACTCTCCACCATGACCCATTTGTCTTGGGTGGCCCTACATAGTATGGCTTATAGTTTAACTGAATTAGACAAGGCTGTGGTCCATGTGATCAGATTGATTAATTTTCTGTGCTTGTTTTTTTCAGTCTGTCTGCTCTCTGATGGAGAAGGATAAGAGGCTTATGGAAGCTTCCTGATGGGACAGACTGACTGAGGGGGAAACTGGGTCTTGTTGTGATGGGCAGAGCCATGCTCAGTAAATCTTTAATCCAATTTTCTGTTGATGGGTGGGGCTGTGTTCCCTCCCTGTTATGAATAAACTATGGTGGAGGTAATTAAGATTACCTCCATTAAAAGGTTCCATGCACACACTGCTACTCTCAGTGCCCCCAACACTGTAGCAGGCCGCCACCAACCCACACCTCTGCTGGAGACTCCTGGACACTCATGGGCAAGTCTGGGTCAGTCTCTTGTGGGGTCACTGCTCCTTTCTCCTGGGTCCTAGTGCACACAAGATTTTGTTTGTGCCTCCAAGAGTCTGTTTCTTCCAGTCCTGTATAAGTTCTGGGAGCTCTATGGTGAGGTTAATAGTGACCTCCCCTAAGAGAGCTTATGCCATACCCAAGTCTACTGTGCCCAAAGCCTCTGTCCCTGTAACAGTCCACTGCTGACCTGTAACTCCTCAGGAGACACTCAAACACAGTTATGTCTAAGACCCTGTGGGGTCTCTGGGTCCTGGTGCACACAAGCTTTGTTTGAGCCTTCTGAACTTCCCTGGCAGGTATGGGGTTTGATTCTAAACATGATTTTGCCCCTCCTACCATCTTTCTTGGGCTTCTCCTTACATGAACCATGAACTGTGAACTTTCAGATATTCAAGTTGGATTTAGAAAAGGCAGAGGAACCAGAGCTCAAATTGCCAACATCCATTGGATCACTGAAAAAGCAAGAGTTCCAGGAAAATATCTATTTCTACTTTATTGACTATGCCAAAACCTTTGGCTGTGTGGATCACAACAAACTGTGGAAAATTCTTAAAGAGATGGGAATACCAGACCACCTGACTTACTTCCTGAGAAATCTGTATGCAGGTCAAGAAGCAAGAGTTAGAACTGTACATAGAACAACAGAATGGTTCCAAATCGGGAAAGGAGTACATCAAGGCTGTATGTTGTCACCCTGCTTATTTAACACATATGAAGAGAACATCATGAGAAATGCTGGTCTGTATGAAACACAAGCTGGAGTCAAGATTTCTGGGAGAAACATCAATAACCTCAGATATGCAGATGACACCACCCTTATGTCAGAAAGTGAAGAAGAACTAAAGAGCCTCTTGATGAAAGTGAAAGAGGAGAGTGAAAACATTGGCTTCAAACTCAACATTCAGAAAACTAACATCATGGCATCTCGTCCCATCACTTCATGGAAAATAGATGGGGAAACAGTGGAAACAGTGACAGACTTTGGGGGGGGGGCTCCAAAATCACTGCAGATGGTGACTGCACCTATGAAATTAAAAGATGCTTGCTCCTTGGAGAAAAGTTATGACCAACATAGACAGCATATTAAAAAGCAGAGACATTACCTGGCCAACAAATGTCTGTCTAGTCAAAGCTATGGTTTTTCCAGTAGTCATGTATGAATGTGAGAGTTGGACTATAAAGAAAGCTAAGTGCTGAAGAGTTGATACTTTTGAATTGTGTTGTTGGAGAAGACTCTTGAGAGTCCCTTGGACAGCAAGGAGATCCAACCAGTCCATCCTAAAGGAAATCAGTCCTGGGTGTTCATTGGAAGGACTGATGTTGAAGCTGAAACTCCAATACTTTGGCCACCTAATGAGAAGAACTGACTCATTGGAAAAGACCCTGATGCTCGGAAAGATTGAAGGTAGGAGGAGAAGGGGACAACAGAGGATGAGATGGTTGGAAGGCATCACCGACTCAATGGACATGAGTTTGAGTAAACTCCGGGAGTTGGTGATGGATAGGGAAGCCTGGCGTGCTTCAGTCCATGGGGTCACAAAGACTAGGACATGACTGAGTGACTGAACTGAACTGAAGGCAGGTTGGTTTCTGATCCAAGTAGGTATGTTGCAGTGCCGTTCCCCAGAACAGAGGGGAAGAAGAGCATTTAAGGCAAGTAAAGAGGAAAGGGGGAGAGATAAAGTAACATGTTTAGATTGAAACATTTGAATGTGGGAGGGCTTTGGTAAGAGGTTAAGAGTTAGATATAGGAGTGTAGCTCCCCCCAAAAAAAAGTATCAAGAAGAAGGTCAATGATGTAAATACTGTTAAGGGTAAAGTAATATTTGCATTGAGAAGCTGCATTGGAATTTGCAACTGGGAGACTACTGGTCACCTTGAAGAAAGGAATTTCCCTTGCTGAGAGGTACAATCCAGGCTGCAGAAAAATAAAGAGGTGGATACAACAAGTAAAGGCTAATTTCTCAGGAATTTTTGGCCATAAAGAGAAAACATAATGAATGTGTAATACCTAGAAAGAAATGTAGAATTAAAAAATTGTGATCTCTTTTTTAATTGTCCATTCTAAAATTAAATCATCCAAAAGAGCTGTAGAAATAATACAAAGTATCCCCATATATTCTTCACCCAGATTCTCCAAATGTTAACAACTTATTGTATTTGCTTTATTGTGGGTGTATATTTAAGTTTTCTGAATCATGTAAGAGTATGCTGCCCCTTTAACCCCAACACGCTAAATATTTCAATATTTTACTAAAAAGCAATAACATTTTACTATAAACAGTACAATTATCAAAATCAGGACATCAACAGTAAAACAACTCAGATGAGAGGGGCATCAGGAAGATGGTGGTATTGGAATTTCTAGCAGGTTCCTCCAGAAACACCACTTTAACAACTATCCATGCACAAAAATACCTTCAAAATTACCAAGAATTCCAGGTGAGGGATTAAGCACTTAGGTGATTCACTAAAATAAGAAAAGATGCACTGAAAAGGGACAGAAACATAGATTCACCCTATCCAGTTACCCAGATGCCCCATGAAGATATTTAAGACAGATACCCTCCCTATAGAAGGAGAAGGAAGTAAGTGCCTAACTTTACTCAGAGCTGGTCCACCCCAGCACCAACCAGACTCCTTCAGAAACCTTGGAGGTCAGGAGGGAGTCAGGTCACTCAAAGTGCTAAAAGAAAAAACTTCCAAACCACAACACTTTACCTAGCAAAGTTGTCTCTCAGGAATGAAACAGAGGCAAAGACAGTCCCAAACAAACAAAAGTTGGGGTATTTTACCACCACTAGATCTGCTTTATAAGAAATTCTTTAAATTTAAATGAAAGGATGCTAATTAGTAACAAGAAAATAGTGTGTCATTACCATACTGATAAAAGTAAATATATAGTCAAATTCAGGATACTCTAATACTATAATAGAGCAGTGGTGTGTTAATAACAACTCTACTACAAAAGTTTAAAGGACAAAAGTATTAAAAATAACTACAACTTCAATAATTTGTTAATGCACATGCAATAAAAAAAGAAGTAAATTAAAACATCAAAAACATAAAATGGGCAGGTAGTAAGAGAGTAGAATTTGTACAAGCAGTTTAAGTTAAGCTGTTACCACCTTTAAATATACTATAACACCTATAAGATGTTTTATGTAAGCTTCATGGTAACCAAAAAGCAAAACATATAGTGAATACACTAAAGATAAAGAGAAGGGAATCAAAACATACCATTACATAAAACCATCAATTCACAGTGAAAGACAGCAAAAGAAGAAGAAAAGAACAAGAGAACTACAGACTAGTCAGAAAACAATAAGAGGTCATTAGTACGTCCTTACTGTACTGTTCAGCTCAGTCGCTAAGTTGTGTCTGACTCTGCTACCCAATGGACTGCAGCACACCAGGCTCCCCTGTCCTTCATTACCTCCAAGAGTCTGCTCAGATTCAAGTTCATTGAGTTGGTGATGCTGTCCTAACCATCTCATCCTCTGCCGTCCCCTTTTCCTTTTGCCTTCAATCTTTCCCAGCATCCGGGTTTTTTCTAATGACTTTGCTCTTTGCATCAGGTGGCCAGAGTATCGGAGCTTCAGCTTTAGCATCAGTCCTTCCAGTGAATATTCAGGATTGATTTTCTTTAGGATTGATTGGTTTTATCAGTTTGGTGCTCAGCCTTCTTTATGGTCCAGCTCTCACATCTGTACATGACTACTGGAAAAACCATAGCTTTGAATATATAGATCTTTGTTGGCAAAATGATGTTTCTGCTTTTTAGCATGCTGTCTAGGTTTGTCATTTTTCCTTCCAAGGAGCAAGCATCTTTCAATTTCATGACCACAGTTACAGTCCACAGTTATTTTGCAGCCCAAGAAAATAAAATCTATCACAGCTTCCACTTTCCCTGACCACCTCTATTTGTCATGAAGTGATGGGAAGGGATGCCTTACCTATAAATAGTTACTTAAATGTAAGTGGATTAAATTATCCAATCAAAAGGCAGAGAGTGTCAATGAATTTGACAACCTAAAAGAAATAAATTCCTAGAAACATATCATGTTAACTATGATACACCACATTGATACAATGAAGGATCATATTCTTCTAATCACCTAAATATGTGGGAAAAGAAACAATTGACAAAATTCAACATCCATTCTTGATAAAAAAAAATCTCAGCAAATTTGATATAGAAAGAATGTACTTCAACATAATAAAGACTATATATGGCAAACTCACAGCTAGCATTATACTCAAAAGGTGAAATGCTTAAAGCTTTTCTGCTGAGATCAGAAACAAAAAACACGGTGCCCATTCTGACCACTGTTTTCAACATATACTGGAAATCCTAGCCAGAGAAATTAGGCAAGGAAAAGAAATAAAAGGCACCCAAATCAGAAAGAAGTATAGTTGTTTGTTGATGATATGATCTTATACATTGAAAATCCTTAAAAAAATAAAAAACTCTTAGAACAAATGAATTCAGTAAAGTTGGAAGGTACAAAATCAACACACAAAAATCATTTGCATTTTATACACTAACAGTAAGCTATCTGAAACAAGAAATAAAAAAAAAACAATACTACTTATAATAGCATTAAAAATAATACTTAGGAATAGATTTAACCAAGCAGTGAAAGATCTATACACTGAAAATATAAGATGAACGAAATTGAAGAATTCAAAAATAAATTAAAAGGTCTTGTTTATTCATAGGTCAAAGGAATTAGTATTGTTAAAATGTCTGTACTATTCAAAGCCATGTATAGAGTCAATGCAATCCCTAACAAAATTCTAGTAGTAAAAGGAAAAAGCAATTGTAAAATTTGTACTGAATCACAAGAATCCACATAGCCAAATCAATCTTGAGAAAAGAAGAATGAATCCTAAGGAATCACACTCCCTCCTTTCAAACTATAGTACAAAACCACAGTAATCAAAACAGTATGATAACAGCATAAAAATAGACACATAGAACAATGGAACAGAATCAAGAGCCCAGACAAACCCACATATACATAGTTAACTAATAAGTGAGAAAGGAGTCAAGAATACTCAATGAGAAAAGGATAGTTTATTCAATAAATGCTGCTAGGAAAAGTGGATATTCATACACAAATAAATGAAGCTGGACTCCTATCTTAACATGACTCACAAAAATTAATTCAAAATTAATTAAAGATTTAAATGTAAGACCCACATTATGAAACTACTAGAAGAAAACTTACAGAAAAAGCTCTTTTAATGCTCCTGGCAATAATATTTGGATATGACCCCAAAATACAAGTATCAAGAATAAAAACAAGCAAGCGGGATTATTGCAAACTAAAAAGCTTATGCACAGCAAAGGAAACCATCAACAAAGTGAAAATGCAACCTATAAAATGGGAGAAAATATTTGTAAACTATATAAACATATTATAAGGGGTTAATAGCCTAACTATACAAGGAACTTATAAAAATCAATAGCAAAAATAAATAAATAATCCAACTTTTCATGTGGCAAAAGGCCTGAATAGACATTTCTCCAAAAAAGATAGATATTGCCAACACATATATGAAAAGATACTCAATATCACCAATCATTGGGGAAATGTAAATGAAGACCACAATGAGATATCATTTCACAGCTGCTGGAATGGCCATCATCAAAAACAAGACATAACAAGTGATGGTCAGGACATGCACTGTTGGTAAGAATCTAAATTGGTATAGCCATTATGGAAAACAGCATAGAAAAACAGAACTATTATACAACACAGCAATCTCACTTCTGGGCCTACATTCAAAAAAATGAAATTGAAACCTTGAAGAGATATCTGTAACCCATGTGATACATTCCATGTCACAACAGGTAAGACATAGAAACAATCTAAATATTCACTGACAGATGAAAGAATTTTTAAAATGTGAATTAAACATTATTCACACATCAAAAAGAAATTCTGTCTTTTGTGACAACATGGATAAACTTGAGAGCTTCATGCTAAGTGAAGTAAGTCAGACAAAGACACATACTCTGTGTTTCCACTTATATGTAGAATTTAAAAAAGCCAACCTCATGGAAATAGAGTATGGAATGGTGGTTGCCAAAGACTAGCGAGTGGGAAAAGGAGGGAGATATTGATTAAAAGGTGCAAACTTTCAGGTATAATATGAATAAATTCTGAAGATATAATGTATAGAATCGTGGCTATAATTAATAATACTATATTATATATTTGAAAGTTCTTAAGAGAGTAAATCTTAAATGTTATTACCAAAAGAAGATAATTATGTGAAGGAATGGAAGTGTTAACTAAATCTCACTGTGGTAACCATTTCACAATATACACATGTATCAAATCATCACATTTTACACCTTAAACTTGTACATGTTATATGTCAATAACATCTCATTAAAGCTGGGGAAAAATACTAATATAATATTACTATCTAATCAACAGACCTCATGCAAGTTTTTTCCAGTTGTCTCACTGAAGTCCTTTTAGCAAAAGAAAAAAAAAATTTTATTCCAGGCTCTAATCTAGAATCACATAGTGTCATGTGTCTTTACTCTCCTTTAATCTAGAAGCTCCACAGTCTTTCTCTTTAATGATCTTGATATTTTTGAAAACGAATTTTTGTAGATAGTTCCTTAACCTTGGTTTGGCTAAGGTTGTCTCACAATTAGATTCATGTTATGCATTTTCTTTTTTACAGAAAAACCACAAAGATAAGGTTGTTGTCTTCTCATCACTTCATATTAGGAAGTGCAGGTATCTCTGCGTCTCATTGCTGAGACGTTAACGGTGATCACTAACTCAGGTAGTGTCGCCAGTTTTCTCCTCTGTAAAGTTACTAATCATCTCTTTGTATTAATAAGTGTTTTGTAGGAAAAGTTTTTAAGACTATATAAATGCCCTGTTAGTCCTAAAAATATTCACACACTAATTTTTACCTTCATAAATGATCCTTATCCGAAATATTAATAGGCGGCTGCCAAATTGTGACTTTCTAATTCAATTCTGTCTTCTATTTGTTGCCATGTGAGGAAGACGTTTTTCTCCACTACTTTTTCATTTTTCATGTATTTATTTAAATCCGTTTGGACTCATGGGCCTTATTTTAATCTACAGGTTACTCGGTTACTCTCGTTATTTATTTTGATGCTCAGGTTTATACAGATTTGGCCAGTGGGAACCAAGAGAAAGAAATGTTTCCTTAGGGATTCAGCAGGGAAGAAGATTTGACAAGAGAGGTAAGACAGTACACCACTGACGGGCTGAGATGAGCAAAAGGAAATAGTAGGAAGAGCACAGGAAGAAAGATGCTTTCAGGCAGAGAAGAGAGAGTTCATCCACTGAACTCACGGAAAAGAAAGAAAGATGATAGATGGGTAACGGCAGTGTTCAAGGAGTTGAGAAGTCTGCAGTAACTTCTATTCTTGGAAGGACCATGGAGTAGCAAATAGTAATCTACTTCAGTATTCTTGCCGGGAAAATTCCATGGACAAAGGAGCCTGGTGGGCTACAGTCCGTGGGGTCGCAAAGAGTGGGACATGATTGAGCACCTGAGCACACACACGCCGGGAAGGAAAAAGTGAAATGGTTTGCTAGGAGTGAAGAGGCTGTGGAAGGACATGAAATCAAATGAAAATAGTGACAGTGTTACAGGGAACAGAGAGGCAGATGACTAGCAACCTAAAAGGAAATCAATGGTCCTTGCAGAGGCCTTATCATTCTGACTATCCCCAATCTGTAGAACTGTCTAAATCTGTTATATGCTTCCTGTAACCTGCCCCCATCTCCACACTGCTCACAGCCAAGCGGTAAAACAATTGTAGTGATACACAGTTGAAATGTTTTAGGTGAGTTAAATAAAAGTATGGGGGGAATAAGTAAGAGAGCCAAGTTTTAAAAATAATGCATTAATAATTATAAGCAATTAGATCATGTCATCTGCTCTAGCTAGAGAAGGTAGTAAAAACAAAAGAAACTGATAATGAAGAAAAATTGAAAAGGCTAAAGCCCTAGAAGTTCAAAAGTATTTGAGAAGAGGCAGATAGGATGAAGGGAAGTGAGATAGTTGAATGATGGAGGTTACGTATGAAGGATGGGACACTGGAGTTTAACATAGAGATGCAGCATTTCTAGGTAATAGCAATGTCTTTTCGTTTAGTACACGGCATGTCAAGTCTCACTTGGTTCAGCAAGAAAAGCTGTAACACATTATTGACTCAGAAGTAGTACCTATTAAACCTTCATCATCCAGAACTCAGCCAATATCCAGAAGGTGAGCAAAAAAATGCCGATAAGCAGCAGTGGTATAGATGAGAATTTATGCACCAATCTCATCCCTTTCACCACATCCCAGCTCCTGCCTCCCAAACAGAGAAACTGTTTACCAAGGCCATATTATGTGCTATATGCATTGTCTCACTTCTCTTCTGTCTCTGATTTCCAATTATAACCCACAGAAAAGATAGAAAAATATTGCAAAGTAAATATAGGAACCCCAAAAGTAAACCAACATGATATCACCTGGGGAAAAGTTAAAGATCCCTCACAGAGCAGTAATGCTTTAAAGATAACCTTACAAAAGCAAAACTATTTTAACTCCTCTTCATTCTTTAGGTCCTGAGCCATCTAGAAATGGTTAAACCATGCTCACTATAGTCAGGTCAGCAAATATTGAAAATATGCACTATATTTCAAAAGATTTCCATATGAAAGAGTAAAACAGAAAAAGCATTCAGTGCTTTAAAGGGGATAAACTTCAGCAATTTGCGATAGTCACTTCTGGAGAACACTGAATCTCTTTGAGACCGAATACAAACACAGAAGGACAGAGTTCATGTAATGTTTATTGGACATTTTCTGTTATGCAGGAAACATGGTAAGCCAGGTCCTTAACATGTTTTATTTCTTGTAATTCTTAGAACAACACCTTGAGTACCGTGTATGTGCTATCACTTAAGTCGTGTCTGACTCTGTGTGACCCCATGGACTGTAGCCCACCAGGCTCCTCTGTCTGTGGGATTCTCCAGGCAAGAATACTGCAGTGGATTGCCATGCCCTGTTCCAGGGGATCTTCCTGACCCAGGGATCAAATTCAGGTCTCCCACGTTGCAGGCAGACTCTTCACCAAATGAGCCACCAGGGAAGTTTTCCCAGTTTAATGGCTGAGAAACTGAAACTTGACAGGGGTTAATCTGCTTGAAAATGATAAAGTCAGGCCTCAAACTCAAGCTTCCTGGTTCCAAAAAGCTGTTTCCTTAATAATATGTTACTGTGACAACATTCTGGTCTTTAAAAAGCATCCAACATAGGCAAATTCCAAGATAATTAAGACCTTGAATATTTGGCCCAAATATATTAATAAAATTGGTATATATGAATGCAGTCTAAATATCTTACTTAAGGATAACTATATACACAAGATGAAAAAAAAACTATGACATTGTTTAGAGCTCTGATATTTCTGAAGTTGCAAAACTTTCTATAATTTTCCAGGAAAACTATATCAATACGTGATCTGTCATAATCATTGATGATATATAAGGCATTAGATCAACACCTATTTCCTTGGCAAAATCTAGTTTAAGTGCTTGATGAATTGACTTTAGTTGATCTCAGCCAATACAGAATAAAAAATAGCATCAAGAGGATTTTTTTTATCTTTTGGAAATATCCTACCAAAAATGCTTTTAAAAAAAAAATGGAATGGAAGCAAAATGATAATTCACTATAGTTTAATATTTTATATCTCTTCAAATAAATTAAAAGATAATAAACAATGAATGATTTGGTTTCAAAGAGACAGTTGCTGGTCATTTCTTTTTTTTTACTTTTTTTTTTAATAAATTTATTTATTTTAGTTGGGGGCTAATTACTTTACAATATTGTAGTGGTTTTTGCCATACATTGACATGAATCAGCCATGGGTTTACACGTGTTCCCCATCCTGAACCCCCTTCCCACCTCCCTCCCCATCCCATCCCTCTGGGTCATCCAATTGCCCCAGCCCTGAGCATTTGTCTCATGCATCGAACATGGAATGGTGTTCTGTTTCACATGTGATAATATACATGTTTCAATGCTATTCTCCCAGAACGTCCCACTCTCACCTTCTCCCTCAGAGTCCATAAGACTGTTCTATGCTTCTGTGTCTCTTATTCTGTCTCGCATATAGGGTTATCGTTACCATCTTTCAAATTCCATATATATGCATTCGTATACTGTATTGGTGTTTTTCTTTCCGGCTTACTTCATTCTGTATAATGGGCTCCAGTTTCATCCATCTCAATAGAACCAATTCAAATGTATTTTTTTAATGGCTGAGTAATATTCCATTGTGTATATGTACCACAGCTTCCTTATCCATTCGTCTGCCGATGGACATCTAGGTTGCTTCCATGTCCTGGCTATTGTAAACAGTGCTGCGACGAACATTGGGGTACACACGTCTCTTTCAATTCTGGTTTCCTCGGTGTGTATGCCCAGCAGTGGGATTGCTGAGTCATATGGCAGTTCTATTCCCAGTTTTTTAAGGAATCTTCACACTGTTCTCCATAGTGGCTGTACTAGTTTGCATTCCCACCAACAGTGTAGGAGGGTTCCCTTTTCTCCACACCCTCTCCAAAATTTATTGCTTGTAGACTTTTGGATAGCAGCCATTCTGACTGGTGTGAAATGGTACCTTATTGTGGTTCTGATTTGCATTTCTCTAATAATGAGTGATGTTGAGCATCTTTTCATGTGTTTGTTAGCCATCTGTATGTCTTCTTTGGAGAAATGTCTGTTTAGTTCTTTGGCCCATTTTTTGATTGGGTCGTTTATTTTTCTGGAATTCAGCTGCAGGAGCTGCTTGTATATATTTGAGATTAATTGTTTGTCTGTTGCTTCATTTGCTATTATTTTCTCCCATTATGAAGGCTGTCTTTTCACCTTGCTTATAGTTTCCTTTGTTGTGCAAAAGCTTTTAAGTTTAATTAGGTCCCATTTGTTTATTTTTGCTTTTATTTCCAATATTCTGGGGGGTGGGTCATGGAGGATCCTGCTGTGATTTATGTCGGAGAGTGTTTTGCCTATGTTTTCCTCTAGGAGTTTTATAGTTTCTGGTCTTACATTTAGATCTTTAATCCATTTTGAGTTTATTTTTGTGTATGGTGTTAGAAAGTGTTCTAGTTCCATTCTTTTACAAGTGGTTGCCCAGTTTTCCCAGAACCACTTGTTAAAGAGATTGTCTTTTCTCCATTGTATATTCTTGCCTCCTTTGTCGAAGATAAGGTGTCCATAGGTGCGTGGGTTTATCTCTGGGCTTTCTATTTTGTTCCATTGATCTATATTTCTATCTTTGTGCCAGTACCATACTGTCTTGATGACTGTGGCTTTGTAGTAGAGCCTGAAGTCAGGCAGGTTGATTCCTCCAGTTCCATTCTTCTTTCTCAAGATTGCTTTGGCTATTTGAGGTTTCTTATATTTCCATACAAATTGTGAAATGATTTGTTCTAGCTCTGTGAAAAATACCATTAGTAGCTTGATAGGGATTGCGTTGAATCTATAGATTGCTTTGGGTAGTATACTCATTTTCACTATATTAATTCTTCCAATCCATGAACACGGTATATTTCTCCATCTGTTTGTGTCCTCTTTGATTTCTTTCATCAGTGTTTTATAGTTTTCTATATATAAGTCTTTTGTTTCTTTAGGTAGATATATTCCTAAGTATTTTATTCTTTTTGTTGCAATGGTGAATGGTATAGTTTCCTTAATTTCTCTTTCTGTTTTCTCATTATTGGTGTAAGGGAATGCAACGGATTTCTCTGTGTTAATTTTATATCCTGCAACTTTACTATATTCATTGATTAGCTCTAGTAATTTTCTGGTAGAATCTTTAGGGTTTTCTATGTAGAGGATCATGTCATCTGCAAACAGTGAGAGTTTTACTTCTTCTTTTCCTATCTGTATTCCTTTTATTTCTTTTTTCGCTCTGATTGCTGTGGCCATGCTGGTCATTTCTTATGCTTTATCCATGTTCTGTTTACCAAAGCATTTTTGTCCTTTTCTCCTTCACAAAACTATAGAGCCCTGTAAAATAGAGAGCCACAAAAACTCTTGTGCAGAAACCAGGTATTATTCAGTATTTTCCCTGAAGTTTTTCTAGTTCACTCCATTTTCATATTACAACATTTTTAATATTCTCATCCAGGCTTTTGTAATGATCAGTCTAAATATGCCAAGCCAGGGTATAGAGTAGTTTTCAACTATGGGAGAAACGTCAATGAGCTAAGAAAACTCATTTCCTGTGTGTGCCAAATGTCACAGAATACCTGATGGGTTACTGGATTATAAACTGAGAGGGAATATGGGAGAGAGGGAAAGAGAATAGGTATCATACTACTCAGATCCAAAAGTCCTTGTGAGGGAGCTGCTTGATAAGGTAAGAAACCTGAGCTAAAACAAAGGTTCCATTCCCCTAACGTTAAACAATTTCTCAGTTCAGAAATGTCTACCAAATCAACTGCTGGGGACTGCTTGAGTCAACAGAAAAGGCAGTTGTGTTTGCCACACTTAAACTAATTATTTTGGTGTTAAATGAATACAACCATTGGTATTATACATATATGTGTGTGTATATATATATTTGATTTTCATTTACAAGCCATATGGGAGGTATGTGTGCATGCATTATACATTTAATAGATGATCACAGTAGTATTTAAAGCTAATTTTCTAAGACAGATTTAAACTTGGCATTTTTAAGAAAATTACAATGACCAACGAAATCTTGAGACCATGAAGCAATTTGCTGGTTTGTCTATAGGAAGTTGTCTTAGAGCAACACCTAGTGGTTCCTTAGACTCTTCAAATAAACGCTAGGATCGAGAAGGAGTAATTTAAAATGAGGGGCTAACTAAAAATTTGAAAAAATTTATGTAGCTGCTCCAGAAAGATTTAGTAAAATATTTTTAAATCATCAAAAACCATGAGGTTAATTTGAATCTAAATGTTATTATATGAACCTCTAGAAATCGCTAGCTTTGTTTTACATACTTTTCAGGAAGTTTTAGAAACATGCCTTGTAATTCTGGGGAAAATCTATTACTTCTCAAAATTTGATGGTGAATTTTTAAAATCCTTTTTTGGTCATGCCTGATATAGAAACTCCTTCACCTTTTCCAGTATTGTAATCATAAGTGGAGAAATTCTAATGTAATCATTTGCAGTGTCTGCGGAGGACTGCCAGATCACCATCTTCAAATTGATTCAAGAAATGTTGACATTTATACCATTCCCTGGTTGTGTTATAATCACTGTCAGCAGCATGAATTTGTGAGGCTTTTGTTTTACGTTCTTGTCAAAATCTCTGTCGCAAAAACGGGGCCAAAAAAGTTTAATGCTTTATGTGTTCGCTGAGGGATGATAATAACCCCAGCTTCTCTGACCTCCTCAGTGTTTCGAAATTTAGTGGCTGGTTCATTTTCCTCACTCCTTTTGCAGCCTCAGCAGCCTGAGAAGCCAAATCATCAACCAATCAAAATGCAGAGTATAAAAATGTTTCAGTGCGTGCTCTCCAGTTATCAGCCAGCTTGTAGTGCATCTCTGATCTCTCCACAGTCAGGCACATAACTTAAACCTTTCCCAATCACACTTTAAACATAATGGAGAGCAAACACTAGCATTTCCGTCAAAAACATTAAAATGTTTGATGGCCTTCACAATCAAGATATCTCATGTTAAAACCAGAGGTTTCTAAAACCAAGTCCAGTTACAAATTATGTATCCCTAAATTCACTGTCGTGTCCCCAATGTGTAGCTCAGTCAAAGGTATTTTCCATCTTTCTCTGCTTATCTCATAGTTATTCCATTCAACTATTGTTTACTTGAAATATCAATGCCAAAATCACAGATTTAGTAGTTGGACAAATAGAGCAACTAGGTAGGGACTGAGCCTTATTTTAGCATGCGCTGATGGAAAGCACTGATCACCTCAGTAAGGACTTCTTGTTGGAATACTTCATATTTCCCAACAACATAATATAATGTTACCTGTAAATATAGGAAAAGGAATTTTCTTCACCAAGGCCATCCTTCAGTCCAGCACTACAGGTCAACGCCCTTTGCTCCCTACCCAAGTCTATCTCCTTAATACTGATAGAGGGGCATCCTTTTCACAGCATCATACCTCAATTTCCATCTTCTGCGTCTGTCCACAAAAAAGTCAATTAAAAACAATTTCAGGGAGTATAACAAAAAATCTCCACAAATTCTTTTGTTAAGTAGGATGAGTGTTTTAACTACATAAAATTAATCCTGGTTGATTACACTGCAGGTGTCATTTGTCCAGCTGGTGCCTATTTATTGCCTTCTACTTTCTGTCTAAGATCCATTTGCTCTTCTGCCAATCTATTTTGGGGTATAATTAGTTAGACTCAAGTATGAAAGCTCTTTGATTGTAAGTCTAAATGGTAAATAACGTGAGTTTCCATCTTTCTTGTGATAGCCTAGAAGTAGTACATTTTACCCTACCATTTGCATTTATGCATACCCCAGCATGTGATTTGTAAGGTTTTTTTTTAAATGCATCAATAAAACCATGATGTTAATTTCCTTATTTTACACAACTACTTAAAATCAGTGCCAATACTTAGTTAAACAACAAGATGATGTTCTAAGATTTATTCCTTGTACTCTGGAACAACAAGTATATATTGAGAGAACTAAGCCTGTTTAAAAGATCCAAATGGGTTTTGTATTCTGCATTTAGAAAAGCCCAAGTAAAACAGTCGAAAGAAACACCAAATGGTCCTCAAAAACATCTATTGAATTCATACTCTCCAGGCAATGCTTTCTAAAATGTAGAATTTCATCAGTTCTGAATTGAAAAGATTGATCTGCTTGTCATGTTGAATAGACTCTAAAAGTAGCTTAAGCAACAATTGACCCCGAGCACAGTACCAGCTAGTCTTCTGGGCATCAGGCTGAAGGCAGCTCCAGATTTCTAAGATAACTGAAATTGTCTCTGTTGTGAAAAACAGCAAAGCAGCTCACAACAGACTGAAATGCTCAAGAGGATTTTCATAATTATGGCTAAGAGGAATGAGATTTACTGGAAGCTGCATTTATATCAGTATGGCTGTGTCTTTCCTCACAATTCCTTATGCTTAAAAAAATCAATTTCATCTACTTTTCATAATTCCATTTGCTTCCTTTTTTTCTCTCTGAATACTAGCCACTAAATTTAAGTCATATTACAAAAGGTAACTGAAATATTTTATTAGTAGTTAATCCATTTCCACTACTGAGTTGTAATTTTTGTCAGCTATTTCACACCCCACTCCATCCAAAGGCCATAGGAATATACTAGAATTTACATGATTTAGCCACTGATGAAATGTTGAGGCGAGATTCAAAGGAGAACAACAGGTGTAACAATAATGAGCAAAAATGCATTCTGTAAATGAAGGGGAAGGCTGCATGTGAGCTATGCAAGATATGTGAGCTGAAAACTAAACATACCATCGTGGTATGTCAGAAAATGTTATGTCAAGAACATAAACCACACGCTGCTACATTCCTTTATATTAAGAACCTCATATTCCTCCTTATTTGATCAAGGACCAGTTTCTTCACTCTGTTCTTTCAGCTCCTTATAAAGGGACTTATTCTCCAGTTGAGCTCCTTGCATGAACAAAGGAAGAGCAGGAACGATGCAGCCATTTTGCAGCTGACACATGTTGTTGCTGACCTGCTGACTCACCTGGCTGATGTGCAGAAACATCCAGGCTCAAAATAAACTACCTACCTGGATCTCCTTCAGCAGCTTTAACTCCTGGGCCAGGTACCTGGGATTAACTCTTTGACAAAGAGCCCCAGCTTCTGCAGGACAGACTCATCAGTTAAGCCAGAAGCAACAGGAGCCAACAGGGTTTGAGTTCATCCTGTGGGTTCCAGCCTGCTCGTGATCTCACCTTCCTAACTGTCTCGTCTGTGGATGTCAAGCCCCAGCAGCAGATGCGAAGACAACAGCCTTACAGAGACTGTTGAACTAGACCCACAAATTCATAAGCCAGTTCTCTGTAACAAAAACAAAAACAAATTTTTAAATATGTATCCATACAGTGTTTATATACATAATACAGATAGACATAAATTCTGCTTCTGTGGTTAAAACCTGACTGATACAGATTTGGTTTGAAAAATACAAGTGTTTGATAAACCTCATCCATATAATAAGTTGTTGCTGTTGAATATTTTAGTGACATTTAACTCTTGAAATAATTTTGTGTTCAGGCTGAATAGGATTCCTGAGGTTTTTAAGACTGGCTCTTCTCACATTAACTGAGATCCCAGGAGTCGTATTATACCCATAACCCAAAGGCTAGAGCAATAATATTTGAAAACAAGTAACTTTTAAAGGAAAAAGAGGCTTTGGGAAGTGATAATGTTATTGTTTAGTTGCTAAGTCGTGTCCAACTCTTTGCGACCCCATGGACTATATAGCCCTCTAGGCTCCTCTGTCCGGGAGACTTCCCAGGCAAGAACACAGGAATGCGTTGACATTTCCTTCTCCAGAGGATCTTCCTGACCCAGAGATTGAGGCCACATAGCCTGCACTGGCAGGTGGATTCTTTACCACTGAGACACCAGGGAAGCCCCTTTGGAGAATGCAAAACAAAAGGCAAATTTCAACTACAAGGACAGTAACTGATCAGGAATGAATGGAGGGCCCATTTGCATGGTATTGGAGATCAGTGTCAACAAGAAAAACTGCAGTTGACTGAATCTTCTATTCTGAGAACTTTGGGTGCCTTATATTGTAATTAGGTTGTAAAAATTAGAAGAAGAGGCAAATGCAGCCATTTAGCAAAAAGTTACAGAAAGCATAAAAAGAAATAAAGTTGTATTTTCAACGTACTGCTTTGAATATTTATAACTTTTATTTTTCCTTCAGAGCACATTGGTTCATTGTTGCAGGTATCAGTTAGGGGCATCAGCTTGATTTCTATCAAGAGGAATAACTTTCCACTAAACTACAGTGATGTTTCAGATCTTACCAGCAGCAACAAACATAGTTCCAGCATAGTCCTCTCTATACTTGTCCTTTTTCTAGGAGTTTATAATTTGATGGCAATATTTATGGCATTCTTAAACTCAGTAACAATTGTTCTCCAACTGTTTTGTAATTTAGTTTAAAAAATTTAATTTCCTAAGGAGATCAAACCAGTCAATCCTAAAGGAAATCAACCCTGGATATTCATTGGAAGAACTGAAGCTGAAGTCCCAATACTTTGGCCATCTGATGCAAAGAGCTGACTCATTGGAAAAGACCCTGATGCTGGGAAAGACTGAGGGTCGGAGGAGAAGGGGATGACAGAGGATGAGCTAGTTGGATGGCATCACCGACTCAATAGATATGAAAATGAGCAAACTCCAGGAGATAGTGAAGGACAGGGAAACCTGACATCCATGGGGTCTCAGAGAGTTGGACATGACTAGTGACTGAACAACAACAACAATTTTTAATTGATACAAGTTAAACAGAAAACAATTTTAATCAATATGGCTCCAGCCCAGATAAATTCTTTGTAAACAATATTTTGAGAATTTTACTATTCTGATTATAGCATACCATAAACTAAATTGAGTCCAACATACTTCAGAAAAGAAAATGCTCTCCTCAAAATTTAATTTTCCTATTTTTGTTTGGAACACATCGTATTGCATCATAGATAAAATTCATTTTATAATGCATCTAATTCTTAGGCATGAAGTTAGATGTATTTTCAAAGATTCTTACATCCTATTCCTTATTAGATTACATACTATCACAAACTCTTTCGGTCATACAACTACAAAATGACTTTTCTCCAATCCATAATGATGCTGTTATCCTGATTAAAAAGAAAATATAAGAAATTAAAGTTTACTTTTGACTCTAACGCTGTAACCATCAATCAAGGTTGTCACCTTTTTGATCATTTTTATTAGAATTTTATACCAATATACTACACTGAAGCTGTTTATTTTATATTCTACTTTCTCCATTAGTCAATTTTACTGTAAACATATCTTCCTGACATTTCTGTAATAAAGAATGCTTTACCTGCAGATGTGGTTCATCCAAATTCAAAATAGATCATTGTTCACTCTTACATTACTTGGCACTGCCTCTGCATTATTAAATTACAATATTTTTTTCCCTAACATACTTAGCATTTGCAAAAGTTCAGACTGTTCTTTTTTAAAAGAGAAAATATTCTTCAATGTCAACCAACAACAAAAGCAAAAATACAGAAATCTATTAAAAGGAAAAAAGAAAGAAGTAGTGATATTATTAAAGATAAAGTGTGAGTCACTATCTAGTCATTTTGATGTAAGGGCATTGGTGTCCAAATATCATAAAATTAAAAACAAAACAAGCATTAGTCTTCAACATTCTCAAGACTCTTTCCTCCTACTTTATTTTTAATAATAGTTAAGAAAAAAATTGATATTTCAGAAGTATAAGTTAGAAGAGCTCAACTTTTCTATTCATGTTATAATACCTTTCTCCAGTTACGGGGGAGAAATATGGATCTTCTGTTATTAAAAATGGAATCTTTTTAGTGAAGATGAGAAGTGCCAAATTACATTGTTTCCTAGCCATGTAGGTTTTAAGTAAAATCCACCTAGAAATCTGGTCAGGAGATGAAGTTCTGGCAATTTACCCAGCCTGCATCATAGAAGTGATCTAAACAAACTTTTCAAGCTGAGATGCAGCACCCTCACTGATTCTGAACACCATAGCCTTAGAGTCATTGCAGACTCTTACTAAGATATCCAATGTGCTTGATTCAATTAGCACATTTGTTCTAAAAAAATTAAATCACAACTCTGAGAAACAAAGCCAAAATAATATAAATGCTAATACCTTGCTCACCAGACACTGTGAAGACTACAGTAATGTAGAATACATTTTTGTTGCCTTCACGCTAAATTTGAGGAAACAGGACATATACATTTTCCAACTTGGGCTCTACAAGCAATAGGTACATAGTAGACTTTATTTCTATAACTGTTGTAAGAAGAAAGAAAAGATAATTACTATAGAAGAACCAACTAGCAATGTGGAAAATAAGCAATGAAGAAATTCAGAGACTGGAGAAAACAAATTGGTTTGGGATCATTAAGAAAGGCTTAACAGCAGTGAAGCTTGAATTTAACCTATAAATGTGATAAAACTGAGACTAGTAGAGAAGAATGAACAAGGTTTTCTAGGAAGATGGAAAGACAGAAGTAAAGGTATGGTGGAAGGGAGCCCCAAAATTTCAGTGGTATAAAACCATCACATTTATTTCCTCCTCATGTAATGGTTCAGTCTGATATTCATATTTGGTGTCTTTCCTCCATACGCAATTCAAGTTACTAAAGTCATACTGTCTTGGAGTCCCACTGTTCCCCAAGGCCTCAGAGTCTTCTCATCCAGGCAACAGATGGACAGAAAGAATCCAGAGAAGATTTATCCACTTCTCAATGGCAACCCACTCCAGTACTCTTGCCTGGAAAATCCCATGGACGGAGGAGCCTGGTAGGCTGCAGTCCATGGGGTCATGCAGAATCAGACACAACTGAGCGACTTCACTTTCACGCATTGGAGAAGGAAATGGTAACCCATTTCAGTGTTCTTGCCTGGAGAATCCCAGGGATGGCGGAGCCTGGTGGGTTGCCGTCTATGGGGTCGCACAGAGTTGGACACGACTGAAGCAACTTAGCAGCAGCAGCAAACACCTTGCCTAGAACAAACACACCAATTTTGCTCACACTGCTTTGATAAGTATTAGATAATGACCAGACCTGGATTTAAGCAGCCACTGGAAAAATGTAGCTCCTACCTCAGCTGTCATTTCCCAGTGAAAATTCTAGGCTTCAAAGGAGGAACACACATTTTGTTGGACTGTTTTCCATCTTTGTCACACCAAGACTGCCAAGAAGGTACAGAAGGTAAAATGCTCATCGTTTCCATCACCTAAGTGAGAGGGTTTCTTCAAGGTGCTATAACACGCTAGAATAAACAGACCTGGAGAAGATTCTAAGCCAGAGAATGAAATAATCAAAGCAGCATTTAAAGAGGGAAAACAGGCAGTGGTATCCAGCAGGACTGCAAGTAAAACAAATATTTTCCATAACAAACAAGAAGGTTGGCATAGGCTATAGAAAAGCCTGGGAAGAATTTGAGGTATGGTCCTAAGTAAGAAATGAAATTGGTCCATGATTCAAATGGGAATAGGGGTGGAGAATGAAAAGAAGACAGACAAAGGAAAGAGGAAAGTAAAAGAAAATGTCAAATAATCAAACTTACATGATAGTACCCCTAAGTATTATCAAACTCGGGTTTGGCTGCTCAGAGCTTAAAAGCCAACACTCGAGAGATGAGTGCTGGTAGGAACAGAAAGATTGCTTCATTCAAGAGATCAGCAACCTGGGGAGAAGGCAGACTTGTGTCCCAGAACTAATTCAGAAGATTCTGCTTGACTATGAAAGCTTTTAAAGGGAAAAAGGGGAAGTAATCCCAGTTAATTATTGAGGCAGGGGGTCAGATTTGTCACCATCTTCCATTGCGTGCAGATTTGTAGTCTCCCTATGATCTTTCTTTAGATGCCATCTTGTTCACACAGTTTGTTCATGAGATTGCTGTAGGGGAAGCTGGAGAAATGACTTAGTCATCTCTTAGTTACTTATTCTTCATTTCTACTTCTTTAATTTAAGGAAAGAATCGACAGGTTAGATGAGGCATTGTATATGATCAAAAGATTCGAAAGGTATACTTGGGCCAGAGGCTAGTTAGAACATAGCTTTGCTAAAGTGAAAAGACTAAAGACCTCCTGCAGACAAAGAGTCACTTACAAATCCCCACTGTCAGACATCACACCATTTCTATGGGATTAGAGGCAAAGGTTTGTCTTCTGTAACTTCATGCAGACATAGGGCACTGTATTCTTAAAGTGGAAGATGCTGACACAGGTCTGTAGCCTTTCTTTGCTGATAGTTTTAGCTGCCTGCTTACATATATCAACAGAACAAGCTTCAATTACATTGATGCCCACAAGGATATAGATTATTATGAGCAATAGTGTTAATCCCATTCTCTTGAGGCCAGTTCTTGGAATCGTGCTCACCATAGTCTCATTATTGCTCAAGTTGGAGCAGTTTATGTCACGACTACAGTCTGGTCGTCATGTAGTTAGCTTTGTCCCTCTGGTGGCAGTTATAGTATCTATAAAACAACTCAGGAAAGTGCTTTGGACACTGAAAGAGCCTGTGACTCTAGTGTCCTGATCATTAACTGCTTGAGTCTTCTCTTTTGTGACTCAGGGTGGCCTGGGAGATTTCAGTTTTTCTACAAACAAGAAGCAGGTGATATGGAGGGGGCTTTGTACTTGGGAGCAAGAGGGTTCTGCTTGGCTTCATAAGGATGAGTAGAAAGTAATTTTAGAGAGAGAAAGATGAGTCCAAGAACATGTTCAACTGCTCCATGGGAGCCTCTGATGGTCACACAGGGCAAGATGAAGATAAGAAAGGACCAGGAGAAGAGGCCATGTGTCCTGATCCTCACCACGGTGCAGTTTTTCCTGAACTACTACAGTATCTGCAGGAGGCAAATGAACTATTCTTTGACATGCCAAATCCATTCTTTTTTGCCCATCTACACAATCGATACCAATCGCCACAGCCAAATTGATCTGGCTGCAACTCACATCAATTCTTAGAAGACTGAAAGGAATGGATTGGCTGTGCCATAGGCCAGCCATTTCACATCCTCAGACATGCTCTATGCTGTCTCAAGAGTTATTAAGCCAATGGAAGAGGAATTTAAGGTCCCCGCTCTGTTCATTTTTTTCAGGCTCTAATATCACATTATTTTTTTTTTAAGATCTGTAGCTGCCTAAGTACTTGTGATGTGAAAATTAAGAAAATTTGTTTCAATTTTTTAACCAAACCGATAATATTTGAGCATCTTCTACATGCAAGGCTCAGCCTTAGCTAAAGTAAAGTTTTTATTGGAGAATACTTCAATAGGAAGAGAAGTATATCAACACAAATCCTTTGCAACTCCATTCAACACCCAGTCAGTCCTATTAGAGAGCAGAAAGCAATGTAATGAGTATGTCCTCTATGCTACATACAGCTCAAGCACATTTATGTCCCTTGCATCTCAGATTAGCCCAGCATAAGCATTCTAACTCCATTTTAAAGGAGCTTAATAATTTATCCAAAGTGATAGATACCCAGTAAGTGACAGCAATGGAAATTAAAGCTTTGGTGTGACCCAAAGCTGAGGGTGTTTTGACACTACAAAGCCTTTCCTGTGGACCTAACGAGGCCCATTAAAGCAGCCATGTAAAAAACCAGTTCCTGCTGCCATACAATCAAAAACCTCAGACCAGCATCATCCTGCACTCCTTTAATTCTGACACTGAGAATCAATTCAAGTTAAGATCAACAAACATCTCCCTGGACACGTAATTATACTAATGTAAAACAATTATTATTTTGAACTTTGAGTATAAAGAAGGACAAGAAAGCAAACTCCAGTTTATTACTCCTGGTTCATCACTTTGCTCTGTGAAGCAGCCTTGAATCTGCCACATGTAGTAAGATGTGTCCATGACAAAACAGAAAAAATATACAGCCACCTGCTTAGAAAAGCAAATCTGCCATGGGGTCCAGGTCAGTCCATGGCCCAAAAGGACATTTCTCTATCCTCCTCCATGGATAAGCAGGACTCAGAGAACCCAGGAGACTCCAGTAGGGTGGCATCCCAAAGACTTGGACAGGACATTGCAATATCCCCAAGATTATCTCCAGCAGTATATGTCTTCCAAATGCAATCATCTGAGGCAAGTACCATGTCAGAACTAGATAGCAGGATTGGAATCTGACTTGCCATTCAAAGAGGGTTAGGCAAAGAGGTTTCAGATCTCAAGTCAATATAGACAGAGATTAAGGAAAAGCTGAAGAGAGAGGAGGTGTGACACAGAGCCAAAGGGCAACAGAGGCTCTGTTGTTTTTATCTGGTGTCATAGCAGAGCTAGAGAGGATTTTAAAAGCCGGCCACAGAGCAAGAACATATTTTACCTTGCAACCTGAAATATCCACAGGCTGTGAAAGATCAAGGTTAAATCGTCTTTGGAAAAAAGAATATTGACATTTAGTGAAAAGAGTAGTTGGGATATTGTTGCCATGGTAGCAAAAACATTTTTTTTCTCTCTCAAAAATAGTATATCAGAGACCAGTGGAGGGAAAAAAACAATGCTAACTGCACTTGCAGAGAAAATTAAATTTAAATACAAGTTCTTTTAATTTTATCAAGTGTTATTTATATATCTTTCCATCTCAATGTGCAAGGATGCCTTACAAGGGGCTCACTAGTTAAAGTACAGGTTACTTTCCTCTGCTTTGAGCAAGCTGTTAGTCACACAGAACACATCGCTTAAAATCCATGAATGAATGAAGGCATCCAGACTTACAATTGCATAAAATGATATTCAAAATAAGTTTTTAAAAACTGCCTCTGCTTAATATGGTTACTAAAAAAAATTGAGAAGCAACCAACTACAACAATAACAACAAAAACAATGACTGTTATCCTTTTGAATTCCTTTGCCTGTCATTCAAATGGGATATTACCCTTTTCAGGACTGGCTGAATTACTGAGACTAATGTACCAATGTGTGTGTGCTCTCACATTCCCTAATGCATTTCATTTTGGCTATATTACTTTTGCAGCTACTACCTTGGCTTCCTGCAAAATCAAATCCCCAAAATTTCCCTCCATTCATAGAGCTGTTGACATTTTAAAATAAGAAAACCCAAAAGTAATGCTGCTGTCTTAATTCTGCAAATTACTTTCCCACCAAATTCACACACAAGCCATCCGTTAGAATCAGAGTCATCTCTCCAGCTATTGTTATAGCTCCTGCATTCCCATCCTCAGCATATTTTCTCTTTTATGTAATAAGATGAATGTCAGTGTCAGGTCTTTACAGGAGCGGGTGATCTTTTTACTGTATATTTGAAAACATGTTCTTACTTCTTGTTTCTACTCCATGACAGAAATTCTAATTCACAAGTGTTTGTTTTTCATATAGATGTGCTTGAGAAAATCAGTCCAATGTGTGTTCTAATGTAATTATCATCTGTATATTATCATATGGAAATGTACTTAAGATATTCTTAAATGTGTTATTTATTTCTCTTACTGTGTTCATTTTATTGATGTATTTATTAAGATTTATTTAGAAATTAATCTATTCCCAGTCTTTATCCCAAAGCCAGTTTATTCTGTGAGACTTGGCTCTCAAATAAATATTTTCCTGAGCAAAGAATGGACAGACTGGTTATTGTATTACAGGGCCAATTATATTACTCTTCCCTGGGAGAAATAAAAAGTGCAGTCATAATAGCTCAGTTTGACTGTGGAGAAGACTTTCTGTCTGTTCAGTGTTTTTCTTCAGGGCATCAGTGTGTTCCCCTTTGTGATTATAATCAAATGGGTTTAGAAGTACAAGAAACCAGATGAACTCTGGAGAATAGGTCTACCCCTAACACCTATAGCCCCTTCAACCAACTGATGAAAAAGAATAATAAAGCAATATTTTGATTCTTTGAGGAATTATCATAGAAAAAGGGGGTCTGTTTACGTGAGCTAAGTTGGGAACTAGAGGCAATGAGGTGAAATTGACTGGCAGCTTCCTGAAGAAGGAAGGCTTCCTAGGAGTAACATAGGTTACTCTGAAGAGTGCTCTGTCTTTTGAAAGTAATTTTCTGCTTTCCTACATCTTTATGATGTATAAATTCATTTGGTAATCGTACTTTGGAGTGTGATTTAAAGACTGTGCTTCAACCAGGGCCTAAAAGCAACATAGGCTCCAAGCCTACTCCATCTTTGGCCTCACCTGTGACTGCTGTCAATAGACACGCCAAAAATGATGCAAATGGTTAGAAACAATGGGATGCCATAGCCTTCTCCTATCTGCCTCTACCCAAGTCTCACATTGATTATTTTTGATATCTCATAGAGACTGCATTAAACTGAACTGGGTAACCAGTTGCTGTCAGTGATAGTAGTCTAGTCACTAAGTCATGTCTGACACTTGTAACCCTATGGACTGTAGCCCACCAGGGACCTCTGTCCATGGGATTTCTCAGGCAAGAAAACTGGAGTAGGTTGCCATTTCCTTCTCCAAGAGGTCTTCCTGATCCAGGAATCAAACCTGCATCTCCTATATTGCAGGCAGATTCATTAATGACTGAGCCAACAGGGAAGCCCACCAGTTGCTGTTAAGATACACTAAATAGGAAGAATTATTTCTGCATCTCATTTTTAGGTTCAGCAAAAATATGAAGATGACAGGACACAAACTAATCAGCTGACAGCCATACAGGGAAGATCCAGCAAATCAACAGAAGAGGATGTCACCATGCATAAAGTAACAGAGGGAACTGGCACCAATGTCATCTTGCCAAGGCTGACCTGGGCCCCACGGTTCTATTCTCCCTTCTTGCCATGTGAACTACCTGATGCTGCTCTTTCTCTTGTCTTCTCATCTAGTTGTTTTTTCTTTGTATAACTTTGCCTCTCTTCATGAAAAAATATCATACTTTTACCTTCATTATATAAAAACATTTTCTACTCAACTTTCTGAAAAAGTGGCTTTTTTTTTACCCCAACCCCATTTGTTCACCTCCCATTTACTCCTCAAATTTCTGAAATTGGTTTCTTCCTTTCCCCAATTCCTGTTAGAAACTGCTATCTGTGTAGCACTATCTAAATCCAGTGACCGCTTACTGAATGTCCCACTGGACCTTTACGTAGACTCTTGCATTTCTCTTTTGGAAATGCTTTTCTTTAACTTCTATAATATTCAAGACTTTGTCTTCCTGCTTCTCTGAATGTCTCTTCATTTCAATTTCTTAAATATCAGCATTCCTTGGATACCACCTTTAATCTTCTGCTGTCCTCAATTCACACTGTTTCCTAATGAAGCATCATGTAGTATCCCATGGCTTCAACCATTCCTGATGATTTTGGGGTCTGTATTTCTATCTATAGCCTGATTTCTAACACATATGCAGAACTGCTAAATCTTTGATAATAGCCACATGAAAAGTGTTAGTCACTCAGTTGTGTCCAACTCTTTGCGACCCCTTGGACTGTAGCCCAATAGGTTTCTCTGTCCATGGAATTCTCCAAACAAGAATACTGGAGTGGATTGCCATTTCTTTCTCCAGGGCTTCTTCTGGACCCAGGGATCAAATCTGGGTCTCCTACATGGCAAGAGGATTCTTTACTTTCTGAGCCACCAGGGAAGCCCCAAAATAGCCACATGAGTGTCATGAAAATACTTTGAAGTTCATATGTCCCAGCAAAACTCATTATTTTGCTACCCAAATTTTCTTCTTTCACACACTGTATCTTGTCATCATCATCTAATCAGCTGCCAAGCTAGAACTCTCAGAGTAATCCTTAACTCTTTCTTCCCTCAATTTATATACCAGATTAGTCTCCAGTTTCAGAAACTGGGAGTATGCATTTAGAAACTTACACAGTAATCTGACACTGCTGCAGTACCCACCATTTTATTTTTCTCTTCATTCACATAGGTGGAATAGAATACTTAACTAGTGAATAATAGAAGAGTGATGACATACCCTTACTATTTCTTATGTCGATTATAAAGTTTTGAGACTCAGATCCACAGTTTAGAGGAGAAGAGCTGCCACAAGAATATAATGAGTCTATAACGCTAGAAAAATGACTTTCACAACCAGGAAGTAGTATACCAGGGTCTATTCCATTCTATGGCATATAAAACAGATTGTTTGCCTATATATATACCTGCCCTCACTCCAAATGAGGATATCATGTACTTCATTGAACGTGTTTTTTTAAATAAGTATTTTGTGTAAACCAGAAATAATGGAAAATAAAGTCGAAAAGAACATGTGCTCTATACAGGCAGGGGCCACGCCTACCCTGTAAACCAGCACATATCATGTTGCAAATGGCAGATGCTCAAGATAAAGGCAAGGCTGGCATCAGTACTCAGATGGTATATATGAATAATGGAAGGCTGCAGCTCCTTGACTTTCTCTGCCAGCAAAGCAAAGAGATAATAGTGTCTAAGATTTACTTTGTCCATAGATAGGAACAGGTAGTCAGGGGAGTCACTGCTTTTAGAAGAATAGAAGATCACCCTAAAGGAGGCATTGCATCCTGTGACAACTATGCTCCCTGTGATCAAGAAACATCATATCCAGTCCAGACAACTGCCTCTTACCATGCCCCTTAAGACAAGTTGAGTATACAAGATCAAAGCACAACTCAGTAAACTTGATTCCAGAGGGAACAAAGAAATACTCCTTGATGGTTTGACATAATCCAGATATAAAATTTGGACATCTAGCACGGATGTTTACAAACAAAGGCTCATCATCGATTTTTAGAAAGAAAATTCTTGGAGCACAGGACACCCATTTGTCTACATATGTCTATTGCTGCTTTCAAGAACAGAGTAGTTGCAACAGAGACCATTTGCCCCACAAAACCTAAAATATTTAATCTCTGGCTGTTTCCAGAAAAAGTTGGCACATCTTCTGTCTAGGAATCTATCAACTGCTATCTTTAGTTCTTTGAAACTGAGTTTAAGAAGCACAGAGTTCAAAGTCACATGTTCAGAAAATATCTGCAAAACAGATATATTGTCAGTTTAGGACAGATCTATGCAATTTGATAATAGCTGTGTGGAAAGATAGCGTTTTGACAGCATCTGCTTCACTCAAGCCCCTGGATGGTTTCTTCTTTCACTCTGAGTATAGCACCTGAAAAAACTCACAATTAAAAAGCATTATGCAGGCGGTTAACTTGACCAATTAACTGTCTAGTCCATATTTCTCTTTGATATTTCAGAATTAAACACAAGTAAACAATAGACCTGAAGATGTAAAATAAAAGATTTTGCAGCAAAATGGAGACTAACAGTCAGAGAAGAACATGAACAGTTCTGACAAGAACTTGAGTGATTAATTAGATTTGTCACTAGAGCTTGGTGATTTACTAAACACAGGTTAAACTTCACAGAGTCAAGGTAAATACAAACAAAGCTTTTTAATTGTTGATACTTTTATAACAGTCTGCATTAATCAGGGTAACATATAAACCCAAACATATCAGGAGCTCAATACAAGAAAAGTTTATGTCTCATCTACAGTCCAATAGAGATATTCTTGGTCAGTAAGCAAGGCTTCTTCCTGCATGATTTCGGGAGAAGGCAACTTCCTCAAGCACAGAGGTGCATGGGTGACAGCGTCCCTGGGTCAGGACTAGAAATGGCCCATATCACTTATACACATAGCCACATCTAACTACAAACAAGTCTGAGAAATGCAGCCTGGCTCTGGACCCAAACTATAATTAGCCAAGCTCCTCCATACCCATTGTCAAAATGTGAAACCTAATTCAAACTCACTCTGCTGATCTGAAAGAGGCAAGCAATTTTCCAGGGATTAAATCAAGAAACATCTCTGAAAAGCATACAAATATCATTAGAATATGCAAGGAGGAAGCTTTATGCTACTGACTCTAGACACTTCACCCAGCAATGTTGCCATGTGTATGCTGACCCCATCTCCCAGTTGGGACAACTCAAAATATGCTCTTAGCCATCCTCGTTCATGATTTCTATGTGACATTATATTTAGCTGCAGAATGTATTGCTTTAGCAAATTCAAGCAACACTGTTAGATATGCCACTAGTGAATCAAAGTGAAAAACTATGATCCCTAACAATTAAACCCTAAGGTCACTGCAACTATCTCTTTTCTGCTGTCCAATACTCACAGACCCTGACAGCTTAATAGAGATGCTCTTTGCTCTGCTTCTTGTGCTCTTTGTAATTAATGGATGTTTAATGCCTCAACAAGGTTCAAAGCTGATTACTGCAGCCTTATCTTCTAGTGTCAGGATATCTGTTTACTTCAGCTAAACAAAATGCTTAGACTTTTCAGATGGACCAGGGCCAGGCCTGCTCTAGGCCCAAAGATGCAGTAGGAAGTAGGACACAAAAGTACATCACTGTAGCACAGCCAGAATGGCTTTATATGATGGCGGGTAGACCATAGCACACTGATGTGAGAACTCCACCAGCCTAACAGCATAAAAAAGAAGTATACTGCTCTGGCCTTTTCTGACTTGGAAGATTTCTCTTTCTATAATGAGTCTATTAGCCACTGAATTATGGACTCACCTCCAAAAGGAAGTGAGAAGGCATCTAGGACCTGGGTCCACTGATTTACCTGCACCCTGATATCATATATCCTTTGCTTATTTTCTATTTCAGTAAAAACCCAAAGTGAAGATCATTTAAACTAAGTATACTTTATTATTCTCATCAACATTCTAACCCAGTATAAACTTTCTGAGTCTGGTCTAGCTCAGGTTCCTCATATACTTAACTCTAATTCCTCTTACAAGCTCTTGACAGTTATCATCACCAACTTGCTAGATATTTCCCACAACAATCACATTCAACTTGACAACTTCTGCTTCATGTTACTCCCTATTAGAACTTAATTACACTAATCATTTTTGTAGTTACCTGGCTTTGGAACAAGGATCATGTTTCACTCTTCCCTGTCTTCACTGGTCCTCTTACATTCTAGCAGCCAATAAAGTTACACGGTACACTTTTCTCAATCTGGGTGCTGCATGGCAAAAGGTTGAATTAACTTCGACTAGTTAAGTAGAATCAGAGTTCAGTTAACAATGACGGAGAATTCATAGAATGCCCAGAATCCCCAGACAATGAAACCAGGGAAGCAGGAACAGGGCCCCAAACTGTGCTAAGCACCTATACTAGGAGGATGCACGTGCCATCATCTAGGGTAACAATCACAACAGCTCACACGAAGACACCAAGAATGCAGGGCCTGGATGTTGCCTGCAAGAACCGTTGCTTCTGTCTGGTGTCTCTGGAAAATGGGTACAAATCACCCACATTTCTGCCATGACTGTCACCACCACCCTTACCAGAATGGCTTCTGCACTATCCTCATCTCATATCACTAATGTTCAGTTCAATGTCTTGGTTGGGTGGTTCTGATTTGAGAGAGCTCTGATTCCACAAGGGACCACAAGAAAATTGGAAACACAGAAAGAGGTTCAGATGCTTGATGTTTGAGGCAGATACTCGGTTTTCAATGCCCACTCTAACCCATTTTTGTCTTCTAAATCTCACTTCCTTAGAAACTCTTACAGAATGGATTCTGACTGATAGAAGCAGTATTGTCTCTTCTGCTTTACTCTCTTTATTTGAGTATGAGACTAGTTCTTTATAGGGCATTGGTCACATGTATGTCATTCACAGCCATCTTAGTTCCAAACAACATAGAATCTGGTAACTGGAAGTGAGAATTATGAAATTAGCTCACTGAGAGCTGGGAACCTGCTATCCATTAAAATGTAGTGGTGAGACATTTGGTCACACTAGTCACCCACTGAATGCAGAGCAGGCAGCACCCAAGATAGTGGTAGAAGAGATGCTGGGAAATTATCCAAAACGTTGGCATCTGCTGATCATATCCTAAAAGAGAGGGATGGACCAGGGTAGAGGCAGCAGTCTGCAAACAGAAATTGAGGGAAATATTACTTTGCTAAAGGAGGGGCCTTCTGCCTGAAGCCTGCTGTCTAGCTTCACTAAGGGCCTCACAGTGCTGAGGTCTGCATGTATGAAAAAGCCCAGTCTGCTGCAACTTGACCTGTGATTGTTATAAGCAATGGCTGGAATATGTGGGTCTATGGAAGATAGGTCCATGTCCTCAAAACATTTTCAAGCATTGGAAAAGATGGTTGAACTGGAAGTGAGGACTCTGCTTCATTGACTATACTGCTAAAGTCTGCACTCTGGACTTCTAGACTTCTCACTCTATCTGGCTGAGGTTACTCTTTTATAGTTGATAACTCTACTGACACAGGGCCAATCAGAATGGCAAATGCACATACATCATCTTGTTAACTAATCCTCCCATACTATATTCCACTCTACTCCAGGTGTTTTGCCCTGACCTCTGGATTCCTACAGTAAGGATGGCACTAACCCACCATTTCTCCTACTGTTTCCTTTGGGCTCATAAACAACATCATATTTGAAGCTGCAGCAGATCTTCACCCCTCTAGTACAATGCCTGATAAACAAAGGTTGATCCATACACATTTACTGGAACATGAGTAAGTGGAAATCACACTGGCCAAAGAATTGGAAAATTATGCATCAGCCCCCATCTGGCAGGTTCAATAGGGCAAACAAACAACTCTGGCAGTATTTCTGGACTTTAGGCTTTTTATTCTGGAAGAAAAATCTATTTATTGGCTACTAATAGAAGGTATTGTGAAAGTCCTTTCAAAAATTATGAAACATTACAAAAAGTAGTATTTTAGTTGCCATTATTAAAAAAAAAAACCATAGAAAACCAAATTAGGTTGATACATAAAATAACAGTAACATGGAAAACATTACTACCTATACAACTTCACTGTGAGGTAGAATATTCAGAAAGAGTACTGAAAGATACTAGAAACATAATCACCATTTAATTTTCAATGTTAGGACTGGACCAGAAGATAGCAGTTCAGGAAGCAGAAATAACTATCTGCTGCTTATTGTGTCATAACGTAATATTTACTCTGTAATTACCTGGTCAATATTTACTTGGTGATTACATAGCTTCTCACATGGTTGCTTGAATCCAATAAAATAAAGGAAAAGCAGTTATCTTGATTTTCCTAGGAGATAGACTAGTCAAAGATGAACTTTATTGGAAAAGCGAAGAAGTGAAAGTGAAGTCGCTCAGTCGTGTCCAACTCTTTGCGAACCCAGGGACTGTAGCCCACCAGGCTCCTCCATCCATGGAATTTTCTAGGCAAGAATACTGGAATGGATTGCTATTTCCTTTACCAGGGGATCTTCCCGACCCAGGGATTGAACCTGAGTCTCCCACATTGCAGGTAGAAGCTTTACCGTCTGAGCCACCAGGGAATCCCCAAAACTTTTTTGGAAGGTCTTCCTTATTGGCTTATATTGCCCTGAAAATTGCTAATATTTTAAAGCCATAAGGAGCTCTTGTGGCATGAGTTTGCATTTGTGAACTTCAAATTTCAAAATAAATCCCCAGCAGAAAAAGATGACCCCTTTGTCTGAAGTCCCATCCTACCTGTCTGCATTCCCAAATCGCAGGACAGTATTTTTCAAGACAAATATTATTGCTTGCATTTTTAAACTTGTCACTTAACGTGATTAAAGATAAAGACCAAAGTATTTGAAGCTGCTCCCAAATCCCAAATCCCAAAATTCTGAAAAGACTACTAATATGGATTTTTGGTTCTTTAAAATTGTCTTACAGATTGCAGGTAAAGATGCTCTAAACTCTTTCGTGTTTTTATTTTTCAGCTTTGCATTGTAAAATCTCTCTTGTGAATTCACTGGAGGTTTACTGAGGTATGCTGGAACCATCATTTACTTTGAGAATATGAAAGGGTCTACCTAGTGAGAAAAGTGAGTTACATTTCAGAACAGCACCTCAGGATTCAATCTATCTTCAATCTGAAATGTGACACCATTCCCAACTATGGTATATTTATTGTTTTGCAGGTATAGTGAAATTTCCTTGTCTTGTATTTAGGAAGCCATCTGCTCCCTGTAGGGCACTTTAAGAATTCTAGAACTAAGATATCTAAATTTGGATAAACAAAACTGAAAGAAATCTATTTGAGAGAGATTTCAGACAAGAAGGAAAAATAATACTATAAAGCTTCAAAGCACATCAAAAACCCAGCTTCTCTGTTCAGTAGACTTGAGTATGAAGAGGGCAAAAAAGATCTAACTGAATTTAATTTGGAATCCTTTTGCAAATTGCTATACTTAATGGATCTATACATTTCATGATCACCCTAATTGTTTCTATTTCTAAGATGGACAGAGTGAAACAATTAAATATTGTTTGAAAAAATACAACCTAATTGCATGTATGATACCACTGTCATTGTTGAAATAAGAGCAAATAATGCATACACCACTCATAGCTACTAATAGCATTTCCTTCATATTTAAAAACAGCATAAGCATGGTATTGGTTTCAGAGATATTTACGTGTTTCAACAACACATAGTGAAAATACGACCTTGAAAGGTTTAAAAAGTTGTTCCTAAACCAATTCCTTATCACAATAAGCAGAGAAGAATTAAAGATATATGGCAGCAATGTATAATCAGAATCTCTCCAGTCCTTTATCACTTATACTCTAAATATTTCCAAAAAGGAAATAAGGTCAAGTAAGAAAAGCTGTAGAGATATGTGTGTGCGTGTGTGTGTGTGCGTATGTGTGTGTGTATACAGATGCATATGGAAGGGGGAGGGAACAGAGTGTTGGAAGAGGGTATAAGCTGTGCCTATGAACTCAGCCTAAGAAAGAAATTATATTTTTTGCAGAAAGGTAAAAAAGGAAGCATAATGATTTCCAGAGTTTTTATTTTATTAATAGATTTTGTAACATACAAGTGTGTTATCAGAGGAATCAATAAGATAATGTGTCAAGCACCTAGCACAGACTCTGGCACACAGAACACTCAGTATTTATTCATTCACTAACTCATTCACAAGAGACCAAGTACCATCCTGCTAAATGGGAGTCTGAAATCTGAATAAATTTCTCACATAGAATTTTTAAGGGAATAAAAAAGAAAATGTAATGGTTAGACCTCAAATGCAGTTTTACAAAGATCCATAAGCTTCTGGGTGTTTTTCAAGCCCATCTTTGATAAAAAGTCACAGACTTAATGTTAAAATTTGGATTCTGTGAAGGCATTTCTACACAGAAGTAAAGTATTACAGGATATACATGAAGGTTTCTAAAGCCTGGACTTGACCCAGTACTAGAACTGAGAGAGTCTATTCTGGAGGAATAGAAGTTTACGGTGAAGCCACTGAAAACAGTTCTCAAGATTGATATCCATGGCCTTTTTCTGAAGTTCAGGTACTTTAGATTGTTGATTAAAGTATCAACTTGCTTTTGGTAACAAAAACGGACATGTGATTTGAAGCCCCCCTTACCAGAGTTATCTTTACTTCCTAGTTATAAGGAAACTGAAACCTGAAATTCTACTGTTAGAGACTTATTGCACTGAAATAGAAATGTTCTTCAAGCATCCTTTGTGATGCTTCTATTATCATGCTCCTTACACATGGTTTATTTGTCTTTCTTTAATAGATGTGAGCATGTTTTGCTTCCTTTTCTATAATCCCACAAGTCAGCACAGGGCCAACCATATAAAAAAAGGACTCAAATGCTTACATAGCAAATGGATAAATGTGCAGTTTCCAAAGGTGCAACTCTTTAGCGAATGGTAAAAACCTACCCATAGATAATATGAATATTATTTAGACTGACACATTCTTGTGTTTGTGGATAAACATGAACATACCTGCCAGCAGCACCTCACTGCCTTCAGGAAGGAGCATTAGATATGTTCAGACACTCAAACAAATTTGTCATTAAAGCTGTAGAGTCTGACAATACAAAGCATGAAAAATATTACCTTTTCCTGGAGAAGCTGAGGGCAGGTATTATCAATCAACTACTTCTACTATAAAACAATCATCCCACACCTCACCATGCACTTTCACAGGCCCCAGGAAGTTTAGCTACCAAATGCACCCCTGACCACAAAATCAATTCACTTGTGAAATGAAATAGTTTGCTCAGATGGCCTTCATCTTAGACAAGGTTAAGAAATAGAGGGCCAAAGAGTCTAAAACATATCATCCATCTCCTTGTTTAGTGAAAATCAAGACATCTAATTATAAGCGATGTTTTTTTACCTTATATCATAAAACAACTTAAATCATCAATCAGTGAAATTCAACAAAAAAATAAACTTTGAGTGCCCACTAAATGCCATAGAAATGAAACAACTAAGAGTTCCATTTTAAATGCCCTAATAACACAAAAGAGTTATTTTCCACTGTTGTGAGTAACAATTCAGGAAAACCAAAGCTTGAGAACTTCTGGTCTTATAAAGAAAGCAAGACAAATAGATAAGAAAGAATTAAATGAGGTAAAAATATAGTAAGTGTCACAAGAGAACTGTCAACCAAATATTGTATCAATAATATCTCTTTAGGATACTTCTTGATATTTTAAAGACATTTAAGAAAAGAATTAAGAATTAATATTTTCATTACAAATAAAATACACATGTAGATGGTAAAGGCTTAAAATATAGCCCTGGTGGCCCCACCCCCTGAGTCTCACACCACAGAGCAGCAACTTCCAATTCTTCGGGCTACATTATAATATGGACCTCCCTGTTTTTAAATAATAATGTCAAACTGTGTTCTGGTTTACTAATTTACTAATATCTTCATCCTACCTTCATGCATAATTGATGGTTTGCTTCCACACAGAACTCAAGGTTGGAAATTATTTTCACCTGGAATTTTGGGGTCATTTCCCCCATTGTTGTCTAGCTCCCAGTGAGTAGTTAAGATGCCAAATACCCCTCTAATCTGAAACACTCCTTTTCACTGCAAAACTCTATGTGACACTTGTTTAAAACCACCATTTATATTTCTTCACCCTCTCTCCTAAACTCATTTCAGTTGGGCTTCCTTTGTCATCACTCCACTAAACCAGGTCTCACAATGATCAGAAAGGCCTTTCTCCAGCCATTTGCATTAACGAATTCTCTGTCCTCAACTTGGTTGAAATCTCAGTGGAATTTGACATGGCTGAATGCCCTTGCCTCCTTAGAACACTTTCTTCCCTGAGCTTCTGTAGAAAAAAGTTATCCTTACCAAGCCCTTTCTCTTACTTCTAATTACTGAATTACAGTGGGGTTTGCTCCTCAGCCTCCTTTTCTGTAGTCTTTCTCAGATGGTCAGTTCCACAGCTGAAAAGAGCTCCCATATGTTGATGTTTCTGACTTCATCTTGAGCTTCAACTGCCTGCTCAGCACCTTCACTGACAAGTCTAAAGAGCATCTCAAATTTAACATGTCTAAAGCAGAACTCTTGATTCTCTGCCCCACATCTGCTCCTTCTGCCAGGCTTCACTATCTCAGTGAATGGCAACTCCATCTGAAACCAAAATTGATGCCCAAACCTAGGCATCAATTCAGACTCTACTCCTTCCCTTGCACTCCCCATCTAGTAAATTAGGAAGTCCTGATTGGACTAGTCACAAACGATATCTTAAATCTCAAGTCAAAGCTACCATCCCTCAACTGACTATTCCCACAGCCCCCTCTATTTCTTGGGCTCTCACACACTCTAGCTTCAGAGTTGATTGATGGCAAGCGCTGGCAGGGACTGAAGGGCAGCCCCCTCGAGGGCTTCAGCTTCCAGCAGGGAATACTCTGAATCTTCACATTGTCCTTCTGGGCCTTGAGGTAGTAACAGTTTCTTACTGTTGCTAATCTCTGGGTTTCCTTGACATCCTATTTGACTTCCCAGCTCTTCCAGCAACTATCCAACAATCATCCCATGTTAAATTCCCTATATTTGAAAGTCCTAGACTTCTTTCCCTTTCCCAACTGTATTTCAACTAAAACCAATTCTATTTACTTATTACTAGCTTTGCCACATTGAAATCTAAATGAACTCATGTAACCTACATGAAAACAGGATCTGAGTGCCCAGAACACAGCCTAGCCTATTTTGCATACTCAATAAATATATTTTAAATGAAGAAAGTATTCAAGCATTTATGCACAGCAACAAGTTCTTTGGATTATATACAGTTAAAATATAATAACTATGATAAAACTTGGAATTTTACTAGGCTCATCAGAAATGTTTAGTTTTATAGAGCAACCAGAGCAACTAAAGTCATCAAAACCAAAATTTAAAAAAATAAAATTAAAAGTAAATAAAAATAGGCAAAGGGCTGAAATGACCTGAATATAAAGAAATTACTTTCTGAAGGTCATTTCATTCCATTAATTTGGGTACCAACTTCAAGTTATTTTTTAAAAGTTTATTTTATCTATAAAATACATGCTTTCATTAAATGCATCATTACTTTCATGACCCTTGTAATCAATCTTTTTCCCCTTCTAAACATGAGAAACAAATAAGACAGACACAAACACTTATATTGATGAGCTTTAAAAAATACGTGGGAGATGGCTTAAGGGAAAAGGAATTAAAGATAGCTTTAGGATAAAATCTACATTCAGGGCAGAACTTAAATGACTAAGGATTCTGAGAGCATTTCACAGCTCAGAAAATACTCAATCCAAAGTAAAATGGACCCTGAGCAGAGCTTGTATAAAAAAAGAACAGATGAGTAATTAAGGCCTACTTTAAGACACTAAACTCTTTTCAAAAAGAAAATTGTGATCAGGGAGCTTTTCTTTCTCTTTAAGTATAGGGATTTTTTTAAAGTGGTAAAACAGAGATTGCAATTTGAAGGCCAGCTCACTGCACCTGCCTCACAGGCTGGTTTTGTTTGTCAACACAAAGAGTTTTTTTATTTCACTTTGTTCGGTTTTCAAATTTGAATTTGACACCAACATTAATAAATGATTCAATTTCACATAAACATCTGGAATTCTGATTTCTCTACAAAATTAACCCAGTGCCATGATGGGCTTACCTGAGCAGCAGATGATCCTTAGCCGGAGCAGGCTCTCTGGACAGCCCATCACTTCCCCCTGGGCCTGATATTCACCCACCTTAACTAATTTAAGTTCCCTGCTTGGTCCACTAATGGTTGGTATTCACACATGCTGCAAGAAAAGATCTCATTTCACTTTCTGCTAATTCAAAATCTCTTACATTTTCAAATCAGGATTACTTCCATTTTTACTTTACACAAAGGCAGTTCGTAAGATGGAATCCTAGGGTCAGAGACTTAATGGTTGGTGTTTGCAAAGTCAGACTGAGGAGTCAGGTAAATAAAGGACCTTTAATCGTCACTCTGGTATTTAACTTATATGCGGAGTACATCATGTGAAATGCCGGGCTGGATGAAGCACAAGCTGGAATCAAGATTGCCTGAAAAAATATCAATAACCTCAGATATGCAGATGACACCACCCTTCTGGCAGAAAGCAAAAAGGAACTGAAGAGCCTTTTGATGAGGGTGAAAGAGGAGAGTGAAAAAGTTGGCTTAAAACTCAACATTCAAAAAACTAAGATCGTGGCATCCATTCCAATCACTTCATGGCAAATAGAGGGGAAAACAATGGAAACAGTGAGAGTTTATTTTCTTGGGCTCCAAAATCATTGCAGATGGTGAATGCAGCCATGAAATTAAAAGATGCTTACTCCTTGGAAGAAAAGCTATGACCAACCTAGACAGCATATTAAAAAGCAGAGACATCACTTTGCCAACAAAGGTCCATCTAGTCAAAGCAATGGTTTTTCCAGTAGTCAAGTATGGATGTGAGAGTTGGACCATAATGGAAGCTGTGTGCCAAAGAATGGATGCTTTTGAACTGCGGTGTTGGAGAAGACTCTTGAGAGTCCCTTGGACTGCAAGGACATCAAACCAGTCAATTATAAAGGAAATCAGTCCTGAATAGTCATTGGAAGGACTGATGCTGAAGCTGAAGCTCCAATACTTTGGCCATCTGATGTGAAGAACTGACTCATTGCAAAAGATCCTGATACTGGAAAAGATTGAAGGTGGGAGGAGAAGGGGACAACAGAGGGTGAGATTGTTGGATGGCATTACCAACTTGATGGCCATGAGTTTGAGTAAACTCCAGGAGTTGGTGATGGACAGAGAAGCCTGGCATGATGCAGTCCATGCGGTCGCAAAGAGTCAGACATGACTGAGTGACTGAACTGACTGAACTTCCCCCAAACATGAGGCCTCTTCTGGCTACTTTGGCATGTGTGTAGGGGACCATGGCTGCAGCTGTATGCCTCGGGAAGCAGTGAAACCCTTACTCTATACCACCAAGATATATTCCCTGGATTCTTGGGGTCTTAACTTTCTGTTTACTGTAAGGAAGCACCTCAGTCTCGGCAGGGCTACTCAATTAGCTTCCAGACAAAGATTGTTTTATCAGTGGTATGGATTTTATCCAATTTTCAAAGCAAATATTGAAGATATTAAATACTTCTAACTCTTTATCACACACCAACTGCCTTCAAGAAAAGATCATGTGACTTTTCTCAGATTCAGAAATTTCCTTTTCTGCTGGGAAATATTCACTGATTTCACTATTCATTAGGACAAATCCTTGACATTTGAAACAAACCTTAAAAGCTGAAAACCAATTCTCATAACAGCCCCATTTATTTTTGCATTAATTGGTAGGTAGTTGACTTTAAAAATTGGCTTTAAAACTACATAGAAATTGAAATTTTTAATGGCTTAATGACATTAAAGCATATAATTTACATCCTCACAAAAGCTTTTGTCTCTTGTGGTCCCATTTTTATCTCCCTTGATTCTACAGTTTTATAATGATAAGCATTATAAACATGCCCAGACAGTTAAAGAGATACTTCCTAAATCCATATTTGGGGATAGGAAGGAAAAGGAGCTGCCAATTAAAAATGCAATAGAGCCCATTATTGTTAATTTATGGCTGTGAAACACACAACTTTTTCTCATTTTGGTTATTCAATTTGGGTAACTACCCAGTTGCTATGTGAAATAACTTGATTTTCCCCATTGATGTGCAATTCTTCTAATGCCATCATTTGGCATCCTGACTGATGATTGGATAAATTCACTAGACTTTTACCATGAATCATTTAAATTACTCTTTTGCATAAAGGTTTAAATTGGCTTTGGAGCAGCCATTAGAGAATCTTTTAAACACACTGTTTTGTTTTACTTTTCATGACACTATCTTGTTTTCTGCACTGGATTTTTCCCCCCTCTCTCAAGGTCATTACTATTAATTGTCCTCCCCTTTCACATTACAAGAGTACAACAAAACATACCTTCCAAACTCAAAGGCCAAGGTTAGGGAACAGGTACAATGTAGAAACAGAACTCTCCCATCTATTAATACTTTCCCTACAAACCTGATATGTCCACCCCTATGAAGCCACTTCCCTCCAAGACCTGAACTGTCCCATCTCCTAGGTTTTGGCTCAACAGGCAGGATCAAAAATCAATTGGACTTTATAAAATTGTAGCTTCAACAACACCCAAAGACTACAAATCCACCAAAGGAAAACCTGACAATCTATGTCTAATTTTCCACAAGGAGCCTGGGTCACAGTGTTGGACCAGAAGGAGTAGAAGTCAATGTCCATTGTCAGGAAGATCTAGAAAAACACAGGACCAGCTTCTATATATATAGCTAGAGCAGAGATCTCTCTCCTCTGTCAGAAAGTCAACAGTAAGTCACTTCTTTTGGATAAACACCAAAAGCACATGCCTAATCTCCAGAAGACTGCTATAAAACTATTATATATTACCTGGAAGAATAAGAAGAATGGCATCCTGTTACCTGCGTATGAATGCACTGGATGTGAAAGAGCTGTGCTGCCCAATACTGTGAACAGTAGGTACATGTGACTGGTCCAAACTGAGCTGCACTCTAAGTGTGTAAAAAACACACCAGAGTTCAAAGACTTAGTATGAAAAAAAAAAAAAGCGTGAAAAATGCTTCTCATTAATAATATGTATTTGATTATATATAGAAATGATACTTTGAATATGTGTTTGATAAAAATACATTGTTAAAATTCCTTTTCCTTTATATTTCTTTTTACTCCTTTAATGTGAATTTTTAACACAAAAACTTTAATTACATAATGCAGCACATTTCTATTAGATGGTGCTATAATAAAATATGAGTGAACTTTTGCCTTATTGTGCTGGTTGATTTTATGTGTCAACTTGACTGGGCTAAGGGAGGCCCAGAGGACTGGTAAAGCATAGTTTTACTGGATGTGTCTATGAGGGTGTTTCTGGAAGAGATTAGCATTTAATGCAGTAGACTAAGTAAAGGAGACTTGCCTTTACCAAGGTAGGTGAGTGTCATCCTATCCACTGGGGGCCCAAATAGAGCAAAAAAGGTGAAGTAAGCATGAATTTCTTCTTCTTGAGCTGGAACATCCATCTTTTCCTGCCCTTTTACATCAGAGCTCCTGGTTTTCAAGCTTTCAGCTTTTAACTGCATCACACCACTGGCTTTCCTGGTTCATCAGCTTGCAGACGGCAGACTGTGGGATGTCTCAGCTTCCATAACCTCATGAGCCAGTTCTTATAGTACATTTCCTTTATATCTATCATGTTGATTCTATTTCTCTGGAGAACTCTGAATAATACTTATACTGTGTGGAATCTGGGCTCCCCTGGTGGCTCAGACAATAATCTGCCTGCAATGCAGGAGACCCAGGTTCGATCCCTGGGTTGGGAAAATCCCCTGGAGAAGGAAATGGCAACCTATTCCAATATTCTTGACTGGAGAAATCCATGGAAAAAGGAGACAAGCGGGCTACAGTCCATGGGGTCGCAAGGAGTCGGACATGACTGAGCAACTAACATAGACACACACATGTGAAATCTGAACCTGAGGGGGAAAAGTACATAAGAGGGGAGCAGTGAAGAGAGGAGCTTGACATGTCATCCTGGGAGCAAGAAAAGGTGGTGTCCAGGGGCCAAGGAGCCTAGAGGTGCCCCCCAGTGGTAGAGGCCTCTGTGCAAGCAGAGCACAGAGGTAAGGGAAGGAGGATTTCAGAAACCAAACAATCATTTTCCTGGCTTCACCATTTTGCCTAAGACTGGGCCTTAGGACATGGAGTGGGCACCAGCTTGATATTCCAATGTGGTAAAATTACAATCTATATGGTCATTAAAAGCTCTACTGTAATGGCTTTATTTCTGCTTAAATGGAGTTAAATCCCTACTGTTTCTATAATTTTTATATGACTTAGCTTAGGCCATAATAGTTTCAGTCAGGATGAACGGTGAACACAAACTACTCTAAAATTTCAATGGTTTCAAATAGCAAAAGTCTATTTCTTTTTCACGTCCACCTGTCCATCATGGCAACGTGCCTCCCTGCTCCATCATGCCTTTATTCCCTCTTCCTGGGACTTTGCCAACCAAGCATCATGGCAAGGGGAGGAGAGACATGGGGGACCACAGGCTGGATCTTAAACCTTCTGCTCAAAAGTGCCACACAGCACCTCTACTAACATTTCATTGGTCAAAGTAAATCGAATGACCCTAGCTGAGTTCACTAGGGCAGGAATGTATAACATAATTCTCCTGTAGAAAGAGTTCTGATGAATAGAAATGGAGTTACTTAGCCAACAGTAATGCCACAGTACCCAAGTGGTGGGGTCTCGTGGAAAGATTGCTGTCCCAAAATGCTTGAATATGCCCCTGCATGGTAGATATTGTGTTGCCTTCCTAGCATGGTGCATTATCTAAGAAGTGCATCCTCCCTGACATTCATAGCCTCCACTTCCCTTTCAGTTGACTGGACCAGGGATGAGCTCAGAATTCTTGAATTCCAGTGCAGGGTTCAGGCAGAACTGAACTCCATTTTTGTCCATATGCATCACAGAGGAAAAGCTGGCAGATAAAGCAGATGTAGAAAGAGATGCAGACCTGAGACTAGGAGAGACACATAGGAACAAATGATGTGTGGCTACCCTGGTTCCTGAGGGTATCCACTCACCAGCTTTAGCGGCAGAGACATAATGCCTCTCTATGCTTCATGACTGATAGATGCCCCCTTACCATACTTTCTCTGGCCTCTTTATTTGAGTTACTCTCTCTTTGGGCAGGTTACAGCAATATAGCCTGGTGGTTCCATCTAGACTTTAGAGGCAAACTGACTGAGTTAAAAGCATGACTCTGCACAATTACGTGCAACTTTGGGTAAAATGCTTTTTCTTGAGCCTCCTCTATAAAGTAGAGATAAAATTCATATGTAATCTGAGTGTCATCAGGATTGAATGACTCAGTATATATCAAAGCAGTGATATAAAAATGTCAGCCCTTATTACCGTGTTATTATTACAGCCAAAAACTTGGAAGTCCTTTTTCTGAGATGTAGTTTTGTGATTCCCAGCAGCTATTGCACACAATATCTCTTTTAAGAAAGTTAATGTTGATAGAATTATCTGAGACCTACACATGATTAGGTTATGAGGTGTCCCCATTTCTCCTAATTGACTATCTTTGCTACTGATGCTGCTGCTAAGTCGCTTCAGTTGTGTCCAACTCTGTGCAACCCCATAGATGGAAGCCCATCAGGCTCCACTGTCCCTGGGATTCTCCAGGCAAGAATACTGGAGTGGGTTGCCATTTCCTTCTCCAATGCATGAAAGTGAAAAGTGAAAGTGAAGTCGCTCAGTCATGTCCGACTTCTAGTGACCCCATGGACTGTAGCCTACCAGGCTCCTCCGTCCACAGGATTTTCCAATTGACTATCTTTACATGATCCAAATATACCAAACACTTAATCACCCCAAATGTTCTTAGCAATGATACTTTTGGACAAAGAAAGAAGGCAAATAACATACCAACAAAACTTGCCCAAAGTGTCCACAGGTTCAGCTGGCAACTAAATAAGGATTTAGATAAGCAATCCAAACACACAGAAGCATCCTTATTTATCAGCATTCTAAATTAGCACTCTTGAGATCTGTCAATCATACATTAGAATTCTTTGTTTTTTTCTGGCTTTTAGTACATCCTCCAGGTTAAATTTATTCCAGGCATCCGTATGCTTAAAACATATGGAAAAGAGGGAAAAAAGAACATTTTTCCAAGAGATTCTTTTCTATTTTATTTCTAAAAGAAATATTTTCTTGTTATAAGATATTTTTCAATGTTTCCCCCTCTTGACTGAAATTTAAGAATTATGAAATTTGTTTGAAAGTGAAAGTGAAGTCGATCAGTCATGTCTGACTCTTTGTGACTCCATGGACTGTAGCCCACCAGGCTTCTCCATCCATGGGGTTTTCCAGGCAAGAATACTGTAGTGGGTTGCCATTTCGTTCTCCAGGGGATCTTCCCCACCAGGAATCGAACCAGGTCTCCCACATTGAAGGCAGACGCTTTACCCTCTGAGCCACCAGGGAAATTTGTTTAACCTACTGATATTGGTGGTGGAAAAGGTTGATTTTTACTATTGATTATGAGGAATAAAAACCTAATAATCCAATCTTGTATATATAAACTTAAAATATTAAGTCTCTGTCCTTGAAAAATCTGGATTCTAAGTGAACAAAATAGGATAAGTCAAGAAATATTTGGGATTTTTTTTAATGTGGACCACTTTTAAAGTTTTTATTGAATCTGTTACAATACTGCTTCTGTTTTATGTTCTTTGGTTTTCTTGGCCACAACATGTGGGATCTTAGCTCCCCAACCAGAGATTGAACCCACACATCCTACATTGGAAGATGAAGTCTTAACCACTGGACCTCCAGAGAAGTCCTGACATGTTGCTTTAAATATGAATAACTAACCATCAGTAATGCTATACACTTTCCCCTAAGACCTTTAACCCTTCAATTTGCCTTTCTCCACCTCCCAAATAATGCCTTCAGAAATTCTTCTCCTCTTTCCTCATTTCCTTTTCCAAAGTCTCGGAGATCTCTTACTGGCCCAAACCTGTATGTGTTATAGAAATGAAATCTGCTAAACTTTCTCCAAGGAGAAGATCTAGGCCCTGTATCCAAGAGAAACATTTTGGAAAAGATGTGTCAAGTAGTTATGTGGATACAAGAAGACCCTTCTGGATACCTGCCCATCTCTCCAAACCTGTAATCATCCACTCTGTCCCCAGCTGATGCCAACTCTATAAACAAAAATATTCTGATAGGCAGTCAGAGGTCCACGGGGTCATATTCATAAGGGTGTTTGATTACGAACAAAATCACACTGTTAGAAGATGGCATGATCATTTACAAATTAGGATTGAATACTGTTTTAAAATCAAAGACATAAACAACATAATCACAAGAGTTGCTATATATAATTATCTCAAGAAACATTGGAATTTAAGCTTGTTTAAAGGAAGTGAGAATTCTATCACTACTGAAAAATTTATCTAGACAAGATATAAAGCACCTGATTTCTGCTTTCACCTAAATCCCAAGAAGCACATACTATGTCCATGATGGGAGAATTTTTTTGCCCTCAGGTAAATTGGGACTTAAATTTGAGCATTATTGCTGCCAAACTGTTTCCTTCAAATGCATCCATTTATTTACTTGCTCAAAAATTTATTTCTTCAACGTTCAAATGTCTTGAAATAAAATGAAGAAATGAAGGTAGAATTTGAAGAGCTTTCACAAGTTTAAAGTTTAAACTAAAAAAATACATTTATACAAAAACAGTCCACTGAATTTTTATATAGCTTAACCAGTGCATATTACAGGTTACCTGTGGAGAGAACAACTCCCAAATAATGGACATTCTTTTTACAGATGGAACCAAATAGTCTCAAATCCTACAAGGGGCCAAATATCCTGGTAATATATGGTTAAAATATGTAATCCAGATGCCTCTGAATATAAGCCCATGTTACTGGTGTCATTAAGACCTGACAAAATACGGCCCACTGGAGAAGGGAATGGCAAACCACTTCAGTATTCTTGCCTTGAGAACCACATGAACAGAATGAAAAAGCAAAAAGATAGGACGATGAAAGATGAACACCCCAGGTCGGCAGGTGCCCAAAATACTACTGGAGATCAATGGAGAAATAACTCCAGAAAGATTGAAGAGATGGAGCCAAAGCAAAAACAACACCCAGTTGTGGATGTGACTGGTGATAGAAGCAAGGTCTGATGCTGTAAAGAGCAATATTGCATAGGAACCTGGAATCTTAGGTCCATGAATCAGGGCAAATTGGAAGTGGTCAAGTGGGCCTTAGAAAGCATCACTATTAACAAAGCTAGTGGAGGTGATGGAATTCCAATTGAGCTCTTTCAAACCCTAAAAGATGATGCTGTGAAAGTGCTGCACTCAATATGCCAGCATCTTGGAAAACTCTGCAGTGGCCACAGGCCTGGAAAAGGTCAGTTTTCATTCCAATCCCAAAGAAAGGCAATGTCAAAGAACACTCAAACTACTGCACAATTGCACTCATCTCACACACTAGCAAAGTAATGCTCAAAATTCTCCAAGCCAGGTTTAAACAGTATGTGAACCGTGAACTTCCAGATGTTCAAGCTGGATTTAGAAAAAGCAGAGGAATCAGAGATCAAATTGCCAACATCTGTTGGATCACTGAAAAAGCAAGAGAGTTCCAGATAAAAACATCTATTTCTGCTTTACTGACTATTCCAAAGCTTTTGACTTTGTGGATCACAACAAACTGTGGAAAATATTTCAAGTGATGGGAATACCAGACCACCTGGCCTGCCTCTTCAGAAATCTGTATGCAGGCCAGGAAGCAACAGTTAGAACTGGACATGGAACAACAGACTGGTTCCAAATAGGTAAAGAAGTACGTCAAGACTATATATTTTCACCCTGCTTATTTAACTTATATGCAGAGCACATCATGAGAATGCTGGGCTGGATGAAGCACAAGCTGGAATCAAGATTGCCCAGAAAAATATCAATAACCTCAGATACGCAGATGACATCACCTTTCTGGTAGAAAGCAAAGAAGAACTGAAGATCCTCTTGATGAGGGTGAAAGAGGAGAGTGAAAAACCTGGCTTAAAACTCAACATTCAAAAAACTAAGATCATAGCATCCATTTCCATCACTTCGTGGCAAATAGAGGGGGAAACAGTGGAAACAGTGTCAGACTTTATATTTTGGGGCTCCAAAATAACTGCAGTTAGTGACTGCAGCCATGAAATTAAAAGCCACTTACTCCTTGAAAGGAAAGTTATGACCAACCTAGGCAGCATATTAAAAACCAGAGACTTTACTTTGCCAACAAAGGTCCATCTAGTCAAAGCTATGGTTTTTCCAGTAGTTAGGTACGGATGTGATAGTGGGACTATAAGGAAAGCTGAGCACGGAAGAATTGATGCTTTTGAACTGTGGTGTTGGTGAAGACTCTTGAGAGTCCCTTGGACAGCAAGGAGATCCAACCTGTTCAACCTGAGGAAAATCAGTCCTGGATATTCATTGGAAGGACTGATGCTGAAGCTGAAACTCCAATATTTTGGCACCTGATGCTAAGAATTGACTCATTTGAAAAGACTCTGATGCTCTGAAAGATTAAAGGAGAGAGGAGAAGGGGACGACAGAGGATAAGATGGTTGGATGGCATCACCGATTCAATGGACATGAGTTTGAGTAAACACCAGGAGTTGGTGATGGACAGGGAGGCCTGGCATGCTGCAGTCCATCGGGTTGCAAAGAGTCAGACACGACTGAGTGACTGTACTGAACTGAAGACCTGAATGATCCTAGAGTGGATTTCATAATTCTTTCCCTTACCAAAAACATCTTAAATATAAGGAAATCAATCAAGGATGATACTCTAAGCAAAAACTTTGGTTGCTACATAATCAACAAAAAAGAACAGTGAGTCCAAAAGAACAAATATAGAAGAAGCAACAATATAGCCTGGTAAGTCAATGGATATGCTGAATTATATTATTTAGAAATTCATCACATTCTAACTTGATTTCCAAGAATAGCAGGAGAACTAGTACTGGTCTAGTTGAAAAGGCAAATGAAACCCTAACACAATCTCAGATCATTAAGGCTCACTGAAGACCTCTCTCTAATACACACACACACACACACACACACACACACACACACACACACACACACACACACACACACATTCAAGTTCCACAGAGGAAACAGATGAACGTACACATACATAATATGTCTCTCAGAAAACATACCATGTTCTCTCCTTTCTTTTTTCACTGTATTGTTGTGTCTTGGTGTCTTGTTGCACACCCTTAATAATATCACTTGCTTAGTTCTTAAGAAACCTTTCATAGATTTTGTAAACGAAGGTTATATAACAGAAAGACTGTGATAATAACTCTTGAGTCTGAAAAGGGCAGAATTCTAGGCTGTTTTCCCACAGGATTGCTGTTTCTTAGGCAGTGCTTCTTGGTTATTCAATTAAACTAGAAGGCAGAAAAGCACCCCATGCAGCACTTAGTCTTGCCCTCCTCCTGCATCCAAGTAAACCTGGATATGCCAAGTTTCTGAGCAATTGATTCAGAACAAATTTGTGGCAAACAAATGCTCTCCTGCTACTTAGAGTGGAAAGATCTCTCCATGCACTTTTGTCTAGACAGTCTCAACTACAGAAATATAATGTGTTTGCTAGCCCTCCAGTGATTTATTAAATGCCAAATCCATACAGCACAGGCACTAGAGCTTAAGAAATGGAAAAATAGCTTACCCAGTGGACTTGTAATGACTTATTAAGATTATGTTGGCAGCAAGACTTATACAGTATCAATAAATAATAGCAATCTATCAAATAACTTTGGTTGAAATAGTAATGTTTAGAAATATCTCATTTAAGGTGGATGAAATGCACCCACTGGGGATTAGTGACATGGAAAATATTCCCGTGCAGTGATGTAAAAGAATCTCAGGTCCCCTACAGCAATTCTGCTTGGAATGTCAGTCGCCTTTAAAAAACAAAAAGTAAAGCCAAACCTTCAACTAAAACTCGGTTTCAAAAATGAAAGACATGGACCAAAATCTGTCCAAGAGAAGACAACAGCTTTTTTACATGAAAAATACAGCACATATTCTGCATAAATGCTCTCAGATTAAAAATCAGAATATTATTATTATTCCTATTTTAGTTTTGCTTTGATAGTTCTATTAAAATAGACTCTCCTGAATTCTCCAACCAAATGTTAAATTCCGGTAGATATTTCAACAAAGGAAGATGAAAAAAATTGTTTTATGTTAAAAATTCTTATTTTATAATAAAAATATCTTTTGATAGATGTTTGCAAAATAAAATTTATCCATAGCGTCAGAGTCAAGATATTGTGTTGCCAGGTATCTACCAGTTATGCTCCACTGTACAGCAACGAGAAATTTTTTACCTGTTTCTTTGCAAAACATGATATATTTTTGAAAGGCAGCATATTATATGTGAAACTGATCATTATAAGACTTTTGGTAATAGATTAATAGATTATTCATGAAGGTATTAACTATTGTTAATCTCTAATTTATAACACAATGAAAAGCACTCTTGCTAAAAAAATAGATGTTTATTCACTTTCTTTGGGAGACATTATTCAGAGATCATCTAAAGATTCATTAATCTTTAGAAAAAAGATACATTCTTTTTGATCAAGTTGGTGCAGCTAAAGTAATTTTCTCAAAAATAATGAATGATTGATTTCCCCAATTTGTTCTTTTTCATATTTAGATATTCATTTTCCCCCAATTTGTAATTAGACATTTGACAACTATAAGATGTATATCATTCCCCTGAGGTTCTTCAGATTTTTTCTCATAGAAGAAAAAGCACCCTACTGGAGAGTGTTTTCCTACTGTCTTTTCCTGATGTGTCTCCTCCATGGCCACACTGGGAGCACACATCCAGAAGAACTATTAGTGAGTAAGGAGGAGGTGGCAGGCACAAAGTACTTTGGAAACTGTTATTTTTCATTTGCTATGAAAATAAATCACTTAAGAGGTGACTATCAATGAGCTTCATTTTCTAAGTTCGCATTAATTATTATTTCCACAAAACTTATTTAGAGCTTTTAAAATAAGAAAATTTTGTGCCTCGGGTATTTAACATATATGTGGTAATAGTTAATGTTTGTTTTATATCAAATATCTGTTTAACAAGAGCTAATATAAGGCAAAACCATTTTAGCTTTATACACTTAGATTTTAATTTTAAATTCAGTTTAAATTTAAAATGAGGGGTCATGTAGGCAAATGGTAGGCAAAAATGTAACTTGTGTTTCAAATATTTTGGACTTTTATTAGGAATGATTTCAGTACTTTTTTCTTTTTTGGCCGCACAGTGCAGCACACAGTATCTTAGTTCAATGGCCAGGGATCAAACGTGTGCCCCCTCCTGTGGAAGTAGTGGAGATTTAACCACTGAGCCACCAGGGAAGTCTCCAGTACTATGTTTATTAAGCAAAGTCTTCTGCATGGTGTTAAATAGTAAGAAAAAATACATAATTTGATCATTTTAAGCTAACAGCAGAAAAGTTGACATTCCACATGGAAATTGGTTCTGAATGTTATTCACCGGTTGACTAAGTTTGAACTTTTTTCCTAAGTTTGTTTGGAGGCTGAGATATCCACCAAGAATCCAAAATAAATGAACACAGACCTATGCTAGAGCACATGCCACTGTAAGATTTCACAATACTTAGGACAGAATCTGATTTCAAGATATCATTTAGCTACCAACAGCGACATGCTAGAAAGTACTATCACAATGCTTTCAAAATAATCAAAATAATCTTCGCAACATGTGATTCTATTCTTCCAAAAGGATAATAAGGTGTGAATGTAGAATAAACTCATTTCCTCATGTGCAAAATCTCAATCCATTTACCTTTCAAGTACACTTTCTCATGGAGACCCCATCAAATGAAGTAGTATACAAAAATAAAGACAAAGGCCCCTCAAATCAGAAAATCCCTCACAAGAAAGCAGTGGCAAGGGTTCTCAGGACAAAGGTTCCCCAATATCTCAACTATGCACCAGGTCCAGAAAACAATCTTCTGAGATTAGACTAGAAGTCTTCACGAGAAATTTCTTCAAGAAGTAAACTTGAACCATATTTGGACAATAATTGCATGGCTAGGGAAGTTTGAGGGTAAATTAGTGGTAGATACAAAGAAAATTAAACATATGTAAAACCAAGTTTCAAGCCAAGGAAACAAAAAAATCTAGGAAAGAAAATGAATGATATTTTACATACTCTCTAGCTCAGCTTTGATTAGTATTTGCACACTCCTCAGAATGTAAACACCAAAAAGCAGTCTACCAAAAATTAAGATGTATTAATAACTAAACTTAAAGCTTGGGACAGAAAGTGTTATTATGTGTGCTTATGGGGTCATGATTGCAAGATTTAGTGAATAAAAATACAGGACATCCAGTTAAATTTGAATTTCAGATAAATAGCTAAAAATGTTTATGTATGTCCCAATCCTGTATGCATAGGGGTGGAGGGATGAAAAACAGCTCTATCTTCACATTTTCTATAATGGGGAGTTAAAACTAAAAAATCAGTTAAGTAGCATTACAAGCCAAATAAGGAAATAGTAAAATATTTGAAAATGGTTGCCCCTCAAGCAAAAAATTATGAGAAAGAAAACGGCACTGTTTTGTACACCAAATATTTCTTTCAACAATTTTACTCTTTCTTTACACATAGAACTTGATTAAAATATAAACATAATTGTTTAAATAGATTTTGAAGCAAACATAATAAAATGATATGATTTGAAAAAGCAAAGTACTTACATCTTTATTAAATTATTCTTAATCATTTTTTTCTTGGGACCCATAAGAACTATTAAGGAAATTTCAACAAATATTTAAAGATTTGCTTTGTAAAGGTTTGCATATTGTTGGACTATTTGGGATTATGATGGTGAAAATTATGGAGGAGCTTGGAGTCATGTCTTTTTTATTGTGATTCAACAAATATTTAGTTAACCTATTATGTTACAATATGTTAACCTATTATATTCTTAACTACCCCCAACGCTGGCTCTTCTTCTACATTTCTGTTTCTCTTGGTGGGCCTTCCTGTTTCCAGGCTCCCGGGCGAAGTGGTTTCTGAAGTACATTTTTGATTCTTCAGCCCTACTCTCCCCTATTGTATCAGTTCAGTTCAGTCGCTCAGTCATGTCTGACTCTTTGCGACCCCATGAATCGCAGCACATCAGGCCTCCCTGTCCATCACCAACTCCTGGAGTTTACCCAAACCCATGTCCATCAAGTTAGTGATGCCTTCCAACCATCTCATCCTCTGTCGTCCCCTTCTCCTCCTGCCCCCAATCCTTCCCAGCATTAGGGTCTTTTCCAATGAGTCAACTCTTCACATGAGGTAGCCAAAGTATTGGAGTTTCAGCTTCAACATCACTCCTTCCAATGAACAACCAGGACTGATCTCCTTTAGGATGGACTGGTTGGATCTCCTTGCAGTCCAAGGGACTCTCAAGAGTCTTCTCCAACACCATAGTTCAAAAGCATCAATTCTTTGGCGCTCAGCTTTCTTCTATCCAACTCTCACATCCATACGTGACCACTGGAAAAACCATAGCCTTGACTAGACAGACCTTTGTTGGCAAAGTAATGTCTCTGCTTTTCAATATGCTATCTAGGTTGGTCATAACCTTCCTTCCAAGGAGTAAGCGTCTTTTAATTTCATGGCTGCAATCACCATCTGCAGTGATTTTGGAGCCCCCAAAAATAAAGTCTGACACTGTTTCCACTGTTTCCCCATCTATTTCCCATGAAGTGATGGGACCAGATGCCATGATCTTAGTTTTCTGAACGTTGAGCTTTAAGCCTATTTGTATAGATTAGAAATATAGAAGGAAAATCACAAATTTAGAAAGACCATCTCAAAAACCAATTATCAAAATTTCAGTCCATCAAAGCCAATTCACCACAGAGTAAGTTAGTCCTTCTCCCTGTCCTCAGAGATTTTACAGGCTTATCCCTTTTTGAGCACAGAATTGGCATAAGGTACCCATCCACATTCACAGATCTTTGAGGAGTCCTCCTTAGTCTAATGCCTGCGTGCTCAGTTGCCTCAGTTGTGTCCAGACTCTTTGCAACCCTATGGACTGTAGCCTGCCAGGTTCCTCTGTCCATGGAATTCTCCAGGCAAGAATACTGGAGTGGGCTGCCATGACCTCCTCCAGGGGATCTTCCCCACCCAGGGATCAAATCCACGTCTCCTGCACTGCAGACAGGTTCTTTCCCACTGAGCCACCTGGAAAGCCCTGTTAGTCTAGAACAGCAACCAAGGAAAAAATTAAGAAATATTTGTTGAAGTAAATAAAATTAATCAATGAATAAATGATGAATGATTAAACTACATTTTACAAGTTTAACAGTAACACTGAATAGAGTAGAGAATAGAGAATATTCACTGAATAGAGTTGGAGAAGAGGCTATTGAATTTTACCCTTCAAATTATTTGGAGGCGATGGCTGTGAAAATTAAAGGGGCACATGCAAGACAGAGAAGATAGTTCAAGGAAACACAGCAGGACTTGAGGACAGAACAGGGGAAAGGAGGGCTGAAGAATCAAAAATGTACTTCAGAAACCACTTCGCTTGGGAGCTTGGAAACAGGAAGGCCCACTAAGAGAAACATAAACGTAGAAGAGCCAGTGTTGGGGATAGTTAAGAATTCAGTTCTATGCATATTAATTTGCCTCCCTTGCCTGTGGCTCAGAGACAGTCATGCCTCGGGCAACTCACATTTTTAAAAATGTAAATGTGAAAAGCAGACAGGCAGTTCCTGCTTTTTGTCACCTCAAACATCATCGATTTGATTTCCTCAAAGTCTTGTACACGATTCTATTTGACTTTCTCAGAGAAGGAAATGGCAACCCACTCCAGTATTCTTGCCTGGAGAATCCGAGGGACAGAAGACCCTGGTGGGCTGCCGTCTATGGGGTCGTACAGAGTCGGACACGGACACGACTAAAGCGACTTAGCAGCAGCAGCAGCATTTGACTTTCTGCCTCCTCCATCACCGCGTTTACCAAGTGCGGCCATCACTTCCAGAGGATGGGAGCGATTAGCTGAGCCCCGCCCCGCCCTTGGTAAATCGGGGTGTGACTCTCCTATGCAGGAGTGCCATCTAGTGGTCAGAGAATGTCACTTCAGGCTTGGTTCACAGGAATAAACGGGAGAGGGGTGTGCAGAAGGGGGCAACATTCTGCTTTTGGTTCCAAGTTCCAGGCACGCTGTGACAAAAACTCCGCACTTCTCAGTCTACATATGACTTTATGAGAGGATTCCCAGTCACAGTGCTAAGAAATGAAGGACAATGTCTGCGTTTTAATGTATTCTTATCAAATGAGGCAGATACGATTTAATGGAGAGAGCAGTGAAATTTTGTTCTGTTTTTTCATAGTTTTTCAAATCTGATGAAGAAATGGTATTTGTAGCTATAAATATAATTTGGTTATCTTCACATCAGTAAGAAAAAGGCTTACTAACACCTAACTTGCAAACATCTCACATAGAAGTGGGTCTCTTAACTCCCTCCCTTAAAGTCACTGGTTTGTTTACTATTCTGTACAACCCTGATTCACTGTGAAAAAACATTAAGCTGTTTTGATGCTCAGAGTCATCTTTTCTTCTCAGAATGTCCAGAGACACTTTGTCAGACCTTTACAGCTATTTATATGCACATCTTATCAACCTTGCTAGGCTGTAAGCTTCTTGAGACAGAATCCATTTCTGATTTACGCATTAAAAGCTCCAAACAGTTGATTACCAAAGAGGGTTTCTAACATCAGAGAGTCAAAGCCTCCTTTCAGAATTCCTTGCAAAGAATGGACTTTCTGGCCAGAAAATATGTGATCTGCACATACATGCAAAAATTTGCTCAGACTCTGAGGGACACCAGTGACCCCTAGAAACCCATTAACATGCTGGTCCAGTTGAAAAGTCCTGATTAAATGAACTTCTGGAACACAGCCTATTCATAAGTTAGAGTACCCTATATACGCAAAGCCGGCACATGCAGAGATACAGAGTCAAAGCTTGTCAAAACTGACTCCCTCTACATTGTCAAATGTCCACCAGAAAAAAAGAAAATCTGTCCCTGCACATTGAGATCAATAAAAATGCACAGTTGAAATTCCTCAAATTTGGGGGGAATGAATGAAATGTGGAAACAGTCATCTAAGGGTCCAGATATAACCAAGACCACTCTTTTGCCAGGATCCCAACAAGGGCCTCCACCATATCCAGCCCTAGTCTTTGGGACCCTGTGATATCCTAGTTTTTTTTTGTTGTTGTTGTTGTTTTAACCTAAATGTAAAAAGAAAAGCTTTCCCTGTTTACTTAGCATTATCAGAATTTTTCCATAATTAGTACTTTCTCTCTCTCTCTCTGACACACATTCTAAGTAGGGGAGATGTCCAAAATACAAAACTAGATTTCTTGCCCTAAAGCTGCCTGTGGGTTGGTTGGATGGCAAACCTGAAATCTTTTATTTCATACCTTAACTCTCCCCCCAAGCCCTGTTCTCAGCCTAAGAGCCCTGAGGACCTTTTCTCAGCTTTGGACCCCCTCCTTCCTTCCAAGAAAAGAATCAAACCAAAAAATTCAGGAATTCTTGACTGCATACACAGGAGATCATTGAGGATTGACTGGCCCCTCCCTGGTGAGATGAGGACAGCTGACCTGGACCTTTCCAAAGTTCACATCGGCAAATAAATAGCTACAGACACTTGGCTCCCCAGTCTGCATGATGCTTCCTCCCCTACTCATGGAAACGGAAGTGTCTTCCCTCCCCACGAAGCTTTGATCTTCCACAGTGCTTTTCAATAAGGCTTTTAGAATATATATATATATATACATATATATATATATATACATATATATATATATTTTCACAGCATGGTCCAAATACCAACATTTCATCAGAAGGTGGGCAAATAGAGTTTTGAGAGTTTGCAGCAAGACAAAATGAGCTGCAAACCTTACTAAGCAGTTCTTGCATGTGGAGGAGAGGGGAGGTCCTGAGGAAATATCATATTTGGAGCTCTGTTCCTTAGTACAACTCTGAAGCATACCACAGGAGAAATAAGCCAAACTTGGGCAAGCGAACTGTAGAGGGATCTCAATTTCCACCTCTGGGAGCAGGGCCAGATCAGTGTCAGCACTGATGCTGTCAGGAAGATGGTCATCTCAAAAACAGGTAAAGCAAAGCTCGAGGGTTATTTAGGTAGCCAGGAGGAAAGCCAGTGGCCAGCTGATGAGGGCTGAACAAATCTGACATAAACAGATAAACCAGAGTGTAAACTTAGGTACTCCCAATGTGAACTCTCTGGCTGGCATGACACTGACATCCATCCATGTCAGTGCAACAATGTCCAACCCATCTTTGCAGTCACAGGCCCATGTAAGGAATTGAGCCCATCAGTGAGGTTCAGTTTAGAAAAGAATAATCAGCGAGAGGCCTCAAAGAAGATGACGTGCAAGAAATACAGATTCCTCCACCTTAACCTAACTACAGCATTGCACACTGAGTCCTTAAGACAGGGGGTCTTGCCTCAGGACTACTGACACCAATTTGAGTTGGAAAATTCTTGGTTGTGGGAGGCTGCTCAGGGCATTGTAGGATTTTAGCATCCTCCCAAGCCTCTACCCATGACATGACAATTGCAGTCCCCCTACCTTCAGTTATGACAACCAAAGGTATCTCCCAATATTGCCAAGTGTCCTTGGGGGCAAGAGTGCCAGTGATGAGAACCACTGGTTAAAGAACACTTTTCATGGCCATTGGATCAACTGAAACCACACTCTGATTTTTCATGACATCTTCCCCTGCCCCCCAACCCCCGAACTTGACTGCTTGGTCATTTCCCTGTTCTCTTAACCCTGCCTTCAGTTTGCTTTCTTCCTGATTCTTTGGCCTTGGCATTTCAAAACATCCTTTACCTCTAGCTTCACATTTATCTAGGATGAAATGCACCATAGGCAAGCTCTATACCAACACCTCCTCTGAGCCTTAAATCTTTCCTTTCCTTCCCCCAAAGCTCCAAAGCTCATTCCTCCTCCAACACTGTCTCCTGAGATCCCAGCAGCCCTGTGCCCAGAACCCCTCCCCAAGATTGGGGATCTGACAAGAACCAGTTGAAGGGATAAAGCTGTTCTCTTCTCATTTCTGGGAATCCCAGAGGCTGACAAAATAGTTCTTCCCTTTCCCAAAAGATCTGCTAGTGAGATGGGGCAACAGACAGCCCCTCCCCTCTCACCTGCATAAGATGCTAGCGCAGGACTCCCAGGAAGAGAACTCGAGCATTCCCATCCTCTCCCAAACACCCAGAGGCCCAACCCACCTCATCCTCTCTATTCAGTGGAACTTCACCAAGCTCTAAATATATAGCTTTCCTGTTTATGGGTTGACTTTGCCAATCACACCCTCAGAAACTTCTTTGGGTCACAGGGATAAAGTCCCTGCCTTCAAAAGAGTCCAACTACATGACACCTTGTTCTTTCTTAACAATTTCTGCTGGTGAAACAAATTTATTTAAAGAGACTTTCTTACGAGACACTTATTCTAATGTTTCAAGTAAACATATTCCACATTATCAAAATGTAGCCACATTGTGACTAACCAGCTGCTCAAAGACAAACTTTCTTAATCTCACTTCTTCACCTCCACTCTACTGAAAATGTTCTCTCCTCCAACTGTGCCATCAATTGTGTGATACTGAGAAAGTTAACTTCTCTCTGCTTTAGTTTCTACATCAATTGAAAAGATACTGATAATTTTTGCTTCATTTTCAGATAGATCTTTAGGTGTTAATAATACACAATATTGAAAATGCAATGAACTCCAGCAAATGCCCAATAAAATCCAAAAAATATATTTTCTATCTCTGGGTGGATAACAAACTGGACCTTCAATTCAATAATGCATTATATTTCATTCCATACAGAAAATATGAAACTGGTAGTGGACCTTTAGTAGAACAACAATCTTCTTAGCGACCAGAGATGTCAACAATGAAAAAGACTGGCATATGCATGAGGAGTTCTCCACTGGTGAAGCTATTCAAGGAGAGAGTAGATGACAAATGCCAGATATGGTATAGCCAGGATCCTGGTGTAGGGTAGCATGTGGAAGTAAGTGATCTCTGAAATCTTTTGTGAGTCTACAATTCTAATATGACTTCTCTCTGGCCACCAATGATAGTCATCATATTCTAGGATTGGCAGCTCACTTACAATGAAGGCTGTTATCCTAAATCAGAAGTTTTATTATTATGTTAAGACATCCTCTTCATCAGTGACAGTAAGAGCTCTTCTTGAAATCAAGTTTTTGCCCTACAATTAGAAGGCTAAGGAGAAAGCTAATACTAATAAAGGGACTAAGTTTCTCTACTTTCAAATCCTTTCCAAGAACAAGTGTTAGATTCTTTTGGTTCCATGACCATCACTGCTATTCTGGGGGCCAAGGAACTCACTCTCAGTGTCAGGGTTCTCCTGAGGCCCCAGGGATATTAATAAAGAGGTGTCTACAAGGTCAGCTCACATAGAGCTCAGTGAATCTTAGGGTGCTAAAGAACATCAATTCTGTTATAGAATTTTTGATTTTAAATATCCCTTTCCTTTCTCAACAAAATCTCCAGCAAATCAAAAGTCTTGATTTTCAAAAGTATTATCCAAAAATTTTCTCTTTGGCTCTCTGCAATTTCTCTTCAGGGCATGTTGTTCTACCCACAACAGAATAGGAAAAGGGTCATGTACTAAAGTTACAAAGATTAACTTTGCAAGGTATCTTGCTACACGTAACTACATTATATAAGACAGTTTTAATGGCAAAGGATTGTCATTCATAGAGCAGTTTGGCACTCTGGGGGTGGTACAGACATGTCTTTAAATAACTTTGTGAAAAGATTCAGAAAAGATAAAGAGTGAACTGATGTGCCATCCACCGTTAGTAAGAGTGACTTCACTTAATAATGTAGGTCAGGTCTGAAACCACCATAAAGGCTGAAAGTGGCTGTCTTTCAAGTATTAGAAATTATTGGTGTGTTTTTAAAAGTTTGAACTACTTTTTGAAAATAAAAATGCTACTTCCATAATTAATAAGATGTTTATTCAGTTATATATAGTCTTTCACCAGACCTTTAAGCACTAGATTTTTTTTTCAACTTCTTGTCAGAAAATACCGGTAAACTGATAAAATGCTTGTGGAATTTAGTGTTCTTTTATCTGTCCTTCCCTGGCCTTCTTCATGCAATATTTTTTTGTCTCTCAATAGTTTAATTACATGTGAAAAGACTCCCAATAACATACTTGTGTTATAGTATATTAGAATTAACTGAGGGGAAAAACCTTTCATTATGTTGCTCTATTGTTACTCATCTGTACATTCATTTGACAATACTGACTCAAGCTGCTGCCATTCTCTTAAGCTCCAAATATTTCAAATTCCAGCCACAAAATTAAATGAAAAGGATACCTTGTTTTCTAAAACTATTTAGAGATAGCAGAATTTCAACAGGTTGTATTTTCATCCATTATGAAGCTGTCTTATATAAAAGTTATACTTTCCTTTGTGAATGAACCAATTCTTGCCAATCCAGTTACCCAATCTAACATATATATTAACAAAAATGGAAATTAAATGAACATTGTTGGTCAGGTAAGTCCATCATATACGAAGCTAATCATTGTAAATGAAGACAAAATCCAACCTAGCCCATGGTTTAAGAAATTGTTCTCACTTTATCAAAGCACACACATAACAGCTAAACTAATGGAAGAGTTTAGCTAAAGATATAATACACTTCAAACATTTGTGATAAACTGAAACCTTATTTTGAATAAGATTATGAGAGGAAATAAGTCTTAAAGAAAATATCAGAGAGTTCCTTTGATACTAGAAATAGTCCATTCCTGTTCAGAAATAGTTTTGCCCTTATGACTCTGCTCCCAAGGTAGGCTTTTCTGGCATAAGTAAATTTAGCTTTATTTCTGGAACAAGTAGTCTTTCTTCATAAGTGTCACACTGAGCTGGGCTGATTTAGCTTTCTGTCTTCTTTATACCAGCCTTAGCAAGTTTCAAAATATATGGCCATTCAAAGCAAGTTGTATTGCAAGCTTTTCTCATTTGTTTTCACTTATCAAAAAAGTTAGAAGAACTAAGTGAAACCAAAGTCCTTCAGGCAGGACTAAGTCAAGGTTAGAATTCACCGGTTAACTGGGGTATTTTTTTTCTACAAAGAGCATGTGCAGATTCCTAGGCTGGAACACACAGACTGAGAAATGTTCTCCAACACTGAAAATGAATGAACCCCAAAGCTCTCTGAGCAAAGAATTAAGGAAATAAGAACCTCATAGACCCAAATTCTCCAAATCACTGCATTCCTTGAAAATTTTAAATATACTCTTTTTGTAAGGAGATTTCAATTTAAGCTGGAAATATCTACCCATAAAGAAAAGAGATTAATATTAAGGTCACCACAAGGCAAATGCTTTTATTTCATAAGTATTTTAAGTTTTTCCTTCTTGACATGATTGTTATACATGGTTACGTCTAGGTTTTATGTCTGCTTTTGTGTATCTGTGTGATGTTAAGTTCTTTTTCACAAAGGCTCTGGCTGATGTCATTCATGACATTCTGCGGTGGAGATTTATTCCCTGACCTTATGCTTTGGAAAGGACAGCCTGAAATGCTCAAGAAATTGTGGGCCTTAGTAGATTATACTATGAGTTATTTCTCTTTGCCAGAGAAGGTATTACCCACTGAAAGCAGAGGCCAAAAGAGGGTTCCTTCTGAGTGCCAATATCCTTGCAGAAGAGCCATTTCAGCAGGATACTGGTTTAGAATTCAATTTGAGGCTAAGACAGTAGTGGCAGTACAGAGATAGTGCTTTGGCAACTTTTCTCTCATTTTTGAAACCTTGTGATAGAACAGACAACACTAAGTCTAAAAAGGCATCAGCATGTGACATTAACACCCCCATGCCAAATATCACACTATACCCTGTTTGAGTTTTTAAAATATGACAAAGATAATTTTTTAAATTCCAAACTGCATTCCAACTGAATGTTTAAAATCTTTCATTTAAAATGTTTTGATATCTGTTTACATATTTATTTATATACAACATAGTCAGAGTTTAGAACCCACACTTAGCACTGTTCTATTGACTACAGCTAATAGGAATTGTATTTATATTAAATTATTTACTATATGTGGCTTTGTAATGATTTTTTAACATCAACATAAAAATGATGCCATATAGTTTTTCTGATTTACTATATGTTGCTTTGTAATGATTTTTTAACATCAACATAAAAATGATGCCATATAGTTTTTCTGATTCTGTGTCTCCTTTAGCATTTATCCAGCAACTAGTAATTAAGCCCTTACTATCAGCCACATGTTGGCAAATACTCCAGGCAATAGAGTTACTGAGCTCTGCAAAGTAAGGATAGTCAAACTCTCTGGCAAGCACAATAAATGCCTAGAGTTCAAAGGGATAATTCAAACTGTAAATTCAACCCTAAGTCAGTGTGATTTTGTATTGTTCTACTCCGACTGCTTCACTTCACACAAGCATGTGCACTTTCATGCTCTGAAGGGGATGACCACAAGGGAAAATCACCAACCACCTCTTTGTAACATGGGTCTCTCAGTACTCCTCACACTACTCTGGTGTCCTAATCCACCTCAACCAAAATGCAGCTTTAATACCCAAACCAGCTGAAAATATCCCAAATCTCTCTCTGCCCCAACTCCTCTCCTGAGCTTCAGGACAGCTGTCCTGCAGAAAGCTCACCCAACATGGTCCACAACTGCGCCAATCATGTGCCCACACACCTGCTGCCCCTCCTCCAAAGCATCCCACTGAATGGTGACACCAGCAGCGCAGGGTGATCAGAAAGGTGTCATTCTGCACACCATTTCTCTCGCTCACACACACACATACACACACACACACACACACACACACACACACACACACACACAGAGTCAGTTACCATGCCATCACTTCTGGTGAGGGAACCTTTAATTTTAAATAGAGGAGCTATTATTCTGGATTCATCAGTTAAGTGGTAGGAGTCTGGAGTCAAAGTTGTTGGGGTAAATGTGTTTCTTTAATTTTGCAATACAGTCAAATTTAAGATCCATGTCCAGTGTCCATTTTGGAAGCATTAAACTTCATGTGCTACTTAGAGTCAAGGACATATCATATTTCTTCTCTTTTGTTCTTCAGGAGGATGCCCTGTTTCACGATTGTATCTCTTGGCCTTCTAGGTGTATTAATTATGAGATGAGTGGGGATCCCTTTTGTTTCAGAATATTATGCTTTCTAATTTTTACTAGTTGAATGTAGGATTTAAATGATTGATCTAATGATGGTAGACATGCATGAAGACCCAAAAAATATCACTATAGTCAAGATGTGCAGTGAAGCCTGACTATATTTGGGAAAATATGCAACATTACGTGCTGAGAGCTCACAAGAATGAGCCCAAGAATGAATTTAGAACACAGATCCCCCCTGCTTTCTTTACAATAAAGATTTGACTACTTATTACAGATACAGGATACTCTAATAAAGAGAATGTGAAACAAACTGAGTAAGAGAAGTCACATACAGAGCAATAAAACTTAGAGGATAAATTTAAAATTAAAATAGGAGACATAGTTAAGCTTTGATTAAAATAGAATCCATTTGAGCTCAGCTAGATATAAAACCTTTCTCCTGCTCCACAGCTGATATCATAGTTGAATAAAAATATGAACCAGGCAAGGTTCTGTCTTGCCCCCTAGGGTTTCAGAGGACCTCAAAGGAAGACCCTAAAGACATTCACAGATTTTATTTCTACTCAGATGGTAAAGAATATGCCTGCAAGACAGGAGACCTGGATTCAATCCCTGGGTTCGGAAGATCCCCTGGAGAAGGCAATGGTAATCCACTCAAGTATTCTTGCCTGGAGAATTCCATGGACAGAGTTACTTGGTGGGTTACAATCTGTGCAGTCGCAAAGAGTTGGACACAACTGAGCAACTAACACTAACACTAAATCCTTATCAAAACTTTGCTTGACCATGCCTTTGCTATGAGATTCTGCTCTAGTCTAAATTCTCATCATTTGTCTATCACCTGTATTCCTTCCCCAATCTTCTAACTTGCCTCCCTGCTTCTAGTCACTCTTCTTTGAAATCAATTCTCCACATTTTGCTTTCATCACCACAAATTAAAATGCACGTATGCACTTGCCTGTTTTTCTACTATCTCTACTTCCAGTGTTTGTTCTTAAATCCCATGAGGGCTATCTGTAACTTGGCAGTGTTACAGAACTTGAGATAATATGCTCTGAACGAACAAACAAATGGCAGCATTAGCCTGGCCTTTCTTAGATTCAAACCTGGTTCTTGGCCAAGGCTCTGGGGGAGGCTCTATGGCTCAGTTTCAACATCCATAAAACAGGATCACAATACTGTTTGCCTTAAAGAGGTCTAAAGAAGCCAATTTAATCATCGTCCATACTGTTGGGTGTGTTGTAAGGAATAGCTAAAATAGGTCACTTTTACTTTTTATCTTTCGGATTATAGGACATATTCTGTGGAGAGAACCACTATAATCAATTTTCTTTCTCAATTTTTGTCTGCAAGTTTACATGCTGTTGTCTTTGCAATAACAAAAGAGCCTAATACTGGCAAAATGTGAGTATTCTAATAAAAAATAACAAAGCACAGTTTTTCATTTTCTATACACTATGCTAAATATCCATCTACTCATTTTCAAAGTAAAAATATGAAGCAAATACCAATATTATTGACCCACTTAACAGATGAGGAAAGGGCTTTCAAAGGAGATATTATTTGCCCAAGATCAACCATTTAGTGTGCAAAGTCATGACTCTGAGCTTAGGTCTGTCTGTCTAGGCTCTTAACCACTGTATTTTATAGCCTATTCTCTGTACTAGCATCCAAGGAATGTTAAATAGTTTTGAAGCAAAGAGTTTATTTCCTCTTCACAATACTTAATCTTGAAAAATACGTAAACTAATTCTATGTATTTTTGGTAGTTTGAAACATTACTTTTTAACTTCATCTAGTAATAAAAATGACATCTAATGTAAAATTTCTTTGAATTCAATATATCTAATGTTTAAACATTTATAAAGTGTTTTGAATATTTGCTAAGCTAAGTATATTGTACACACTAGAAAATGCAAACTTTGTGGAAATAAATAATATATACTAATCATCCTTTTCTGTGTTTCTCACAGACGGTATCACATTACATGTCAAATTAACCTCATGATCATGTTTTTATTTTTAATTATGTACATAAACTATATCTTAAGAAAAAAATCATACTATTTACCTTAACAGTTATTAGGAGGATTCAAAAATCAAAAATTAACACATGTATACAAGTTAAAACAGTGTCTGCCACATTGGAAGAACTCAATAAAGTACAGCTATTATAGTTTTTGGTAATCATCGTTATAATGTTGCTGTTATCATTATGATTATTATTCAATTCCCCTTAAAATAGGTTCCTCTTACTTAAAGTTCAAAATTCATGGCAAGTATATCAAATCCAACATGGTTGGTGCTATGAACAGAATTGTGTCCTCCCCAAAATTTAAATGTTGAAGCCCTCACGCCCAATGTGATATGATTTGGACATAGGCCTTCTAGGAAGTAATTAAGGGTAAATGAGGTCATAAGAGTGAGATTTTAACCTGACAAGATCGGGGCTTTGTAAGAAGAGAAAGAGATCTCTCCCTGTCTCTCTCCATGTACATGAAGAAGGGCCACAAAAGGACACAGCCACCAGCCTGAGCGGACTAAGGGAACTGGGTTACGAATGAGTCAGTACACCCCACCCTCCAGATTTACAGAACCGCCTAGAATTGTTTCTCTCACCTGCATGTCTGGGTGAGAACACCCTTTCCGTTCTTCACTGGCTATTTAATTCAAACTCATTCAAGAACACCTTCAAGCGTTCCCTATTCCGGCAAGACTACCTGAGTTCCCACAGTCTAAGTGAGGGCCCCGGGCTCTGTGTGGCAAGCGGGCTCTATGTTACAGTTCATCAGGGCACCGATGCCCTCTAGCACCAGGAGGCGTACTGTAGATGCTCCTTAAATATAGACTTTATAGGTACGTCATTCAGATGTCAACTTGTCCAGATGACATATTCTTGATCTTCTGCTTATACACTGACATTACAGCAATGCAAAAAGTTTAAATAGAGTCTTAGATATACCTATTAGTGAGTCAATCTGGCCATCCTTTCACGTTGCTTGGCTATTGGTCCCTTTCCATCTGTCCCCACCTTTTACTTGTCCATCCCCACCATCCACAGCTGCAGCATCCCCACCACCAAATTTCTTCCACTTCTAAGACAAAACATCTTAGCTATCTTTATCTTTCTCTGGATTTCTAATTCATGCCTTTATGATTTCATGTTCCACTCAAGTGGAATTTTCCCACTCAAATGGAATTTGCTCACTCAAATGGAATTTTCCCAGAGACAGATCTCTCACTATTATGAATTCTTATACATTCTGCCTAGAAAAATAATGATGCAAACCTCACAATAAAGGAATGATGAAGAATGGCAGCTAAATGCAACTTGGCAAGGCCAGCTAAAAGTGATGCTGGCTTTAGTGACGGCAGAGCCTAGAGAGATTCGATCCTACTGGGTGTTGGAAAACAGAACAGGAACTTTCAGGACACTGACAAATGTATCTTCTTAAAGGAGAGTTAATGTGAAACAAACCAGAGAAGAAAGCATGTGAGCAAGAGAGGTGCAAGAGAATCCAACTCTACTGTTAGGGCAGCTGCAAAGGCAAAACCACACCAAACCATTTATCTCGTTCTCAATCAGCTCCTCCACTTGACCCAAAATGTGAAATGCATTGGACAATTTAATGTTACAAACACAACTATAAAGTATTATGTTATAGATACAGCTGAAGTATGTTTTTAAGTAAGATGAAATAGAGAAATTAACATGCAATTGGGAGGGGGAGAGGAAGATACAGTTAAAGTGTTTCCATTACAAACTATATTTCTATACAATTAGATCAAGAACAACTGTGATGTCCTTGCTTTCCTTCCAGTTTTGTATTTTGTGAGCTCCTTTTAAGCATTCTTGTGATTTTTTATTCTCTTTATGGTCTCATTCACAATATAAGAATAATAAAGACTTAGTATAATTACAAGAATAATGGATGTTTTCAATATTTTAATATCATACACAATGGTAATTCAATGCAATGTCTATTGTTCTATTTGGAATCAAACTTTCAAATACAGATACAGATACCATTGTGCAACCCATCTTTTGTTTCCTACCCGTTGTTTTCATAATAAACTGAGCATAATATTTTCCTTTTTTCAATTTTAAAATAAACATTTTTCCCTGGATAATCTTTTAAACATGTGAGTCAACATATTCTTACAGAAGGAATAACAGCTATGACTCAGGGCCATGGAAGAAGCTTCCCATAATAAATCACGATGATTACAGCTACCAGACGAAGAGCTTCAGCTTCTGTAGCAAATTCTTCCCAGCTCCTTTCATTAATCAGCCTGCTTACTTGGCTTTATCATTAGAGCCAGGCCTTTAAACTTGGTGCCTGAGCCAACTAATACATAATTTAAATCAGAAGCATGTTTAAAACTCTATCAGAGTACCAGGTAGCGACTGAAGTATATCATCCTGCATTAATTCCATAAGTTTGTTGTGAAGGTAATTGATTATTGCTGACAATAAGTTTTCTGAAGCAAAAGCTACTTTTTTTCTTATTCAACACTCTTTTCTGCATGCAACAGATAGCATTATCTACAAAGTTTAATGACAGGTATCTGTGGGATGAAAAATATCTTACTAAATTCTCATCCACATTGCTGAAATGATTCTTCCTGAGTTTTTCAGTCTGTCACATCAACCTCTCAATATTGGTAGTAACAGAGAATAAAGCTTGCAACAATTCCAAGACTTACAAAATAGTAAATTAAACTAGGTGGAACTATTACTAATCCATATTCCCTGACTTCATGAAGAGGTAAAATCTCCTCCACTCATCATTTTTCCCCATGACCTGCAGGTAAATGTGTTCAAAAGATCATCCACATAGACTTCAATGACAAATTACTTGCCAGGAATAAAAGTGAAAATCAAGGCTTTGTTCAAAATATGTCAGGCACTGTCAACTTCTGATAACAGAATCTTTGATCATCCTTATTATGGTTCTCGTTGTAACCAAACTGCCACTAATAGCTACTTAGAACCCTAGAGTCATAGTAACATGGTTGCCTCTAACTGGGTATTAGACTTCAAAACAGCATAGGCAAACATCACAATACAAAGGTGAAGCTGCCAAGAAGATGGAATGGCAAGCAATAGCAGGAACCTTTGATTTTAAAATCCAAGGAATGCATTCAACCTGGACACAATCTAAACTTGTGCTTCATTGCCCATGAAAAAGCAATGACTTGCTAACATTCATCACAAACATTTCAAACTATACTCTACCACTGAATATTTCCATAGATCTGGCCCCAAAAGTCCTTTGCAAAGTAGTTGAAAACATATAAAATATGTATAGATGTATATATATGCATATATACATATATACACACAAATTTATTCGTAAGCCTGTCAAGTCCTCAGGAATTTCCTATTTGTAGATAAATTCAATAATAACACTTAGCTATATTTATTTACCTTGAGATTCTGCTTATAAATATTCCAGCTTATAATTTCTTAGACATTTTAAAGAAAATAATCAATGTACTGACTTTCTCTTATATGTGAAACAGATACAAATGCTTGCACTTTTGCAAACATTTCCAAGCATGTTTTAATTGTGAGAGCACTCAACATGATGAATAGGGGCCAAAAACACTCCATGTTTTTCTTGGAGGAAATAACTCTGTTAAGAAACCACCACAGCAGCCACTGTGGAAAACAGTATGGAGGTTTCTCAAAAAATTAAAAATACAGCTACCATATGACCCAGTAGTTCCACTCCTCAGTATTTATCCAGAAATAAACTAAAATACTAATTTGAAAAGATTAATATACCCCAATGTTCATAGCAATATTATTTAAAGTATAAAAGATATGAAAGCAACCTAACTGACCATCAACAGATGAATGGATAAAGAAGATGTAGCATATATATACATGTGTGCGTGTTATGTTAGTCACTCAGTCATGTCCGACTCTTTACGACCCCATGGACAACAGCTTGCTAGGCTCCTCTGTCCATAGAATTCTCCAGGCTAGAATACTGGAGTGGGTTGCCATTCCCTTCTCCAGGGTATCTTCCCAACCAAGGGATCAAACCCAGATCTCCCTCATTGCAGGCAGATTCTTAACTGTCTGAGCCACGAGGGAAGCCATATACATATACAAATGTTATATGTATATAATGGAATACTACTCAACCATTTGGTGGCTCAGTGGTAAAGAATCTGCCTGTCAATGCAGGAACCACAGGAGATGCATGTTTGATCCCTGGGTCAGAGAGAGCCCCTGGGGGAGGAAATGGCAACCCACTGCAATATTCTTGCAGGTAGAACCCCATGGACAGAGGAGCTTGGTGGGCTACAGTCCATGAGGTTGCAATAATCGGACACAACTCAGCGACTAAGCTGGAAAGGGCAATGGCAACCCACTCCAGTACTCTTGCCTGGGAAATCTCATGGACGGAGGAGACTGGTGGGCTACAGTCCATGGGGTCGCGAGGAGTCGGACACGACTGAGCGACTTCACTTTCACTTTTCATTTTCATGCACTGGAGAAGGAAATGGCAACCCACTCCAGTGTTCTTGCCTGGAAAATCCCAGGGATGGAGGAGCCTGGTGGGCTGCCATCTATGGGGTCGCACAGAGTAGGACATGACTCACACGACTTAGCAGCAGCAGAGCGACTAAGCACACATGCATGCACTCAACTATTTAAAAAAGAAAGAAATTTTGCCAATTTTCAACAACATGGATGGACTTGGAGGGCATTATGCTAAGTGAAATAAGTCAGAGAAAGCTAAATACTGTATGATATCACCTATATGTTGAAGCCAAAAATTAAGGCTAACTGTGTATTCACATACAACAAAAAAAGAATCACAGATGTAGGGAACAAACTTGTGATTACCAATGGGGAGAGGGAAAGGAGGAGAGGCAAAACAGAGGTAGAGGATTAAGAGGTACAAACTACTATGTGTAACATACTATATATGTATATATAGTAGTATACAGCAAACTATATATGCTATATGTATATATGGCAGTATATAACAAACTACTATGTATAACATAAATAAGCTTCAAGGATATATTTTATAGCACAAGGAATATAGCCAATATTTTATAAAAACTATAAATGAAATGAAAGTGAAGTGTTAGTCACTCAGTCGTGTCCTACTCTTTGCAACCACATGGATTGTAGCCTGCCAGGCCCCTCTGTCCATGGGATTTTCTGGGCAAGAATACATTAGTGGGTAGCCATTCCCTTCTCCAGGTGATCTTCCCAACCCAGGAGTCAAATCCAGGCCTCCTGCATTGCAGGCATATTCTTTACTGCCTGAGCCACCAGGTAAAACCTTTAAAAATTGTGAATCACTATTCTGCATACTTGAATCTTATATAATATTTTACATCAACTATACTTCAATTTTAGAAGAGCCACCAAAAGTAAAAAAGATTTAAAACAAAATAAAATAGTCATATGATACAATAGGGAAAGTAATACAAAGGGGATATGCTGGGAGACTTCTGGGAAATAATTTTCATACTGTAAAACAAAATATACTAGTGAAAACGATCCTTTCTGCCTTTGGAGTTTGTAATGATGCTAGGAGCTGCTGCCTCCCTCTTGAAACAATGTTATCTGAGGACAAGTGCCAACACACAGGGTGACAGAACAGGAAGATGGAAAAACGTGGATTCCTGATGATGTTACTGAGTTTCTCGGTCATGCAACATTGGAATCACTTTACCTCGAAGCTTCCAATTATGTGTAATAATAAATATCTTTATTCTTTAAGCCATCTAGTTTTAACAAGTGTACTTGTAGTTGAAAGTATCTCATCTGATACAATAGCCAAGATTCTTTTCTCAGTATCTTCCAAAGACACCACATTTCCGGTGGGAGGGAGGGAAACAACTATACAATGCTATAAATGAATGAATAAATAGTAAGCTCAAAGTACAAAATGAATCAGTCAGAACAATTTCACACTGTACTTTAGAGCTAAGCATCATAATCTAATTGCCTGTGTAATGTCATGGCAATACATTAGAATTCTCTCCTATACTTGCCTAGTAACTATCAGAATTATTGATAGTACACAGTATTCAGGTTCATGGTGTGTTTGTGTGTGTGTGTGTGTGAGCTCAGTCATGTCTGACTCTGCAACCCTATGGACTGTAGCTTGCCAGGCTCCTCTGTCCATGGAATTCTCAAAACAAGAATACTGGAGTGGGTCACCATTTCCTCCTCCAGGGTATCTTTCTGACTGAGGGATCAAACCAGCATGTCCTGCATTGCAGGTGGATTCTTTACCACTGAGCTACCGGGGAAGCCAGGTTGACAGGGATTTGGTCCTATATCTGCATCCCCTAGCTATGTAAATTGGACAAGCAACATAATCCCACTAAGCTTCGGTTCGTTCATTAGTAGAGTGGGAATAATGATAGCACATATTTCTCTGCATTAATGTTGGCATGATGAGCTAATTCACGGACCTGCCTCAGCACTTAGCACATAATAATGACTTAATAAATGTTGGCTACAAAAAAACTGTAATAAGTGTGTAAACATAATTTTACAAAGAAAGATGAGTTTAGGTTATTAGAATATTAAAAATATCAACCTGCAAAAGAAAGTGAAAGTGAAAGGCGATCAGTTGTGTCTGATTCTTTGTGACCCCATGAACTATACAGTCCAAGGAACTGTCCCCGCCAGAACGCTGGAGTGGGTAGCCTTTCACTTCTCTAGGGGATCTTCCCAACCCAGGGATCAAACCCAGGTCCTCCGCATTGCAGGCAGATTCTTTACCAGCTGAGCCACAAGGGAAGCCTAAGAATACTGGAGTATCCCTTCTCCAGTGGATCTTCCCCACCCAGGAATTGAACCAGGGTCTCCTGCAATGCAGGCAGATTCTTTACCAACTGAGCTATGAGGGAAGCCCAGCACAGCTATATAATTTTATATTGCTGATGCTATTTAGAAGAAAAGTCAAAGAAACTCCAGCACGATTTTGTGAAAGAAACTTACATCCAGTTTTCTTCTCAAAAGAGCAAAATCTGACTTAGTTAAATGAGTATTATTCAGATACCAGTATGCCAGCTTTATTTACAGGTAACATTTTCCATCATTTTAAAAAACATAATATATCTAAAACCTATTGTATAAGATAATATAGCACATGAGAAAAAGGCAAACTCTGCAGCTTTATTTGTATATATGAATCAAAAAGGTTGAGTATGAAAAATACTCAGACATTCAAAAGAGGTCTTTCTAGCTCTAGAGGTAGCCTTTCGCTGCTTATTAGAAACAAAGGTGAAAATCATAGGGACACAAAATTAATTTTAAAAACAAACAGAAGGAAAAAAGAAATACGTTTCTAATAATCAATGCAATATACTTGTCAAAAGCTACTAAACTGTAGTGTTAGGGAAGGGAGGGGGCTGTGGAATAGTCTTTTCAATTGTTAAAAACTTTGCACAATGATTATAGGATGTTGACAGTAAATGTGTATGTGTCAGCTAATATCTGGGGCTGCCCTCGTAGCTTAGCTGGTAAAGAATCTGCCTGCCATGCAGGAGACCTGGATTTCATCCCTGGGTTGGGAAGATCCCCTGGAAGAGGGATAGGATATCCACTCCAGAATTCATGAGTTTGCCTGTTGGCTCAGATGTAAAGAATCTGCCTGCAATGTGGGAGACCTGGGTTTGATCACTGGGTGGGAAGATCCCTGGAGGATGGCACGGCAACCCACTCCAGTATTCTTGCCTGAAGAATCCCCAGGAGGAGCCTGGTGGGCTACAGTCCATGGGGTCACAAAGAGTCAGACATGACTGAGCAACTAAGCACAGCACAGCACAGCTAATATCTAAGCAGAAAAAATCAATTAACAAGTTTTTAATCTGGAATTTGATTTCGATTCATTTAAAACTATTTGTTCATTTTTTTAAATGGTGTGCACCAACAATACCTTAAATTATTCAAAAAAAAAGTTATTGAACAGCTAGCAGATATCAGGCTATGGACTAGATATCTAGGCACAATGGATGAATGAAACGTGACCCCATCTCAAGTACATCACAGCCCACTCAGGAAGAAATCTGATATGTTCTGTTCATGGATAAGCTCACAGTGCTATGGAAGATACGCAATGACTCAAAGATTTAAGATAATTTTAATTTCATCAATAACGACACCTACAATCAAGGCCAGAATAATTGCTCTACCTAATAGTTTATCAACAAACTGAAATGAGCACTAATGCATGAACTAAGCAATCAGTTCCTGGGCCATTAACTAGCATCCAGGTCTGCGTATATGTCTTCCTCACCAAAACCCTGGGGCCAGTTCCACACATCCATTTAATTTTCCTAGCACCCTTTTCCTAGTTTGCTGCCCTTCTTACAAGAGGCACTCTCTGTTCCTTGAATGAACTCAGCATAACATTCTAAAAACTCATTTGTTTCTTTATAGAGGCAGTAAACAATAGCCCTGTCATCTTGGTATCCCTCTTCTTAAGTAGCAACCCTGTTATATAAGCTCATTGATTCTGAGTTTCTTCATTTTTAAAATAGGATGATTTCACCAGTCTCCTAGGGTGCTCATGAAGATGAAATAAGATAACATATATGAATTTTTCTAACAAATAGGCACTAAATAAATGTTATTTCCATTTGTTTTCCTTCACTCCTCTCCCCTCCTCGTTTTATATAAACAAACATGACAAGGATTTTTCCCATTAATATTTACAAAGGACAATTAACGAAAATGAAGTAACAGGTTGTCATAGTTGTCAGCACAAGAATGGATATATTTGCAAAGCATTTTAAAGATAAGTTTGTGGTATTTAAGTTACATATTTGAATTTTTTCCCCAAAAGAAAGAAAATCAAAGGGTAATCTTGTTATTTGCCATGCTTGAGATGAAGTTACTGAAAGAAAATAGAGTATAATTTAGAAATGAAATGAATATATTCATACATGATCCATACAAAGTTTTTCTTCCCCAAGAAATTCCTAGAACATTCCAGGTGATCACATCCAGCATTCCTAGCCACATCAGAGATACTGAACAAGGTCTCCTGTACATTATTACATGGAGATATCTAATTAATAAAAAATATCATGCAGCACATGCACCCTACAGTAAGAGCATAGATCATAAAGAAAGATCCAGAAATAATGAAAAAATATAACCTGAAAATTCATTCAAATCACCCACAAACACTTGTGCTTTTATTCCTTCTTTCAAAAGGCTCACAGGATATAATTACCCTTGGCTTCAAAATCACCTTTCCAGTTTTTCCTAGTCTCTGCCCCCTAAAAAACTTTCTGTTGCTTCAGGATGGATTCATTTCTGCTTTCCAGGAAGCGCTGACCTCCCCACAACTGTTGATACTTGAGTCTCTTCTCCTGAGACAAACGATCCATTAAAGGATTGGCAAGGTCCTAATTCAGGGCTTCCCTGATGGCTCAGACAGTAAAAAAAAAACTTGCCTACAGTGAGGGCGAGTTGGGTTCAGAAAGATCCCCTGGAGAAAGGAATGTCAACCCACTCCGGTATTCTTGCCTGGAGAATTCCATGGACAGGGGAACCTGGCGAGCTAAAGTCCATGGGGTTGCAAAGGTCATACACGACTAAGTGACTAACAGACACACACACAAGGTCCTAGTCCACATGGTTAAGGAGAAAGGACTCTAACCTTTTCCACAGTCAATTGCTGTCTTTTGTTTTTTCTTTACTGTCCAAGTCCATTTTCTGTCTTCATCTGAATAGCCCCTGTGCTCCTCCACCTTCCGACATCTCTACAGTCTATGCTGTATATCCCTCTTTCATAATTTATTGCAAAAAAAGAGAGACCATTTCAAGTGATAATAAACATTTCTGCTAATAAACAAAGATGTCAAAACATTTTTGACAAACTAAATACCTCTTTCACTATTAATTTAATTAAAAAAAAATCAAATCCTCTCAAATAATGCTGAAATCAAAGACAGCTTGGATGCCCCACTAAAGTCTCAGAACATTGATTTGAACATAACACAGTTAATTTCAGTTATACTAACCTGTGACTTTCTTGGAAAAAAAAAAAAAAATCACTAATCCCAAATCTCCATTAGCACCACCAGCTTCATGCTTGCTTTAGTTTCTTGTGCATAGGAAGAAAACACTTAATGATTTGACAGAGGTGCTGTAAGTCACTGCAGATGGGGTAATGACAATGAGAAGACAATGACCATGCATTAGAAGACAATGGCCAGCGAAAGAAGAATCCAATCACAATAAGAAATGGATGTTGTGATTCATCTGGAATGCTTCTCAATAAAACAGCTCCCTATTCATACAAAACTTCCTACTTTTCCATGAGAAGGAATAATAAAATATAAATCACATTATTCACTTACTCATTCTAATAAAGCTAAAAGGGACCTAATACATTTTTAGAACACTTTGGAGCGCTTTTTTGTTGGGCCTTTCCTTCTAAAACCTATTGGCAATTGCGATGCTAGCAATCTTGTCACTCAAATTAATAATTATAAGGAAGAAAATAACTTAAAACATAAATTCTCACTGCATTAGCCATCACATTTATATGTCTGTTCAATCCAGTAATTGCCATAAAAGCCAATCTTATTTTTAAAGGCCAAAATGTAAAATAACTAAATTGTTATTGTTAACTCTTTTGAATGGGTAGATTTTATTGCATATTTTAAACAGTCTTCACCATTCACTCTTGAATGACATCCTGTAGACAAGACAGGGAAGGAACAGGTGAGTGTTCAGTTGAAAGATTTCTGTAACTGAAATGAGCATCTTGCCAGCCAGATTGGGCAACCACAAGGAACAGCATCTGAGAAAACAATCAGAGTTGTCTGGGTGTGATACAACTGCCTTGGCTTATTTTGGTAAGGAAAAACTTCTGCTTTATTTTTCCTTAATTCAAAAATGAATTCCTTCCTCTAAAAAATGTTTAATTTATAAAGTAGGATAGACTAGTTTTACTGCAACAATAACTCTTCAAACTCGCCACAAATTCAAAGTAAGTGTATTTTGTTCACCTTAAATTCCATGGATTCCATAACGTTCTTTCTGACTGTCTTTGAAATAAAAGGAAAATAAACATCATAAAACTCATTCCCTTATAAATTCTAAAATTCAGTTCCTAGCTTGAGACTGAATACTGGTTTGCAGAATTATGCACTGGCCCAGCCAGCACATGAGGATGCTACGTGAATAGGCAAACACCTCCTCAAAGTGACGTGGCTCTGCCCTAAGGAGTTACACAGAGGGGTGAGAATGTGTTCTGAAATTCCTTCAACAGTGTTTCTTTCCACCACTGGGTCCATATTCAAAACATGTAAGAGGACCACATAAACAAGTTGAGACTCACATTGATGTCAAAGAGAATAGGCAAATGAATATCATATCAAGAGTATGATAAAACAAGCCTTGGAGAAAATATTTGCAAAAGACACATCTGATAAAGGACTGTTAACCCAAAATATACAAAGAACTCTTAACAATAAGAAAACAATACAAGTAAACACAAGTAAATACAAGTAAAAATGGTTCAATGACTGTCATATACACCTCATCAAAGAAAATATACTGATCATAAATAAGCCTAGAAAAAGATGATCCATATTATGTCATCAGGGAAATGATGAAATGCTACACACCTATTAGAACAGCCAAAATCCAGAACAGTGACAACACCAAATGCCAATTAGGATGTGGAACAACAGAAATTTTCATTCATTGCTGGTAGGAATTCATGATGGTCCAGCCACTTTGGAAGACAGTTTGGTGATTTTTAACAAAACCAAACATATTCTTGCCATATGATCCAACAATCACGTTCCTTAGTCTTTACTCAAATGAGTTGAAAACTCACATCCACACAAAAACTTCCATATAGATGTTTATAGCAGCCTTATTTATAATTGCCAAAACTTGGAAACAACCCAAAATGTCCTTTGGTGGTGAACGATAAACAAACTATGGTACATCCAGACAATGAAATGTTTTTCAGTGTTAAAAAAGAAATAAACTATCAAGCCATGAAAAGACATGGAGGAAACTTAAAAGCATGTTACTAAGGAAAGAAGCAAATCTGAAAATTGCTACACACTGTATCATTCAAACAATATGACATTCTGGAAAAGACAAAACTATGACAGTCAAAAGAACACTGGTTGCCAGGGTTTGCAAGGGGGTGGGGGGAAGAAGGTATGAATAAAAGAAACAGAGAATTTTTAGGGTAACAAAAATACTCTGTATTTTTCTCTAATGATGCATATGTCATTATACATTTGTCCAAACCCATGAAATGTACAACACCAAAAGTGAATCCTAATGTAAACTATGGACTTTGATTATAATGTATTGATTTAGGTTCATCAAATATAATAAATATACCACTCTGATAGGGGATGTTGATAATAGGAGAGGCTATGTAACTATGGGGGGAAGGGGATACATGAAAAATCTTTGTACTTCTTCTCAATTTAGCTGGGCATCTAAAATTCTTCCTAAAAAATTAAGTCTTTTAAAAATCACACAGAAGTTAAGAAAATCTGCAAATCTATTTTTGAGGTTATTATTGCTGTAAGTAATTATAGCATAGGAAACATGTATCTAGCCCTCTGTCTTGATCATTTTCCTCTCTGCATTAAATTATTTAAATGAACATTGTTTCTAGCATAATTTTTTAAACTTTGACTCAAAAATCAATGTATTTGACAGCTCTTAAACTTCATATGCCATCAGCACACTGAAACCTCAGATGGCCAAGACATCTCCTATTTACTTATTTTACTTACTGTGATCATACTGTATTCTGTAGAAAATTGTCACCCTCTATTGTATTAGCACAGTAACAACCTTTTCTTGCATTCCAAGGGCAGGTAAGTCATAATAAATAATGTCAACCTTAATTTTCTGGCATATTACACTAAATCACAGGGAAACCAAATGTAAAATGCTTTGCCTCACTTTCTTCTATTTTCATTAATAGGCACAGAGGTTCTTGAGAGCTAGAGAAAATTCTACACACCATCTAGAGTTCACCCCTTTAGTTTACAGACACAGAAACTGAGGCGCAAAGAGAACAAATGACTTGTCCTAGGTTACTCTTGTCATTATGGTAGAAGCAAGCACAGGCCCTAACTCCAAGCTACTAAGGTAGAATGTTTTATTTCCTATCACCCTTATTTATTTGGCTTATGACATAATGGGATGAAGGTGATCTTATGGATGAGGAAAGCCTAGATTTCAGCTAGTAATTTTAGGCTCTTAGAACCTTCCCTGTTGAAAGAGATACTGCTAAAAAAAAAAAAAAAAAGTGACAGGAAGCCAAGGTGTAGTTCATTCCAAAGACTGACACCTACTCTAATGCAAGAAGACTCTAGTCATGTGTCTGTGCTCCAGGACCCAGCCACTCCAAGGGAACTTGGTGGTAAGTAACAGAAAAGCTATTCAAGATGGTTTGACAAATGAAAGGGGAATTTATGGCTTTTTTAACTGAAAAGCCCAAGCTTACTTTTAGGCATGGATGAGTCTAGTGGTTAAAACAATGCCATCGGGCATTTTTCTTTGTTCCTCCCACTGCAGTTCAGGTAAAAAAAGAAAAAAAAAAGGTTATTTTGTATGAAACAAACATAAGTCTCTAAAAGAAAGGAAAGAGAAGGTCGATTGGGACTCAATGACACAGTGGTGAGTCTCCTGTGTTTTTCCTTTTGCCCTGTATATGCTAGACTTGGAGATGAAGAAGCTAGAATATCAGAAACACCAATGGTCCCCACCAAAACTGTTCTCAGCCAAAAATCAAAAAAGAGAGGCTTATTAAGACAGGGAACAACCCTACTTCAGCCATAGAGTATGGAAAAAAACGGAAAAAAATGGCAACTCCACCTGCAGCCCTATTAGCAAGACTGAGTGGGATCTTTGCTTCCAACCTTACCAGGCTTAACAATGTGTTCAACACCCCTATCAGGGTGGTTTTAGAGTGGATAGGGAGCTGGGACTTTTGTCTCCATTGGGCAATAACAAGGTCCCTCCTCCATGGTGTCATAGGAGGCCACATGGGGAGCCTGGACTTCCATCCCCACCTGATGGTAAGAAAGTAACTCTCCAGTAGTACTGAGTCTCCACCTCACAATTTCAATAGAAGCCAAATGGAGAGAGCTACTGAGGCACACCTCATCCTCCCAGCTAAGGTGATGCAAATATTGTCCTGTGTAGAATCTGAACTTCTACACCAACCAGACAGTCATGAAGAACTCCTAATTCCTCCTCCTCTCCCAAGGTGTCAAGAAAAACCAAGTGGAGAGCCTACACTTTCACCTCACCTGGAAGTAATGAGGCAGTGACGCCTTTCCCCACTGGCATGTTGTCAGAGGAGGCCTTCTAAAATACAAGATTTAAATAGAGTTAAATTATTATTAATTATATTTTATATCTCAAAATATAATATCTAAAGTGTCTAAGATACAATAAAAAAAGAAAATCACTCATCACACCACGAATCAGGAAAACCTCAATTTGAATGAGAGAAAGCAATCAATCAATGTCAACACTTAATGGAATTTAAGGATTATAAAGTAGTCATCATAAAAATGTTTCAATGAGGAAGAAAACGGGCTCTTCACTGTCCTCACTTAAAGCACAATAACAAAATTCCACATATTCTGGGCCAGATTCCCTGGTAGTTCACGTTTGTTAAAGAGTCTGCCTGCAGTGCTGGAGGCCCAGGTTCGATCCTTGGGTTGGGAAGATCCTCTAGAGAAGGAAATGGCAAACCACTCCACTATTCTTGCCTGGAAAATCCCATGGATGGAGGAACCTGACAGGCTACAGTCCATGTGGTCGCAAAGAGCTGGACACAGCTGAGCAACTTCACTTCACTTCACTTATGGATTTTTGGAGGCACATTAGAAAATCTATGAAGTAATTTCATTTTTATGCATGCAGGAAACTATAATTCACAGATATATATTATTTATTATATTTACTTTTTTAATTTGCTTTATTAACCACCTAGCTCAGAGAACAGTAAAAATTCCAGAATAGAACTAGGTTCAATGTGACTTGTTTTGAGGGAAAATATGAAGCAAGATCTACCAAGCTTACCTTCATTCCATGTTGGAAGGGGTCTACGTTAAGATTTAAGTATACCCAAGAAAAGATCTGATAACCAGTCTCCTGAGAGGTCATAAGTTTAGAAAATTTACTATGAGTCTACTTCAGCTTTATCAGCTCTACAAAGGTGACAAGATTCATCCAAATGACTCATGCTTCTCAAACTTATAAGTAAATTATGCCACCTACTTTCAGGCATGCAGAGAAGACATTTCTTTCCATTGGCCAGAGTGCTTATAGCCTCTACCCATATTTCGTTCCTGGTAGCAGCAAATCTGGGGTGGGTGAGGTAGGGATAACTGTTTTAAAAACTGATGTGTATGCACAGAATCATAATACTATGACTCTGTTAAATACCTTTTATTTGCCCCTTTGCCCTCCTGATATAGAGTGACCTCTAAGAATTATCTCAATAGATGATGGAACTTCTGACTTCTAGTTAGGGAGCCCAGGGAGGAAATCAGAAGGAGGGAGGAGACTGAGGTTAGAGCATTTATTCCCTTGTTTCCTCTCCTGATGTAGCCTCTCTCTAGCTAGGGCCCTCAACTGAAAGTCACTGCATTTCTCAAGCAACTTGATACATAGAACTTTCTCCTTCCAGGTTCTGACTACCTCTTACCCAGGGAGTGGTGAAAATTTCACTGCAAACTCTGGGCATTTGTACCATCCCTTGAAATTCCTGACATCCTACTCACACCTTTATAATAGTCTCTTAGAAAATGCATCCTTGAAACATTCTTTTCCATTGGGACTCTGACTGACATACCACACAAGGAGATGGCTAATCTCCAAAGATGTATGGCCCCTGTAAGACCACAACCCCTTAACAGAGCACCTCTCCTGTATGCATGCTCACCTTGTTCTCTGTCCTTCTATCCCTGCCTATCCTTAGGATATTGCTAAGTAGACATGCCAACTTCTGGGTCTTCAGTTCAGTTCAGTTCAGTCACTTCGTCGTGTCCAACTCTTTGCGACCCCATGGACTGCAGCACACCAGGCTTCCCTGTCCATCACCAACTCCTGGAGTTTACTCAAACTTACATCCACTGAGTCGGTGATGCCATCCAACCATCTCATCCTCTATTGTCCCCTTCTCCTCCCGCCTTCAATCTTTCCCAGCATCAGGGTCTTTTGCAATGAGTCAGTTCTCCGCATCAGGTGGCCAAAGTATTGGAATTTCAACTTCAGCATCAGTCCTTCCAATGAATGTTCAGGACTGATTTCCTTTAGGATGGACTGGTTGGATCTCCTTGCAGTCCAAGGGACTCTCAAGAGTCTTCTCCAACACCCCAGTTCAAAAGCATCAATTCTTTGGTGTTCAGCTTTCTTTACAGTCCAACTCTCACATCCATGCATGACTACTGGAAAAACCATAGCTTTGACTAGATGGACCTTTGTTGGTAAAATAATGTCTCTGCTTTTTAATACACTGTCTAGGTTGGTCATAACTTTTCTTCTGGGTCTTGGGACCCCCCTTTTCTATGAGCTTTGCTGACCTTGCTCTCCCAAACTGGATGTGTTCCCAGGGTCTTCCTCCAGACAGGGTGCAATGATTACTCTTCTTATGATGCAAGCAGAGGATTTTTTTTTTTTACCTTGCCCTGCACCATGCAGGATTTTAGTTCCCCGACAGGGGGTTGAACCCATGACCCCATGCATTAGGAACACAGAGTCTTAAATACGGAATTCTAGGAAAGTCCCCAAAATTACCCTTCTAATAATGAATCATAGTCATTTTCTTTCAGGCTTCCCTCTCTGATATTTACCATTTCACTATGTGTGAGGTGCTTCTAAACTCTTCAGTCAAATAACTAAACCTCTTAGTTTACTATCATAGACAAAATACTGTTTTCATATTTTGTGTGGACTTTACTACTTCAACACTAAAATACTAATCTTAATTTTCTTATTTTAAAATTTAAAGGAAGGATACTGACTTTCTTGGTGGCTCAGATGCTAGAGTCCGGCTGCAATGCAGGAGACCTGGGTTCAATCCCTGGGTTGGGAAGATCCCCAGGAGAAGGAAATGGCAATCCACTCCAGTATTCTTGCCTGGAGAATTCCACAGACAGAGGAGCCTGGCAGGCTACAGTCCAAGGAGTCGCCAAGAGTCGGACATGACTGAGCAAGTTTCACTTACTGTTTCCTTATATACTACAAACAAGAACTTAAAACCTGAAAAATTCATATTCTGATTAAAATTAAATATAATAAAATTTCCCCTACTGAGGAAAAAACTGAAGCCAAAAATATTGACAATTGAGATAGCTAAAGATTAGAAATATCTTTCATTTACAAGTATGGATTTTCACAAAGCTGTAAGGTCTAAGGCCTCCTAGGTTATCAAAAGAAGAATTTCACCTAGGCCCATAATTTCAGTTGCCACTCAGTAAATTACAATGTTCTTTTCAGAAAAGCTTAGACCCAATGCACAGAACTTCTTCAGGCATGTACACAGAGTATGAGGGGAAATTTTAGAATGCATATAGTTGAGTTTTTCCTACAAAGACATAATTCTGTATTTTTTTAAAGTACACATATTTCTAATTATAAACCATGTAATTCAGATCAAGGGCCAAATGAAATATCAAATTCTAATCACAAGTCAAGAACCCAGCCCTTTAATAAAGTCTGCCTATTTAACATTTGCTTTTCTTTATACAGTGAGAAAGACCACTTTTTCTCGCCCCTAAGACACTTCTGAGTTATAACTTTTCTTGCAGAGCTTCAGAGGAAGCAGCCCCTTAATATCTTTCAGTAAACCATGACCTCAGGATGCTCCTCATTTTTCTCAAACCTTGACTTTCTTCCAGGAACATTCAGCCTTTTTCTGGTCTATGCCTTGCATCTGCTTGGTTCCAAACGTCCTCTTCAACATGTAGAGATGTAACAGCCAAATATTAATTAGCAATCTAGCAATTAAGTGACCTAAATGTGCACAACTGGTCTTATACATAGAGCCCAACTTGTTTATACACCATAATTGCAAAATAATTTACTACAAAAGCAAAAATAGGAAAGCTTCCATCCACTTTTCAGTACTAGAAACATTTACCACTTCAACCACTTTTTCTTTTCTTTTTCTTATTTTTTTTAAGCCACAGAAAGATACTAGTGACATTTAAAAAAAAATGATCCCTATTGAACATGGCAGTTATGTTACCATACAGTTTACAACATTTAAGATTTGTTTTTGCTTGAGGCAAAGTTAAGATTAAAGAGATGAAGTTGCTAACACCATGCAGGCTCATAAAACTTTAAGCCATTACTATGATCTTAATATATAACTTGGGATTCAAGACATCAATATTGCTTTATAATAGTCTCATATTCATTTAAGATTCAGTTGCAGTTTGTCATAGTTCAATTTCCCATTTTCATCTAAACTACCTTGAACTTTGGTTGCACAAAATAATTTTTTATTTCTTTACTAACTATGTACTTTAAAAATTCACAGAATTGAAAGGTGAAAGACAATGAACTGTTTAAAATATCAAAAAAAAAAATCCACCTCATTCCTAATTTGTAATCTTGTTCGGTATCTTTGCAGTGAGTAAAGAGATTGCTGTGTGTACTTATATCAGACAATATGATAACATACAGATATCATGAAAAATTACTTGGCAACTTTTTAAAATTATATCATTTTTTTCTCAAAGGTGTCTAACTTCAGATGTTCACTTATTTATCCAAAAATCACAGCTCTGCCATATATAATGCAAAGTAAGGATAATTTCTTAACCGCTTAAAGGTTCAGTTTCTTATCTGTAAAACGGGTCTTTGTGATGACTAAATAAATGAAATAGTATATGTAAAATGTTTAATACAGAGACTTCCCTGGTGGTCCAGTGGATAAGGCTCCGCACTCCCAATGCTGGGTGCCCTGGTCAAGGAATTAGAGCCCACATGCCACAACTAAAGATCTCACATGCCCCAATTAAGACCCAGCACAGCCAAATAAGTTAATATTTTTTAAATAATAATAATAACTATTTAATGGTTGCTTAATTCAGAAGCAAGCATTAAAGCTTTACTGGGGAGCAGTCCAGGAATTTAGAACACCACAGAACTATAATCCCTTGGGGCTTCCCAGGTGGCGCTAGTGGTAAAGAACCTGCTTGCCAATACAGGAGACAGAGAGACACCGATTTGATCCCTAGGTGGGCAAGATCCCCTGAAGGAGACCATGGCAACCCACTCCAGTATTCTTGCCTGGAGAATCTCATTGACAGTGGAGCCTGGCAGGCTACATACAGTCTATAGGGTCACAAAGAGTCAGACATGACTGAAGCGACTTGATACATTTGCATATAACCCTTTACCATATCATTAAAAGTCAGTTGAAATATTGCACATATTTTCTGATTTTGAAGATTTCCCTGCACTTTCTGCCCTCTGGAGGCTGCTGCAGAGACCCTGCCCCAAGGCCTCTGGCTGTGTATTCAACCTATGCCTCTGTGATTGGAATGTAGAATTGAGTCATGTTGACCTCCTTTAACAGTCTTCAAATAATGCTGGTTGCTAGTAAGTTTTACACTGATTTATTTTTTTGAGAAAAAAATGATAATCTTAAGCATTGCAAGCATTTTGCATCATTCCCAACCAAAAAGCAACAATAAAACAGTGTAGAGACTGAAGGAATCAGGACAGGAAGTGAGGAAACCTCAGTTTCACACAGAGAGCTGTCTCCAGGTGACATTTGGCCAGTCATTTAACCTCTCAAGACTGCTAGTTTTTCATCTATTACATGAAGGACTCAGACTATATGACTACTCAGCTACCATTATATGACACCAGACAGAAAGAACCTTTAGAAAACAGATCAAGTGGAACAACAGCTATGATGGAAGGCAATCTATCCTAGGACTGAAAGAGTGAATCTGAAGTTGGAGAGGTTTCAGGACTCAGCTGGATGAACTTAAGAGAATCACTTGTCTTCATCTCCCAGGTTAGTAGGGCGGATTCAATAGATCATTTATATAAGCACTTAGCAGGATGCATGGTTCATGTAACTAAATCAATAAGTTATTAATAGTTTGCATTTATAACATTCAGTTTGGAATCTGCACAGTATGCCAGATTCTTATATTCTAAGTGTTATAATAATTTAAGAGGTGACCTGATCCACAATTTATCCAAATCCTAGGGGAGGGAAGAAGAGAGTAAAGATTCAAAGACTGAGGCCTGAGATACTGCCTTAGGCAGCAGCTGAGAAGATTAGAAATGATGTATACAAAGCCCTCATCTACAGACACTCATTAAATGCTGGCATTGATGGATATTGGAAAACACTGAGTAATCAAAAGCCTATCATCTTGGTTCAATGTAAATAACTATATTTATAATATATACACTATCACACTTGAAGATTTTCTTTCTGGGTTTAGATTTTATACTCAATTACTTGGATGAAATAGAAATTCAACGTAAAACACAGATAACACAAAACTATTAGAGGGCCAAATAGTACACTGCCAAGAAAAGTACACTGCCAAAAAAAGAAAAGATATATATTTGATTCTTTAAATCATCCCCAAGAGCAACTTAATTCAAATATTTTTGGACTTATACATGAATTGAAAACTTGCACAGGAAAGTATATGTGGAAAAAAAAAATACTATAAAGAGAAGTTAGAGTAAAGATTTATTAAGCCTGAAAAAATAGCAAAGAAACAGTTACATTTTTCATTAGAAATATTGAAAGATAGCCAATTTCTGTTTCCTGAATTTAATACTTGTGGTTTCCCCAACACAGCCATTTCACATTTGTTGTGGAAGCAATTTTTTCAGCTTTTGGTAGTATACCAGGATTGAAATAATAAGCTAACTTTGCAATGCAGGTTAAGGTCCTCACATATAAGAAACATACTTTTTATGATGATAATCATACTCTCTGCTCTTACTTTTAAAAATCAGCTCCAAATATTACCTACAAAGTAATCCCCTGCTGTAACACTTTTATGCTCCTTTGACTTTGCACTACCTTCAAAATCAAAATTGAATTTCATGTCTAAATGGTCAACATGGTGCTTCTAAAAATTGATTTCCATTGTTTCCCACATGTAAGGTCCCAGTAACATTCGGCCTTCCCTCTTTATCCTCCCCTCCCTAGAAATTTTTTCCTCTTTACACTCTTCCCTTTTGTCTATTCATCTCAAAAACTGCTTCCTTCCAAATCTTCTCACCTTTCATCTGTTATAAAAATTTCCAGGCTCTAAACTTTCCTTTTCCAAATATAATTCATGAAAAATAGTCTTTTCTATAAACTTTCTTGAGTGTACTCCCATAGTTCACCATGATTTAAAAGAAAAAAAAATGAGGGAAGTAGATGGTTTTAAGTTAACCCTCTGTTTGTATCTGTGTTATGGGAAATGGCTACCTCACTTTAGCATTAAGTCAGTGTATGTAATTATGTAATTACCCCAGTCGCAGCTTGTCAATAAATATTTACTGAGCCAGGCCCTGTTTTAGGCACTGGTGATCCAGCACTAGATAAGTCTCTACTCTCTCAGAATTCATATTCTAGTGACAAGAAAGAGATAAACACAACATCATCAGAAAGAGCTAAAAGGATCATTTTAGGCAGTAATGAGTACTGTACATGCTTCAAAACACTTGTGAAAATTGTTCTGACAATCACCATTTCTCTAGGGTCCTTGAAATATTCTAAAAGAAAAACATCCCAAATGTGCAGATCATAGATACTTTATTTACACATTGTACATTCAGACTTCTCACCAAAGATTTTAACCAGCTGTAACATCATAGTCAATTACAGAATTTTGGTAGCAGCATAAATCCTGTGAAGGATACGCTGTGTGATTTCTCCTTTTTTTTCTTTGCCCTTTACTCAACCCAAGATGCACTTTTCTCTTGCCTAAAACCTAAAAGTGAATGGGTGAGACCTTGACCACTGTCACCAACTTTGAGTTGCAAACAAGGCAAAAGTAGCTACACATGCAGTCGAGATGACTTGGTAGGTTCTTTTAGGAGAACCTACCACCAACAGTCCTCAGAACTTCCTATAATTACCTTTGTTCCTTGGCTTTGATCTCTGTCAAACGATAACAAAAACCTAAGAGAAGGGTGCCACTTGTGCATTTCAGTTTATTTCCTCAAAGTATTGTATTTCAGTGGAAAAAATTCGAGAACTATTTCAGGAATATTAACTATAGTACAAATAAAACAGGCATATTTTTAAAAAACTTAAAAGCAAACAAGCTTTATAGATCTTATGTAAAAAATTTTGTGTGAAGAGGTTTTTACTACAGTCAACTCTGCATTTCCATGGGCTCCGCATCTGCCAATTCAGCCAACCATGGACCAGGTACAACGTTTACCATCCCTGGTTGGTTGAATTCGTGGATGCAGAACTGATGGATTTGGGCGGCCAACTATGGAACTTGAGCATCAGCAGATTCTGGTATATGCAGTGATCTAATCCCCTTGCGGACACAGGGGGACAACTGTTTATATAATAAAAAGCTCAGTATTTAAAAGTAAATGGTTTTGTATTTTCTGCAGCATGAAATGAAATAAGGGATATGATAGATATTATTAAAAGGAAATTCAGTAGCTAAAAATTGCCAATTGCATAACTGAATAAAATTTTGCCTTATATAAACATGCAAACAGATAAACTAAGTTCAATAAAAATAATTACTTTCTTCAAATTTATACAACACTAGTGAAAACAAAAAGCATAAATATTTTTGATTAAATATTTAGAGCTTCTAGCTTCTCTTACACCTATCTTTATTTTTCCTAAAATTTCAGGAAGAAATTCATTTCTAAGAGACCTAAATTCCACCAGGGTCCTCTGGCAAAATTCAACTTTAACTATGGTTCATAATTTTTAAGAACATTATTTTTTAAGAGAGCAGGTAGAGTCTGATGATCTGAGCAAAACTATTTGTATCTCAGAGATGTGTAATTTATTTGCACTCAGCAGGATAATTAACCTCTAAGGGTGTCCCTATTTTCCTTAAAACTACAGGAAATTACCAAGGTTTTTTTTTCAATAGTAAATGGACCTTCCAGGTAAGGATTTTATACAGCATGTTTTTGTGTGAGATTCCATCTTATCCCTTTTTGGCTTTTATATCAGGTGTGTCATTATGCCCTACAGCAATCATATGAAGTAGTTATTAAACCCAAGATAAGAAAACTGAATACAGAGACCAGGTAAAGTACCCAAGATTACAGAGTTTTCAGATAGGGTCAAGACCTCAACTTCTTGTCTTAATCCCAGGTCTTTTGCACTCTGTCTCTGAAGAAACCTTAGGTGGTACCATGGGATGATCTGAAGACTGGGGCCACGGAAATGATATAAAGCAAATGACAGAAGTACACAAGAAGGAAAATGAATGAGGACTCTATGCAGAATCCTCCCATATGAATCTCTAGTGGAGAGTCAGAGGTCAGAGTCACAATTAATAACTAAAATTCACATACAAGATTGTGGTCACAAGATAATAGCAGAGGTATTAATGGTCTATTTTCAGTTCAGAGGGCATGCTGTCCAAGTTTGTCACTCATAAAGAATAAAATAATGAAAAATAATAACTTGTGCACCAATGTCTTTTTTAATGAGCTGCTTCCCTCCAAAATAAAATGTATTGTTTTTAAAAAGAAAGTTTTAGAGTACCTGTCTAAAGTCACACTGTACTAAAAAGAATGTCAGGCTTGTTACCGTGGTGTGTAACAAAAAAGTATTTTGATCTATATTTCAGAAACTAAAAAAACTAAACGTTGACACCCCAAAAAAAGTAGAAGAAGAAGGGAGGTGGAAGGCAACTGAACAAAAGCATTTACATCTGCCTCCTTGGGTAGAACATGGGAACCTAACCAGGGCAATGTCTCCCCGGCGGCAGATTTACATCCTTCTGCCTCTGTGAAGTACAACTTACCAGGGTTTTTTGTTTCCTTTACTTATGTTATATTTAAAATAAGAGGTGAGTTTAACACATGAAAAGATGCTCAACATCACTCATTATTAGAGAAATGCAAATCAAAACCACAATGAGGTATCATTACACACCAGTCAGAATGGCTGCTATCCAAAAGTCTACAAGCAATAAATGCTGGAGAGGGTGTGGAGAAAATGGAACCCTCTTACACTGTTGGTGGGAATGCAAACTAGTACAGCCACTATGGAGAACAGTGTGGAGATTCCTTAAAAAACTGGGAATAGAACTGCCATATGACCCAGCAATCCCACTGCTGGGCATACACACCGAGAAAACCAGAATTGAAAGAGACACGTGTACCCCAATGTTCATCGCAGCACTGTTTACAATAGCCAGGACATGGAAGCAACCTAGATGTCCATCGGCAGACGAATGGATAAGGAAGCTGTGGTACATATACACAATGGAACATTACTCAGCCATTAAAAAAATACATTTGAATAGGTTCTATTGAGATGGATGAAACTGGAGCCCATTATACAGAGTGAAGTAAGCCAGAAAGAAAAACACCAATACAGTATACTAATGCATATATATGGAATTTGAAAGATGGTAACGATAACCCTATATGCGAGACAGAATAAGAGACACAGATGCATAGAACAGTCTTATGGACTCTGAGGGAGAAGGTGAGGGTGGGACGTTCTGGGACAATAGCATTGAAACATGTATATTATCACATGTGAAACAGAACACCATTCCCTGTTCGATGCATGAGACAAATGCTCAGGGCTGGGGCAATGGGATGACCCAGAGGGATGGGATTGGGAGGGAGGTTCAGGATGGGGAACACATGTAAACCCATGGCTGATACATGTCCATGTATGGCAAAACCCACTACAATATTGTAAAGTAATTAGCCCCCAACTAAAATAAATAAATTTATTAAAAAAAAAAAAGAGGTGAGTTTAAGGTTCCAATAGTTTTCTTTTCTGATGCCCTTGAAGACATCAAAATAAGAAATATATAATTTTGTCAGCTCATTCAATTTGAAAAAAATATGTACAAAAATGATATCAAACATGGTGTCACTTTTGTAAAAACAAAAATTAATATTTGAAATAATGTTATTTTCCAGAAATATGATAGTCATAAGATTTTATCAAACGTGCTGTTGAGAGTCCTTAGGAATAATTACTACTAAATGGAAAGACCACTGAACTCTTTTAAATAGATCTTTTTGCTTGTTTATTTCTCACGTGTTATTTCTATGTTTACTTTTTACTATGGGAAGTTTATGGAAAGCATACACCAAAGAAGAAAGAATGTAGGCATCAACTATTCTGTTGCACCAAATTATTAACTCCTAGTTTTATCTATATCACACTCAGTGCTTCAAACTCCAGATAATTATAAGAAATCTCAGACATAATATCATTTTATCTACAAATGTTGCAGTCTGTACTTCTAAAATTTTTTACCCAATGTCATTACCACCTTAAAATTCATAATAATTATTTAATATCCTAAAAAATTTGGTTACTTTTCAAATTTCTCCAATTGACTCATATTTTTCAAATGTGTTTTAATTAAGAGCCTGGTAAATTCTATACAGGGCTTCCCTGGAGACTCAGCGGTAAAGAATCTGCCACGAAGGCAGGAGATGCTAGAGATTTGGGTTCGACCCCTGGGTTGGGAAGATCCCCTAGAGTAGGAAATAGCAACTCACTCCAATATTCTTGCCTGGGCAATTCCATAGATAGAGGGGCCTGGTGGTCTACAGTTTGTGGGGTCGCAAAGACTTGGACACCACTGAGCACACATGCATGCCAAATGCTATACATGGAGATAAGTTAACAGGTCTCTTACATCTTTTAATCTCGGTTTCCACTTTTCCTTCTCAAAATTTATTTGTTAAACAAACCACAGAATTCTCTATAGTTTAGACCTTGCTGATTGCTTTTCCACAGTATTGTTACCTATGTTCCTCGACCCCTATATTTCTTGCAAAATGGTAATTAAAAAGGACTTTGTTGTTGTTTCATATACTCCATGTTTACTGCTAAGAAATTCTACCCTCTGTGTTTGCTTTCCCACTTGCCCATAGAAATGGTTCATCTTTCTCATTGGATTTGTTCATTCATTTATGGAGCAACACTTAGTATCTGCTGCACACACTCCAGAGACAAATGCTCAGTTGCAGATGACTATGTCACCAAAAGGAGGTGCTCATGATCTAGACCTATGCTTACAAAGAATACCTCATGTTGACTAAAACCTCCTTTGACAAATACCAGGTAAAATAATTTAACTTTCTACCAGTGGTTGAGTTGTCTCAACAAGTACTTTCTCTTAATAGGTCCTTACCTCAACCCTACAAGAGAGAAATATTCTATCCTTATCACCCTTCCACAGGTAAGGAAACAGATTTAGAAAGGTTCCAAAATTTTGCTCAGCTATATCACAAGTCAGTGGTGGGACAGACAACTGAACGTTGACTGCCTAGATTCTGTGTTCTTGAATACAACCAGGAGGTGATACTGCCCTGCAGGTCCATGCTAACTGCCCCAGACTCTCGATAGAAAAACTGAGCAATCCTCTGGCTAACTAGTAAGGCTTCATAGGCAATTTCTTCTCACACAATCATCGTCCTCAGTTTAACTGTAATGAGTGGTGACCAACAATGTGTTTATAAATAGACCCTGAATAAAGTTTGCATCCATGTTGTGAGATGTAAGGAGCACAGGCTTTGTAACCATCCCAGGCGGGTTTGAACCTTGTAATTCGACAACATGACACATTTCACTGTAAGATTTTTGACTCCCAGTATTGCTTTTCATAATTCTATCTCCTCCTCTTCAGAAACTATATGAATTTAATTTGCATAAGCCACATATTTGGAATTCAAATGCTAAGACCAAAGGAAGCCATGAATACTAGATTCTATTAAGATTGTGTGGAGAGCCAGGTTGCTGTGCCTTAAAGGGCAAGGCTGTGCTTCAAGTGTACAGAGCTCCAGGAAAATATTTTTGGTGGTGCCTCTGCCTATATAAAAGTCTTGTTTAAAAAATACATTACAAAATTCATAGGCCTATGTGAGGTATAATGATGTATCAATTAAGATTTATAAAAAGGGTAGAAAAGAGGTACTTATGTATTTGTTTATTGTGTAATCAAATGTATGCAAAGATTTGTCCTTACAACGTCAATCTGTCTTTAACATGAAAGTCATCTCAAAATCAGCCCGTTGGCACCATCCTGGCAAGTCCATGAAAAAAAAATCATACCAGCCAGTAGGAGCCATCCAACCACTAGGATGCACTCTTGGGACTAGCCCAGTCCTGGGGTCAACTTTATTGGCTAGAGTCACAGAGCTCCTAATTCAACCCATGTGCACAGAGAAGATCAAAGAATGCCCCAAGAGGGGTCCAGGGCCCACACAAGTTCCAATATAGCCCTGTGTTGCCCACTCAGATGGCACTGAGGATAATAGCTGGGCCCAGGCTCCAGATGGAGATGTATAAACTTTGGGAGATGGTATCCAAAGCATAATGGGCCAACTGAGGCGCAGATCCTGGAGGAGAAGCCCTACTTCCCCCAACTCCCCCACCCCCACCAAGGGCAACACTGGCAAAGTGTCAACCAGTCTGAGTAAGAAAAAAACAAACGAGGCTTGACCAGGGAATGAGGTCACCTGGGACCCAAGACTCTGCAGACTTCTATCCTAATTATCCCCTTCACATGAGATGCTGGTTGACACTTTTACTTGAAGTAAACTGAATAAAGTCAATCTAGGAACTTCTCCCAAAGTTGGAACAGTGTTGACACACACTCAATTGTATCTGCCATAAAACTTCAAGCAATTGTTTAACTATCCTGAATTTCAATGTCCTCATTTCTAAAATGGGGCTAAAATATCTGTACCCAAGAACTTCATAAGGATTTAATAAGTTAGTATAGGATACATGTCTTGATTATATGAGGCACTAAGTAAATGTTAAAAATTATTATAAATATTTACTTCTAATTATTTAATAACCTCAGATAGGACATTAAGTGGAGAAGGAAATGGCAACCCATTCCAGTATTCTTGCCTGGAGAATCCCATGGGTGGAGGAGCCTGGTGGGCTGCCGTCTATGGGGTCGCACAGAGTCTACACGACTGAAGCGAATTAGCAGCAGCAGCAGCAGGACATTAAGTATAAGAAGTAGCAAAGGAAATAGAAGAGGGACTTCCCTTGTGATCCAGTGGTTAAGATCTGTGCTTCCAATGCAGGAGACACAGATTTGATCCCTGGTCAGGCAACTAATATCCCACATGCCGCAGGATTTGGCCAAAAAAAATAAAAGCTATTATTAAAAAGAAGTAGAAGAAAAGCAATTTCTCTGATACCCAGGAATCTGTCATTTAACTGGAGCAATAATAACATGTAGATATGAAAAATCCCTAAGAATCACTTAAGTATGCATCTATTGAGAAGCATGAATAGAGGTGAATTAAAGAGACAGAGAAAAGGCATGAAGAAATTATTGCACTTAATCAGAGAAGGCATCCTGGAACACGACACCTTTTGATTCCAGGCATATTAATAAAGTGAGGAATAAGAACAGTAGAGAGAAGGAAGAACCCTTGCAGAGAAAACCTATGACCCACAAAGACCAGTGGGCATGGCTTTCTTAACAAAAAATGAGATCCTCAACACTATCACACAGATTTGGTTGTTCTTTTCTATTGTAACAACTGTCAGAAGCAAACTCAGAGAACATGTCAACATGCTGAAGGCTATTTCATAGGTTGTAAATAAAAACAACAAGGACCTTGCTAACACTAATCGTTCAAAAACAAAGCCCTGCTGACTTTCATACTTGAGGAAGAAAAGTGTGAATTTCCTAACTCGATCAGGATACAAATATGTCCATACTAAGTTTCCAGAAGGTTGGAGCCCCAGGTGAAAATTATGCCCAAACAACCAACACAGGTGTGAATATCAGCTAAATTGGTTACTTGGCACCATGAAAACTGTTCAGCAAGTTCAAGCTGTAAAAGTGGAGATATTTGGGCTCCTGTAAATGGGAAATCAGGGCTTTGAAGTAAGGAAGATAATGCCCAGGTAGCCAGCAGTTCTCTTTCCACACAGCTCACAGAAATTAGTCAGCCTCTAAGCACACAGTAGTAGCTCTGGCAACTCAGCAGGAGGAACTCCAGAAGTCATTCCTTCCCCAGGGGCATCAGTCCCTGGCTACTTAGGCAATTTGCACAATGGTGCCCTGGTAAATGTTTTAACAACAACAATATGAACAGCCTTGATCTGAAGCTTTTGTGTAAATATTCCCTCCAAAGTCAATTTCAAGCCACCAATATGCCATCACTGAACACAGATGGGGAGAGAAGAGCACTGTGGGCTATGGGGAAACAATTGCCAGTGACTCAAAAACTCTCCTACTCAATGGACTGACTTCTTGCTGCTGCACTCTCCTCTGTCCACCCATGCTTCCTTCTTACTTCATTTTTGTGAACTTTCCTGCTAGTAGCTATATGTCTTCTTCAAGCTCTCTAAGATAGAGAAGGGGTCTGATGAAATCAGCCATTCCCTAACTAGCAGGGATGTTCCACGCGAGTTATCTTTAACCCAATCAGATATCATTGTGTCAGTGGCTGACGCCTCCTCCCAATTAGGAGTTTGTCCTGGAGTGTGCAAGATCTTTTTAGAAGGGAGTGGTCTAATCTGGCAGGCACCATGAATGGACTATCCAGTACTTTACAGCATAAGCAATTAAGCACCTGATTTGTGTTTGCCTTGGACCAAGCACTTTGGTATCCTTTGGAAACGTCATCTTGACTCCATTTCTGATGGCTTGCCCAATTTAACACTGATCAATGTCACTCCAGAGGTGGAGGCACAGTGGTGAACTGCCAACAACTCTGAATGGGAGATCAGAGACCTAGGTCCAGCCAACAATTACTTGGTATTCTTCTGTGACCTTGGACAATCTCATTTAAACATTCTGAATCTAAATGTCCTTATTTGTAAATGAGAAAACTGTTCCCACCACAGCAAATCCTGGAGGATGTTTTACTGGACTGAAGAAAAGAATTTTTCCTCTTGTGTCAACTTGGAACCAAAAAAAAAGTGTTTCCCCACAAAAAAATTGGTAATTCTTGAAACAAACAAACAAGAAAAAGTATCTTTGGTAAGTTGTATAGTAATAAAAATTAATTAAGAATTATTTTAAGAAGTGTTGAAGCTACTGGAATCATATTTGTTTAATCTGCTACTGGGAGCTAAGTCATGAATGGCTGTTACTACTATAAAAGATACAGTAAAACATGTGGCATCATTGCTGCTGAAGAGAAGAATAGAGAAATAATTTCATCCTAACCTGCTACCTATTTCTCCTCCTATATTTTTATTTACTGTTAACTAACACATATATGATCTGAATTAGGATGAGCAGGAAAAAGTCATATGAAGAAGTGCTTGTATTACTTATGTCATTATTAGCAATATTATTAATTATATTAAATATAATTAATTAAATATTATTTAATATATTATATATTTAATAAATCAATGAATGTATTATTAAATATTTAATTAAATACTAAATATATTTAGTATATTATTAAATATATTATATATTATAATTATACTATTAATAAATATATTATATTATTATTATACTAACCTCCAAAACTATTTCTTGTCTTTATGGATGTTTTGGATATAATTGAGTAGATAATAAAGGAGACTTTACATATTTAAAGGTATTTGAGATGTTTGTTTTTGGTACAGAAAAGTGTTAATTTCAAATCTTTCTATTCCTATTGAATGTATAAATCTAATCAAAATGAGGGCTGGGGAGGGAGACAAATACAACAATGTTATAGAATGTAATCAAACTTAAAAACTTTTGTGTGGCAAAGAAAACCATAAACAAAATGAAAAGACAACCTATGGATTAGATAAAATATTTGTAAATGGTGCTACCAATAAGGAGTTAATCTCCAAAATATACAAACAGTTCATACAACTCCTCAATATAAAAATTAACAAATAACTCAATCCACAAGTGGATAGAAGACCTAGACATTTCCCTAAAGAAGACATATAGGTGGCCAATATGTACATGAAAAATGCTCAACATCACTAAATATTAGAGAAAAAATCAAAACTACAATGAGGTATCACCTCACACCAGTCAAAATGAGCATCATCAAAAAGCCTACAAATAATAATGCTATAGAGGGTATGGAGAAAAGGGAACCCTCCTGCACTGTTGGTGGGAATGTAAATTGGTACAGCAACAATGGAGAACAGAATGAAGGTTTCTTGAAAAAACAAAAGTAGAGCTGCCACTTGATCTAGCAGTCCCATCCCTGGGTATATATCTGGAAAAGACAAAACCACTAATTCAAAAAGATACACGCACCTCAATGTTCACAGCAGCATTATCTATGAGAGCCAGGACATGGAAACAACCCAGGTAATCATTAACAGATAATGGGCTTAGGAAGATGTGGTACATGTATACAATGGAGTATTTCTCAGCTATAAAAAAGAATGAAATATTGCCATTTGCAGCTACACAGATGGACCTAGAGAATATCTTGCTTAGCAAAATAAGTCAGACAGAGAAAGATAAATACTATATGATATCACTTATACAGGAATATAAAATAATACAGGTGAATCTATATACAAAACAGACTCACAGACATAGAAAATAAACTTATGGTTCCCTGGTGGCTCAGATGATAAAGAATCCACCTGCAATGCAGGAGCCCTGGGTTCAATCCCTGGGTTGGGAAGATTCCCTGGAGAAGGGAACAGCTACCCACTCTAGTATTCTGACCTGGAGAATTCCGTGGACTGAATAGTCAATGGGGTTGCAAAAATTCGGACACAACTGAGTGACTTTCACTTTTCAAAAAAGAAAGGGAGTGGGGGAAGGACAAATCAGGAGTATAAGATTAACAGATACAAACTACTATATATAAAATAGATATGCAACAAGGATTTACTGTTTGGCACAGGGAATTATATTCACTAACTTCTAATAACCTGTAATGGAATATAATCTGCAAAAATAAATGAATCACAAAATATTATAAATGAATCACAAAATATTATAAATCAACTATACTTCAATCAAAAAGAAGAATGAGAGAGAGAGAGAGACCACATCTCTCTAAAAGAAGTTTAGCTGCTATTTGTCATTGTTGTTGTAGAATTGGAAGCAAGTTTGACCGGAGACTCCAGAAAAAGCATGCAGATGAGAAAGAAAGAAAGCTGTGATGATGAGGAAGAAAGAACACTTTGGAATCAGAGGATTCTGCTTCCCACCAGACATGTGATTGTGGAAAATCTATTTCAGCTTTCTGTAACTCCATTTTCTGATCTGTAGCATAGGGATTAAAATGTAGGGAGTAAATCATACGATGAGCACAAATGCCATGACTACATTGCCTAGTTTATAGTATGAACTCAGCCAATGTCAATTTTCTTCCATTTTTCCCCTCTTATCAAAGAAGAAGAAAGCTTTCTCACCTACGAAGAAGTAAAACAAGGGTCAACATATATAATTAGAAGTCTAAAGGATCCCACCACCAGTTTTCATAAATAAATTTTGTTGGAACACAAATATATACATATTTATGTGTGTGTGTGTATATATATATATATATATATACACATACATACATACATACATACATACACACACACACACATATATATATCTTGTTGTTATTCAGTCACTAAGTCACGTCCGACTCTTTGTGACCCCATGGATGGCAGCACACCAGTCTCCTCTTTCCTCCACTATGTCCCGGGCTTTGCTCAAATTCATGTCCGTTGAATCAGTGATGTTATCTAACCATCTCATCCTCTGCCATATCTTTTTCCTTTTGCCCTCAACCGTTCCCAGCATCAGGGTATTTTCCTATATATACACACAAATATATATAAAACACTGTTAATAATAAAAGTGCTTTCATGTTAATAATCACTTGTAGTCACTTTAAGTCAGATGAGAGTAAATCAACAATGTTCTGATACCAACAACTTCTATACTCAAAGGTGGAAGTCATAGTTAACTTGATCATCTAACCTTCTGTGTCAGATAGCCACTGACTGAGTCAGGGACCCAACAGGAAATGGAATGTTTGGGAAAAAAAATCAGGAAGATTATTTACAAAAATATTAATATTAAAATTTGTATAGTGGGTAGGGTATGAGAGAACCACAAGAGATAACACAGAAACCCAGAACAGCAGAAGAGTTGTCACTACACCTTGGCCTGAAGAGATTAGCGAAGAATGAGATTGCAAGCGCCCAGGAAGAGGAAGAATTGCCCAGGAAAGTGATGTTAACAGAAAGAGAATTAGTTGTTGTTGTTTTTTTAATTGGAATATAGCTGCATTACAATGTTGTGTTCATTTCTGCTGTACAGCAAAGTGAATCAGTTCATTTCAGTTTGGTCGCTTAGTCATGTCCAACTCTCTGCGACTCCATGGACTGCAGCACGCCAGGCCTCTCAGTCCATCACCAACTCCAGGACCTTGCCCAAACTCATGTCCATTGAGTCGGTGACGCCATCCAACCATCTCATCCACTTTCATCCCCTTCTCCTCCTGCCTTCAATCTTTCCCAGCATCTGAGTCTTTTCCAATGAGTCAGTTATTTGCATCAGATGGTCAAAGGATTGGAGTTTCAGCTTCAGCATCAGCCCTTCCAATGAATATTCAGGACTGATTTCCTTTAGGATTGACTGGTTTGATCTCCTTGCAGTCCAAGGGACTCTCAAGAGTCTTCTCCAACACCACAGTTCAAAAGCATCAATTCTTCGGCGCTCAGCTTTCTTTACAGTCCAACTCTCACATCCATACATGACTACTGGAAAAACCATAGCTTTGACTAGACAAACCTTTGTTGGCAAAATAATGTCTCTGCTTTTTAATATGCCCTCTAGGTTGGTCATAGCTTTTCTTCCAAGGAGCAAGCATCTTTTAATTTCTTGGCTGTATCACCATCTGCAGTGATTTTGGAACCCAAGAAAATAAAATCTGTCACTGTTTCTGTTGTTTCCCCATCTATTTGCCATAAAGTGATTGAACTGGGTGCCATGATCTTCATTTTTCAAATGTTCAGTTTTAAGCCAGCTTTTTCACTTTCCTCTTTCACTTTCATCAAGAGGTTCTTCAGTTCCTCTTTGCTTTCTGCCAGAAGGGTGGTGTCATCTGCATATCTGAGGATATTGATATATCTCCCAGAAATCTTGATTCTAGCTTCTGCTTCATCCAGTCCAGCATTTCTCAGGATGTACTCTGCATATAAGTCAAATAAGCAGGGTGATAAGTTGCAGCCTTGATGTACTCCTTTCTCAATTTGGAAACAGTATGTTGTTCCATGTCCAGTTCTAACTGTTGCTTCTTGAACTGCATACATATTTCTCAGGAGGCAGGTCAGGTGGTCTGGTATTCCCATCTCTTTAAGAATTTTCCAGAGTTTGTTGTGATCCACACAGTCAAAGGCTTTGGCATAGTCAATGAAGCAGAAGTAATGTTTTTCTCGAAGTCTCTTGCTTTTTCTGTGACCCAACGGATGTTAGCAATTTGATCTCTGGTTCCTCTGCTTTTTCTAAATACAGCTGGAACATCTAGAAGTTTTCGGTTCACAAACTGTTGAAGCCTGGCTTGGAGAATTTTGAGCATTACTTTGCTAGCATTTGAGATGAGTGCAATTGTGCGGTAATTTGAGCATTCTTTGGCATTACCTTTCTTTGGGATTGGAATGAAACTGAGTTTTTCCAGTCCTGTGGCCACTGCTGAGTTTTCCAAATTTGCTGGCATATTGAGTGCAGCACTTTAACAGCATCATCATCTTTTAGGACTTGAAATAGCTCAACTGGAATTCCATCGCCTCCACTAGCTTTGTTCGTAGTGATGCTTCCTAAGGCCCACCTGACTTCGGACTCCAGGATGTCTGGCTCTAGGTGAGTGATCACACCCTCGTGGTTATCTGGGTCATTAAGATCTTTTTTGCATAGTTTTTCTGTGTATTCTTGCCACCTCCTCTTAATATCTTCTGCTTCAGTTAGGTCCATACCGTTTATGTCCATTTTGTGCCCACCTTGGCATGAAATGTTCCCTTGGTAGCTCTAATTTTCTTGAGGAGCTCGAGTCTTTCCCATTCTATTGTTTTCCTCTATTTCTTTGCACTGATCACTGAGGAAGACTTTCTTATCTTTCTTTACTATTCTTTGGAACTCTGCATCCAAATGGATGTGTCTTTCCTTTCCTCCTTTGCTTTTAGTGTCTCTTCTTTTCTCAGCTGTTTGTAAGGCCTCCTCAGACAAGCACTTTGCCTTTGTGCATTTCTTTTTCTTGGGGATGGTCTTGATCACTGCCCCCTGTATGACGTCACAAACCTCTGTCCACAGTTCTTCAGGCACTCTCTCTATCAGATCTAATCCCTTGGATCTGTTTATTACTTCCACTGTATAATCATAAGGGATTTGATTTAGCTCATACCTGAATGGTCTAGTGGTTTTCCCTACTTTCTTCAATTTAAGTCTGAATTTTGCAATTAAGGAGTTCACAATCTGAGCTACAGTCAGCTCCTGGTCTTGTTTTTGCTGACTGTATAGAGCTTCTCCATCTTCAACTGCAAAGAATGTAATCAATCTGATTTCAGTGTTAACCATCTGGTAATGTCCATGTGTAGAGTTATTTCTTGTGTTAAATCAGCTATATATACATATATCTCCTCTGTTGTGGATTTTTTTTTCCCATTTAGGTCACCATAGCATTGAGCAGAGTTTCCTGTGCTATACAATCCATTCTCATTAGTTAGCTCTTTTATACATGAAAAGAAAAAAGCAAAAGTGAAAAGGGGCTTCCCTGGTGTCTCAGACAGTAAATAATCTGCCCACAATGTGGGAGACCTTGGTTTGACCCCTGGGTCAGGAAGATCCCCTGGAGAAGAAATCATAACCCACTTCAGTATTCTTGCCTGGAGAATTCCATGGAGAGAAGAACTTGGCAGGCTATGGTCCATGGGGTCACAAAGAGTAGGACATGACTGAGCAACTAATACTTTCTTTTCTTTCATAGTAATGTATATAGGTGCATATTTAGTCACTCAGTCATGTCCAGCCCCTTGCAACTCTTTGTGGACTATAGCCTGCCAGGCTCTTTTGTCCATGGGATTTCCCAGGCAAGAATACTGGAGTGGTTTCTTTCTCCAAGGCATCTTCCTGACCCAGGGATCGAAACCACGTCTTCTGTGTCTCCTGCATTAAAGGCTAATTCTTCATCCATCAGGGATTCCCTGTAGTGTATATATGTCAATCCCAATCTCTCAATCAACTCCACCCCTCTGTTTCCCCCTTGGTATCTAAACATTTGTTCTGCAAGTCTGTGCCTCTACATGAAGAGGCAAAAAAATGTATTTGAAAATCAAGACAAAAATAGATAATGGAAGCAAATTTATAGATAATCTATTGGCTGCAGCAGACAAGGATGTGGAAATGACTAAACAGGTTAATCTTTTTAGGGTGGGTTGAACCTTTTTGCATCTCTTAATCTTTCTGAAATTTTTTTCAGTCATCATCATTTTGAATAGTACCTCTGCTCCATTGTTGCCTCTGGATCTCTGTTAAGATAGATCATGATATTATTGTTCTACCCAATCTATCTAGCATAATTTGAATTTGATTTTTTAATTTTGTTTTTATTTGTTTCTATTCTATTAGAATATATACTTCTTTTAGGACATGGAAAAAAAAAGAGAAAAGACACACAAATATAATTCAATTTTCTTTCTAAAATAGCCACATTTTTAAAAATTATACAAGTGAAATAAATTTCAATAATATTAATACATTTTATTTAATCCAATATGTCATTTCAACATTTAATCAATAAAGATATTATTAATGTGGTATTTTACATTCTTATATTCAGAAGTCTTCAAAGCCCTGTGTGTATTTTACATCCGCCACATTTGGACTTCCACAGTTCAAGTTCTCAGTAACCATGGGTGGTTAGCGACTTTTGTACTGAACAGCACAGGAGTGGAGCATAAACTGCCTTGACTGCTGGGGGAGGGGTGGAAGTAGGGGGGACATTGGCCAAACCTAACCGGAAGCAGGCAAGCACATTGATATAGTCCATGCAGCTCAGGAAGTCTGAATGGAATCACTTTTGTTACCTTTAGCCATCATGTTGACTGACAGATATTCCCAAGATCAGAAATGCAGAGGCATGGATGTAGCAAGGTTTGTTAATTGAATATATCAACTATTAATGTTATCTTATCCTAACTGTACCTATCTGTGTGACAAGCATTCCTGGAAGTGCCAGGAATGAGGAGATAGGGGTAAGAATATGCCAAGGAGGCAACATTCCATGAAACTAATTACTTGGGATGATCTGGGCAAGAATATGTTGATACCAGTATTCACTCAACATATAAAGTATCCTCCATGGATACACCAGGAACCATACCTAGTTAGTGACACTCATCAACGTTAAATGAAAAGGAAAATACTTTAGCCTACTAAAATATATTGTCAAAATAGGATGTAAAAGAAAGGCAGAAAGCGCAAGAAGGTTGTTCCCTACGCAAATTTCTTATTTTGTTTTAAGTAAGATCAGTGCTGTGATTATATGAAATATTTATTAACCTCTATAATTTACAAATAAGCTATCATGTTAGCATCAAAGGTAGTACATAGATCCATGGAAAGGATGGACTTGAATTCAAAATATCTGAATCTCCTCTAATAATAATAGACTATGTAAAGTTGAACATAGTCTATCAAAGTCTCAGTTTCCTCATCTATAAATTGAAAATATCAGAATATATAGCTTCATATATAGTATGTATCCAATAATTTAATTTATTTAACAATTTAATAAGCATCTATTATGTACAAGATACTGTACTAGGTACTGGGTATAGTTAAATGAGCAAGATATGATTCTTTTCCTGAGTTTAGCAGGAAATACAGACATATTAACCTAAGTCTGCTCAAATGGGTCACTTGCTAAACACTCTTATTAATTTCATTTGTCTATCTATAGAGTACATTAAGTTTCTTCTCTTTAATCTCAGTTTTATTTTTCTTTTTAAACTTTATACTTCTGACTGCTTTATCTTGTCTTACTTCATTGTCTAAGATCTCCAGTATAAGCCAAATAGCAGTAACAATAGTAGAATTCTTTGTCTTGACCTCAACCTAAACAGAACTCATTCTAAAATCTTACCATTAAGTAAACATACTGTAGGTATTCGATATATAAGCTTTAACAGGTTAAGGTAGTTCCTTTTGATTCCTAGTTAGCCAAAAATTTTTGCCATAGATAAATTTTAAATTTTGCCAACTGCTATTTCTGCAGCTATTGTCAAGAACTGTGAAGAGTGTGATATTTCACTTTCTTGTGTTCAGTCCCTCAGTCGTTTCCAACTCTGCGACTCTATGGACTGTAGCCCACCAGGCTCCTCTGTCCATGGAATTTTCTAGGCAAGAATACAGGATCAGGTTGCCATTTCCTTCTATAGGGGATTCTTCCCAACCCAGGGATTAAACCCACGTCTCTTGCATCTCCTGGATTGGCAGGCAGATTCTTTACCATTGTGCCACCTGAGAGCCTTAGTTGCAGGTTAACAAGTTAGCCTGCCACAATTTCACAGATGCTGGCAGAAGACATGAGACTCAGGTCAGAGTCAAAAGGCCATTTTACCCATGGCACAGCAAGCAGCATGAATATCAGCATATTTGTGTCAGGTTCTCTTGGCTCCAGATCTCATGGGAAAACCACAAATGGGTCCAGGTAGATACCTGTATAGGCAGTAGGTTGCATTCCAAGGAAGGAACCCTGACCTCAGGGAACCCAAATCTTATGATGCTTGCTCTCTGCTCTGAAGGGAGACATTATCGCCATCATACTGGAAAATAAGCATGCCTGCTTTTTGCTCCAGAAAGAAACATTATCTCTATTCTCCAAGGTTGTTCACTTTACAAACATGTTTAAAAGTCCCAAACAAAAGTCAGTCATTGTCTGTTTGCAAGATGCACAGAAACAGGAGGATTGTGTTCTAGCAATTTTTTAAATGTGGTGCATAATAATATCAATTCATTTTTTAGAGTTGGAAAACCTCACCTTCCTTGGATAAATCCTTACTTTATCATGGTGCAATTATTATACACTTCTGGATTGTGATTTTTTTTTACTTTTGTGTTTTGCATTTATGATTAAAAAACAATTGTATCTATAATTTATATTTCTTTTATTGTCTTTGTTCAGTTTTGGCGTCAAAGATATGTTGTTGTTGTTGTTTAGTGGCTAAGTCATGTCCGACTCTTTTGCGATCCCATGGACTTCAGCCTGACAGGCTCTTCTGTCCATGGAATTTCTCAGGCAAGAATACTAGAGTGGGTTGCCATTTCCTTCTCCAGAGTATCTTCCCACCGCAGGGATCCAATCTCATCTTCTGTGTTGGCAGGTGGATTCTTTACCACTGGGCCACCAGGGAGCTCCATCAAAGACATACTAGTCTTATAAAAATGAGTTAGGTAAATTTTTCTCTTCCTATAGTCACTGAATAAGTATATACAAAAAAAGTTTCTGTTACTTGAAGATTATAATTAAAATTAGCTCAGAAAACCATCTGGACTTCATGTCTTTAGGGGAAAAGAAATTGGATTATTAATTACACTTCTTTGGTAGTTATCCATTTAATTCTCCTTATGTTGATTTTGGTAATTTTCTTCTCAAAAATGAACTATTTCCTTTAATTCTTCAAACATATATGCATAAAGCCATTCATAGTATTCATTTATAATTTTTAAATCCACATTATTTATACATATATAGTCTCTTTACTATATCCATATGTCATTTATTGATATATGTTTCTTCTATATTCTACCTAAAAAAATCCCAAATGTTTCTTTGCATCTTTTTCTTTTTTATTGATCAGTCTTTCTAGGAGTCTGTTATAGAATTATTTCAAATTACTAGTTTTGAATTATGTCAATCTTCTCTGTGTTTGGAGTTTTTTTACTTCACTAATTTTTCTCTCAATCTTTATTATTTCTTTGTATAGTTTTTATGTTCATTTATTGTATTTTTATTTTTCTAATTTCTGGGATGGAACATGAATCATAAATTTTCAGAATTTCTTCTTTTTAATAAAGTTATCTGTAAAGACTGCTTTTTAGCTGCATCTCACACATTTTTATATATTGCAGTTTTATTCTTGTGCAACTTTTGTATTATTTTCTTCTTTTTTACCCAAAAGTTATTTAAGTTCATTACTGGAAATGATGGATATATAGATACATAGAGGTATATACAATACATATAGAGAGTTAGAGATATATAGAGAGAGATTATTAATTTTACTTTTCATTGCTTATAAAACCTTACTTGTTTTTATATTTTTATATTCTTGTTCTATCAGCTTCACTACAATTGAAGATTTATTGGTTATTTCCTTTAGTTCTTGCTTTACATAATTTGAGAGTGCTTTCTCATATACAAACATATATATTGATTTTTGCAACGGTAAATTATTTCCTTTTAAGATTATTTGGCAGTATTTCTCTTTACATATATACATATCTTTTTTTTTCTTACTTTAAACTGTATCTCATTTGAGGACCTCAGCTTTCTTTAATTCATATTTGCACGTTAGATGTTTTTGACACCCCTGCAATTTCACCCTTTTAGTTTTATTTTGGTTTTGCTATTTCTCTTGAAGGATAAAGCTGAATGCATTTTATAACCAACCTGATCATCCAACTTCTAAACAGATGAGTTTAATCAATGAAAATGTTTTGTGATTATGGCATTTCTAGCATATTTGGATTTACTTCCATGATCTGATTTTGTTTTCTTTTTTATCTTCTTTTCATCATATTGTTTCATGGCCGTTTCTTCACTGACTTGCTTCCTGTTGAATTATTTTTATACCTGTGTTTTTTCCTTCTGTTCAGTTAAAAGCTGTAGATTGCATTGCTCTTATTTTGATGATTCACTTTAGAGTACTGAAATTCAAACAACTAAAAATTTTCTAACAAGATCTTGAATTATGTAGCATTTCTCTCCAACTCGTAGTTAAAAACAATGAGTACAGCACCCTGGGAACACTTGAACAGCTCCGCATCTTATTATTTTTACATAGAGCTTCACTTTTATCTTTTTTTAAGCAAAGGCAGCATTTTTTGTAATTAATAATTAATTAAATTTGCTGACATATTTCATTAATTTCAATGTTCATTCTCATTTTCCATGCTCCACGTCTTTCCTCCACGTTCACTTTTTT